>CM054058.1:447555789-448155789 GCA_028641055.1 Alopecurus myosuroides | reverse complement strand
GTCTGGCGGCGTTCCTTGATTTGCTCTGCACTCCCAGGAGTATAAACAAGCCTGTGATGCTCTTGTCGATGCACAAAAAATGGATCCTGGGAATGCCGAGATTGATAGTGAATTACGGTAACCTGACCTCTTCTTCTTATCCCTTTCAAGTTTCTTCCAAATGCTAGTATTATGATTTTACTAGTTTGCTTCAACACCTCTGAAGAACTTGTTTTGTTTCCTATGTGCCGCTTGTATCTCAGTAAAGAGGAATCATGTAGCTAGCGAGTTACATATTGAGTAATTTTTGTTAGAGCTTATGACATCACCATTCCATCCGGTTGAATTCCTGCAGGAAAGCGAGGGAGCTCATGAAGAATCCTCCTGACGATGACGCGCAGTGAGGCCTCGGACTGCAGACTGCAATATGTACCAGTTTTCACTGAAGTAGAGCTACCAGGAACTCCTAGTCCTTGCTCTGAAATTTTCTGGTCTGACCTGGATTGTAACGGCCGACTAAAATTTCTTTTCTTTTGGATGAGTATGTTTTGCAATTCTGATTATTGGGCAAACTGATTAAATGCAGCATCAACGTGGACTTGATTAGAAATCGCTTCCTATGGGGGTTAACCTTGGTGCAACCAGAACTCCCCTTCCATCACGATCCGGGCGATGTACGCGGGTCCACCATAGAGCGGAAGTTACGCTAGGGCGATCGGGCAGCGATCACAACGAAGCTAGGGTTTTCCTCTGGGGGGTGGTGTCTCTCCGGTGGCTGGGACGTTTCTCGACGGCGAGAACTCTTCCCTACCGGCCGGCTGTGAGGGTCTTGTGCCGCCGCGCGAGTGTGGTGGGTACGAGGGTGTATGACTACTTCAGGTCGTGCATCTGCAGGGAGCGGCGATCGATCTAGGATGGCTTCTCGTTCACCGGCAAAATCGAAAGCGGAAGATCCAGCGGCAGGCCTACAAGGAATCCACTGGGCTCATAATCGGAAGTGTTGGATCTGCAGCAGTTCCACGGCCGAAGTGGGCTATCGTGGCCAAGGTGTGCTCACCTCGGAAGCTGATCATGGGGGCGTTAGAACGGGCGATGGAGAGGGCGTGGGGATTGCATCATCCTGCGCAGTTCAAGGATGTTGGTGAGAATCGGTTTGTGGTGCGGTTCTCATCAGAAGGGGATTGGAATCATGTCAAGAAGAATGGGCCATGGCAATTCGACTTCAATGTAGTGCTCCTCAAGGATTTCGATGGAGCTGTGCGTCCGTCTGATATGGTTTTTGATACCCTGGATATTTGGGTTAGAGTTTTGGATTTACCTATGGATATGATGAATCGGGTTCATGGGGAGTTGTTTGGTGGCTGGATTGGAAAATTTATAGCAGTTGAGGTGGATGAGGATGGAATGGCTTGGGGTAAGGATCTTCGGATTAGAGTGGCAGTAAGGGTAGATCAACCTCTTTTACGTGGAATCAATGTGAAGCAATCTGAGGAGGACACTGTAGGCAAATGATTTGATCTCAAGTATGACAAATTCCCCCATTTTTGCTTTGATTGCGGCTGTTTTGTTCACCCAGAAGAGAAGTGTATGGCTGAGAAGGAAGATGCGAAACAATGGGGAGAATGGCTAAGGGCGTCGCCGAGAAAGAGCAAGGAGACTCCTCCTCCATCTCGGCCAAACGTGTCAACAAGCAGTTTTAGTGGGAGATCCTCTTGGTCAGAGGCACACCACAAGGGTGGGGTGTCTATTCGAGACCTACCTCCTCGGTGGAACCTGTCCCGCAATTATACTTTCTCGAGTTTGTCCCGCACTGGTGGCATTGAACAAAGACGGGGAGAAGGAGAAGTGACAAGTCCTGAAAAACACCACAGGACGAGGGCTGATGAGAGGGAACCTGCAGGCAAACGGCCAGTGGTGACATATCATAAGAAACCAAAGACGGGCACTTCTATCCGTAAAACAAGAAAGGAGGATAGAACACCCAGTGCCCCTCGAGCACAAGTGCCACCGGGTACTAAAAATAAGAAGAGGGGTTTGAAGCAAGTTTGGATGCCTGTGCCAGTTCAGGTGGTAGAAGAAGGGATTTTTGAATCTGCAGGGAAGCGACAACGTACTGAGTTGAAAAAAAATCAAATGGAGCCTCGGATTCACACAAGGGGTGGCGGTGGATTGTTGTGGTAAGAACGGATGCTTAGCATTGTGGTGGAGAGAGGGCATAGAGGTCTCGGTGAGACATTGGTGTCAGTACTACCTCGACGCAAAAATCACGATGGATGGTAAAACATGGAGGTTTAGCGGGATTTATGACGAGCCCAGGACAGATTTAAGGCTCAAAACATGGGATGCCCTTTGCTACTTGCGCGCACAAGATGATTCGCCTTGGCTGTGTGCCGGAGATTTTAACGAGGTGACTAACCAGTCGAAGCAACTTGGTGGCAACCCTAGGGGACAAGCGCAAATGAAGGCTTTTGCTGACTGTCTAATGGATTGTCAACTCACGGACTTGGGTTACTCAGGCTATGACTTCACATGGTCCAACTCTTATCATATTTGATGGATTCGGTCAAGACACGACTTTGGAGCCTCATTAGAGCCGAGAAGGGTCCTAGGAAGGTTCTAGAGATTCCCAAGAGCCCTTGGATCAAGGGGGTATCCATCGGAGGGCCGGGGAGCATTGTCCCATCACATATAAGGAGAGGAAAACCCTAATTCTTGGGCAGCCACCAAAAGCCACGAATTTTGCTATGGTTGGGTATTTTTACCTTAATGTATCTTCTAGTAGTTACGGATGTTTGTTAGAGTTCCAATCATAATTACTTGCAATCATTGAATAGTGAGAGCTTGTCACCTTTGCCTCTCCCACATAAAAGAGGAATATCAACCTTGTATTTGACTATTTGATCATGGACAAATCCATCACACTTTCCACCACTTTTCCACACTCATGTTACTATTAGTTTATAGTAATTTAGTATACTTTATTGCTGCAGAAACTAACTTTACTTTCATGTATTTATTATCCTGCAAAACTATCTTGTTTACCCCTATTGTTACTCTAGTTTTATTTCCTAGATATTGCAAAACGTTTAGTGTGCGTAGAGTTGTATCAGTGGTTGATAGAACTTGATATAATACTTATCCTATCTTTAGTTCCTTGCTGGGTTCGAAACTCTTACTTATCAAAAAGGCTACACACGATCCCCTATACTTGTGGGATATCAAGATCTTTTCTAGCGCCGTTGCCGGGGAGCAATAGCGTGGGGTGAATGTTCTTGTGTGCACTTGTTTTGTTTTGTTTTGTCTCTATGTAGTTTTAGTTTCAGTTTTAAGTTGTTTTCTATATTTAGTTATGGATAGGGAACACGAATTACAAAAAAAATAGTTGTACTTGTTGTCTAAAAACATTTTCAAAAAGGAAAGTGATTGGAAAGATGAGTAATGGTTAAGTGAGGGTCTACCTTGAACACTTGTGTTCATGCCTATGAAACCAAAACAAATATTTCCATGGAAGCTTTTCAGTTAAAAACTTCTATATATTGTGTATATTGTATATATTGTATATATTGTACATATTCCTCTCTACCATAAAAGTAAATTGATAATTGTAGTTTCTAGTTACTTGGAAGTTGATAGTTTTGCTTTGCTATCCAGAAACAGATTTTCTGTGCTTCACTGTATATAATGTTTAAAATCACCAGAACGTGATATTGATCTGAAATTTCTTGAGTGCAAAGTAATGCTCATTATATTTATTTCATTATAATAACTTTTCTGATTTGAGGTACATAGATAGGTCCAATAATTCGATCTTTACTAACTGATTCTGTTTGGGAAGAATTCCTATGCTTCACTGTAAAAAATCGTGATAAATCTCGGAATAGTATTTTGATCTGACATTTTTTTTTTGCATAAACCTGAGATTATGATCTGTCTTTCATTAGCTTTGATTTTTTCGATGTGAGATACCTAACTATCTCGTTGAGTGTCATCTTTACAGACTGTTCAATTTTGACAGATTTCTTAGTTTATTCAATATTGTACTTGATGTTATTAATTTCATCAGTTTTTCGACGGACAACGGAAGTCATGAACACCTTAGTATATACAATGGCTAATGTTGAGTAAATATTATGAAACTTGTCAATGCTTGAACATGAGTGGATTTTATTTAATGAGTACTAACACTACTAATGAGTTTTTGTCAAGTTTTATGTGAATGTAGTATTTAAGATCCAATGGAGATGGTGATTGATACGTCATAAACGTATCCTTAATTTCTGATGTTCCATGTTATTTCCTACATGTTTTATATACACTTTATGTCAGTTTTATCGATTTCCGGACTAACCTATTGACAAGATGCCACAGAGCCAGTTCCCTGTTTTCTGCAGTTTTTAGTTTCAGAAAAGTTGTTCTGGAAATATTCTAGGAATTGGAAAATTCGAAACCCGGAAGTCTTAGAAATCCTGAAGGTTCCACGGAGTCCCGAAGAGGAACGGAGGGGGGCCACATGGGGGCCACACCATAGGGCGGCACACCCCCTAGCCGCGCCTGTGGGTGGTGTGGGCTCCTCCGGCGCCCACCGCCATCGCCCTTTCGCCTATTTATTCCCCCGATACATCAACCCTAGAAATATAACACTTTTCCCGAGAAACACCCGAGGCCGCCGTCATCTTCATCCTGAGATCGGGAGGGTTCTGGAGCTCTCCTTTGGCACCTTGCCGGGAGGGAAATTCATCACCGGAGGGGTCTACACCACCATGCCCTCCTCCGAAGTGATGAGTGAGTAGTTCATCTCTGGACTACGGGTCCATAGAAGTAGCTAGATGGTTATATCCTCCACTTTATGCCCCATGTTTAGATCTCGTGAGCTGCCTCACAAGATCGAGATCATCTTTATGTAATGCTATATGTTGTGTTTGCTGGGATCCGATGAATGTTGAATGCTATGTCTTCTGATTATCAATCTATCATGTTATCTTCATGCATATGCTATTTATGATCTTGCATGATCTCCGTTATTAGTAGATGCTCTGGCCAAGTAGATGCTAGTAACTCCAAGAGGGAGTATTTATGCTCGACAGTGGGTTCATGTCTACTTTGCATATGAGCTCGAGTGACAGAAACGTGACGGATGGAGGATGTGTTGTTGCCATTAGGAAAAAAACAACGATGTTTGCTTCGTTTACATTATTTACATTACACACTTTTCTTACTGTGATTATCTGTTGCTTGCAACTTAATACCCAACGTTTGTTCGGATGATATTCAGAGGGTGGATTATTAGTCATAGATGTAGTTGGATGACGGTCTATGTATCTTGTTGTAATGCCCGCATGAATCACATAGTAATCTTTATGTCTTGCATATGCACTATGATGCAGCCTTCATTTCTGTCAATTGCCCAATTGTAATTTGTTCACCACACATGTTATTTATCTTTCACGGAGAGACACCACTAGTGAACTATGGACCCCGGTCCATTTTCTCATACTGATAATACACACACTGCTTCCACGGTTTTCACACTACTGCTACTGTTTTCATACTATTTTCCATACCATATGTTTAACCTCTTTGTGTTCAGCAAAACCGGAGTGATTGACAACCTCACTGCTTCGTTAGGGAAAAGTGGTTTGATTGTGTTGTGTAGGTTCCATGTTGTTGCTGAACCAGTAGTGCGCCCTGCCACCTCAGCTGCATCAACCTTCAGAGATTGCTTGTCCTCCGACTGTTTTGATTCAACCTTGGTTTCTTTTCAGAGGGAAAACTTGTCGTTGTGCTCTTCATAACCTTTCTCTTGGGGTTTACCAATGTCCACTACACCATCAGTAATACGAGATGAATGAGAAGAGAAAAGCTCAATCTCGGGGACTCCCAAGTGCACCTCAATTAAGTATTTAAGAATATTCAATCGTCAAAGCTTGGGGATGCCCAAGGCATCCCTTTTTCCATGCCTATCTAAAAGGTGTTAAAGAAAAGCACTTTTTGGGAGATAACCCATGGTTTTATTTTTTGCATTGTTTTTCTCTGTTTTCTTTGAGTCAATGTGTTGTATACTTATGTAGCAACTCCTTTGTATATTTATTTTCATGTATTAGTTGTCCCAAGTAAAGTTTCTAGAGAAAGTTGGTGTTAGTTTTGGATTTCTGCGCAGGAAACAGATTTCTGTTGTCCACCGTATAAAATCTCATAATTCACAGAAAGATCAAAATGACCTGAAAATGTTTGTGCTTATTCCTCAGCTGATTCCGAAACTTTTTGTTCTTTACGTTTTTCGATTTGAGCAACTGAAGTGCCCCGAAATAATTCGTCATTACAGACTGTTCTGGTTTTGGCAGATTCTACCTTTTTTTACTTGCATTCTCTCATTTACTATGTCGAGTGGATTTCGTTGCTTCACGGAACATCAGTAGCTGTAGCTAATGTTTAAAAGTATTAATAACACTTGTGCCCATGCATAACACGTGAATTTTTGAGTGTGCACTTACCCTCTAATGCGAATTACTTTGAGTGTTGTATGAAGGAGCTTTTCAAGGGTCAAGAGAAGAGCGTGATATAATGTGATCAAGAAGAGTGTAAATACAAATCTTGGGGACGCCCACGTTGTTCATCCCAGCAAATTATAAGAAGACTTAATCGTCTAAGCTTGGGGATGCCCAAGGCATCCCCTTCTTCATCAACAATTTATCAGGTCACTTCTAGTGAAACTATATTTTTATTCAGTCACAGCATATGAATTTTACTTGGAGAATTTGTTTGTTTTCTTTTATTTAACTTTATGCAATAAACTTAGTTGGAACCTATCATTATTGTGTGGGAGAGAGACACGCTCCGTTTTCATTGCTTAGAACACTCTAGTTTTCATTCTTATTGTTCTGTGAGTGTTCACTTTTTGCTAGTACTGCGTTTAGCCCTTGTCTTCCACTCGTATTTTGTTCAGAGCTTGTTAGTTTGCTTCAGTTATATATGATTATCTCTCTGGTCTTTGATGAATATTATCTATGAGAGTTGTTTCAAACAAGTTAATTAGTGTTGGAGAAGAGTAAAATATTTCATGCTTATAACAGTACACATAGAAGCTTGTTTAGACTGTGGCTAGACTTTATCATGTGATGTTGGATGTTATTTTAATTCTATGCCTAGTAGTTATTATTGTAGCATGACTTGTCTCAAATAGCTGAGAGTGCTTAATGTCCATTGAAAGAATTATGAGTTGTTTTTATCACATTGAAGCATAAATTTGTGGTGTTCTCCTTCGAATGCTTTATTTGGCTGACTTGGTGCATGCTTACACCATGTTTATGACTACAAACTAGTCACTTATAGCCTCTATGATCATTTATTTTTTGACTTGTAATACCATTTATGCTTTGATTGATAATGTTTTTGTCGCTACGCATGATTATCGCCATTATTGCTCTCTTAATTTGTCGCTCCCAGTCTCTTGCTAGCCTCCATGTGTACTGAGTATGAGCTCTACTCGTGAATCCAACTCCCAAAAACCAAAGTTTGCCAAATGTGTCCACTATACCTACCTACATGTGGTATTTAACCGCCACTCCAAGTAAATTTCTCATGTGCTACATTTAAACTTTCAAAATTATTCCTATTTTGTGCCCCTGTTTTAGCTCATGAGGAAGTAGTAGTTGGGTTTGTTGTCTTCCATACTATTTAAGTACCCTGACTTGCATGCTTCATCTGCTCGTCATTAATTTTGCAAAGAGTTGGTTAGACCATTATAACATTAAAAAGCTAAACAAAATAAATAGGCACTCCTCCATGGTATGAGATTGTTGGCAGGCAACCGAGGATTCGGTTAGCCATGGTTTGCGAAAGCAAGGTGGGGAGGAGTATCATATATTATATAAAGAGCATGCTATAAATGCTTAATATAAATAAATCAGAACCGCTCTCAACTTGTTTAGTATGGAAGATGACAAGAACTCTATTACCATTCGTTAACGTAAGCATACACCTCTTTAAAAATATGTTTTCAATACCTCTGTTTTAATAAAATAAAAAGCTCTAGCACATGAGTTAATCCCTGCTTCCCTCTGCGAAGGCACTTTCTTTAACTTTTATATTGAGTCTTGATATTCTAACTTTATGCACAGTTAAGAGAGCGTAGTTGCCATTCTGATTTTAATGTGCACCTGTCCCAAAAAATTATTAATTGATTCATTGTGTGTTATTACTTGCTCTCAAACTATCTGTTCTAGTCATCCACTTGAACTTTGAAGGTGTCCTAGCATTTATGTTTTTCCACACTCTTAAGGACAAGCGAAATATCACTTTTCTATGTTGATTTTATGCTCGAAACAAACGTATAACTTTCAAGTGCATTATTATTCATGATATTTTATTTGTGTTACTTTCCATGTTGCAACATAGTTGCTAAGTTACATTGTCGGAATTATATCTATCATGCCTATGTTTAGAGTACTTTGACCTCAGCTTGAAATTCTTTTAGAATAATGTTGATCAAGTTTGTGTTGGCTGCATATCACCTCAATTTTTTTTTATCACTTACCTACTCGAGGAAGAGCAAGAGTTAAGCTTGGGGATGCTGATACGTCTCAAACGTATCTATAATTTTTTGATGATCCATGCTTGTTTTCTACCAATTGTCCTATGTATTTACTATGGTTTTATATTATTTATTGGAGTAACCAACTAATGGTTGTAAAGTGCACAAGTTCTTGTTTTACACTTTGATGTGTAGGAATTCACAAGAAAACACAAAAGGAGACTTGTTGGAGAAGGACTCTGACTTTCCTGAAATCTGTCCACCAACAATTTTTAGAGATCGTTAGTTTGACCCCCGAAGACAACGTCAATTGAAGGCCATTTCCATAGCTTTCGTTTTATCCCAAGAACAACCCAATCCGAGTTCGTATGCGACCTGTGGACCCGTTTTCCCGAAGGACAAATATCTGATAACAGGAATCGGTGACGTGATTGAGTCCAACTCTTAGTATATTTGATGGATTCGGCCGAGACACGACTTTGGGGCGTCATTAGGGCTATGAAGGGTCCTAGGAAGTTCTAGAGATGCCCAAGAGCCCTTGGATCAAGGGGCCATCCATCGGAGGGCCGAGGAGCATTGTCCCATCACATATAAGGAGAGGAAAACCCTAATTCTTGGGCAGCCACCAAAAGCCACGAATTTTGCCTCCCCATCCATGGGGAAGGGCTCATCTACAACACCAAGAAGCCATGGAGGAAGGGGGCTAAGTGGCGGCGCTCCCCCATGATGGTCGGCCAGCGCAGGAGGAGCCCCCTACACCACCGACGACCGCCGGCGCCGCCCTGCACCTCACGTGCTGCCCTTTCTCCATCCTCTCCACCGTCTTCACCGCCATCTCCATCGCCAATTACTCCTTGTATACAGTGATTAATCCTCCCACACACCTCTGTACCGCCCTATGTAAACTTGGTGCTTGACGTTATAAATTATTTGCATATGATCTATTGCATCTATGTCATGTTTGTGTAGATCTCTTTTGTCATATGATTTATTGTTGAATCTCTATGGATGGTTTGAGCTATATATATTAAATTTGTTATAGTCCTATGGTGTCATCATATGTTTATGCATGCATGGATCACATTATAGGGTTTGTAGTACGTGGAGAAATCTACAAGGAGGGTTGCTTGAGTGACAGAAATATGAGCCACCATCTAGTGATTAAAGCATATGTGATAAAGAGGAACTTTTGATCTTAATGCTATTGTTGGGTATTTTTACCTTAATGTATCTTCTAGTAGTTACAGATGTTTGCTACAGTTCCAATCATAAGTACTTGCAATAATTGGATAGTGAGAGCTTGTTAGCTTTGCCTCTCCCACATAAAAGACGAATATCAACCTTGTATTTGACTATTTGATCATGGACAAATCCATCACACTTTCCACCACTTTTTCACACTCGTGTTACTATTGGTTTATAGTCATTTAGTATACTTTATTGCTTCAGCAACTAACTTTACTTTCATGTATTTATTATCCTGCAAAACTATCTTGTTTACTCGTATTGTTACTCTAGTTTTATTTCCTAGATATTGAGAAAAGTTTAGTGTGCGTAGAGTTGTATCAGTGGTTGATAGAACTTGAGAGAATACTTATCCTACCTTTAGCTCCTCATTGGGTTCGACACTCTTACTTATAGAAAATTCTACACACGATACCCTATACTTATGGGATATCATTAGTTAACAATACTAAGTACATTATTTATCAAGGTGTTGAGTGCGCAGGTGTTAATTTGAACATCCACATCGAACACCAGCAAGTGGTGAAGATAGATCGGTGAGATTTTGGACAGAGAGCAACCGGATATTTTTAACTTGAAATTTCCAGGGCAACCGGAAATTTGCGGTTAGGAAGATCCCAACCCAGTTTTGAGACAGATACTAGCCGGAAATTTCTGGAACAACCTAAATTTCCGTTTGTGGAAGTTCGAGCTCAAAAATGCCTAAGGAATTGAAGTTGAAGATGAAGAGATGGACTGAAAATTACCATCCAGAAATTTCCAGGTCAACCAGAATTTCCGGTTTGGGAGCCAGTTCAAGACAAAAACCAACTGGATTTTTCAAACCGGATTATTTGGTCCAACTGGAATTTCTGGTAGAAGTTAACCCAGTTCTTGTTTAGATCTGAAGAAGAGAAGCCAACAGGAATGTTCGGTGCGAGATTCCTGCTCAAACGACTCTATTTTTCGAGGTGGTATAAATACCCCTCCTCTGCCACCTTGAGCTCTGTTTCGTCCAAGCCATTAATTTGCATTTATTGAGCTCACCAAATCTTAGATCTCTCCCATTTCCTCCACCCAAACTCATTGATTTTCGGAGGATCAAAGAAGAAGACCCAGATCTACATCTTCACCAAGCCGTTCTTCATGTCCCCCTCATTCACTTGAGGGATTTGCATCTAGGGTTTCCATTGTTTGGAGAACCTCTTTCTACTCTTGCTGATTCTTGGTGTTTGGAGCCCCCAATTTGGTTGTGGGTGTGTCCCCCAAGCTTGATGTAAAGGATTTGATTCCCGCCTCTAAAGGGATCAATAATGGAAGGTGGACTCGGCCTTTGTGGCGTTGTTCATCGAAGAATAGGGTGAGGCCTTTGTGGCGTTGAGTAGGCCTTTGGGGCAAATCTCACACCCCTCCAACAAGACATACTCCCTTAACAAGGAGGAACTTGGGAACACATCGTGTCTCAGTGTGCTTCCTATCGGTTACCTCGTTCCCCTCTCCTTTATTTGTGCTTGTATTGTATTGTATTTGTTGTTGTTCTTTTCATATAGGTAATTTCACCATGGTTGCATTATCTAGATAATTTACCTTTGTGTCAAGCCTAATCTTAAAGAAAAAGTAAAATTGGTCGTAGCACCTATTCACCCCCCTCTAGGATCCCATACTATTCGTTCAATTGGTATCAGAGCCTCGACTCTTATTATTGGGCTTAACCGCCTAAGAGTTTAGTATGGATGATGATATGGGAGTCACCGGTCCTACGGCACAAGTCACCATGGATGATCTCAAGGACTTGAAAAATTCCTTGACCTCATCCATGGAGGGCAAAATGAATGAGTTGCGAACTCTTATGTTGCAATTCATGAAAGCCAAGGAACCGGAGACGTGCAACTCATCTCCTCCGAATGAAAATCGAGAGGGCGCCAAGAATGGGGCAAATGGTGAACCACCTAAAGATGCTTCCTCTAAGAACTTCACCGATAAGGGTACGGAAGGAAAAGGAGAGTTTCACTCTGTCAAAGGACACTACTCCCCCGATCCTCCCATCCCACATCCTCATATAATTCCTAGAGGAGAACCTCCTAAACTTGACGCACATTCTTTTGGTGATTGACAATATTACATGGAAACTCACTTAAACTCTTATTGTATTGAGCTTTGGAGGGTCACTCGAGATGGATCCAATACACATGACCCCAAGAACTTGACAAGAAGAGAAGCCATAGATTGTCAACTCAACTACACCTCCTTATCCATCATTCAACAAGCCGTGGGTCCAAACCACATGCATCATCTTCAACAATATTCCAGCGCCAAGGAAACATGGGATGCTCTTGTCGTCATGTTTGTGGGCAATAATAGCATGTAAAGGAATATGTATGTTACCTTGAGAAATGAAGCCGAAGGATCCTATATGCATGATGGTGAGAACCATGAAGACATGTATCGGAGGCTCAATACACTTGCCACCGCATTTAACAATGTTGGTGCCAAGTATACTAATGATGCTTGGATCAAGAGGAAGTACATTAGTGATCTCATGCCATTTGATCCCACGGACTTGAAGAGTCTTCAAGGAAGACATGACTTTTCTTCTTTTACCTCAACTCAAGTGATGCAAGAGATTAGCTCCTTCCAAGTGCAAACAAAGAATGGCCTTGACAACCGTGCTAGAGCCACGGGAATTCACAAAGGAGCATCTGTTTCTTTGAAGGCCAAGGTGGTGTCAAGGGAGGTTGGTTATCAAGAAGCTTGCATTGAGGACTTGACCCCTTTGAAGGATCAACAATATGACCCCGTGCTCAAGGATGTCATTTCTCTCACCGTGCAAAAGTTTTGGAAGAATACTCCCAAGGCCAAGGCATATGTTCAGGGGAAGACCAAGTCTAGCTATGGTAAGGAAGGGACTAAAAAAGTGAGGTATGTCTTCAATTGTCAAGACAAGCACCATTTCATTGCGGAGTGCCCATATGAGAATAGGGAACATCATGGTGGCAAGCTTATTCGCAAGGACAAGTCCAAAGTTGCTTACAAGAAACCTCACTTCAAGAAGAAACCCTTCAGCAAGAAGTCTCCCACCAAGTTTGTACTAGTAACTCAAGAAGAGTATGATTCCGGAAGTGATGAAGAGGAAGAATCCACAAGTGAAGTGGTCGCTCTAGCTATTGCATCAACTTCACCTCCCTTATCTCTTTTCGAATCCCCCAATGAGAATCTTCCCCAACCTAACGCCAAGTGATTCATGGCTAAGGCCTCGGAGGTAGCATCTTCTATCATCTCTAGACTACAAATGAAATGAATAACCTTGCTAGTCATAGTGTACAAGATGAAATTGCCTCTTTGGAACATTTATGTCTAACATGCAAGGTGAGACCAAGAAGTACTTTGATCTCTTCATGATCCAATTGGGAGAGACCCATGAAGCTCTTGAGAAGAAAGGTGAGATTGAAACAAGAGATGCGGATGAAAATGCATCTCTCTCTATGACTCTTGAGGAATAGCACGAGGGCCGAGTTTCGCTTGAAACTATTGAAGAGTCAGATAATGAGCTTGTTTCTAAAATTACTAAAGAACGTGACATTGCTATTTCTAAATATAAGAAAGCTAAAAAGGATAAGTCTGAGTTTGGGGTTGGTCATGATAAACTAACCGAGGAGTTTGAGAAGCTTACCAAGGCCCACAAAGCCTTGGAGAGTGAACACTCTGCCCTCAAAGAGTCATATGAACAATTACAAACTCAACTCAATCAATTCAATGTGCCTAGTACATCTACCTCTTCTTGTTATCATGCAAATATTATTGAGGAGAATTCTAGGTTGAAGGAAGAGCTAGTAAGGCTCAAGGGAAAGAGCCCATGTGTTGAGAAGGTGGTGGCTTCTAAGCCACAAGTTGATCCCAAGCCACAAGTGGTTGCTCCTAGACCACAAGTGGGCAAGCAAGGTCTTGTCTATGTTGCCAAGAAGAAGAAAAAGAATAAGAAGAATAACAAGGCCAAGCCCGCACAAGCTAAGAAGAGTGTTGCTTCGAGTGGTATTGTCATTAGGGACTGATACGTCCAAAACGTATCTCGTTTTCCGAACACTTTTGCTATTGTTTGCCTCTAAACTTGTGAGTTTTGGATACAACTAACACAGACTAACGCTGTTTTCAGCAGAATTACCTTGGTGTCTTGTTTTTGTGTAGAAAAATCAACTTTCAGAAAATTGCCCAGAAAAGATCCCAGAGACCTTATTTCACCCGAAGACCCCCGGATCCAGAAGAAGACCCGGGGGGGGGGGGGGTAAGAAGGGGGCCACAACACCCCTGGGCGCGCCCCCTAGGCCACGCCACCAGGTGGTGTGGGGCCCCCAGGCAACCCCTTGGGCTCCCTTTCGACTAAATATCCTCCGTAACCTTAAAACAACAGGGGGTTTGTCATATTCCAGGGAAACACACCCGAGCGCCGCCGCCGCCTCGAAACCCAATTCGGGGATGAGAAGTTCATAATCTGGCACCCTACCGGGACGGGGATTCGAAGGAGAGCACCGCCATCGTCACTGTCACCACTTCTCCATCAACTATCCATGATCCCCCTATCCATGTGTGAGTAATCCCTGATGTAGGCTGAGAGGGGTGCAAGGGATTGGATGAGATCGTTCATTTAATAATGTCAGATTGTTAGGGCATAGTGCCTAGTATCCATTGTTAGTGTTTTCTACCGTTGTTGAAACTTGTTATGCTTAATGCTTGTCACTACGGCCCGAGTGCCATGATCTCAGATCTGAACATGTTATTGTTTCATGAGTATAATTATGTTTCTTGATCATATCTGCAAGTTGTTTACACATGTCATTGTCCGGAACCCGAGGTCGCAAAGTGATAGAAATTGGAAAACCAGAGGGGATAGTTGTGATGTGAGGATCACGTGTGTTCACGGAGTGCTAATGCTTTGGTCCGGTGCTTTATTAAAAGGATCACCTTAATTACCAGTAGTTTCCCTTGAGGCTCCGCTGCAAACGTGCTAGTAGGACAAAAGATGTTGTGCAAGTTTCTCATTGCAAGCCCGTATGACTATATTGGAACACATACCTATGGTTTGCCTAGAACTTGGATGCTTTATATTATCTGCAATGCCCATGTTTGATTATTGTATGAACTATCTTATCCATGCAACACCAGTTCATCCATTCCCTGTGCCTATGGTACTTTGATCCTGTTGTTTTCCGCAATTGCTACTACTGTTACTATTTTACTCCTACTTTTATTTTACTACTACTGCTGCTATAAAACTGTTACCACTGATAAAATGCTGCGAACAAGTCTACTTTCAGGTGCATCTGAATTGAGAACTCAGTTGTTAAGTCTTATAAATATTCTTTGGCTTCCCTTGTGTCGATTAAACAAATTTGGGTTTCACTTCCCTCGAAGACTGTTGCGATCTCGTATACTTATGGATCATCAAGACTATTTTATGGCGCCGTTGCCGGGGAGCATAGCTTTATTTATTTTCTCACTTGAACTTGATATTGTTCGTTGCAAGCCTTTCATCATGAGTAAGACTCGTGATGGAAAAGTTCCCATATTACCATCCACTACAAGGAGAGGTACAACTCAGAACACCTCTGTTGCTCTTAATTCACCATCAGTTCTAAGTAAGCTTCTTACACAACCACATGCTACATACACTGTTACTTCTGTTAAGTATGAAAATGCTTCTGATACTTTTGATGACGCTTCTACTGTGCTTGATGATACTGGTTCACTAGGTCCTTTCCTAGATGCTACAATTGCTAAATTCAAACAAATTGAAAGTGCTGAAATTCCCGTTGAAAATGTTGGTACACCTGTTAGTTCACCTAAAATTCCTAGTAATGATCTTGATGAAACCTACATTGAACTTACTGACGACTTTATTAAAGAAGCCCAAGCTACTATTGGTGCAAGTGCTCTTAAGAGTCTTATTGGAAGACATGCTGTTAAATATAAATCTTCTCCTGATGCTAAGTTTGCTACATCTCCCATACACATTAGAGACAAGGATTATGATTTATGTCTAGATTTATCTCACATATGTATTGCTTAGAAAGAACCTTTTTGTTGTACTGAAAGTAAAAGTGCTATGGAACATATGAATGAGCTTTCATCTTTGAGTAGTTTATTTTCTGATGATACTAAGTTACGTACTTACTTTGTTACCAATATCTTCCCTTTCTCTTTGGAAGATGAAGCTGAAACTTGGTTTAACAATTTGTCACCTAAATCTATTACTGGTCCTATGGGTTTGGTTAATGCTTTATTTATAAAATATTTTCATGCTAGTGCTCAACATGCTGTTGTGCAAAGAATCTTTAACTTTGAGCAAATTGAAGAAGAGAAATTGCCAGAATCTTGGTCAAGGTTTTGTTCTTTAATAAGAGCTAGCCTGGCAATCCATTACCTAAAGATGAGATCCTAGGTATATTTTATAATGGACTAACTGTTGAATCTAGTACATACCTAGATAGTTGTGCTGGTTGTGTTTCATGAAAAGAACTCTATAAGAAGCTGAGGAATTATTGCCTAAAATAGCCAAAAATAATGATGATTGGACTATACCTGAGCCTACACCTATACCAGAGCCAACACCAATACCAGCACCCAAGAAGAGAGGGATGATTGAATTAAAATTTGAAGTGATGAAGGAAACCAAGAAATCTCTTAAAGAGAGGGGTATTAAATCTGAAGATGTGAAGAATTTACCTCCTATAGAAGAATTATATAAGCCAATTCCTCATCCATAAACCGTTGATGTACACTCTCTCCAATATTTTGATAATAGAGATATTCCCTATTCTAAACCACCTGATAAATTCTTAGATGAATTTTATAATTATGTTGTTAAACAAGACGACTTTAATATGAGAATGCAAAATCATCTTATGGAAAACTCTAGAGCTATTGATAATTTGATGGTATTATTGAGAGAACCTCTAATGATGTTAAAATGCTTGTTAAACATTTTCATATGGTTCAAACTCAGATTGATCAACTCACTAAAGCGCAAAAAGATATGATAGCTAATGCTTCTAGAGAAAAACATGTTTGTGAAATAATTACTAGGAGTGGTGTTTCTACTCAGGATCCCGTGTATCCTGAAGGACATCCTAAAAGAATTGAACAAGATTCTCAGCAACCTAAAAGCAATAGTTCTCCTTCTAAGAAAAAAAGAATAGACATAAAACTGTTGTAGAAAAAAAAGAATAGACATAAAAAGATCCTAATAGTATATCTATTTATGATACTGAAACTGAAAGTGATAATGATAAAAGTGATGCTTCTGATAAACAAGAAAATGTAGCCGAACCTGAAAATAAAACTAAAATTGTGAAGTATACTAAGTAGGATTTCATTGCTAATAAACATGGTAATAAAAGAGAGCCTTGGGTACAAAAAGAAATGCCTTTTCCTAATAAGAAACATAAATCAAAGAAGGAAGAACATTATAACAAGTTATGTGAGTGGATGAAACCTTTGTTCTTTCAAATTCCTTTGACTGATGCTATTAAACTGCCTCCTTATTCTAAATATATGAAAGATATTTTCTCTAACAAAGGGAAGATTCCTAATGAGGAAATTTACACTATGCTTGCTAATTATTATTTCAATGACAAGTTTCCAAAGAATCTTGGAGATCCTGGTATTCCTACTATCCCTTGTTCTATTAAAAATAATTATGTTAGAACTACTTTATGTGACTTGGGGGCATGAGTTAGTGTTATGACTTTCTCTCTTTATATGTAACATCCCTGATTTTTGGAAAGTGCAAAATCACAAAAAATTGAAACCTTTTGTTTTCATGTTATGCAAGTCACCAAAAACCTAATGAGATGCAAGAAACAAAAGCAAACAACACATAAGTCAATGAATTTGGAATTAAGAATCCATTATGCCTCTATTCCATAAACCCTAAAAGCCCATTCAAAATAAATATTCATTATTCAAAGAAATTGTTTTCTCTTAGAAAACCTTATTTTATAACATGTTTTCAAATCAACTATTACTTTGAAAATGTTTTATAGCCTTTGAAACCAGAGAATTATTACCTTTAATAGTTTCTATGCCTCAAAATTATTTTATGAGAATAACAACTATTTATATTGATATAAAAATGTTATTCCAGGTTTTAAACATAAATGAGTGAACATAAAA
This sequence comes from Alopecurus myosuroides, assembly GCA_028641055.1. Lineage (NCBI taxonomy): Eukaryota > Viridiplantae > Streptophyta > Magnoliopsida > Poales > Poaceae > Alopecurus > Alopecurus myosuroides. The sequence goes on along the minus strand of CM054058.1, from coordinate 448,137,890 downwards.
TGCTTTTCCTTGAAATAAATAATATAGATGAGGTCTTTGAAAACAATATTCCGGGTTGTGGATTTTTTCTAAGCCACTTTGATAATTATTGAATTTTCTATTTTAAAAATAACATTAAGTTACTATTAGTAAATCCTTCATATCCTAAAATTATAAAATATGAAAATGGTTTAAAAATGACTTCCAAAAATAGTATTTGACATGTATAATGTCTCTAAAATTTTATTTAATCAAAAACATCATTTTATTATTTTCCAATTTTAAACAACATTAAGTACTATTAATGTTTTATTTATAAATTGAAAATATGAAATTTCAAATGTGATGAAAAGTTTACGAAAATGTTATAATCTGAAAGGTTTGAATTTTATGAATCAAATGCAATTAGTTTGAGGTGATTTGGAATTATAAAACAAAAGATATTGTATAAATAAGAAAACAGAAAAAATGATGACGTTAGCTCACATCACATCATCTTCTTCCCGTTTGGAAACTGCCCCAACTGTTTCGGGTGGAAATTTTGCACTTCCATTTCTCGCGGTTAAGGCCATATTAACTCCTCCCGTTTCTTCCCCTTAATAACCCAACCCCTCCTCTCCATTTCCCCTCTCCTCTCTCTCTGGATCGTGCCCTCAAACGCTAGAATTTGTTCGTCGGAGTAGAACACCACCGCCGCCGCTTTTCGACGATTCCGACGAGGTAAGCCATCGAACCAGCCCGAGACCCCTTCCATCCTACTCCTCATGACCTGGCGTCCCATCCTAAATACTCCTTTGGTTTTTACCGCAGCCACAACATCGAGAACGACGACTTCCAAAGGTCGCCGGCGTCGTCGAGCCCCCATCCGTGTTGCGCCGTCGATTCAGGAAATGAGGAAAGCTGTCGTGGCCACTCGTGAGTTTGCCATGTCGCGCTGAGTCTCGTCGTGTCTTCCCCATGCCCAGAGCACCACGGGAACGTCGCCGACGTCCACCACCGTGCAGCGCGCCGCCGCGCACGCCATTTTTGGCGGCCGACGCTAGTGAGGTGAGCTCCTTTCATCCCTTCCCATTAGATCTACCACGGAGGGCTCAGATTAGATCATTTAACTGAAGAGGTATCCGCGAATAGGATTGCGCCACGTCGGCATACGCGTTAAGTTTTTATCTGCCGCTCGACGCAGCGTGTAGACGGCCAGGACCACTCCCTATCTACCGCACCACGCGGTAAATAGCCAAATTGAGCCCAGCCAGCCTCTGATTTTATTTTCGAAAAAATAGAATGCCATTTTTGCAGAAAAGCCCCTACATTTTAGATTAATCATATCTTTTGATCCATAAGCCCAAATTTAGTAAACTTGGACTTTTTGAAATACCCTAGATATGTAGAATCTTTTTGCACTGTTCAAATTAAAAAATGACAAACTTAAATTGGTTCAAATTCAAATATACTTGCTTGATTAATTTTGGCGTAATTCAAATTCTACAAATCCAAAAATTGCAAATAAAATATTTTTGTAAACCTTAGGATGAGTACTTTCACACCCTCTGTCCCAAAATGATTTTTGATCAAATTAAAATTCACATTAGAATTAAGTGGTATATTTGAGTATTTTTGACATATAATTAATTCTATAAATAATTAGAATATGTTCCCTTAAGCAAAATTGTTCCTTTTGCTAACCTTGAACCGGGCACATCTTTGCCCAACCATTTTGGACACCCTTGGACCATGAACATGTAATTTTATCCAAACTTCCATCATAGTAGTCCACCTAGTTGGTTAAGTATTAGAATTGTTTCTATCGTTGTTTATCTTTGTTATTATGGCTATTTTGGAGCCTAGACCAAGTCCCTAGTATGTGTTAATCACATACAAGACAAAGTAGTGAACCTTAGACACTAGTACCTTTGCTTTCTATCTACTCCTCCACTCCCCATTATTGCTTCAAGAATTCATCAACTTAGCAAAATGGAGATCAAGACTCAAGAAACAAGAAGGCACTTCACTTTCAACTTGGTGGCAACATGAAGAGCTACAAGGAAGATCATTGAAGAAATTTGAAGTAAGGGATTGGACTCCACAACAATTAGAAGCAACTCAAGGAAGTACAAGTGGGAAGAAATCCACAAGAAAACATCTCCCCCTCTCTTTCTATTTTTTCTTCTTATTTTCTTTCCAAATGGACTTAGTGATATTTTGTGCCTATCCCACCTTGGACCAACTAGTGAGAAGTTCATGAGGAATTTATCAAGACCAAGAGAAGAATCCATCCAAGGAACAAGTCTATAATAGAAGCATGAAGATGATCTTCAAGAAGACAAGCATGTGAAGACCTAGAGCAATTCACACTAGTTGAAGAATAATAAGTTGGTTTTGTCCAACCATTAACCCAAATGGAAAATCCCAAGACTTTAATCTTGTTATCTCTATTGTTATAGAGTTAGTTTAACATAGACCTACCTTAGCCCAAAAATGGAAACACTAACTTAGATCACTCAAATGTCTTGATGAAAATAACTAAGAGTTACACATTGTTATGTGTTACTTTAGTTGAGATAGTTAGACATCCTTGGTGAACTCTTGGAACTTCTTAGATAAATATGTTTCCAATAAAGTTTGATCACTACAAACTCAATCTAAACCATCCTTAGTCAAATCTTAACCCCTTAACAAGTATGAAACCATTAGAGAATGAATCTTTCAAACTCAAACCTTGAACTTGTCCTAGACATCTTGGTTGAACCCATTTTGCTATGTTTCTCACCTTGTATGTTCAACTGCATGTTTGATTGATAGGATGCTTGTTTATTTTGTTATTGTGTTTTCAATGAATAGATTGTACAGAGAGCAACGATCTTTTGTGAAGAGAGTGTGAATTCTTCACCAACTTCAACAAGGCAACTAACACACCATTCAACTACCCATTATTTTCTATATGCATTAGTTGATTTTGAGTAGTATGCATGATAGGAAATTTTACTAAGTTATATTATGCTATGATATATCCTAGTAGTGTGAGCCATCCTTATACCTTGTTATTTTGAAGCCTTGGTACTTAGTTGATGCTTAGCCTTGCTTCACAAATTGTTTTACTTGATGTTGTGGAAAAATTCTAAGTAACAACTTCAATGAACCACCTCAGTGGATTGGTAGTGCGGGGTTGTTGCTAGTTGAGTGTCTCCCCGAGGGGAGTTCACTTGACGGAATGCCACCCAGGAACAAAGTGATTATGATTGTCCCCAAGTTTAGATTGCTTCCAGTGCAGCCTTTAGTCATATGGGCTCTGTCTTGATCAACTAAGTTGTGAGGGTTTATCCTGGGCTTGACAAGCAGATGTAGCATAATTATAGGTGGAACGGGTCTTGCCATTGGGTTTAATTTCTGCTTCTGAAAGATCTTGTCTTGATTCTTCTCCTTTCCTTAATGCACTCAGGGTGTATAGGATGTTTGGGTTGAATTGAGTCTGAAGGTGAAAGTGCACAAGCTCCGCAGAGTCAACAAACTAAGATCTTAGCCGTGTCCCCGGTTATGGACAACTATGAGCAGCTGGACAAGGATGGACGGAAAAATCACATCACCATTTTCAATAAGTAAAATTTGACCAAGCGAACAGTAGTTGTGGTACTGGGATCTTAGTCCAATGATGCCACCCTTTGGAAAGAAAAGTTTGTTTTACAAAAGTGATAGGAGAAAACTGGCTTTATGCAAACTTAGCCAAAACTCCACTCAGCGAAATAAGCATGTAGTATTAGTATTGCCATTTATATCCACCATAGTGTTACTTGCCAATACATTAAATTGTATTGACTCCCTCGTGGCTGCATATTCCATCCTGCAGATGATTCTGAAGACGAGTGAGGATTTCGTTTAGGATCTCGAGTCTGCCACCAACATGTTTTGCCTGTGGCACATGAAGAAGATGGGCTCAATGTTGTACTATGTTTTCCGCTGTATTTCTTTGTTTTCTGCTAGTCTTCTAAGACTATGCAAGTTGTATTAGTATTTTGTAAAGTCTGGACCATGCGATGTAATAGAATATGATGCATTTGCATGATATTTCATTTTGTACTGTGGTGATAGCAATTGATCCAGGGACTAGGTCAATAACACTGGTGTTCTTGCATTATTTAAATGTGGGAACACTACAAAATGGTATCAGAGAATTGTGTTGCCTGTAGAATTCGGGACCCTAAGTTTGAAAAGACCCTAGGATTGAAAATTTACTATGTTCAAACTTTGTAGAAACAAAAAAATCATCTTAATTCTTCTCATATCCTCTCATATATTATTCACCTTCAAAATTTTCTAGATGACCTACCTCTTCAATACCATCAAGACATGAATGTTGATGATAAAGAACACCTCAAGACATTGAGAGAAGAATCTGAAGAGAACTCAAGAAGATATAGATGAGACCACCAATCTAGTTACTTTGTTAGAACAACGTTAACGTGTTAGTGTATTGATCATACCAATGAGTATGGTATGACAATATTAGTCTGTTTTCTAAAACCATATTGTTTTGGTGATGATTGTGTTGTTATATGTTTGTTATGTGTTGTTTGCAAGATGAGTTTCCTTGATCTGCTGTGTTTGGGTAGGAATTTCTATAGTCTCTTTCTAAATCTATACTCATCCCTACTAGACCAAAACCAACATCATACTCATCCACCAACCATAGTGAGAAACATTTGGAATCCTACAACCTTTACCCTATTGAGACACAGGCCATCCCATTTGAGGAATGCTACTATCAAATTGCTTTCTTCTGTGTGAAGGAACAATCACATCCATGATTAATGCCAACTACATCATAAAGATCAGCAAGCCAATCAACAAATGAAGAAAGACAAGTGAACCTCAAGTTGCATGAGCTATGAAGATTTCAGAGCCTACTACACCAAGAGAAGAAACAATGAAGAAACAAAACTATCCAATTTGTGTTACATAAGAGTTTTACGCAACCCAATAGTATGGGAAAACGATAGTTTAGCTCAGGTTTGTCTTACAGATGGGAAACTTTCTGTTAGACAAGTGAGGTGACCTAGTGTTGTTATACAAGATTCACTAATCCAAGTACAAGGTAATAATTGAGTGCAACATGGATTGGCTCCCATGGTGACTACTCACATTATTCACTTTTGCTATGAGGAATGTTAAATCTGAGTGAAATACCTATTACAGAGACGACGATGTTAAACCTGAACCATATAATGGTAGAATACAATAATGACCCTATGTTAGTGCTACTGAAAACTTACTATATTCGGTGAGGATCAAGCCAACTTTGGAGGTATCAAACAAATGGAAGATTTTGCCTGCCATGAGAGTTTCATTAGAAATAGCATGGTGTTTTCCTTCAAGGATGACAACAACAAGATGGAAGTTTTTCCAAGGACATCAAAAGACCAAGTTGAGAGGGACCCAAAGTCTTTTGATTGACCCAAAGAGTGACCCCTCAGTGTCAAAGGTAGTTCAACAGAATTCTGTTGGTTTGTAACTCTACCATGAAGGAAAGTTCTACTCAAGCCATGTTAGGTAAAACCACACTCCAAGCTATGTGAATGGACACATCCTATTGGAAGATATTCTTAACCCATGGAATCCTAAAGGTTGTATACTTATATTCAAGTCCCTAATACCAACAAGGAGTTGATATTTGACATACAAGAATATTATGGACGATGAAGTATGACTCTAGTTGAAGATATAGTCAAAACCAGCAACCAATTATACAAGAGTTTTAGACTACCCACAAAAGTTTCTTTAAGGGTGGTAGCACACCCAGTTGTTCTGGAACCCAGTTACTCAAACCTAATCTTTCTTTCTATCCTTCCCGAATCTCGGGACGAGATTTCTTTTAAGGGTGGTAGTCTGTAACATCCCTAATTTTTGGAAAGTGCAAACATCGCAAAAATTTGTAACTTTTTGTTTTCATGTTATGCAAGTCACCAAAAACCTAATGAGATGCAAGAAACAAAAGGAAACAACACATATGCCAATGAATTTGGAATTAAGAATCCATTATGCCTCTATTCCATAAACCCTAAAAGCCCATTCAAAATAAATATCCATTATTCAAAGAAATTGTTTTCTCTTAGAAAACCTTATTTTATAAAATGTTTTCAAATCAACTATTACTTTGAAAATGTTTTATAGCCTTTGAAACCAGAGAATTATTACCTTTAACAGTTTCTATGCCTCAAAATTATTTTATGATAATAACAACTATTTATATTGATATACAAATGTTATTCCAGGTTTTAAACATAAATGAGTGAACATAAAATGCTTTTCCTTGAAATAAATAATATAGATGAGGTATTTGAAAACGATATTACGGTTTGTGTAAATTTTCTAAGCCACTTTGATAATTATTGAATTTTCTATTTTAAAATAGCATTAAGTTACTATTAGTAAATCCTTCATATCCTAAAATTATAAAAATATGAAAATGGTTTACAAATTACTTCCAAAAATTGTATTTGACATGTATAATGTCTCTAAAATTTTATTTAATCAAAAACATCATTTTATTATTTTTCCAATTTTAAACAACATTAAGTACACTTAATTTTTTATTTATAAATCGCAACATATGAAATTTCAAATGTGTTGAAAAGTTTACAAAAATGTTATAATCTGAAAGGTTTGAATTTTATGAATCAAATGCAATTAGTTTGAGGTGATTTGAAATTATAAAACAAAAGATATTGAATAAATAAGAAAACAGGAAAAAAAAGAAAATAAAGTGATGACGTCAGCTGACGTCACATCATCTTCTTCCCGTTTGGAAACTGCCTCGACTGTTTCGGGTGGAATTTTTGCGCTTTGATTTCTCGCGATTAAGGCCATATTAACTCCTCCCGTTTCTTTCCCTTAATAACCCAGCCCCTCCTCTCCATTTCCCCTCTCCTCTCCCTCAGGATTGTGCCCTCAAACGCTAGAATTTGCTCGTCGGAGTAGAACACCACCGCCGCTGCTTTTCGACGATTCCGACGAGGTAACCATCGAACCAGCCCGAGACCCCTTCCATCCTACTCCTCATGACCTGGCTCCCCATCATGAGTACTCATTTGGTTTTTACCGCAGCCACAACGTCGAGAACGACGACATCCGAAGGTCGCCGGCGTCGTCGAGCCCCCATCCGCGTTGCGCCGTCGATTCAGGAAACGAGGAAAGCCGCAGTGGCCACTCGTGAGTTCCCCATGTCGTGCTAAGTCTCTTCGTGTCTTCCCCGTGCCCAGAGCACCCCGGGAACGTCGCCGGTGTCCTCCACCGTGCAGCGCGTCGCCGCGCACGGCATTTCCGGCGGCCGACGCCGGCGAGGTGAGATCCTTTCATCCCTTCCCATTAGATCTACCACGGATGGCTCACATTAGATCATTTAACTGAAAAGGTATCGGCGAATCTGCCGTTCGGCGCAGCACGTAGACGGCCCAGGCCCACTCCCTGTCTACCGCACCGCGCTGTAAATAGCCAAATTGAGCCCAGCACGTCGGATATATACAGTTTGGGTATATCCGGCATTGTCCAAAAGAGCCTAATTACCAGGGTGGCCTGATTGGTAATGGACCACAGTCCATTAGGTGGCCCAGTAAGCTGACGCGCAGAAGCTGGATTCTAGAAGAACCCGGACCACGACCCAAGTGGTGCGACCTGGAGTAGAAGGAGGATTCCTGCTTTCCAAGTTAGATAGTTACCGTAGTCTTCTAGGTTTCCTTTCTGTAAGCCCTAACACGGCTATCTATATAAAGCCGGGCGGGAGAGAAGAAAGATAAGGACAATTAGCTAGAAGCCAACTCGCCGAGAAGTTGAACCTCATCGAGTTAGCGAAACCCTACTCACATTGTACGTTGTATACTTCAGGCTTCAACCCTGATTTAGTGAGATTGCAGGAGTAGGAATGCCTCCTAGTTGCGACGTACCGAACCTGGGTAATTTTGGTGTTCCTGGTTGTCGTACTACCACGCCCCCCACGTCTTTACCAGTAGTCTCATGGCACCCCCGTCTATGAACTCTACTATGATGTCTCGAGAGTTGGCGCCCGCCGTGGGGCCAGCGACGTCAGGCGTTCTGTTTCGATCGGGGATACTTGGCGGAATCGGCAGTACCATAACTGCCAGAAGCCTGGAATTCGACAATGACGTTGGGCGCTTCCTCGACAATGGATCGTACATGCCAGCACGGAATCATCTGGTAAGTGCCTGCGTTTTACCGATTGGATATGCAAACATCTTTATCGGATTAACTGCAGAGGCAATGGGATTCTGTGGTGGAAGTAGATTTATCCCACCCGCCCTATACCCAGTTGAAGAAAACTATGATGCCGGATTTTTCTCAGATCGCCAATATCCCACTGAAATTGCTGCCTCTTCGGAGATGCCTGCAATCAGATCTCACTTTATTGGCATGGTGCAATCCGAGGTCGCTGAAAACACGGAGGAAAGCAATCCCGTGGAAGAGGTAGATGAAAACAATCCCACGGTAGAGGTGGAAGATCCGACACCCGTCAATATGACAACAAACTCGGAAGCCGACTCTATGCTAGCCGCCATTGAGGCGAGATTGGAGTCGGAACCCGGATCGGAAGAACTCGATTCTGAGGACGAAGACGAAGACGCTTCCAAAAGAAAGGTCAAATCTCTGCAAGAGGGATTCCATGAAGTGCTTATGGCAAAACCGGCTGAAAAAACGGATGCCGAAAGCCAGGAAGACCCCAAAACACCTTCGCCAGATGAGGAAAGAGAGGACGGTGAAACCAGTCCAGTTTACCCTGATGTCAAGGAATTTACAGAAGATGAACCTGGTAAAAAACCTCCCTCTTCGAAGAAAAGAAACGAGACTGCCAAGAAGCTCCAGTACAAACTCCGGAAGAAAAAATTGGCGGATACCGTTAATGAAAACCTGGAAGTAGGAGGAGGAAGCGGAGTCAAGCCTGCGGATAAGAAAACTAAGGAAATCCCTGTTCCATTAATGTCAGAACAGGATGAACGTGATCTACTTCAAACTCCAGTGGGACGCCATGAACCCCCTGAAGTTCTGGAAGCCAGGAGACAAGATCTCCAACGGCAGCAGCAACATCTATTCAGAACTCGGGAAAACCTCCTAAAAACCCAGGCTGAGATTAAGTTGCAGGAAGAAGAAATTGAGGAGTACGAAAGAAAGAATAGATCTGGCATAAAACCTAAACGGTTACCCGGAATCGCAAGACCGGAAGTATTTCCACCAAAGGAACGGTTCCAAAACCCTTCCTGGCAAAAGCAAGTAAACGCCATTGACGCCAAGGGAAACCTGTATACAAAACCGCAGCAGAAAACGCGGAAGCTGCATTCGCTATCCTCAATGATGATCTGTACTCCAATGACGAAAAGATTCAAGGGGTGTATGCTTTCTTAGGAAAGGCATTGCAACAACAACAGTGAGGGCAGGCAAGATCAGGGAAGTTGCATGACGACTCGGCCCTATGCAAAACCGCCACATGCGCCGCTGGAGCACCTGGACCTGGCGAACCTGGAGATTCAGGCAATTCCAAAGAAAAGAAAATAGATCCGAGAAAGGACAAGAAAATTCCAGATCATAAGGATGCATCGTCCAGGACAGGATCCTATCCGCCGAAAGGTGGAATTAATCCCCGAGATCGGGAAGAACAAAACTGGAAAGACGGAAAAGCAATGCCGACTCCGAGACGCCTTGCTTGAAAATCCGGAAGATACGACATTCCTCACAGGCGTGAGAGATCCCATACCCCTCCTAGGAATAAAGAAAGGCCAAGGAGTATAACTCCACCTTATTCCAAAGGGCATGACAATGGACGAAATGATCCCGGAAAAGCGCACTCGCGCAACAATGGTAAAGAAAGGAGCAGATCCCCTTCTGTACATTCAACCAGCAGAAAATCCGTTCATGCTGATAAAGCGGAAATAGATGATCTATACATTGGACCTAAGTGTTTCACTGACAGGATCCGGAGAATAACTCTACATTCTGGCTTTGCCAAAGTTGGTCCAACATATCAAAAATATACCTGCAGTACAAATCGGGATACCTGGCTCTCAGACTACTATACAGTCGTCCAGATCAGCAAAGGGACAAATCTAGAGGCGGTAAAATTCCTCCCCCTAATGTTGCTGGATGGAGCCAGAGATTGGATCAACGGGCTTCCGTCAAGAACCGTGGATAGCTGGGATGATATGGCTAGAGTTTTCACTCAGCATTTTCGGGGAACATACAAACGCCCCAAGAGCATCAACCAGCTAAACCGCTGCATCCAATTTGAAGATGAGCCATATGTTGACTTTATCTCAAGATGGACCGCAATGAAAAACAGCTGCTCTGGAGTAAGTGATGTACAAGCAATGCATGCTTTCATCAATGGTTTAAAACCCAGCCTCGTACCGTTCATGGTTGGTTCAAAAGAGCACAAAGATCTTGGATCTATGCTTACCACTGCCAATGAGCACGCAACGGCGGAAGACGACATCAGAGCGAGATGTGGAAATATTGATGCTTTGGCTCAGGCCAAAAAGCCTTGTTATGAGAAAAAAGCTACTCCAGAGGCACAGCCAAAGCCCAAAGAAGTTAATTTAGCCTTTGGAAAGGATAATGGCAGCAAATGGAAAGGAAGAAGCACAAAACATATCTCCTACTCAAAGAAAGAGTGGGAAAAGATTAAGTCGGAAAACTGTGTCCACCATTCTCAATTTGGGAAACCTACCCATACTAATGCGCAATGCCGGCTTAATAAGAATATGAAAGGCACTGCAGGATCCGAGAACAAGGGGAAAAACTCCAAGAGGAAGTTCTCCAAGCAAAAACCAGAAGCTGAAAAAGAAGACAGTGAATCGGACACTGATGAAAAAATCCAGGAACAGCAACGAAAAGGCGAACCAAATTTCCCGAGAGTTGATGGAGAATGCAACTTAACTTTCCTGGCAACTCCCTCTGCAAAGCTGGCAAAGAGAACACTTCGAGAAATAAACGCGGTTGTTCCACCAACCCCCAAGTTCTTGAAGTACTCGAACACACCAATTACCTGGGATCAGTCTGATCATCCCGGAAATATCCCAGAACCCGACACACAAGCTCTAATTGTAAGCCCTATTGTTCAAAACACTAGGCTAACAAGAGTGCTGATCGATGGAGGATCAAACATCAATATAATGTACATGGATACACTGAACCATCTGCGAATCTCCGAGACCCAGCCCAATCATAGCAACATACGTTTCCACGGCATCGTTCCAGGCAGACAAGCACAATCCCTAGGAGAAGTTTCCCTAGGTGTAACCTTTGGAGAAAAAGAGCATTTCCGACAAGAAAAAATCTCTTTTGAGGTGGTGCCGTTCGAAAGTGTATACCACACAATACTTGGACGTCCAGCTTTCGCCAAATTCATGGCAAGATCATGTTATATCTATAACAAGCTGAAGATGCCAGGTCCAAAAGGAGGAGTAATCACCATATCGGGAGACTTCAAATTGGCAAACGAGCTGGAAAAAGGAAACACCCTTTACGCATAAAAAGTGATAGCAAAGGAGGAATTGAAAAAGCTGGCAAAAGAAGTATCGCCGATAGAAATACCGGCAGGAAAAGAAAGCCGGAAGCCGGCATATAGTTTCAAAGCTTCCGACAACACAAGACAGGTTATCCTAGATCCCAAAGATCCGACAAAATTTGTTGTAGTAGGGACCAGGATGACCGACAAATAGGAAAGCGCGCTCATCAAGTTTCTCCGTGAGAACTGGGATATTTTTGCCTGGTGTCGTGCGGACATGCCGGGCGTACCCAGGGAACTTGCTGGGAATCAACTCAAAATGATTCTAGGATCAAAACCCGTCAAGCAAGGTCTCCGTCGATTTGACGGAACAAGGCGGAAGGCTATTGGCAAGGAAATTATCGGACTTTTAGCAGCAGATTTTATCCGGGAAGTTATACATACTGATTGTTCTGTGAACCCAGTATTAGTGCCAAAGAAAGATAGTATTGTTCTTAGGATGTGTATAGATTACACCATCCTGAAAAAATTGTGTACAAAAGATAGGTTCGCATTACCGTGAATTGATCAAATAATAAATGCCACTGCTGGCTCTGAGCTGTTATGCTTCTTGGATGCTTATTCCGGGTACCATCAAATACGTATAAAGGAGGAGGATCAAATCAAAACTTCCTTCATAACCCCGTATGGAACATACTATTACAGAACCATGCCTTTTGGCCTGAAGAACGCAGGTGCAACTTACCAGCGTTGTTTGCATAGTCAGATTGGCAAAAAGGTCCATGTCTATGTGGACGACATTGTCGTCGTTTCCAAGGAAAAGGATACACTCCTTAAAGATCTACGAGAAACTTTCAAAAATTTGCGCACTTACAAAATGAAGTTGAATCCATTAAAGTGCGTATTCGGGGTTCCCTCAGGAAAACTTCTGGGTTTTATCGTTTCTCACAGAGTAACAGAAGTAAACCTGGAAAAGATCAAGGCAATCTTAAACATCTCAAAGCCTACGTGCTTAAAAGACGTACAAAGATTGACGGGTCTGCAGCCGCAGTCAACAGGTTTATAAGCCGGCTAGGAGACAAAGCTCTTCCATTATACAAATTGTTGAAGAAATCTGACAAATTTGTATGGACACAAGAGGCGGACAAAACATTAATCCAGTTAAAAGAAAACTTGATGAAAGCTCGGATTTTGCCATCATCAAAAGACGAAGAACCCATGTTACTGTATCTCACGACAACAAACAGGGTTATTAGCACCGTGATAGTTGTGGAAAGACGGAAAGAAGAACAGAGCATACCAGGTCAATAACTAGTGTATTATGTCAGCGAAGTGTTTTCCGAGTCTAAACAAAGGTATCCACACTATCAAAAACTGGCATGTGGAGTGTTTTTTGTATCTCGAAAACTTTGCGATTATTTCCAAGGACATTCTATAACAGTGGTATATAAATCACCACTAGGGGATATTATTAACAATGCAGATGCAACAGGCCGAGTAGCCAAATGGGGCATCGAGTTAGCTGCGTTCGACATTAAGTACCAACCCCGGACGGCAATTAAATCCCAAGCGTTGGCAGATTTCGTCGCTGATTGTACAGAAGCAATGGAAAATACACCAATGTCAGAGTCGGAATACTGGGTCATGCACTTTGACGAATCCAAGATGAAGGAAGGCGCTGGAGCTAGTGTAGTGCTAAAATCCCCAAAAGGAGATACTATGGAGTACGTATTGCAAATACACTTCAACGCCAGCAACAACGTGGTGGAATACGAAGCTTTGCTTCATGACTTGCACATTGCAAAAGAAATAGGTGTCAAACACATACTATGTTATGGTGACTCAGATTTGGTACAACATCAGCGCAACCAATCATGGGACACCAAAAGCCCCATCATGGCCGAATATCGGAGAACGGTGGACGAGTTTGCCATTTGCTTCCTGGGATTTGAAGTACTTCATATCAAAAAGGAAGAAAATTGGAACGCGGATGCATTAGCCCGCATGGGCTCGGAAAGAGTGAAAACCTTACCACCAGGTGTGTTTGTCCAACATTTGCATGAACCATCGATAAAAGGTGGAGATGTTGATTATCCTCTCGTTTCCGAGTCAATCGAAGTCCTGCTCGTTAACCCGGATTGGACAATTCCATATTTAAACTTCTTAGTAGATCAGAAGTTCCCGTATGGAGCAGACAAGGTCTTGCAAAGACAGATACAACGTCGATGCAAAGGATACACGGTAATTAATGGTTGCCTGTATAAACGTAGCACTATCGAAATTTTTCAGCGATGTATTTCGCCAGAAGAAGGCCGAGAAATACTGCAAGAAATCCATGCAGGGGATTGCGGACATCATGCTCAATCAAAAAGCATAGTTAAAAAAGCATTCCGTGCAGGGTTTTTCTGGCTAACAACCAAGACAAACGTCGAACATATAGTAAATACATGTGCCGGATGTCAGTAGTACTTCAAGCATACGAATATGCCAGCCCAAGCACTCAAGACTATCCCTATTACATGGCCATTTGCGGTCTGGGGGCTAGATATGATGGGACCATTCAAAACTGCAAGAGGTGGACTCACACATCTACTCGTTGCAGTAGATAAGTATACCAAATGGGTGGAGGCGAAACCCATCAAAAAACTTGACGGTGTGACTGCCAGAAATTTCATCATTGACGTAGTCATGAGATACGGTGCTCCACACAGCATAATTACTGACAACGGGATAAATTTCACAATTGGAGAGTTGGCAAAATATTGCCAGCAAACGGGAATACGCCTAGAACTTGCATGTGTGGCACACCCACAATCCAATGGGCAGGTTGAAAGAATGAATAGCTCAATCCTGCAGGGAATACGCCCAAGACTCGAATCTCCTCTTCATAGAGCAGCTGGTGCATGGGTAGAGGAGTTACCTTCCGTGCTTTGGAGTATTCGAATGACGCCAAATAGATCAACAGGGCAAACCCCGTTTTTTCTGGTCTATGGCGCAGAAGCAGTGCTTCCAACGGACATGCTCCATGATAGCCCAAGAGTGCAGACTTACGATGAATTGGATGCCGAAAGCGCATGACAGGATGCCGTCGATCTTTTAGAAGAAGAATGAGAAATTGTACTTCAAAGATCCGTCATTTATCAACAAGTATTACGATCCTACCATAGTCGGAAAATCAGACATCGTTCTTTCAAAGAAGGTGACTTAGTGCTAAGATTGGTGCAAGAAAGGAAGCACAAGTTAGCCCCAGTTTGGGAGGGACCATTTGTCACTAGCAAAGCTATGAAAAATGGATCATACTATCTTGTAGATATTCGGGATATGGAGGATGATCCCAAAAGACCGAATCGCAAAAGAAATAGAAAGATAGATGTCGAACTAGGAGAGACCAAAAGACCCTAGAGCATCTAGCAGTTACGTCCCTTCTACACTTAGTTCAATTTCTATGTAAACATCTTTGAGATCATGAAATAAAGTTGTCGGAATTCATACATCTATTATTTTACATGTTTATTATAGTATAAAAATCCGCCTTATCTATTTCCCAATGATCTTTCAAAATACTCAATGATAACCCGAATTGAGCCTGCGTGCTCGGAGTTAAAAAACGGAATGATTTTCGGCCTAAGGAAGCTTAAGGAAACCCAGATTGTGCATGCGTGAATGAGTTTCGTACAAAATTACTTAGTTTTTCTCTAAGTATTATCTGATTATTTTTATGGTGGGTCACTGAAATTAGTAAGTAAAAATTCCTTTAGTATGATCCATGTTTCCGAGTTTCGACTGATTCCTTATACCCAGTCACTTGGCATAAAGATTATATACTATCGAGCCATTTCAAACCCTAAGAACAGTTAAGGCATATAAACCAGAGAACTTAGAAGATAAAGGAATAAAAACCCGGAAAACTTGCAAAGAATTAAAAATTTAACTGCAAAAGTGGAGTACTTGTTTATACAAAAGAATAGATAGCATTACAATGAGTATTACATTGTAATAATTGTAATGCTTCTATTTTCCTATGTTCAACCCATGATTCAAGCAGATTCTTCGGCATCCGAGTCTTCGTCCCCGCTGTTGGATTCCTCCGGAGTTGTCGGAATTTCCTCCTCGGGGTAGAAGGTGGAGATGTTCACCATGTTGGCAATCTTGGTGGCGTGGCCTTTGATTTCATCAAAGATGCAGGCCCATTGAGCGTCTGTATATCCTTGAGGGATACCTGACGCCACGCGCCAAGATTTGGCGGTAGGATAATGCATACGCATGAGCCCAAGGGCCATGCGCGCACCACCGCGAGCCGCGGAGCGGAACCAAGATTCCTTGCAGTTCGCCACCTCCACGATCGCCTCTGGAAGTTTACTAAGTTCCGAGAACTCCCCTGATTTCTCGGGAATGTACTTATTAATAAGTAACATCCCCGCAGCCTTGAGTGCGGTGAAGACTTTCCCGAAAGCCCGGATTCTTTTGATCCGGGTAAGTTGGGGGCTACCTTCTGTTTCAATCAACAAACCAATGTTAGAAAAAACAGAAGAAGGGAAAAAAGGAATAATCCGGTAAAAGTCAATACTTACCGAGAATCCGGTCCATTTTCGTGCCTTCCTCCAGGCGCTGGTTCAGGGCATTCTCCAGGTCCCTGATGGTGGCTCTGTCCTTCTCGGCCTGGTTGGAGGCCTTAGATTCGGCAATGCCAACAGCTAGTTGGCTGGCCTACAGGTCCTTCTGGAGCTTCACAGTGAGCTTGTGTAGTTACAGGTTTTCTCGGCGGAGGTTCTCGGCATTGCCGGCATCTTCAGCAATTTGTTTGGCTTTTGCCAAAGAAACTGAAAAGCAAGTAAAAGGAAGAGTTAAAAAAAACTTGGAAAATTACTTAGATAAAATTACGAATGAAAGCAGTGAGATAATTTAGCTGCTGATTCAGTCAGCTGTTGCTGAACGGATGCCAGCTTTGTTTCCTTATCTTCAAGAATGTTAAGAAGGGTTTTCACCTCCTTGTTCTTGATAGTAAGTTTACTAAAAACTTCCATGTTGATGTTTTCAGCAGTTTGCTGAAACACAGAAAAGAGACAAAAACGCTTAAGTTAAGACCAAACATGGTGATGATAAAAGCATTAAGTCAAAAGTATACATTTGGCTTATTTCTTGGGGCTGGAGATATTACCTCGCTAATTTTCGTCAAGTTCACCAAGTTTTCGTTGAACTCTTTTGAATAGTATGCAAAAAGAATCTCGACGTGGCAAAGGCCGTCTTGGATGACCTACCGAGGTGAAAATACGAAGTTATTCCTAACAATAAGCCCGCCTTGCGGCCAAGGATGGATTAAGGGAGCTGGAGTGAAGTATTTGGTCGCCCACGGATGCATATACCTGTGTTCGTCAAATGGATCTTCTTTTACCTTGAACTCTTTGTCGAAAGTTGGGATAGGTTCCTCCTCTGGAGTACGAGAAGGACCACCCATTTCCGGCACCACCCTTTCCCTCGCGTCCGGCTCGGACGTAATGGGCTGGCTGGACTGCAAAGGGTATTCTTCCTCCCTTGCAGCCAGGTTCTCTCCTCTGGTGGCAACTGGGGTGTCAGGGGCAACAGTAGGAGATGGATGTACCCCTCTGCTAGCAACTGCCTTATGCTTCTTCCGGCCTTTCGGCTTTAGAGTGGTAGGAGCAAGGCTGGAAAAGAAAAGAAAGGAAAGAAATTCCGAGAAATAAGTAAAAAACACATGCGATAAAAAGCATAAGAGAAAACCCCGGGAAATTCTTACCTGGATGTTGCGACGGGAACACCGTCAAGGTTGATAACTTCCTGGGTGGTAGAAGGCTTCTTACGTTTCCGCCCACCAGCAAATTGGCACGCAGAGCGTCCAAATCAGCGTCAGAGGCAAGATCCGAGTCAGGAAGAGTTGTAAGCTGTCAAAAAAGGACAAAGATCCGGGTAAAGACCAAAACATCCGAGAAAAGTGAAAAGCGAGAAATTTTCCTAAAGAAGAAAAAAAATGACCTTTGGAGCTGGATTCCCAGCATGATACATTTCTCGGCTTTCTTCATATTGATCTTGAGTAGAGATCAATTGATTCAGCCGTTTCTTGAAGTCCTTCTTTACGAAACCCTTGTCCGTCATCCTCATCTTGTCCTCCGGGCCAGAGTGTGTGCACATTAGCCGTGTTCCGCGATGGGCTAATGGCTAAATACGCCGTCCGAGCCAGCACAAAACTATGTCTATGCCAGTGAGAGGAGGAGAGGCGGATACAATCTTGGCTATGCGCGGCTTGATCCTCATCAGATCTGCTGGCAGAGTCGGGACCGCGTCCACAACCCAATTGTCTTGGGGGGTGGCAGCAGAATTCTTGAAGGGTGGAATTCCCGTCTCCTTTCTAGGAAACGGGA
The DNA here is from genome assembly GCA_028641055.1 of Alopecurus myosuroides. Lineage (NCBI taxonomy): Eukaryota > Viridiplantae > Streptophyta > Magnoliopsida > Poales > Poaceae > Alopecurus > Alopecurus myosuroides. Next base: position 448,120,034 of record CM054058.1, on the reverse strand, counting down.
CATCTTCATGGTAGAAGAAGGAACCCGTCCAAAATTTGATGGATTCTAAGGTTTTTATCTTGGGGAACCAGTCCTCTCTAAACCTACGAAGGGTGAAGGAAATGGTTCCACAAGTTGGGAGAGGGCCCTCAGAAGGGTTTCGCTTAACCCCGAAGTAGTACTGCCAGAAATCTAACCTAGGTTCTATTCCTAAGTATCCTTCAAAAAGGGCTTGAAACCCGACAAGATAGAGAATAGAATTTGGTGGAAGGTTATGCGGTTGGATGTTGTAATGGTCAAGGACCTGGAGGAAAAAGGAAGAAGGTGGGAAACCCATACCTCTATTTATATGAGAGGCAAGGAGAACCCTTTCTCCGGGTTTCGGCAGTGGCTCGGCGTAGTCCTCCTCGTACCACCATTTCCCCTTGAGAACATACCCTTCCTTCTCCATTGATGGAAGAAGGGATGGAATCACATTACAGTGACTCCAATTCTCGGAGATTTCCTCCGTCTCTTCCTCCGCTCCGGCGGCGCCCGCGGCGGCGAGCTCCTCACCGCCGAGAGTGAGTTTATCTTATGCTATTTTGGCGGTGAAGGACGGAGATAGCACGGCGTATGATGATGCCGCATTCTCGGCTGCGAGAGGAGGATCCTCGCGAGCCCAGTTACCGGCGTTTCTCTCCGACGCGGTCGCGGTGGCGCGGCCGGGAGAATCCAGCTGAGGGTCAATGTCGTTGATTATTTCGCGATGTCGAGGGCGATGGAGCTCTCCTCCGTGGCACGCGGTGAATCTTCGGTGGCCATACTTGGGTGGAGCGGTGAGGATCTGGACCCTCTGATGGCGTTTTCCGGGGACGATGCGGACGCACGACCTCTGCTCACACTTGGAGGCTTTTGGATCGAAGGCAATGGCGCTTGGGGGCTGGAAGAGGAAGTGAGAGCGGAAGGGAAACCGGAGAACCCGAGGGCGGCTATTTATAGCCGGAAAAGCGTTGAGATGCGCCACAACGACTATTTTGACCGTTAGATCTTTGACGCGTGTCACGCCCAGAAAATCCGGGAAATGAGGGGACGGGGTGATTATTGCTGTCTCCTCGTTTCCCGCGAGAATCTGTCAGAGATACGTTTCAGGGTTTCACACTGAACCCAAACGTCCGTGATGTCAGCACGATATCATCACTGACGTCATGGAGTTCCTTCTCCACAAAGGCTCGTGGAAGAAAAAGGCAGATTCTGACAAATTCCGAGTTTCGCGTTAAGCATGATTTGGTAAAAAGAAGAATCGAGACAAAGCGCCAACATTTCTCGGAAAGGAATGCAAATTGACGAAAGGTGGCAGAATGAAGTCTCAATCCTTCTTGGGGCTACTGTCGGATATATACCGATTAGGGGTATATCCGGCATTGTCCTAAAGAGCCGGATTACCAGGGTGGCCTGATTGGTAATGGATCACAATCCATTAGGCGGCCCAGTAAGCTGACGCGCAGAAGCCAAATTCTAGAAGAACCCGAACCACAGCCCAAGTGGTGCGGCTTGGAGTAGAAGGCGGATTCCTGCTTTCCAAGTTAGATACTTACCGTAGTCTTCTAGATTTTCTTTCTGTAAGCCCTAACCCGGCTATCTATATAAAGCCGGACGGGAGAGAAGAAATATAAGGACAATTAGCTAGAAGCCAACTCGCCGAAAAGTTGAACCTCGTCGAGTTAGCGAAACCCTACTCACATTGTACTTTGTATATTTTAGGCTTCAGCCCTGATTTAGTGAGATTGCGGGAGTAGGAACACCGCCTAGTTACGACGTACCGAACCTGGATAATTTTGGTGTTCCTGCTTGTCGTACTACCACGCCCCCCACGTATTTACCAGTAGTCTCATGGGACCCCCGTCTATGAACTCTACTACGATGTATCGACACAGCCAGCCTCTGATTTTATTTTCGAATAAAAATAGAATGTCATTATTGTAGAAAAGCCCCTACATCTTAGATCTATCATATCTTTTTATCCATAAGCCCAAATTTAGCAAACTTGGACCTTTTGAAATCCCCTGGATTTACAAAATCTTTTAGCACTATTCAAATTCAAAATTGAAAACTTAAATTGGTTCAAATTCAAATATGCTTGTTTGATGAATTTTGGCGTAATTAAAATTCTAAAAATCCAAAAATTGCAAATAAAATATTTTTGGAAACCTTAGGATGAGTACTTTCACATACTCTGTCCCAAAATAATTTTTGATCAAATTAAAATTAAACTTGGAATTAAGTGGTATATTTGAGTAGTTTTGACATAGAATTAATTCTATAAATAATTACAATATGTTCCCTTAAGAAAAATAGCTCCTTTTGGTAACCTTGAACCATAGTAATCTTTTCCCAACCATTTTGGACTCCCTTGGACCATGACCATGTAATTTTATCCAAACTTCCATCATAGTAGTCCACCTAGTTGGTTCAGTATTAGAATTGTTTCTATCGTTGTTTACCTTTCTTGTTATGGCTATTTTCGAGCCTAGACGAAGTCCCTAGTATGTGTTAATAACATACAAGACCAAGTAGTGAACCTTACAAACTAGTACCTTTGCTTTCTATCTACTCCTCCACTCCCCATTCTTGCTTCAAGAATTCATCAACTTAGCAAAATGGAGATCAAGACTCCAGAAACAAGAAGGCACTTCACTGTCAACTTGGTGGCAACATGAAGAGCTACAAGGAAGATCATTGAAGAAATTTGAAGTAAGGGATTGGACTCCAAAACAATTAGAAGCAACTCAAGGAAGTACAAGTGGGAAGAAATCCACAAGAAAACATCTCCCCCTCTCTTTCTATTTTTTCTTCTTATTTTCTTTCCAAATGGACTTAGTGATATTTTGTGCCTATCCCACCTTGGACCAACTAGTGAGAAGTTCATGAGGAATTTATCAAGACCCAGAGAAGAATCCATCCAAGGAACAAGTATACAATAGAAGCATGAATATGATCTTCAAGAAGACAAGCATGTGAAGACCTGGAGCAATTCACACTAGTTGAAGAATAATAAGTTGTTTTTGTCCAACCATTAACCCAAATGGAAAATCCCAAGACTTTAATCTTGTTATCTCTATTGTTATAGAGTTAGTTTAACCTAGACCTACCTTAGCCCAAAAATGGAAAGACTAACTTAGATCACTCAAATGTCTTGATGAAAATAACTAAGAGTTACACATTGTTATGTGTTACTTTAGTTGAGATAGTTAGACATCCTTGGTGAACTCTTGGAACTTCTTAGATAAATATGTTTCCAATAAAGTTTGATCACTATAAACTCAATCTAAACCATCCTTAGTCAACTCTTAACCCCTTAACAAGTATGAAATCATTAGAGAATGAATATTTCAAACTCAAACCTTGACCTTGTCCTAGCCATCTTGGGTGAACCCATTTTGTTATGTTTCTCACCTTTTTTGAAACATTTTCTACTGCAGGGGAGTCCCCCACAGCCCTTTATTGCCATCAAAAAAGTTTACAAATATTTACAAATGTACAGAGAGGATAGACTAAGATAATCTATCACAAACTAAGGTAAGGTGTTAAGCCATGATGATAAATCCGCAGCCAAAGAAGCACTCAACCTATGCTTAAGTAAAGGGAGATCCAACATGAAGCCAACTTTCCAACCCTTGAAGGAATGCTTCTCTGACTTGAAGATAACTCCATTTCTCTGTTTCCAGATGTTCCAACAGTAAAGAATCACAATCTCAGTGAAACGAGGACCTTTGAAATTCATTTTAACATTGGAAAGATTAGCCAAAACTGTGTTATCACTCCAGGGAATTTGCAGGTAATTCCAGATCCTGGATATGAAAACACACTGGAAGAACAAATGTGTCCAATTCTCAACACAAAGTTTTTTGCAAAGGACACAAAACTCAGTCCCATCAATCTTCCAATTCCTTCTCTTAATCATATCCTTGGTAATAATCCTATCATTTAGGATCAGCCATGCAAAAAATTTGTGCTTGGACATGCATTTGGATTTCCAGATCCACTTGGCTGGTTTATCATCAGTCAACTGAGCAAACCGTAACTGATAGAGTTTACTGGATGTATATATCCCTTTATTAAAATTACAGGACGAGACATCCTTATTATTATTCACCTGAACATCTCCCAGGATTATGTTTCTCACCTTGTATGTTCAATTGCATGTTTGATTGTTGGATGCTTGTTTATTTTGTTAGTGTGTTTTCAATGAATAGATTGTACGGAGAGAAATGATCTTTTGTGAAGAGAGTGTGAATTCTTCACCAACTTCAACAAGGCAAGTAACACACCGTTCAACTACCCATTATTTTCTATATGCATTAGTTGATTTTGAGTAGTATGCATGATAGGAAATTTTACTAAGTTATATTATGCTATGCTATATCCTAGTAGTGTGTAGGCATCCTTATACCTTGTTATTTTGAAGCCTTGGTACTTAGTTGATTCTTAGCCTTGCTACACAAATTGTTTTACTTGATGTTGTGGAAAAATTCTAAGTAACAACTTCAATGAACCACCTGGGTGGATTGGTAGTGCGGGGCTGTTGATAGTTGAGTGTCTCCCCGAGGGGAGTTCACTTAAAGGAATGCCACCCAGGAACAAAGTGATTATGATGTTCCCCAAGTTTAGTTAGCTTCTAGTGCAGCCTTTAGTCATATGGGCTCTGTCTTGATTAACTAAGTTGTGAAGGTTCAGCATGGGTTTGACAAGCAGATGTAGCATAATTATAGGTGGAACGGGTCTTGCCATTGGTTTGAAAACTTGCTTCTGAAAGATCTCGTCTTGATTCTTCTCCTTTCCTTAATGCACTCATGGTGTATATGATGTTTGGGTTGAATTGAGTCTGAAGGTGAAAGTGCACACGCTGTGCAGAGTCAACAAACTAAGATCTTAGCTGTGTCCCTGGTTATGGACAACTATGAGCAGCTGGACAAGGATGGACGGAAGAATCACATCACCATCTTTAATAAGTATAATTTGACCAAGTGAACAGTAGTTGTGGTACTTGGATCTTAATTCAATGATGCCACCCTTTTGAAAGAAAAGTTTGTTTTACAAAAGTGATAGGAGAAAACTGGCTTTATGCAAACTTAGCCAAAACTCCACTCAGCCAAATAAGCATGTAGTATTAGTCTTGCCATTTATATCCACCATAGTGTTACTTTCCAATACATTAAATTGTATTTACTCCCTCGTGGCTGCATATTCCATCATGCAGATGATTCTGAAGACAAGGGAGGATTTTGTTTAGGATCTCGAGTCTACCGCCAACATGTTTTGCCCGTGGCACATGAGAGATGGGCTCAATGTTGTACTATGTTTTTCGCTGTATTTATTTGTTTTCTGCTAGTCTTCTAAGACTATGCAAGTTGTATTAGTATTTTGTAATGTCTGGATCATGCGATGTAATAGAATTTGATGCATTTGCATGATATTTCATTTTGTACTGTGGTGCTAGCAATTGATCCAGGGACTAGCACAATAACACAAGTGTTCTTACATTATTTAAATGTGGGAACGCTACATTATAAGAGACTCTCTTTGGAAAAATTTATACATACTGATATATCTTTGCAAATGGCTGATAAATCTACTACTATTCCTGTTGGTATATGTGAGAATGTTCCTGTTCAGGTTGCTACTAATTGGTTGATATTAACCTACTTTGTTGTGTTGGAAATGCCTGAAGATGATAATATGTCTATTATTCTTGGGAGACCTTTTCTTAACACTGCATGGGCTATTATTGATTGCAATCAAGGAAAATTAAATTTTAATGTTAATGATAAAGAGCACACTGTTTATTTTCCCAAGAAGATTGATAGAAGATATGGTGTAAATTCAATTGAAAATATTGAGACCATCAAGATTGGAGAATTCCATTGTCCCATTCCAATGCCACCAAAAGAATATGAAATTATTATGATTGGGACTATTTCTATCAAGGATGAGGTAACATAATTATTTAGTGATAAGCAAAGTTTTGCTTCATATAAAAATTGTTTTGGTAACAAGACTTGATCAACCTTGTTAACAAAGTGATTTTGAATGAAGAGGGCAATGTTTTTAGTATGTTTTCACCTTCACCATTATGTTTTCCACCATCCATAGTCATGGTTTCATCATGTTTTCATCTTGAATATTGTGGTTATGCATGTTTTCACCACTTCCACCTTTGTTTTTTTTTTTGGTTATTTTCCCATTGGAGTGTCTTAGAACCTCTGTAGTTCTGGTTTTGGTTTTCTTTTCCACCTTTCCACATTTGTTTTTTTAGTTTTGTATTAATTATTAAATTCCGAAAATACCTCAAAAATAAAGTTTCTCGAAAAATTCTAGAAAATTTATAATAATTTTTACGTTGAAAATGAGGCAGAGAGGCACCTGGGGCACCCCAGGGGGACCCACCATGCAGGAACACCACAGGGTGGCGTGGTCAGCCCCCTGGTGGCTCCAGCACATGGTGTGGGCCCCCTGGCCCTCCACTAGCTCTCTCCCCTGCCAAAGATTCCTCTCTCTCACCCCAAACTCAAAAAAATTCCTGGAACCCGAGTTCTTGTTATTCTTCCTCAAGATTTTTCTATCTCTTTGCTCAGCCCACCTTTGTTGCTGAAATTTGGTGCATTTGCTCTCCGGTATGTGACTCCTCCGATTATCCAAGTAGAATTTTATTTGGTGGAGTATTTCATGTGTATTTTGGTAATGTAGGTGACCGTTTATGTGAGTTTGCATGCTTGATTTACGTTCAAATAATATATTTTTTATGCATGTTTAGCTCTCCTATAAGCTCCTATAGTAGTTTCCACCATATAGTTGCTTGAAACCAATTTTTCTAATGCTTGCTTAATAATTTCAGAGATGGAGCACAATGTGTATCAACTTAACCAACATGAGTTGGAATTGCATGAGGTCATGCCTGTACAACGTGAATAAAGAGTATTTCCATCAATCCATCCATGCCAAGAATTCATGCATGCTACGGGAATTTTGCGGGATTTCTATACTCTTGGGCAAAATGCAGGATTGGATCGTTTCATTGAGGATGAACCTACCCAATATATTAAACTAACTATGTATGTGGTGCAGGATTTTCGCTTTAGCTGGTACTTGCCTAACCCTATGGTCCATTACAAAATTTATAATAAAGCTGTAGACTTGCCCTTCAATGATTTTTGTGAAGCTCTCAACATGCCACAATGGGGATCATGTGGGAAAATAAGAGGGCAGCCCAAACCAGTGCTGGATTTATATCAGGAGATTTGCCAAGGTAGAAGCTTCACATGGGAGAGTGGTAAAATTCGAGAAATTCAACTCCCATCCATTTGATACTTTGCTTATTTTATTTCCAAATGTGTGCTAGCTAGAAAAACTGCCAACAAGTTATTTGTTTATGATCTAGATTTTATCTCAGCTGCTTTAAGACATGATAGGTCTTATCACTTTGGTGCTTTAATTGCTTTCCGTCTCTCACTTAACCATGAGAAGGGCGGAATTTGTGGAGGTATTATTGCCTCTCGGTTACTAGATTTGCATGGTATGGAGCCACATCCTTTAGACCTTCAGTTTCTCGTAGAGAGGCTGGACCTTATTTCCATGATTCAACGTAAATTTATCTCCACCTATGCTAACCTGAACAATTTATTTTATGGAAAAACTTTCTCCAAACAATCAAGGTGGAGAGTGACTAAATCTGATAGAGTAATACTTCTGCCTGCACCTCTTTTGTTTAACCTTAATGGCAGGCAAGGATGGTCACTTTCACAGAGTGAGCTGGATGCATACATCGAGCAGCACCCCCAGCATGTAGAGGATTCTGGAGAGGGGGACGATAGTGACTTCATCCAGCCCTCCGACACTGCGGGGATTCCATACCAGCATCCCGGTTATTATTATGCGTCTGCTGCTTCATCTTCTTCATGGGCGCCCGAGTACGACCATGCTAGGGACGACCCGCCACACTGGGGATACTTCTCGCGCCGCGATTAATCTCCACTTAGGACAAAAGCCTAAGCTTGGGGGTAGGTACACCAACATCACACTCATCTACATATCATGTTTCTGCTGGTTCTTTGTATATCCATGTTTTCGTTTCTTTTTATTTTTATTGATTTGTTCTTGCTTTCCAAAACACAAAAAGACCAAAAATATTTCTATTGTTTCTCTTTATTTGCTTCTTTAGTTTCTTTTCTTGGTTTGCTTTACTTTCTCGTTTCGTTTTAATATTTCAAAAATTCAAAAATATTTTGCTTTGTTTGCTTGTTTCTTCTGTTCTTGTTTTAAATTCGAAAACCCAAAAAAATTTGTTCTTCTTCTTTTGTTTTGTAAAGTTTTTTGCAGAGTTCACCTTTCTTCCGTGTCTCCGTTGGATCTTGGATAACATTCTATATTATTCAATCCACACGAGTGAAGAGCAATAATGACTATTTACGACAATTCATGTTGTGGTGAGAGGCTGGTATGAACTTTATTTGTTTTATTTTTGTACATATACTCATCCATGTGGACATGCTTAGTTTGTTCATGTAAGGTTATGTTATTTAATCGATGCTTAGTAGTTCGTGCTCTCACATGTTTACTTCCAACTTATTAATATTAGATAGCATGTCGTATAAATGTTTAGTTGCATTGTTTTATTCATAGAAGGGTATGACATTGTGGTATCTCCCTCTGAATGTTTCGCTTGAATCAACTTAGCACATGCTCACGCATGCATAAGACTGAAAACAAAAATTCAATTAGGCCTCAATGATTTATTTTGCCTCAGAGTATTTGTATCACTTTTATGCCCCCGTTAATTTTGTTTTGTCGCAAGCATGATTATGACAGTTGTTGCTATATTGATTGTTGCTCCCCGTCTATTGCTAGCCTTCACTTGTACTGAGTATGAGCTCTACTCGTGCACCCAACTCCCAAAAACCAAAGTTTTCCAAACATATCCACCATACCTACCCATATGTGGTATTTAACCGCCACTCCAAGTAAATTGCTCATGTGTTACCTTTACAACTTTCAAAATTATTCCTGTTTTGTGCCCCTGTTTTAGCTCATGAGGACGTAAATAGAGAATATTTATCTCACTTGTTGATTGGATTTCACACCCTGTACTAGTGGCTTCATCCGCTTATCCAATTGATAGAAGAGCTGGCAGCGGGGTTCCCAGCCCCAAATTAATACAAACAAATTCTCTTCACTATTTTCCCCTGATTTATCAATCATAGCATAATTGTGTAAACAAAAGAGAAGAGGCATGACCTTCTACCCATATGCGTCCTTCAATGGGAGCCGCTCTTGTGAAGTCTAGTTGGCTTGTGACATACTGTATTTTATGTTTACCATTCGTTGTCATGAGCATACACACCTACCCCTAAAAATTCGACACTCCTCCATGGTATGTGATTGATGGCAGGCACCCGAGGATTTTTGGTTAGCCATGGTTTGTGTAAAAAAGGTTGGTAGGAGTGTCAAATATTTTATGCTTTCTCTGTTTAATAAAATAAAACGCTCTAGCACATGACTCAATCCCTGCTTCCCTCTGCGAAGGGTCGTTCTTTTATTTTTATGCCGAGTATTCACCTTCTCACTTTATGCACCTTCTTGAGAACATGGTTGTCATTCTTAGTGTAATGTGCTTGTCCCAGAACATTGTTAATTTTTGCATAACTTTGATGCTTGTATCTTTGATATCTTTACTTCTAGTCTTCATTTGAACTTCAGAGGTGCCCTAGCATTTATGTTTTGCTCCATTATTAAGGGCAATCGAGTACACTTTATCATACCCTACTATGAGCATTGCAATCATGCAGATTGATATATTTCATGTTGTTTATTATTAGTGTATTGGTATCCCTTCATGGTTTACATAACTATTAGGTGATTTTATCTTGCATACATCTTATTATGAATTGCCTAAGCACTTGATCATATAGTGAATATATTTACATCATATGGAACAAATGTGTTCGTAGAAGTTCTTTTATCGCACTCAGTTGTCACTGAATCGCTTGAGGACAAGCAATATGCTAAGCTTGGGGGGAGTTGATACGTCCAAAACGTATCTCCTTTTCCGAACACTTTTGCTATTGTTTGCCTCTAAACTTGTGAATTTTGGATAAAACTAACACGGACTAACGTTGTTTTCAGCAGAATTACCTTGGTGTCTTGTTTTTGTGCAGAAAAACCAACTTTCGGGAAACTGCCTAGAAAAGATCCTAGAGACCTTATTTCACCCGAAGACCCCCGGAGCCAGAAGGAGACCCCGAGGGGGGCAAGGAGGGGGCCACACCACCCCTGGGCGCGCCCCTCCTAGGTCGCGCCACCAGGTGGTGTCGGGCCCCAAGGCACCCCCTCGGGCTCCCCTTTCGACTGCATATCCCCCGTAACCCTAAAACAACAGGGGGTTCGTCGTATTCCATGGAAACACACCTGAGCGCCGCCGCCGCCTCGAAACCCAATTTGGGGATCATAAGTTCCTGTTCTAGCACCCTGTCGGGACGGGAATTGAAAAGAGATCATCGTCACCGCCACCACTTCTCCATCAACCATCCATGATTCCCCCATCCATGTGTGAGTAATCCGCGCTGTAGGCTGAGAGGGATGGAAGGGATTGGATGAGATAGTTCATGTAATAATGCCAGCTTGTTAGGGCATAGTGCCTAGTATCCATTGTTAGTGTTTCCTACCGTTGTTGCAACTTGTTATGCTTAATGCATGTCACTAGGGCCCGAGTTCCATGATCTCAGGTCTGAACATCTTATTGTTTCATGAGTATAATTATGTTTCTTGATCATATCTGCAAGTTGTTTACACATGTCATTGTGCAGAACCCGAGGCCTCAAAGTGACAGAAATTGGGACAACCGGAGGGATGGCTGTGATGTGAGAATCACATGTGTTCACGGAGTGTTAATGCTTTGCTCCGGTGCTTTATTAAAAGGAGCACCTCAATTACCAGTAGTTTCCCTTGAGGCCCCGCTACAAACGGGTTGGTAGGACAAAAGATGTTGTGTAAGTTTCTTATTGCGAGCACGTATGACTATATTGGAACACATGCCTATGGTTTGCCTAGAACTTGGATTCTTTATTATTATTATCTGCAATGCCAATGTTTGATTATTGTATGAACTATCTTATTCGTACAACACCCGTTCATACATTCCCTATGCCTACAGTACTTTCAGCCTGCTGTTTTCCGCAATTGCTAGTACTATTACTATTTTACTCCTGCTATTATTTTACTACTACTGCTGCTATAAAACTGTTACCACTCATAAACTGCTGCGATCAAGTCTACTTTAAGGTCCAGCTGAATTGACAACTCAGCTGTTAAGGCTTATAAATATTCTTGGGCTCCCCGTGTCAAATAAATAAGTTTGGGTTTTACTTCTCTCGAAGACTGTTGCAATCCCCTATACTTGTGGGTCATCAGGGACGACACTACTCGTAGCAACCCCGCTGGAACTAACAATCCACACCATTTCTTATATGTTGATTATTATGGTGTTGTGAAAGCTAAATACGTTGGTCCAATTGAAGGTTTCATTGACTATACCATTTGGGTTCCAAAGACCCTTTTTGCTAACATGAGGGGACCATCCTCTGGTCCTAACTCTAGTCAATGATCTCTTGCAGGACTATGCTTCCGGTGGGTTTAAATGGATAATTGATAGTGGATGCACTAGTCATATGACCGGAAGCAAAGAACTTGTGACGGAGTTGCTCCCAAATACAAATGATGCATCCGTTACTTATGGAGATAAGTCCAAGTCTAAGGTAACGAGTTTTTGGCAAGGTTGTGATTGCTCCCGATGTCAGTATCGTTGATGTCATGTTTATCGAATCCCTTGTTTCAATTTACTTATAGTTCGTTCTCTTGGGAAGATGGGTTTCTCCGTCTTCTTTGATGATGTTATGGTCCTTATGAGGAGCAAGACTCTTGACGTCGCATATGTGGGACATGTCGAAAATGAGTTGTTTGTGGTGGACTTTTCGAAGTCCACCAACTCTCAAGTGATGTGTCTTTTCGGAAAGGCGGACGTGGGGTGGTTGTGGCATCGCCGCTTATCCTATGTCAACATGAGAACTTTGCAAAGTCTTCACAAAGGTTGCCTACTCCTCGGACTAAAATGAAATGTTTCCTTTTCCAAAAATCGTGTTTGTAGGTCGTGTGTTGAAGGAAAGATGCATGATGCCTCCCATAACGCCAAGACCATTATCTCATAAAAGAGGATCTTGGAACTTCTCCATGTTGATCTCTTTGGTGTCGTCCCCGAGGCAAGTCTTGGAGGCAAGAAGTATTGCTTGCTGATTGTCGATGACTATTCAAGGTACATTTTTGTTTATTTATTCAAGTTGAAGAGTGAGACCCAACAAACCATCATTGACTTCTCCAATCAAGTGCAACGTCAACACAATGTCCAAATCATGGCTATTTGGAGTGGCAATGGCACCAAGTTCAAGAACTACACTATGAATGAGTTCCTTAGTGAAGAGGGTATTCGTCATCAATATTCCGCTGCATATACCCCTCAACAATATGGTGTAGCCGAATGGAAGAATTGAACTCTATTGAATATGGCAAGGACCTGTTGGCGGAGTATTCTTCTCCCCAATATTTATGGGCCGAAGCCATATCTACCGCATGCCACTGCTCCAACCTCCTCTACATTCGCAAGGGCTTAGAGAAGACTCCATATGAGATCCTCACCGGCAACAAACCCAACTTCTCCTACTTTCGTGTCTTAGGTTGTAAGTGTTTCTATTTGATAAAGGTTGGTTGGTTGTCTAAATTCCAATCTAAAACTATTGAGGATACATTTGCTGGTTACGGTGCCGAATCCCACACTTATAGAGTCTTTGACAAAACCTCATGGATAGTCATAGAATCTTGTAGTGTGGTTTTTGAGAAAAATGATGGCTCCCAAGTGGCGCAATTTCATGTTTCTAATGTAGATGTTAAAATGCCTCAAGAAGCCATAGGAAGGATGGGTGTGGGATTTTTCCGCCCCATTGAGGGACACCTTATGGAAACTTGAGAAGAACTATGCTCTACTCAAGTGGATCCCTCCTCTACAATACAACAAGCCAAGGAGCAAAGTGATGCACCTACGCAAGAACAAGTTCGAGACCCTCCTCTTGTTGACCAAGTTTCTATGCAAGAAGAAACCACTCCTATCATTCAAGCTAGTCAAGGTAAAGACCAAGATCAACCTTCTTCGCCCTATTGTCCACAAGTTGAAGTTAGTGTGGATAATGATGATGATGATGATGATGATGATCAATGCCAACAAACCGGTCAAGACGGGGACCCAAATGATCAAGATGATCCCTTCTCGCAATAATGAGGAGATCGAAGCCCGTCGTGCTAAGAGAGTTAGAAGGGCCTTGAAGCATATTGATGCATCCGGTGACAAGGTCTTGGGATATGTTCAAGCTAGAAGATCTACAAGAATGAAATTGGAAAAATTTAGTGAGCATCAAGCTCACATATCCATGGTGGAACCAAATGAAGTATTTGAAGCTCTTGAGGACTCCGATTGGTTGGAGTCTATGCATGATGAGCTCAATAAATTTGAGTGCAATAAAGTTTGGAAGCTAGCTGAGAAGCCCAAGGATTGCCACAATGTTATTGGCACTACGTGGATATTCAAGAACAAGCAAGATGAGTATGGTATTGTCATAAGGAACAAGGCAACATTGGTGGATCAAGGCTACACTCAAGTTGAAGGCATTGACTTTGATGAAACCTATGCTCCCGCGGCTCGCCTTGAGTCCATCTGAATCCTTCTTGCATATGCATATTCGCATAATTTCAAATTGCAACAAATGGATGTTAAAAATGCTTTTCTAAATGGTCCATTGGAAGAGGAGGTACATGTTAAGCAACCTGAGGGGTTCGAGAACCCCAACTTCCCTAACCATGTCTACAAGCTCGATAAGGCGCTCCATGGACTTAAACAAGCACCACATGCGTTGTATGAGCACCTTAGAGAGTTGTTGGAAGACAGTGGGTTTGAAGTTGGTAAGATTGACCCCACCCTTTTCACAAAGAGGGTAAAGGGAGAGCTTTTCATATTCCAACTCTATGTGGATGATATTATATTTGTCTCAACTAACCAAGCTTTTAATAATGAGTTCTCGAAGCTTATGACAGATAGGTTTGAGATTTCCATGATGGGAGAGCTTAAATTCTTCATTGTCTTTGAGATCAAGCAATTGGCTCGTGGGACGAAAGCATAGGAAAAAAAATATTTCAGCTAGAACAAGATGAAGCTACTATAGTTGGTCAACAAAATCTTATGGTCTTTATTTCTGAATATTACAAAAAATTATTCGACCCCTCAAGGAATACTACTATCTCACTTTATGAAGGTAGAGTACATGATTTACTGCAAGTCTCTCAGGAAGAAAATGCGCTTTTAACAACTCCTTTTACTGAAGAGGAGATTTTAGAGGCCATTACTCAAATGGAACTCAATAAAGCACCGGGTCCAGATGGGTTCCCGGCTGAGTTTTATAAGAGATTTTGGGAGGTTATAAAAGGGGATGTGATGGCGTTGTTTACACAGCTGCATATCGGGGAGTTGTAGTTGTTCAAGCTTAACTTCAGGGTGATTACATTATTGCCTAAGAAGGAAGACACGTCTAGAATTGAACAGTATAGGCCTATTTGTTTTTTGGATGTTATCTTCAATTTTTTTACTAAAGTGGGGACCAACAAAGTCACTGCTATTGTGCAGCGTATCATCAGACCCACCCAATCTGCGTTTCTACCTGGTAGAAACATACTGGAGGGGGTTGTGGTTCTCCACGAAACCATACATGAGCTAAAAACTAAAAAATGGATGGAGTGCTTTTTAAGATTGATTTTGAGAAAGCCTATGATAAGGTTAGCTGGGATTTTTTGCAGCACACGCTTAGAATGAAAGGATTCTCACCACAGTGGTGTGATTGGGTGGCGAGATTTGTTCAAGGGGGGAGCGTTGGTATTAGAGTGAATCATGATATTGGTCATTATTTCCAAACGCTAAAAGGTTTAAGACAGGGGGATCCGTTATCACATATTCTTTTTTAACCTAGTGGAGGATATGTTTAGCAATCCTCATTGCCAGGGCAAAGGAGGATGATTATGTTGGGGGACTGGTACCTCATCTAGTTGAAGGTGGGGTTTCGATTCTTCAATATGCCGATGATACAGTTATTTTTATGGAACATGATCTGGATAAAGCGGTAAATATGAAACTCATTTTTATCAATTTTCGAACGGTTGTCTAGGTTGAAAATCAATTTTCATAAGAGCGAATTTTTTTTTGGGGGCTGCAGTTGAACTACAGGATGAATACCGTCACATATTTGGTTCTGAGGTTGGACATCTACCATTTAAGTATTTGGTTATCCCGATTCATTACAGAAAACTTTTAAATAAAGAGTTGAAACCAATTGAAGATCGTTTTGAGCAAAAGCTTTATGCTTGGATTGGTAAATTGCTTTCCTATGGAGATAGGTTGGTTCTCATAAATTCGGTCCTATCTAGCTTGCCAATGTTTTTCCTTTCTTTCTTTGAGATTCCCATTTTGGTACGGAAAAAATTGGACTTTTTTCGGTCACGATTTTTCTGGCAGAGTGATCAGAAAAAAGAAAAAGTATCGCTTAACTAGGTGGAACATTATTTGCCGACCAAAGGATCAGGGTGGCCTGGGGATCGAGGTACTAGAGTTAAAAAATAAATGTTTACTTAGTAAATGGCTATTTAAATTACTAACAGAACAAGGGGTGTGGCAGGAGCTCCTACATAATAAGTATGTTAAAGATACACCATTACAACAGGTGGAGGCTAAACCCATGGACTCACCTTTTTGGAAAGGTTTGATGCGGGTAAAGCCTGTTTTTTTCAAACGTATTCAGTATACATTGGGAAATGGTCAATCTGTGCGTTTTTGGGAAGATAATTGGTTAGGTGATAATACTCTAGCTACCCAATACCCTTCTCTTTATAATATTGTGAGACATAAAAATGTTCTTGTTTCACAAGTATTGTTGGAGGATCACCCAAATCTAGCTTTTCGGAGGGCATTAACAGGTGATAAATGGGAAAGTTGGTTGCACTTAGTCGAAAGATTGATGTCAGTATCTTTGTCTAATGAGGCTGATACCTTTAAGTGGAAATTGACAACGTCTGGTTCATTCTCGGTTAAATCCTATTATGAAGATTCAATGAATGGAAATACTAGATTTCTACGCAAATATATCTGGAAATTAAAAGTCCCGCTTAAAATACGTATCTTCATGTGGTTCCTTTACCGTAAGGAGCTCTTGACAAAAGATAATCTTGCTAAACGATGTTGGACGGGGTGTCCAAAGTGTTTTTTTTGTGGTCTTAATGAAACTATTGAGCATTTATTTATAACTTGTTCCTTTGCAAAAAAAGATTTGGCGCTTAATCCATTTTACTTTTAGTATTTCTCCTCCATTGTCGGTAACTAATCTGTTTGGGGGTTGGTTAAATGGAGTGGATAAAATGACTAAAATTAGTATTCGCATTGGCATTTGTGCTTTTATTTGGGCAATTTGGAATTGCAGGAATGATGTAATTTTTAACAAGATGGAAGTCGGTCATTTTTTGCAGGTAGTACACAGGGCCACCCACTGGATCCATCTGTGGTCGTTCCTCTCCCCAGAAGGTCTGCGTGGATGTTTGGATACAGGATGCGCACGATTGATGGCGGTCGTGCGGGCTATCTTCAGCCAGGGTGGGTGGCTGCACACTAGGATATTGCGAGATGTGTAAACTCCTTATTTTGAGTGACTTTTTGTGGCTTGTTTTGATAGCAATGCTGCAGCTCCGTTGAGATGTAATAAGTTTAGTAATTCGCGATACTGAACGATATTTTAATAAAGTTAGTTGTGTGCATCCACTGGATGCAGAGGCTGGGTTTTCCGTTTCAATTTTTTTTTCTCAATCCAAGTATACCCCAGACATTCTAAAGAGGTTTAATTTCCAAGGTGCAAAAGAGAAGCCATCTCCTATGCAAGGTAAATGCCACCTCAAGCGCAATCCGTATGGTAAAGATGTTGACCAAAAGTTGTATCGTTCTATGATTGGTTCTTTGCTTTACCTTTGTGCTTCTAGGCCCGATATCATTTTGAGTGTAGGTGTGTGTGCAAGGTATCAAGCGGCTCCTAAGGAAATCCACTTGGTGGCGATCCATAGGGTCTTTCGGTATTTGGTCCATACCTCAAGGTTTGGTTTGTGGTACCCAAAGGGGGCACAATTTTCTCTCAAGGGGTATAAGGACTCGGATTGGGCCGGTGATCAAGATGATAGGAATTCTACTTATGGGGCTTGCCAATTTCTTGGTAGGTCTTTGGTGAGTTGGTCTTCCAAGAAGCAAAATTGTATATCTCTCTACGCCGCCGAAGCCGAGTATGTGGCGGCCGTTAGTGCTTGCACCCAATTTCTATGGATGAGGAAAACCCTCAAGGAGTATGATGTTCACTTGGATAAGGTGCCTCTTATGTGTGACAATGAAAGTGCCATCAAGATCGCTACAACCCCGTGCAACACACAAGGACAAAGCATATTGAGATTCATCATCATTTCATCCGGGATCATGTGGCAAGAGGTGATATTGAGGTAGCATATGTCCCCACCAAGGATAATCCCGCAGACATTTTCACGAAGCCACTTGATGATGCAAGATTCATGTTCTTGAGGAATGAGCTAAATATCATAGATTCAAGGAGTTTGACTTGAGTATCTTGCACACACCCCTAGTTGATACATGTTTTCATTTAGGTGTAGGCATTAACATAGGGGGAGTGTTATCCTAACACATTGGGTTCTCCCTCCCCCATTATGCCCCAAAAGAAAATTTTCATTGTTATCTCTCTATTTCTAATATTGATTTGTGAGCTTCAATGTCGATAATTGGCAATGCACCCAAGATATATCTTCATGGTGGCATACCAATAATCTGTTACATGGTGGATTAGGCCACCAACCTCTTCTTTGTGAAAAGTTGGATCATAGTTGGGGTTTATTTGGATTTCATTGCATTTCTCTCGTTTCCCCTTGCTAAGTGTTTTGTAGGAAGATCTCACTCAATTGGTCGTTTAGTTTGTTTCTTGCAAATGAGTGGGATAAGTACTAGTCTTAGTTTGGTGTTTCTGTCCTAAGACTTCCTATCTAAAAACCAACTTATATCTTGCACACAAGTACTTTCTTTAAAACTAGGAACTTTCGGTTCAGAAGGCAGCCGGAATTTTCGAGTGGACCCGGAATGTCTGGTTCATACTTGAACCGGAATATCCGGTCCGACGAAATCCCTTCAAATCTGAGGAGCTCGGGATGAAGAGGAAGTTCTTGGCCTTCTTCCCCAACCTCCTCCTCTTCCTCCTACTAAATTTCCGCCCCACTGAATCCTATCCCCCGGGCTACTTCTTCCACAGTATTTGCTTTCCATTGGCCGGATCTTGTGCTCCTACTCCTCGGGATCAATCTCATCCAAGCAATATCCTACCCCTTCTTGAAGCGGGTAAATCTTCTCTTTTTGAATCTTGGGTGCCTAACCCTACCCCTTCTTGGATGTGTGTTATTCTTGCGATTGCTTGGTAGTGGATGTTCCATAGGCTCTCCAATGCAACTCGAGATAATAGCTTAGCACCCCTATACTTCGATCTAGTTTTCGACCTATGTGAAAAATCAATTTTGTGCTAAAATCGCGGAACCGAGATATACGGTCCAGCACTGAACCAGAATTTCCGGTTGGTTTCTGTCCCAAAATTCCAGTACTGAATTGATTATCTCTAGGAATTTCACTTGATCGTTTAGTGCTTGCTCTTCTATTATCTTGCAGTATGATTCCATTACCTTGACTTGTGTGCACTTACCTCCTTGCTTCCATCCTATTTGCTTCATTCACAAGTGGCTCTCATGTTGACAAACTAAGCCCTCACAAGCGACTGTCCTACAAGGACACTAGTGATGAGGTCCCTAGTGACTCTCGGCCTCCGAGGAAAGCTGGGGCCAAGGGGAAGCAAAGTCAGTTGCATTGAAGCCCTCCTGGAGGAAGAAGAAAGGGAAGGAAACTAGGAGGAACTACAAGCATGATGTGACCACTCAGGAGTATGCTCAGATTTGTCAGCGTGACTGGTACAACACTCCTAGGGATATGGAGATTGATGATCCTACGTTCTGGTGCTTGGGGCAGTCTTACATCTTTGTTGTATACTCTGACTACAAGTTCCCTGTCCGCCCAATGAATCCCACCGAGTTCCAGTCTAACAGGGACAAGGAGGTGTTTGCGGATGCTGCTAGTGTGATTGAGAGGTTTGATCTTGTGAAGCTCATGGATACTCGCTTCCCTTACAACACTGATCTCGTGGTCCAGTTCATGTCTACCTTGGTGTTTGATTCGAGTGTTGTTTGCAGTTTGAAGTGGATGACTGATGGTGCAGATCGTGCACTCGTTGGGAGACCCCAAGAGGAGGGTGTTATGAGCACAGCGGTAGGAGTTTTCCCCTTAGTTAAGAACCAAGGTTATCAATCCAGTAGGAGAACGAGGACCTTCGGAAGGTTGATGCCACTGACGGTGGTGCTAGCGCTTCATCGGTGTCAGCAATAACATGGAACCTGCACAGAACACAACCAAAATACTTTGCCCCAACGGTACAGTGAGGTTGTCAATCTCACCAGTCTTGCTAAAAACAAAGATTAGACGTATATTGTGGAAAACAATGTATGTTTGCAGTAAGTAAAGAGAGCAGGAAATTGTTCTGGTTTGTTTAACATTGTGGAAAATGGACCGGGGTTCATAGGTTCACTAGTGGTGTATCTCCATAAAGATAACATGCTGGGTGAACAAATTACAGCTGGGAAATTGACAAATAGAGGTTGCACCGTAGTGCACATTAGAACATGATGACTACTATGATATTTAGTGCGGGCATTACAACAAAATACATAGACCAAAATCCATCTGCATCTATGACTAATAATACACCTTCAGGTTATCATCCGAACCCGATTAGGTATTAAGTTGCAAGCAACAGATAACTGCATTAAACAATGTGTGTATTGTAAGCAATTCTTGTGCACGCGGGCACTCACACCGCTGTTTTCTCCCTAGTGGCAACGACCATCCTCTCCCGTCACGTTTCTATCACTCGAGCACAGCCGAAAAGGAGGCATGAACCCACTATCTAGCATAAATACTCCCTCTTGGAGTCACTAGCAACTACTTGGCCAGAGCAACCAATAGCAACGGAAAGCATGCAAGATCACAAATAACATATTTAATAAAGACTATAATCAACTTGGCATAAGTTCAATATTCATCGGATCCCAGCAAACACAGCATATAGAATTACATAAGATCAATCTCGATCATGATAGGCAGCTCACGAGGTCTAAACATGGAGGCATATGAGGAGGATACAACCATCTAGCTACTGCTATGGACCTGTAGTCCAGGGATGAACTACTCACACATCACTCCGGAGGCAGGCATGGTGATGTAGAAGCCTCTGACGATGATTTCCTCTCCGGCAGGGTGCCGGGAGACAGCTCCAGAACCCCCCTGATCTAGGGTTGACAACGACGACGACTGCGGAACTTTTTCCGGGGATTTTTTATCAGGTGTTTAGGGTTTTCCATCCGGGGTGAATAAATAGGCGAAAGGGAAAACGCGGTGGAGGCCTAGGGGCCCCACACCCATAGCTGGCACGACCAGGGGGAGGCCGCGCCACCATATGGTGTGGCCCCCCTGATGACCGTCTTCGACTCTCCTTCGGTGTTCTGGATGCTTTCGGGGAAAATAGGCACCTCGGGATTTGTGGGGTCCAATTTCGAGAATGTTTCCAGAACAACTTTTATGAAACCAAAAACAACACAAAATTGGGAACAGGCACTTGGCATCTTGTTAATAGGTTAGTCCCAGAAAATGTATAAAAATGCTATAAATAAGGGAGAAAACATGTAGCAATTGGCATAATATGATCATAGAGCATCAGAAATTATAGATACGTTGGAGACATATCAAGCATCCCCAAGCTTAGTTCCTACTCGTCCTCGAGTAGGTAAACGATAAAACAATAATTTCTGAGGTGACATGCTACTATCATAAACTTGATCATTAAAATGTAAAAGCATATGTATGCTGATATCATAGAACTTCAAACACAAACATAAAAAATAGAACTTTAATAATAAAGCATAGCAATCACTTTGCATCATGAAGAGTATCTTAAATAAAGGGATAATAATGCAAAGAAAGATAAACGTTTGTTTCAGGTATAGTGAAAGAATGGTAAAGTGGTATTTCTCTAGTCCTTAAGAGTGGGACAAAACATAAATGGCAGGACACTTTCAAAGTTCATGAGGAAGACTAGAACAAATAATTTAATAACAAATATATCACATCATGAAGTAATCATTGATGTTTATGGGACAAATGCACATAGAACTCAGAATGGCAAAAATGCTCTCTCGACTGTGCATAAAGTTAGAAGATGGAGACTCAACATAAAAGTAAAAGAAATGCCCTTCGCAGAGGGAAGCATGGATCACTCGTGTGCTAGAGCTTTTTATTTTATTAAACAGAGGTATTAAAAGTTTGACACTCCTCCCATCCATCTTTCACAAACCATGGCTAACCGAATCCTCGGGTGCCTGCCAACAATCACATACCGTGGAGGAGTGTTTATATTTTAGGAGAGCTGTATGTTAATGTCAACGAATGGTAAACAGACAATACAGTACGTCACAAGCCAACTGGATTCACAAGAGCGGCTCCCATGGTGAAGGACGCAAGTGGTGTAGAAGGCCATCCCTCTTTCTCTTTTGTTTACACAATTATGCTTTGACTCATAAATGAGGGAAAAAAATAGTAAAGAGAATTTGTTTGTATTAATTTGGAGCTGGGCACCCTGCTGCCAGCTCTTCTATCATTTGGATAAGTGTATTAATCCACTAGTCCAGGGTGTGAAATCCAATCAACAAGTGAGATAAAGATTCTCTATTGACATCCTCATGAGCAAAAACAAGAACACAAAACAGGAATAATTTTGAAGGTTTTAAAGGTAACACATGAGCAATTTACTTGGAGTGGCAGTGAAATACCACATGTAGGTAGGTATGGTGTACATGATGCGAAAACTTTGGTTTAAGGATTTTGGATGCACGAGTAGAATTCCATACTCAGTACGGGTGGAGGCTAGCAAAAGACTGGGAACGACAAATCAAGAGAGCATAAGTGCCATAATCATGCACAACGACATAAACATGATTAATTAAAGCATAAGCGGTATCACAAGTTCAAAAACTAAGTGGTCATGGAGGCTATTCGTGACTGGTTTGTAGTCATAAACATGGTGTGAGCATGCTCCAAGTCAACCAAATAAAACATTCGAAAGAGAATACCACAAATTGATGCTTTACTATGACAAGAACAACTCATGAATCTTTCAAGACATATTAAACACTCTCAGATATTTAAGACTATTCATGCTACTCAATAACCACAAGGCTTTAAAACTAAAATAACATTTAGCATGACATGAAAAAGTTCTACCCACGGTCTATACAAGCTTCTACTAGCACTGTTATAAATTCTACATCAAGCAGCAGTTTTCTTTTACCAACAAGGACCATACAAGATATGCTTTACCAAAAATACTCTTTATGATACAGCAAGTAAACATGAGAGTACTCATATAACACTACTAAAACTAACATCTCTGATAAGAGATGCATGCAAAATAGGAGCTAAATAAATGCAGCAGCCACACAGAGATTAAGAATACAACGTATTCTCATGAAAAAGCGGAGCGTGTCACTCTCCGATAAAAGAATTATTTGGTCCAACCAAGCTTATTGTAAAAATAAAAAAAAACTGAAAGCAAAAATAAAAGACGCTCCAAGTAAAGCACATAAGGTGTGATCGAATAAAAATATAGTTTCACTAGAAGTGACCTGATAATTTGTCGATGAAGAAGGGGATGCCTTGGGCATCCCCAAGCTTAGACGCTTGAGTCTTCTTAGAATTTCTGTGATGTACCACCGGGGCATCCCCAAGCTTAGGCTTTTCACTCTTCTTGATCACGTCATATCATCCTCTTCTCTTGACCCTTGAAAACTTCCTTCACACCAAAATTCTCACAATCTTCATTAGCAACGTTAGTGCAATCGAAATAATAAATTCACATGGTTCTGTTTCAACACAATCCTAGCACTCAAAAACACATTAGCTACTGTCACAACTTCTTTTAAAACTCTTTTTCTCAAAAGAACACCAAAAGAAAGAGATTAAGATGCAAATGCAATAATTGGCAGAAATCTGTCAAAACAGAATAGGAGGTAAAGATCGATTTTTTAAAAAAACTTTTGTTGCTCAAATAAAAAAGTGGTCAACTAAGAAAAGTTGCGTATATATCCCAGGATTAACCACAAAAAATCTCAGGTCATTTTGAATTTTCTGTGATTTTATACATAATTAACAGTGGACAGCAGAAATCCGAAATATAGTCTCAACTTTCCACTAGGGGCTTTCATTGGATCAACAAAAACATAAAAGAAAAGATACATAGGGGTTGCTAAGTAAATAGAAAACATCCAGGTGCAAAGCACACAAAAGAAAACAAAGGAAAACTGAATGAAAACAGAGAAATAAAACGGTTGTCTCCCGGTAGCGTTTTCCTTTAACGCCTTTCAGCTAGGCATAGAAAGCAACTCAAGTATTTTCAAGTGAAGAAGCATCAACATCATAACTTGCTATAATAATAGAGTCAAAAGGTAGATTCATCCTCTTTCTAGGAAAGTTTTCCATACCTTTCTTGAGGGGTAATTGGTATTTAATACTCCCCTCTTTCATATCAATAATGGCACTAACATTTCTAAGAAAAGGTCTTCCGAAAATAGTAGGACAAGAAGCATTGCATTCAATGTTCATAACAACAAAATCAACAGGGACAAGGTTATTGTTAACCATAATAAGAACATCATCAATTCTACCAAGAGGTTTCTTCTTAGTATTATCAGCAAGATGAACATCCAAAAAACAGTGTTCCAACGGTGGTAGATCAAGCATATCATAAAGCTTTTGAGGCATAACAGAGATACTAGCAACAAGATCACACAAAGCATTGCAATCAAAATCATTTACTTTTATCTTAATGATAGGCTCCTAACCGTCATCTAATTTCCTAGGGATAGATGATTCAAGTTTCAACGTTTCTTCCCTAACTTTCATGAGAGCATTGGTAATATGTTTAGTAAAGGCCATATTCATGGCACTAGCATTGGGACTTCTAGCAAGTTTTTGTACAAAAATAATAACTTCAGATATATTGCAATCATCAAAATCAAAATTATTATCATCAAAAGTAATGGGACCATTATCTCCTACATCTTTAAAAATTTCAGCACTTTTACAGTTTCAGCAAATTGAGGCAATTTAGCACGTTTCACCGAAGGAGTAGTGACTTTACGAACACCAACTACTTTACCATTGATAGTAGGAGGTTTACTAGCACTTGGAGATTCAGTTTTACTAGTGGTTGTGATAGTGCAAACTCTAGTAATATTATTCTTTCTAGCCAATCCATCTTCTCTTTCCCACCTAGCACGTAATTCAGCCATCAACCTAACATTATTATCAATTTGAACTTGGATAGCATTCAAAGTTTAACTTTGTTTAACATCTTGTGTCAAAACCTTTAGTTTTAGAAAATCAACATCAATAGCTAGGCTATCTACTTTAGAGGCAAGAACATCTATTTCACCAAGCTTTTCCTCAACAGATTTATTAAAAGCAGTTTGTGTGCTAATAAATTCTCTAAGCATGTTTTCAAGATCAGAGGTAGAGCTTTTTATTGCTATTGTAGGAGTTGCTCTAAAAATTACCATAACCATTATTAGGAGGATAGGGCTTATTATTGTTTCCACCAAAATTATTTCTGTAAGCATTGTTGTTAAAATTATTATTTCTAATAAATTTTACATCAACATGCTCTTCTTGAGCAACCAAAGAGACTAAAGGAACATTATTTGGATCAACTTGAGATTTACCATTAACAAGCATAGACATAATAGCATCAATCCTTTCACTCAAAGAGGAGGTTTCCTCAACAGAATTTACCTTCTTACCTTGTGGAGCTCTCTAAGTGTGCCACTCTGAATAATTTATCATCATATCATCAAGAAGCTTTGTTGCATTTCCCAAAGTGATGGACATAAAGGTACCTCCAGCAGCTGAATCCAATAGGTTCCTTGAGGAGAAATTCATCCCTGCATAAAAGGTTTGTATAATCATCCAAGTAGTCAGTCCATGAGTGGGACAATTCCTCACCATAATTTTCATTCTTTCCCAAGCTTTAGCAACATGTTCATTATCAAGTTGTTTAAAATTCATTATGTCACTTATCTGGGATATAATCTTAGCAGGAGGATAATATTTTCCAATAAAAGCATCTTTACACTTAGTCCATGAATCAATACTATTTCTAGGCAAAGATAGCAACCATTCTTTAGCTCGTCCTCTCAAAGAGAAAGGAAATAATTTCAGTTTAATAATATCTCCATCCACATCTTTATATTTTTGCATCTCACATAGTTCAACAAAATTATTAAGGTGGGCAGCATCATCATCAGTACTAATACCAGAAAATTGCTCTTTCATAACAAGATTTAATAAAGCAGGTTTAATCTCATAGAAAGCAGCGGTAGGAGCAGGTGGAGCAATAGGTGTGCAAATAAAATCATTATTGTTTGTGCTAGTGAAATCACACAACTTAGTATTCTCTGAAGAACTCATTTTAGTAGAATAATAGCAAGCAAATGAATAACATCTATAAAGTAAACTATTTTTTTGTGTTTTTTAAAAAAGGAAAAAAATAAAAACAAGACAATAAACAAAATAAAGAGGTTGAGAGTGAGAGACTCCCCTTGCTAGAAGACTTCCTTCTCCCCGGAAACGGCGCCATAAAAAGTCCTTGATGGTGCAGATCATGCACTCGTTGGGAGACCCCAAGAGGAGGGTGTGATGAGCACAACGGTAGGAGTTTTCCCCTTAGTTAAGAACCAAGGTTATCAATCCAGTAGGAGAAAGAGGACCTTCGGAAGGTTGATGCCACTGACGGTGGTGCTAGCGCTTCACCGGTGTCAACAACAACGTGGAACCTGCACACAACACAACCAAAATACTTTGCCCCAACGGTACAGTGAGGTTGTCAATCTCACCGGTCTTGCTGAAAACAAAGATTAGACGTATAGTGTGGAAAACAGTGTATGCTTGCAGTAAGTAAAGAGAGCGGGAAATTGTTGTGGTTTGTTTAACAATGTGGAAAATGGACCGGGGTTCATAGGTTCACTAGTGGTGTCTCTCCATAAGGATAACATGGTGGGTGAACAAATACAGCTGGGCAATTGACAAATAGAGGTTGCACCGTAGTGCACATTATAACATGATGACTACTATGATATTTAGTGTAGGCATTACAACAAAATACATAGACCGAAATCCATCTGCATCTATGACTAATAATCCACCTTCAGGTTATCATCCGAACCCCCTTAGGTATTAAGTTCCAAGCAACATATAACTGCATTAACCAATGTGTGAAATGTAAGCAATGCTTGTGCACGCGGGCACTCACACTGCTGTTTTCTCCCTAGTGGCAACAACACATCCTCCCCCGTCACGTTTCTGTCACTCGAGCACAGGCGAAAAGGACGCATGAACCCACTATCTAGCATAAATACTCCCTCTTGGAGTCACTAGCAGCTACTTGGCCAGAGAAACCACTAGCAACAACAAGCATGCAAGATCACAAATAACATATGCAATAAAGACTATAATCAACTTGGCATAAGTTCAATATTCATCGGATCCCAGCAAATACAGCATATAGAATTACATAAGATCAATCTCGATCATGATAGGCAGCTCACGAGATCTAAACATGGAGGCATATGAGGAGGAGACAACCATCTAGCTACTGCTATGGACCCGTAGTCCATGGATGAACTACTCACGCATCACTCCAGAAGTAGGCATGGTGATGTAGAAGCCTTCGGTGATGATTTCCTCTCTGGCAGGGTGCCGGGAGACAGCTCCAGAACCCCACTGATCTAGGGTTGACGACGACAGCGGCTGTGGAACTTTTTGGAGATTTTTTTATCACGCGTTTAGGGTTTTCCATCCGGGGGGAATAAATAGGTGAAAGGGCAAAGGCGGTGGAGGCCTGGGGGCCCCACACCTATAGCTGGCGCGGCCAGGGGGAGGCCGCGCCACCCTATGGTGTGGCCCCCCCTAATGCCCGTCTTCGACTCTCCTTTGGTGTTCTGGATGCTTCCGGGGAAAATAGGCACTTCGGGCTTTGTGGGGTCTAATTCCGAGAATGTTTCCAAAACAACTTTTCTGAAACCAAAAATAGCTGAAAACAGGGAACTGGCACTTGGCATCTTGTTAAAAGGTTAGTCCCGAAAAACGTATAAAAATGCTATAAATAAGGGATAAAACATGTAGCAATTGGCATAATATGATCATGGAGCATCAGAAATTATAGATACGTTGGAGTCGTATCAATGACCCAGTCCACTCCTTGTGAGGCTCAGTTCTTCAAGCATGGTAAGGCTCTTGGGTACAAGTATTGCTCTCATCCTCCTCTTGGACACCGCATGCATGAAGTGGACAGACCTCAGCGTCAGAAGCATATGGCTGACATGTATGAACCTGAGTTTTCTATTGGTATGGTGGAAGGGCTCCTCCCGTTCTATGATTAGTTGGTATGCATCTTTCGGTCCTTCTTAGCTCCTAGTGGTGGAAACAATGATGCTATCACCAGTCTACTTTGCAACGTATTGATTCTGGCAAAGCAGTGTATTGAGGACCCTAACCCTACTTCGTCATATAAGGTGGATGTCATGGACTTCATCTTCAACGAGCTCCGCAATGCTATGATTTGTGGGAACACTATCCCATATGGACCTTATATAATGATGTTGATCAAGGACACCATGAAGACAGACTTCCGTGAGCTCCCAATGCAAGATCATGCCTTCAAGAAACTGTATGTGAAGAGGAAGTCTATTGGTATTCCTTCTGCTGCTCCTCCTCCTCCTGAGGGTGGTTCCTTTATGGGAGATGCCCGTGCTAGTTCCGCTACCTATTCTCATGCCTGCAAGGCTGACACCACCTCTACTATGCGCTATGTCAAGAAGCTTTCTTGATTCCAGCGCAATGTGCTTTGCATGAAGGTGGATATCCACAAGGAGAAGTATCAGGCTTACTGCAGGGACACTATTGCGTCCAGCACTCAGCAGCAGATTCTTCATCACGTGAGCGGTGCGTCTGGTGATATTCATGCAGCCTTGGTTCCTGATTCTTACCCACAGTGGGCTTTCAGAGACAGTACCGCTTGGGAGCATATTGAAGAGCTCTTTGTGTCACTACTGCTTCATCTAGTGCTCCTGTTGATTCCGAGGATGATGAGGATGACGAGGACGTGGATGAAGACCAGCAGAGGGATACCGAGGGTGCCTGAAAGTGCATTTTCGATATCTCTGTGTTTTGTGTGTTTGTTAACAACATAAAGAAGTTTTTAACCATGTGTGTTATTTTCTCAGAGGACATGTTCTTAAATCAGCACACATTTGGTGTCGAAGAAATGGTGAAAAAGTTAAAGATCATCGGATGTTTTTCTGGCCTGAAAAGGGGCTCAAATGAGCAGCCCGGAATTATTCCGGACCAGCCCGGAATTATTCCGGGCCATTCCGGGTGATTCCGCGTTGGCCGCGAAATCCTCTGTTGCAATTCGGAATTATTCCGGGTGATTCCGGAGCCTGGAATTATTCCGGGCAAATTACGACTTGGCCGCAAATTCCTCTGTTGCCATTCGGAATTATTCCGGACCAATCCGGAGCAATCCGGACCAATCCGGATGGATTCCGACATGACCGCGATTTTCTCTGTTGCCATCCGTATTGCTCTGGAATTATTCCCGGAGGACGGAATTATTCCGGGTGATTCCGGATTGGTCGCAAACCGAGCAGAAAAACGGCTAGTTGGAGAGGGGACTATAAAAAGGGGTCCTGTTTCTTCCCCAAGGGTTAGCTCCTCCAGCATTGAAGACTCCATTGATTGAGCTCACTCACAAAGCTAGATCTCCCACCTCCTCCACCCAAACTTGTTGAAACTTTGAGGAGTGAAGGAGAAGCCCCAGATCTACATCTTCACCAACCGGTTTTCCATTTCCCCCTCATTAGCTTGAGGGATCTTTGCCTAGGGTTTCCTCTTGTGGAGAACCTAGGCTTCTTGCTACTCTTGGTGATTTGTGAGTGTTGGGAGCCCCCAATTTGGTTGTGGGTGTGTGCCCCAAGCTTGTTTGTAAAGGACTCGATCCCCGCCTCAAAGGGGTTCAATAGTGGAAGTGAAATAGGCCTTTGTGGCGGAGTTCATCGGAGAATAGGGTGAGGCCTTTGTGGCGTTGAGTAGGCCTTCGTGGCGAGATCACATCCCTCCAACGAGACGTACTCCCTTAACAAGGAGGAACTCGGGAATACATCGTGTCTCCGCGTGCTTCCATCGGTTACCTCGTTCCCTTACCCTTTACTTACTTGTACTTGTAGCATTTATTGTAGTATTTGTTGTATTAAGTGTTGTCCTAGTTGCATTAATTGCTTCTCTTTCCATATAGGTAATGTAAGGACCCCAGACCGGCAGCCTGAAACCCTCCGTATGCATACATTCACGATCCCAGAAAGATCAGTCGTGAACAACATACAAAGTTGGCACACAGAAATACATCATCCATTACACGAATACATAAAGGTATTACAAAAATGATCACATGATCAAGTCTAACACAACTGCCACAAGGGCAGGCAACCTAACAAACACAGCGGAAGACAATTAAAACACAACGTAGTTGGGCCCAAGTCACGCCTTAACCTACAGGCTGCTGACCCGGAGACGATCCTAGTTCGCAAAGCCGTCAACTCCGTACTTCTCTTCATAGATATCCTTCAGAGGCTCCTTCTCAAAGTCTGGCAAGTAGATACCAGGGGCGAAACCATAATGAGTACATTTGAATGTACTCAGCAAGACATCCATCATGTCACTTACCAAACATGCAAATATGCTTATATGGTGGAATAGGTAGGCTATAAATAGGGTTCACTACCAATGGTGTTCATATATGATGACACCACAGTTGCAGTCAGGTCAATCTGTATCTTCGTTGAAGAAGATACTTCAGAAGAAAATAAAATAATATAGTTTTATTTCTCTTGTAGATATCACATGTACAAGAGGTTTTGTAAAGCTTTGTTAAAGAATATTTTCTCTTTGCAAAACTTCTTGGAATCAGTTTCCAGAATTCTTGCTTAGAGTAGAAAAGGTTTTCTTTGCAAAACATTTTGTTTTGTATAACAACATCTGGCTTTTCATCATCGACGATACCTCCACGGTATAAGTTTCCATTCCTTTCCGAACTTCACAACTTCAACACTTCCTTTCCAAAATTCCTTTTCAAAAACTTCCTCTTTTGAAAACATTGACACAATGCTAGCTACATGGCCATTCAACCGTCCATATCCGAGGACGCGGCTATCTCGAAATAGTTTTTACTCTGCAGAGGTGTACACATTTCCACTAGATCCAGAATCCGCCATGAAACAACCATGGACTGTTCCCAACCTATGAGAACATCAGATAACTGATCTTGACTATCCACTTTGTGCAAGCTAGTACATGACTATCTCTTCAATTGGGGTTACCCTCCCTGGCAAGCCGTGTCCCACACCGCCCAAACAGGAGACCCAACTGCTCCATCCGGAGGGAAAATTAATCCCACACTTTAGATGTCCCGTATTCTCCACTCCTAGCGACATTTCGGTTCGGAGGATCCAATCCCCTATAGCTCTTGAGATAGCACACATACTAATAATAACAAGTTTTTAATCAAGCCCCTACCCATATTGGGGTAAAGTGGCAGTACGGTAAAGGTTGTCCAGCGAAGACTAGGTTATGTGTCATTTTTGAAAACACCACTTTCTCAAAAATGACCACTTCCACATTCCTCCGGAGAACAAGGATCCGCCATTTCTCCGGGTTTTTCCGTAAAGCCTTTGTTTTGTAGAATCACAATTTTAGGGTGTCCACTTAGGGACTAGTATATTTTTATGGTAATAAATACCATATGTGGCTTATGGGCTTGGTATTACCAAGTTTAACTACTGGCATGATAGTAACCTATATAATAGTATAGTAGTAATAACCACATCAAAAATAGTTTTGGTAATCAAGTTTTTGTAAAACTTCAGAGGGAAAACATGCATGATAGATAATGGTAAGTATTGTATCAGCAAGCATCTGGATGGCTTCTCCTTGTGTCCCTGGTTTTTGGAGTGACTGGAACTTGAAACAGAGCTTCACGACACTTCCTTCCTCTTCGTTTTTCTAACGTCGAAAAAAGGAATAAAGGACACACATTCAGAACCAATCAAGGCAAGCAACCATACATAACAATACATACAGCAAGGAAAACTAATAATAACCAATCACACAAGTATTTACCTAGGCAAACAATCAAACAAACACACTTGGCAGAAATGCCATTTTAATAAGACAGCTTAAGGTTGGAGGAACATATCTCACAACCTTAATATCATGGATTCAGTGGGTGTGCCACTCTCATACCAAGATATTAATAAACCCAAAATACACTTAGTTTCACAAGGGTGAGACCACTAAAAGTATACAAAACATGCACAATATTAATCATGACAATGGTTCTATCAACCAAACCACAACAAGAAAAAGGTAGCTATGCTACTGAGCCTAAATTCACCTCAAGAATAAATAAGACACATGATTTGAAGAAGTTACTTTTACAAATCAGTGAGCCTACACAAGTGTAACAAGGTAATAGACTCATCACAAAACACACAATTCTCATAGTGAGAACAATAGAAACAATGACTAAAAAGGAGGAATCCTATAGACATGCTTCTACTAAGGGTTTGCTATGCAAGCAAGCATAAAATGTAAAGTACTAAAATGCAAACAAGGAACCATGTTATCATAATGGAAAATGAAAACATGTCCTCATGCAAGGATACACAAATATCCACCAAACACAGTTGGCAGAAAAAAATAATTCAATACAAAAATGCTAGGGAAACTAGTACTACTCAAACATGAAGAATCAATGGATGAATTTAGAAAAAAATAATTCAATACAAAAATGCTAGGGAAACTAGTACTACTCAAACATGAAGAATCAATGGATGAATTTCAATCAAGTAATTGAAATACAACCAGAGGGTCCATGTCATGAAAACAGGGGTGAAAAACATCTATACTTGCTATAACAAAAATATCCCATTTGATAAAACAATGCATCAATTTGCAGGGCAACTCCTACATACTAGTAGTAATAAAAGGGCATTACTAGAGGAATCAAACAACACTCCAAATATGGATTTTTCCTAGAAAGCCACACATGATTACAACCACTTATAAACATAAGCATACACATTTTCATTTAGCACTCAAAATTCCAAAGCAAAAATACTAGGCACTCCTTAGTTATAGAACTATATAAAAGAAACACATCTAGTGTGGGGGAAATAATGTTTCCACCAAAAATGCAATGAAACCAGTGGGTGTTCCACTAGCATAACAAAGCATTAAGAGGTCACAAGGCCTCTGGTCACACTTGATAAAAATTAACAAAATACTAAACTAGCATCTAGTGCATTAACCATACTAGTAGAAAATACTAGGATGCAAAAATAAGCAAGGTAATGCTACTCATGCTATTATTTTCACACAAGTGAAAAATCTAGGGATCAAGTACTCATAAGAATATAACAAAAATGCTACTGGTACTATGAATACAACACAAAAATATTTGGCTACACAACCACAAATGTTTATGTCAAAAATTCCACACATGAGGGAATTTTTCCATAACATCCTCAAAGTCATGACAAAGCTACTCATGCTTTTCTACCAATTCTAATGCAAGCTAGCAGAGGTGATACTAACAAAATATAAGTATCAACATGGTGCTGTATCTAATATCTCAACACAACAATCCAATTGCTTGCACACAAATTAATCAATCAAAAATTCTATGCAAGTAATAACTAGAGATAAAACATATGCTATAACCATAAATCATATTTCTTCTCAACTCAAGTCCACACATTCTAACATGCTAAAATAGCTAAATAACACTTGGAAAACAAGTTCACACAACTTTTACATGCTAGAAAACAACATTGCAACACAAAAATACAATCACACAATTTAAATAGCTAAAATGCCAAAATGGCAGAAACAGGCATTTTAAAGATCTGTCCACCAAAATTTCTATGATGCTCTAAAAATTAAACCAAGCTAGGTTTGGATAGCCCTAAACATATACAAGACCATCCAGTTGATTTTGCATCAAAAATCAGTTTTAATTATTTTATAAAAATCACCAAAGTGCTCTCTAGTGTTTTACCAAATTGCATGCCATTTCAAAAATACTTGGGATTTAGAAGCAAGGTTAATTGCTCCTGTTAGTAAACTTCAAGGGCTTTCCAACTAAATTTTCCTCACTTCATTCTGAGTTGTGAAATAAAAATGGTGCTCATTTTGGTGTTTCTGGTACCTGTTGCCAAAACATTTTTCATTTCAAAAATATTCATCCAAATGTAGATCTACAAGTTGGAGGTGGTTTAGATTTTGTTTATGTACAACTGTGAATTTTGTATTGGTCCAAATCGTCTTTTAGATAGGTTTTTAAGCCCTAAAGTAAACAGGTAAGTTTTTGTAAAAAGTTTAAATGAAAAACAAGTGTGGAATGGGCCAGATCTGAAGTTGGGCCGGCCAGATCCAGATCCACCGCGGCGGGATCTAGCCCGAGCCGCTGACTCGCGGGCCAGGGCGCCACGAGGCTGCCACGCAGGCGAGCGCAGGGGCCACCAGCAGGTTTGACTCCGCTGCGCGGGGTCAAGGGGCTGCTGACGCCCGCATGACGCGAGCGTCCGTCATCCCGCCGGCGGGAATGATTCCGGCGAGCCAAATCGAGCGAAACCGGGCACCGTTTTGCGATTCGAGGGCATCCACGCATTGTACTCGTTGCGGGGAACCACCTAGGGTCTGCGCCGTTTCCTGGGATCAACCGGAGGGAGGCCGGCGACAATGGTGCGGCGGCGGCCGGACACGAGCACGGCTCGGCGTCGATTTAGGGGGTTAGGGAGGGGAAAAAGAACGGCGGGGGTCCGCCTTCTTACCCTAGACGCGCAGGTGGCTCGGAGAGGACGAAGGAGGGTCGTGGCGGCCGGGATTCGTCGCCGGAGTCCGTCGGGGCCGAAGAAGAACGAGGATGGCGCGGCCACCTCGAGCCCTTCCGGCTCGATTCCTCCGGCAGGGAGGACCACTACGACGACGCGGAGATGATGAGCACAACGGCTGCCGCCGGTGAGCTCCCATTTGGCCGAATCGACGACGAGCTTAACAGCTAGGGTTTGGGTTTGAGATATTTCTTGAGAGAGAGAGGGAGAAGAGCTCGTGGGGTGAGAGAGGGAGCACGTAAGAGGTATGGAGGTGCACATGGGGGTTCTTATCCACCTTGGTACCTTCTATTCTAAGCCATGGAGTAGGTCACTGCTGCTACAGAGGTGCTAGATTGAAGAAGGTGACTCAGCTTACATATAGGTCCCTGGCATTTTCAAATAGGTCCCTGTCCTTTCTAAAAAAGGTTGTTTTCACTAGGAAAACAAAGTCAAAATTTAAAATCCTTTTGCCAAAAATTCTTATTAGTTGAGTTGCACAACATATGTGAAAAATGGCTCAATTTGAGAAACTTGATAATTCAAAGTTGTTCAAATTTGAATTCTTACATAAATGGACATTGAATTTATTAACCTACTTAGGAGCTTCCAAAAATGATAATTTTTGGCACACATTCCCTATTTGATGTGTTCCTTATGTGGTCGAAAATTCAAGTCATTTAGAGTTACTTCATAGAACAAACTTGTTCAAATTTCTAAAAGGTGCTGTCAAGAAAACAGGGAATTTTGGCAACTTAAATTATTCAAAAACTTGTGCCCTTTTGGTTTTCATCCTTATTTATGTTATAGAGCATGTGATATTAATTTCATGGCATTTGGAAAAAGTTTGTAGAACAAACTTATTCAAAATCCCAAATGTTGCTGTGGAGAAAAACCATGTTTTCAGGGATTTAATGGATTCAATTTTTGGTCTCCTCTTGGGTGTGTCCCTTATTTGATATAAGGAAGCAATGGTATTAATTTCAGCTAATTTGAAGAAAGTTTCCAATAGTAACTTGTTTGAGTTTTCTGTTTCTGGAAATATTGGAAATTCTATTTAATAAAGCACTTGGCTTTTCTTTAACAATGCTTTGCCAAAATATTTATGTGACTAGAGATAGCAAGTCAATGCTCTCCAATACCTTTGTTTTTAAGTTTGCAAGGTTGGAAAAACATTTGATAAGATTTTGGTGAAGCGTCTAAGAATGCATCTTTTTCTGATAATCTTTTAGAGAAAATTTATTAAGTGTTTCCTCTTTCTTAATTTAGGTCTTGGAAAATATTCAACAAGTAGGGGATTCATAAGATAGTTTTGGAAAACTCTTTGATCAATATTTACTTTAGAAAATATTGTCAAGGTCATTGGAACAATATGTTGAATATTTTTAGTTTACTGCTTTGCTATCTTTTTAAGTTTGTTTAGTTGCACTCAAACAAACACAACCAAAGTTTATTTGTGAAGCAATTAGCAAAACAACTGTGTTATCAGGTATTCCAAAATTGGGATGTGACAGGTCTTCCCCCCTTAAAAAGAATCTCGTCCCCGATATTCGCAAGCGAGGACTAAGAGAGGGCCAACAAACACAATGTTAGTGTTGGAGTGCAGGTGCTTCCCCCCTTTGAATTTTCTTGGGAGGCGGGTACTTCCCTAAATTAGCAAATGCAGTTTAAAAAGTACACCAGTACTGTTTTAGGTCCAAAACTTTTGTTTCCTAGTTTGACGAGACCTGACCAGGGTCTACTTTATAGAAACAAACAAAATTAAGGTTAGTGCAGAACTACCTGGAAACGTACCGTGAATTTTTACAAGAGTTCCTAGCTCTATCCCACATCTTACATGACACATATGGAGTGGTGTACCACTCTCATAACAAGGTGTATAAGAAGCTAAAAATATAGCTTGTGGGTGCAAAGGTTAGGTTGCTATGGTAAAACAAACAAACAGAACAAATAGCCACGGCAGTGGATCTCACTCCCTACAAGCAACTATCACTTAATAAGTTCATGATTTTAGTTGGATGTTTTAGTTTCATAAGATACTCTTAAGAAAAATCCTAACACAAGTATAAACTCATGCTAAGGTAAAACATTTAAACAAAATCCAATAAGCAAGCAAACAACACCGAAGATGAATAGACTATTTATTCACTAGGTTATTGTTTATTAGAGGTTTTGGAATCCATCAATCATGAACAATTAGCAAACAACCAGTATCTAAAAACCAATGAATCCAATCATAAAGGTACCCTAAAACACCATCTTCACACAAGATAAAACTCCTATTACACAGGCAATAAAAATAACAGGACTGCACAAATAACACACTAGTATGAAAAATCTACACCAGCATGCTATAAGAGATAATCATATCCTATAACCATAGAACATGCAACCAAATAATGGCATTATAACAGAAGTAATAACTTCCTAAACATGCTATAACAACACATATAGAGCAAAAATCACCATTTTCTAGTGGTGAAACTAGTTTCGCCCTAGAGAAGCAAACAATGCTATCATGATGTTTAAACTTAAACAAGCAAGTCATGGATATAAGTGTACCTAATAATAGTACACCAAACTTACTCATGTTAGTAAGCACAACCATCAAAACAATCCCATGATACAACTATTAAACATGCATAAATTAATTCTAGCAATTTATGTTTTTCTTAAGCAATTACTAGCAAACAAGCAAGGTATAACTCACACAACCAGTAGCTATGCAATTAATGAAAAGTTATCTAAACCTTTTCAAAAATCCATACACTCAATTTAAAATTATCCACAAACAATCTACCAATCAAGAGGAATTTATTGTATTTGTGAACAATTTAATTTTAGCACACGATAGTGAAACATTTCTTGACATGATACCCCTAAGGAATATTATGCTAACAAAAGGATCACACCTAAACATATTAGTATTTACTAATAGGAAATAAAATTCTCTCTTGCATAGGAGAAAAGAAACAATTATATTTTTCCATGGTGGAAAAATAGAAATCAATCACATAGTGAAACATGATGTTTTCGCACATGTGTATGGTTGGGGATTTTCATCCTCACGCCAAAATGCAATGGGACCAGTGGGATATGGCCTACTAATACCAAGTAAAAATAGGTATTAAGCCTCTGGTTACTCATGAAAAACTTTGCATACAAGATAAAAATATAATGCTATTTAATCTAGTGAAACAATACTAGTGCATATTGATAGCAATGCTTACACATGATTTATTATTAAGAGACATGCAATCTACCTTAGGTACAAGCATAAAAATAACAGTACCTAAATGGTACTGGACTCAAGGAAAACATAGCACAAAATCTACTAAGAAAGTATACACAGATCTAGCTCTCACAATACTTCCAAATAATAAACTAGAAGGTGACAAATGCTATTTCATTTTATTTCAAGCTTCCAATCATGCACACACTTTCTAGGGTAGATTTATTGTAATAAAAACAACATAATAACAAGTCCTAACAACTCCATATAAGTTAGGAAGCAAGATTGAATAAAACACAAATTCATTTCAATCAAGAGCACACAAAGGAACAAAAACAGGAAAACTGTTGTTTTCTAGATCTATCATAACCATTCCATCGTTCACTTAATTTCTACACCCCGAATTTCATAGTACCTACAATGTCTACTAAGATTTGGTTTCCAAAGTAGGTACACCCGATATCCTATTGACTAGTAAACGAATAGGTCATCATTTTATTTTCTCGTGACTTCTCCTTTTTACCAACTAGATTAAAAGGTGTCGTAAGTCACTTAATTTCTTGGTTTAGAAAGAGTTGTCAGTATTTCACATGCTTTGGTTAGGTGTCAACCTAAGATTAGGCAAAGCATGTTAGTATTGTTAGCTTTCTATTTAATAATGTTTGTCCGACAAGATACGACTAGCGTCATCGTACGTCGAATATTGAATTGTGCTCTTTTGATTGGCTTCTGAGGGGGTTGCGCATCATGGCAAGTGAAGACTCCTTTTTGTACCTTTCTCCAGAGGAGGGAGGTATATAACTTTTAAAAAGGGATTTCTCTTGTTTGGTCTTTTAAAAGGGAACATAAAAAGAAACAACGCTTAGCCAACAGGGCAAAACGAGTCTTTTTCAATCAGACAAAACACA
The DNA here is from genome assembly GCA_028641055.1 of Alopecurus myosuroides. Classification (NCBI taxonomy): domain Eukaryota; kingdom Viridiplantae; phylum Streptophyta; class Magnoliopsida; order Poales; family Poaceae; genus Alopecurus; species Alopecurus myosuroides. Next base: position 448,081,577 of record CM054058.1, on the reverse strand, counting down.
GAGGTTTTGGTCAGTATTGGTTGGTTTTCTTCACGCCTTTTCTTCTTTGAGGGTTGTCGTTGTTGGAGCTTTATCTGTTGGAGTGCATCACTGGTAGCAACGCTATCAGCTCGTGTGGCTTGATGGTCCTCTATTATTAGGCCCAATGGTGCTTTCATTGATGGTGGGGGAGATGGTGGTGGTTCACGACGGGTCGCACTTCGAGGCGAAAACAAGTATAAGTCTAAGCAACAAATTCTTGTTTTTGAATACTATACAAACATTTTTGCTTGCAAAAACCTAACAAGAGGCGATTCAAAAACAAGAGCGGGGCAATCACAAATTTGCAAATTTTGAGCACCCCACAAACATATAGAAGCCTAGATGAACCAAATTCTACACCACACAATAGCACAAAGTCCTACGAACACACATAAGCAAGCCAAAACACACAAGCAAGGCTCCATTGGAGCTACGTCGGGGGATGATCCAAATTCCTAGAAGTGGCTGAAGAACTATATCTACTTCTGACCATCATCACTGTAGAGCTAGGCAAGTATTTTGGTCTTCTCGGGACATCGGCAAGTATACAAATTTTTGGATAAAAACAAGATAATAGAAGTAAAGTTTGATAAAACTTTTAACTGAGAGAGGTAAGAATATGCAACAATTTGTTTTTGAAACCCCAACTATTTTCGGGACAGAAAATTTCAAGTAGAAGAGATGTTTCAAAAACAGAGCGGAGCATTTGCAAACAAGGAAGAGATAAACTCTTAACCGAGAGAGATACCAACTCTGTAAGGCCCGCCCTTCGAACCACTGTTCAAGGACGCCCTTGATATGCATTTAGAATCTTTTGAAAAGATAATAAGGACGGAAAATATGCAAAAATTCCCTTAGATAAAAATAATTTAGATAGTAAATAGGTTTTTACTCAAAAATATTTTTCTTTCCTATCTGACGTCCATGCTAACTAAGGTCTCCTAAGGTCAGGATGGCTCTGATACCAACTCTGTAAGGACCCCAGACCGGCAGCCTGAAACCCTCCGTATGCATACATTCACGATCCCAGAAAGATCAGTCGTAAACAACATACAAAGTTGGCACACAGAAATACATCATCCATTACACGAATACATAAAGGTATTACATAAATGATCACATGATCAAGTCTAACACAACTGCCACAAGGGCAGGCAACTTAACAAACACAGCGGAAGACAATTAAAACACAACGTAGTTGGGCCCAAGTCACGCCTTAACCTACAGGCTGCTGACCCGGAGACGATCCTAGTTCGCAAAGCCGTCAACTCCGTACTTCTCTTCATAGATCTCCTTCAGAGGCTCCTTCTCAAAGTCTGGCAAGTAGATACCATGGGCGAAACCATAATGAGTACATTTGAATGTACTCAGCAAGACATCCGTCATGTCACTTACCAAACATGCAAATATGCTTATATGGTGGAATAGGTAGGCTATAAATAGGGTTCACTACCAATGGTGTTCATATATGATGACACCACAGTTGCAGTCAGGTCAATCTGTATCTTCGTTGAAGAAGATACTTCAGAAGAAAATAAAATAATATAGTTTTATTTCTCTTGTAGATATCACATGTACAAGAGGTTTTGTAAAGCTTTGTTAAAGAATATTTTCTCTTTGCAAAACTTCTTGGAATCAGTTTCCAGAATTCTTGCTTAGAGTAGAAAAGGTTTTCTTTGCAAAACATTTTGTTTTGTATAACAACATCTGGCTTTTCATCATCGACGATACCTCCACGGTATAAGTTTCCATTCCTTTCCGAACTTCACAACTTCAACACTTCCTTTCCAAAATTCCTTTTCAAAAACTTCCTCTTTTGAAAACATTGACACAATGCTAGCTACATGGCCATTCAACCGTCCATATCCGAGGACGCGGCTATATCGAAATAGTTTTACTCTGCAGAGGTGTACACATTTCCACTAGATCCAGAATCCGCCATGAAACAACCATGGACTGTTCCCAACCTATGAGAACATCAGATAACTGATCTTGACTATCCACTTTGTGCAAGCTAGTACATGACTATCTCTTCGATTGGGGTTACCCTCCCTGGGAAGCCGTGTCCCACACCGCCCAAACAGGAGACCCAACTGCTGCATCCGGAGGAAAAATGAATCCCACACTTTAGATGTCCCGTATTCTCCACTCCTAGCGACATTTCGGTTCGGAGGATCCAATCCCCTATAGCACTTGAGATAGCACACATACTAACCATAACAAGTTTTTAATCAAGCCCCTACCCATATTGGGGTAAAGTGGCAGTACGGTAAAGGTTGGCCAGCGAAGACTAGGTTATGTGTCATTTTTGAAAACACCACTTTCTCAAAAATGACCACTTCCACATTCCTCCGGAGAACAAGGATCCGCCTTTTCTCCGGGTTTTTCCGTAAAGCCTTTGTTTTGTAGAATCACAATTTTAGGGTGTCCACTTAGGGACTAGTATATTTTTATGGTAATAAATACCATATGTGGCTTATGGGCTTGGTATTACCAAGTTTAACTACTGGCATGATAGTAACCTATATAATAGTATAGTAGTAATAACCACATCAAAAATAGTTTTGGTAATCAATTTTTTGTAAAACTTCAGAGGGAAAACATGCATGATAGATAATGGTAAGTATTGTATCAGCAAGCATCTGGATGGCTTGACTGGTATCTCCTTGTGTCCCTGGTTTTTGGAGTGACTGGAACTTGAAACAGAGCTTCACGACACTTCCTTCCTCTTCGTTTTTCTAACGTCGAAAAAAGGAATAAAGGACACACATTCAGAACCAATCAAGGCAAGCAACCATACATAACAATACATACAGCAAGGAAAACTAATAATAACCAATCACACAAGTATTTACCTAGGCAAACAATCAAACAAACACACTTGGCAGAAATGCCATTTTAATAAGACACCTTAAGGTTGGAGGAACATATCTCACAACCTTAATCTCATGGATTCAGTGGGTGTGCCACTCTCATACCAAGATATTAATAAACCCAAAATACACTTAGTTTCACAAGGGTGAGACCACTAAAAGTATACAAAACATGCACAATATTAATCATGACAATGGTTCTATCAACCAAACCACAACAAGAAAAAGGTAGCTATGCTACTGAGCCTAAATTCACCTCAAGAATAAATAAGACACATGATTTGCAAAAGTTACTTTTACAAATCAGTGAGCCTACACAAGTGTAACAAGGTAATAGACTCATCACAAAACACACAATTCTCATAGTGAGAACAATAGAAACAATGACTAAAAAGGAGGAATCCTATAGACATGCTTCTACTAAGGGTTTGCTATGCAAGCAAGAATAACATGTAAAGTACTAAAATGCAAACAAGGAACCATGTTATCATAATGTAAAATGAAAACATGTCCTCATGCAAGGATACACAAATATCCACCAAACACAGTTGGCAGAAAAAAATAATTCAATACAAAAATGCTAGGGAAACTAGTACTACTCAAACATGAAGAATCAATGGATGAATTTCAATAAAGTAATTGAAATACAACCAGAGGGTCCATGTCATGAAAACAGGGGTGAAAAACATCTATACTTGCTATAACAAAAATATCCCATTTGATAAAACAATGCATCAATTTGCAGGGCAACTCCTACATACTAGTAGTAATAAAAGGGCATTACTAGAGGAATCAAACAACACTCCAAAGATGGATTTTTCCTAGCAAGCCACACATGATTACAACCACTTATAAACATAAGCATACACATTTTCATTTAGCACTCAAAATTCCAAAGCAAAAATACTAGGCACTCCTTAGTTATAGAACTATATAAAAGAAACACATCTAGTGTGGGGGGAAATAATGTTTCCACAAAAAATGCAATGAAACCAGTGGGTGTTCCACTAGCATAACAAAGCATTAAGAGGTCACAAGGCCTCTGGTCACACTTGATAAAAATTAACAAAATACTAAACTAGCATCTAGTGCATTAACCATACTAGTAGAAAATACTAGGATGCAAAAATAAGCAAGGTAATGCTACTCATGCTATTATTTTCACACAAGTGAAAAATCTAGGGATCAAGTACTCATAATAATATAACCAAAATGCTACTGGTACTATGAATACAACACAAAAATATTTGTCTACACAACCACAAATGTTTATGTCAAAAATTCCACACATGAGGGAATTTTTCCATAACATCCTCAAAGTCATGACAAAGCTACTCATGCTTTTCTACCAATTCTAATGCAAGCTAGCAGAGGTTATACTAACAAAATATAAGTATCAACATGGTGCTGTATCTAATATTTAAACACAACAATCCAATTGCTTGCACACAAATTAATCAATCAAAAATTCTATGCAAGTAATAACTAGAGATAAAACATATGCTATAACCATAAATCATATTTCTTCTCAACTCGAGTCCACACATTCTAACATGCTAAAATAGCTAAATAACACTTGGAAAACAAGTTCACACAACTTTTACATGCTAGAAAACAACATTGCAACACAAAAATATAATCACACAATTTAAATAGCTAAAATGCCAAAATGGCAGAAACAGGCATTTTAAAGATCTGTCCACCAAAATTTCTATGATGCTCTAAAAATTAAACCAAGATAGGTTTGGATATCCCTAAACATATACAAGACCATCCAGTTGAGTTTGCATCAAAAATCAGTTTTAATTATTTTATAAAAATCACCAAAGTGCTCTCTGGTGTTTTACCAAATTGCATGCCATTTCAAAATACTTGGAATTTCGAAGCAAGGTTAATTGCTCCTGTTAGGAAATTTCAAAGGCTTTCCAAATAAATTTTCCTCACTTCATTCTGAGTTGTGAAATAAAAATGGTGCTCATTTTGGTGTTTCTGGTACCTGTTGCCAAAACATTTTTCATTTCAAAAATATTCAACCAAATGTAGATCTACAAGTTGGAGGTGGTTTACATTTTGTTTATGTACCACTGTGAATTTTGTCTTGGTCAAAATCATCTTTTAGATAGGTTTTTAAGCCCTAAAGTAAACAGGTAAGTTTCTGTAAAAAGTTTAAATGAAAAACAAGTGTGGAATGGGCCAGATCTGAAGTTGGGCCGGCCAGATCCAGATCCACCGCGGCGGGATCTAGCCCGAGCCGCTGACTCGCGGGCCAGGGCGCCACGGGGCTGCCATGCAGGCGAGCGCAGGGGCCACCAGCAGGTTTGACTCCGCTGCGCGGGGTCAAGGGGCTGCTGACGCCCGCATGACGCGAGCGTGCGTCATCCCGCCGGCGGGAATGATTCCGGCGAGCCAAATCGAGCGAAACCGGGCACCGTTTTGCGATTCGAGGGCATCCACGCGTTGTACTCGTTGCGGGGAACCACCTAGGGTCTGCGCCGTTTCCTGGGATCAACCGGAGGGAGGCCGGCGACAATGGTGCGGCGGCGGCCGGACACGAGCACGGCTCAGCGTCGATTTAGGGGGTTAGGGAGGGGGAAAAAGCACGGCAGGGATCCGCCTTCTTACCCTAGACGCGCAGGTGGCTCGGAGAGGACGGAGGAGGGTCGTGGCGGCCGGGATTCGTCGCTGGAGTCCGTCGGGGCCGAAGAAGAACGAGGATGGCGCGGCCACCTCGAGCCCTTCCGGCTCGATTCCTCCGGCAGGGAGGACCACTACGACGACGCGGAGACGATGAGCACAACGGCTGCCGCCGGTGAGCTCCCATTTGGCCGAATCGACGACGAGGTTAACAGCTAGGGTTTGGGTTTGAGATATTTCTTGAGAGAGAGAGGGAGAAGAGCTCGTGGGGTGAGAGAGGGAGCAGGTAAGAGGTATGGTGGTGCACATGGGGGTTCTTATCCACCTTGGTACCTTCTATTAGAAGCCATGGAGTAGGTCACTGCTGCTACAGAGGTGCTAGGTTGAAGAAGGTGACTCAGCTTACATATAGGTCCCTGGCATTTTCAAATAGGTCCCTGTCCTTTCTGAAAAAGGTTGTTTTCACTAGGAAAACAAAGTCAAAATTTAAAATCCTTTTGCCAAAAATTCTTATTAGTTGAGTTGCACAACATATGTCAAAAATGGCTCAATTTGAGAAACTTGATAATTCAAAGTTGTTCAAATTTGAATTCTTGCATAAATGGACATTGAATTTATTAACCTACTTAGGAGCTTCCAAAAATGATAATTTTTGTCACACATTCCCTATTTGATGTGTTCCTTATGTGGTCGAAAATTCAAGTCATTTAGAGTTACTTCATAGAACAAACTTGTTCAAATTTCTAAAAGGTTCTGTCAAGAAAACAGGGATTTTTGGCAACTTAAATTATTCAAAAACTTGTTCCCTTTTGGTTTTCATCCTTATTTATGTTATAGAGAATGTGGTATTAATTTCATGGAATTTGGAAAAAGTTTGTAGAACAAACTTGTTCAAAATCCCAAATGTTGCTGTGGAGAAAAACCATGTTTTCAGGGCTTTAATTGATTCAATTTTTGGTCTCCTCTTGGGTGTGTCCCTTATTTGATATAAGGAAGAAATGGTATTAATTTCAGCTCATTTGAAGAAAGTTTCCAATAGTAACCTGTTTGAGTTTTCTGTTTCTGGAAATATTGGAAATTCTATTTAATAAAGCACTTGGCTTTTCTTTAACAATGCTTTGCCAAAATATTTATGTGACTAGAGATAGCAAGTAAATGCTCTCCAATACCTTTGTTTTTAAGTTTTCAAGGTTGGAAAAACATTTGATAAGATTTTGGTGAAGCATCTAAGAATGCATCTTTTTCTGATAATCTTTTAGAGAAAATTTATTAAGTGTTTCCTCTTTCTTAATTTAGGTCTTGGAAAATATTCAACAAGTAGGGGATTCATAAGATAGTTTTGGAAAACTCTTTGATCAATATTTACTTTAGAAAATATTGTCAAGGTCATTGGAACAATATGTTGAATATTTTTAGTTTACTGCTTTGCTATCTTTTTAAGTTTGTTTAGTTGCACTCAAACAAACACAACCAAAGTTTATTTGTGAAGCAATTAGCAAAACAACTGTGTTATCAGGTATTCCAAAATTGGGATGTGACAGGTAAATTCACCTTAGTTTCACTATCTAGAGAATTTACCTTTGTGTCAAGCCTAAACTTTAAGAAAAAATAAAATTGGTCGTAGCACCTATTCACCCCCCCTAGGTGCCCATACTTTACTTTCAATTGGTATCAGAGCCTCGACTCTTATATCGGGCTTAACCGCCTAAGAGTTTTAATATGGGTGAAGATTCGGACCCCGAAGGTTTTGTGGCAAAGGTGACCATGGATGATCCCAATGCGTTGAGAAATTCATTGACCTCATCCATAGACACCAAATTTGATGAGTTGCGCCAAGCCTTGGCGGAACTCCTCAAAGACAAAGAACCGGAGGTTGCCGAATCTACACCTCCGGAAGTTAATCCGGAGGGCACCAAGAAAGGGGTAGATGGTGAACCATCTAAAATTGCTTCCGCCAAAAACTCCACCGAGAAGGGCACGGATGGACATGGAGAATTTCACTCTGTAAAAGGACACTATTCTCCCGATCCACCCGTCCCTCATCCTCATATAATCCCTAGGGGAGATCCACCTAAAATTTATGCTTTTTCTTTTCGTGAATGGCAATATTACATGGAGACTCACTTTAACTCTTCTTGTATAGAGCTTTGGAGGGTCACTCGTGATGGATACAAACCTCATGACCCCAATAACCTCACAAGAAGGGAAGCCGTAGATTGTCAACTCAACTACACCGCCTTGTCAATTCTTCAACAATCCATGGGTCCTAACCACATGCCGCATCTTCAACAATATTCCACCGCCAAGGAAACATGGGACGCTCTAGTCATCATGTTTGTGGGCAATGAGAGTATGCAAAGGAATAGATATGATGCCTTGACCAATGAGGCTGAAGGATTCTATATGCATGATGGAGAGGATCATGTGGACATGTACCGTAGACTCAGGACTCCTGCCACTGCCTTCTCAAATGTTGGTGCCAAGTACATTGATGATGCTTGGATCAAGAGGAAGTACATGATTGCCCTTATGCCATTTGAGGGCGCGGACGTGAAGAGCATTCAAGGAAGGCATGATTTCTCCTCCATGACCTCAACTCAAGTGATGCAAGAAATGTGCTCCTATCAAGTGCAAACCAAGAATGCTCTTGACAACCGCGCTAGGGCCATTGGAATGCATAAAGGGGCATCGGTTGCTTTGAAGGCCAAGGTTGTGTCAAGAGAGGTTGAGTTTGAAGAAGAAGGAGAAGAGGCATTGCCTCCCTTGAAGGAACAAGACTATGATCCCGTGCTAAAGGATCTCATTGCTCTCACCGTGCAAAAGTTTTGGAGGAATCCTCCCAAGGGCAAGAAGTTTGTTGAGGAGAAGACCAAGTCTCGCTATGGCAATGATGGGGCTCAAAAAGTGAGGTCTTGCTTCAATTGCCAAGACAAGCACCACTTCATTGCGGAGTGTCCCTATGAAAATAGAGAACTCCATAGTGGTAAGCTAATTTGCAAGGACAAGTCAAAGGTTGAGTACAAGAAACCTCATTTCAAGAAGAAACCATTCAACAAGAAGTCTCCCACCAAGTTTGTGCTTTTGACTCAATAGGAGTATGATTCCGGGAGTGATGAAGAAGAAGAAACCCCAAATGAAGTGGCCGCTCTCTCTATTGCTTCTACTCCATCATCTTCATCTCTCTTTGAATCCCCCGATGACAATCATCCTCAACGAAATTCCAAGTGCTTCATGGCTAAGGCCACGGAGGTATCACCTACCTCCAACTCTACGACCCCTAGTGAACTAGAATATTTTGCTAGTCTTAGAGTAGAAGATGAAAGGCTCTCCTTGGAGAATTTTATGTCTAACATTCAAGGGTAGACCAAGAAGTACTTTGAGCATCTCATGAGCCAATTGGGAAAGGCCCAAGAAGCTCTTGAGAAGAAAGGTGAGGTTGAAAGAAGGGATGCGGATGAAATTGCATCCCTCTCTATGACTCTTGAGGAAGAGCATGATGGTAGAGTTTCTCTTGAGGAGGAACTTGAATCTATTGAAGAAACTCATAATGAACTTGTGTCTACAATCACTAAGGAACGTGATCTTGCTATTTCTAAATATAAAAAGGCTAAAAAGGATAAGGTCGAGTTTGGGGTTGGTCATGGTAAATTAACCGAGGAGTTTGAACAACTAACCAAGGCTCACAAAGCCTTGGAGAGTCAACATTCTTCCCTCAAAGAGTTGCATGAACAACTTCAAACTCAACTTAATCAACTTAACAACCCTAGAACCTCTACTTCTTCTTGTGATCATGCAAATATTATTGAGGAAAATGCTAGGTTGAAGGTTGAGCTTGCTAGGCTCAAGGGAAAAGGCCCTCAAGTTGAGAAGGTTGTTGCCTCTACCCCACAAGTAGTGGCCCCTATCTCAAATGTCGTCATTGCTAGACCACAATTGAGTGCTCCAAGGCCACAAGTGGGCAAGCAAGGTCTAGGCTATGTTGCCAAGAAGAAGAACAACAAGAAGAATAAGAACAAGAAGAAGACCAACAATGGTGCTTCGAGTGGAATTGTCATTAGGGACAAAACTAATCGTAGCACACCCACACAAGCTAGCAATGTTGCCTCGAGTAGTAGTGTCATGAGGGACAACACTACTCGTAGCACCTCCGCTGGAACTAACAATCCACACCATTTCTTATATGTTGATTATTATGGTGTTGTGAAAGCTAAATATGTTGGTCCTATTGAGGGTTTGATTGACTATGCTATTTGGGTTCCAAAGACCCTTGTTACTAACATGAAGGGACCCTCCTCGGGTCCTAACTCTAGTCAATGATCTCTTGCAGGACTATGCTTCCGGTGGGACTAAATGGATAATTGATAGTGGATGCACTAGCCATATGACCGGAAGCAAAGAACTTGTGACGGAGTTGCGCCCAAATTACATACAAGCAACCGTCACTTATGGAGACTCGTCCTCGTCTAAGGTATCCGGGTTCGGCAAGGTTGTGGTCGCTCCCGATATCACTATCGTGAACGTCATGCTTGTCGAATCCCTTGGTTACAATTTACTTTCCATCCGCTCTCTTGGAAAGATGGGTTTCTCCGTCTTTTTTGATGTTGATATTGTGGTCCTTTTGAGGAGCAAGACTCTTGACGTCGCTTACGTGGGACATGTTGAAAATGATTTGTTCGTGGTGGACTTTTCGAAGTCTACCAACTCTAAAACAATGTGTCCTTTCGGAAAGGCGGACTTGGGATGGTTGTGGCATCGCTGCTTATCCCATGTCAACATGAGAACTTTGCAAAGTCTTCACAAAGGTGGCCTTATTGTAGGACTAAAAGAAAATGTTTCCTTTTCAAAGGATCGCGTTTGTAGGTCGTGTGTTGAAGGAAAGATGCATGATAAGTCACACAAGGCCAAGACTATTATTTCATCAAAGAGGATCTTGGAGCTTCTCCATGTTGATCTCTTTGGTGCCGTGCCCGAGGCAAGTCTTGGTGGCAAGAAGTATTGCTTGGTGATTTTCGATGATTATTCAAGATACACTTGGGTTTATTTCTTCAAGTGCAAGAGTGAAACTCAACAATCCATCATCGACTTCTCCAACAAAGTGCAACGTCAACACAATGTGCAAATCATGGCTATTAGGAGTGACAATGGTTCGGAGTTCAAGAACTACACTTTGAATGAATTCCTTAGTGAAGAAGGCATTCGTCATCAATACTCCGCCACTTACACTCCTCAACAAAATGGTGTTGCCGAAAGAAAGAATCACACTCTCTTGGATATGGCAAGGACCATGTTGGCGGAGTACACTTCTCCCCAATATTTATGGGCCGAGGCCATATCCACCGCATGCCACTCCTCCAACCGCCTCTACATCCGCAAAGGCTTGGACAAGAATCCATATGAGATCCTCAACGGCAACAAGCCCAATGTCTCCTACTTCCGTGTATTCAGTTGTAAGTGCTTTTATTTGATCAAGGGTGTTAGGTTGTCTAAATTTCAATCCAAAACTATTGAGGGTATATTTGTTGGTTACGGTGGCGAATCCCACACTTATAGAGTCTTTGACAAAGCCTCACGGATTGTCATAGAATCTTGTAGTGTGGCTTTCGAGGAAAATTATGGCTCCCAAGTGGCGCAATTTCATGTTTCTAATGTAGATGTTGAAATACCTCAAGAAGCCATAGGAAGGATGGGTGTGGGATTTTTCCGCCCCATTGAGGGACACCTTATGGCGACTCAAGAAGGACTATGCTCTACTCAAGTGGAGGCCTCCTATACAATAGAAGAACAAGCCAAGGAGCCAAGTATTACACCTAACCAAGAACATGTTGAAGACCCTCCTCCCATTGACCAAGACACTATGCAAGTCGTACCCACTCCTATCACTAATGCGAGTCAAGGTCAAGGCCAAGATCAACCATCCTCTTCGTCCTCTCCTCAAGTTGAAGCAATTGTTGAAGATATTGTTGTTGATGATGATGATGATGATGATCAAGGCCAAGTTGGTCAAGATGGGGACCCAAATGATCAAGATGATCAAGTGATCCCTCCGCGCAACAATGCGGAGATCGAATCCCGTCGTGCTAAAAGGATAAGAAGAGCTTTGAACAAAATTGATGCCCAAGACAACAAGGTCTTGGAAGATATTCAAGCTAGAAGATCCACAAGAAGGAAATTGGCACATTTTAGTGAGCATCAAGCTCATATCTCTATGGTGGAACCTAAGAAAGTGTTTGAAGCTCTTGAGGACTCCGATTGGGTTGAAGCAATGCATGATGAGCTCAATAATTTTGAGCGCAACAAAGTTTGGAGATTGGTTGAGAAGCCCAAAGATTGCCACAATGTTATTGGCACTAAGTGGATTTTCAAGAACAAGCAAGATGAGCATGGCATTGTCATAAGGAACAAGGCAAGATTGGTTGCTCAAGGTTACACTCAAGTTGAAGGCATTAACTTTGATGAAACCTATGCTCCCGTGGCTCGCCTTGAGTCCATCCGTATCCTCCTTGCTTGTGCATCTTCGCATAATTTCAAATTGCAACAAATGGATGTTAAAAGTGCTTTCTTGAATGGTCCACTAAAAGAGGAGGTATATGTTAAGCAACCTCTGGGGTTCGAGAATCTTAACTTTCCTAACCATGTCTACAAACTCGACAAGGCTCTCTATGGTCTCAAACAAGCACCTCGTGCTTGGTATGAGCACCTTAGGGAGTGTTTAGATGACCGTGGTTTCGAAGTTGGGAAGATTGACCCTACTCTCTTCACCAAGAGAGTAAAGGGAGAGCTTTTCATATCCAACTATATGTGGACGATATCATCTTTGGCTCAACTAACAAAGCTTTCAATAATGAGTTCTCTAAGCTTATGACTGACAGGTCGAGATGTCTATGATGGGAGAGCTTAAATTCTTTCTTGGCTTTGAGATCAAGCAATTGGCTCGTGGAACTTTCATTTCTCAAGCCAAGTATACCCAAGACATGATCAAGAGGTTTAACTTCCAAAATGCAAAGATCAAGTCTTCTCCCATGCAAGTCAAGTGTCACCTATCACGTAACCCAAAGGGTAAAGATGTGGACCAAAAGTTGTATCGTTCTATGATTGGTTCTTTGCTCTATCTTTGTGCATCTAGGCCTGATATCGTTTTGAGTGTAGGTGTGTGTGCAAGGTATCAAGCGGCTCCTAAGGAAAGCCATTTTATGGCGGTCCATAGGATCTTTCTTTATTTTGTTCATACCCCAGATTTGGTTTGTGGTACCCAAAGGGGGCACAATTTTCTCTCAAGGGCTACACGGATTCCGATTGGGCGGGTGATCAAGATGATAGGAAGTCTACTTCCGGTGCTTGCCAATTTCTTGGTAGGTCTTTAGTGAGTTGGTCTTCCAAGAAGCAAAAATGCATATCTCTCTTCATCACCGAAGCCGAGTATGTAGCCGCCGCAAGTGCTTGCACTCAATTTCTATGGATGAGGCAAACTCTCAAGGAATATGACGTTCATTTGGATAAGGTGCCACTTTTGTGTGATAATGAAAGTGCCATCAAAATCGCCTACAACCCCGTGCAACATACAAGAACGAAGCACATTGAGATTCGCCATCATTTCATCCGAGACCATGTGGCAAGAGGGGATATTGCACTATCTTATGTGCCCACCAAGGACAATCTTGCGGATATCTTCACGAAGCCACTTGATGATGCAAGATTCTTGTTCTTGAGGAATGAACTAAATGTCATTGATTCTAGGAGTTTGACTTGAGGATCTTGCACACACCCCTATAGATGAAACATGTTTGAGTCAAGGTGTAGGCATGGACATAGGGGGAGTGTTATCCTAACACATTGGGTTCTCCCTCCCCCCATTATGCCCAAAGCAAATATTCATTGTTATCTCTCCTTCTAATGTTGAATTGTGAGCTTCAATGTTGAGTAATGGCAATGCCCCCAAGATATATCTTCGCGGTTGCATACCATGAACTCTTACATGGTGGCCTAGGCCACCAACCTCTTCTCCTTTGAAGAGTTGGTTCTTAGTTGGTTGCTTTTGGTTCATTAAGTTGTTGTTCCGAATATTACTTCTCGTTGCTATCTTGAATCTTATTTGCATCTTCCCCGAGAAGGAAGACTAGAAACTCTAACCCCTTTGTGTTTTGCCCATTTGTCCTCTCCCTATGTTCATCTATGCATATGCCTTACTCCACACAAAGTCACATCATTCCTAGCCTTTCCAAACTGACATTTCTGGAATTGTTTGGAGCATATTATGGTCTGACCGGAATTATTCCGGATGAATCCGACCCAGCCGGAAAAATTCCGGGTTCATCCGGAAAAATTCCGACCCAGCCGGAAAAATTCCGGGCTATTCTGGATCTGCCAGTTTTCGCTATAAATAGGCCCGCACGCACGGGAGACAGTTCTTTCTCCACTTTTTCCCCTCTCTCCCGCGCCCTAGCCACCATAGTTCGCAACTTTCGTCCCCGTTGCCCCTAGGAAGGAATTTTTATCCCTCCTTGGACAAGGACATCCACCATGGAAGGTATTGTGATTGGCATCTCTTCTTTCTCGTTTTCATTGGTTGATTTTGGTTCTAGATGAAATCTCACCTAGGGTTTGATCTAGATCCGAGTTTCTATCAACTAGTTCATCTTGCTAATCCCTATACCTAGTTTCCATGACATCTTAGATCTAGTCTAACCACTTTCCAATCTAGTCTTAGATATATCTCATATGTTGTCACTTCCACGATTTCCAGCACATAGTTCACCTCTAGGTTCATCACATTGGTATTCCTCAATGTTTAGTGCAGTTAGAAAGTCAAATTTTTGGATTTTTGGGTCTTTCTCGAGTCATATCGAGGAGCCCGGAATTTTTCCGGACGATTCCGACCCAGTCGGAATAATTCCGGACTAACCGGAATAATTCCGAACCTCTGGAATATTTCCGGATTCTGCCAGAAATTCGAAAAGTTGCACTACGTCAAAGCTTTTGGAGTTCCTTTTGTTCCCTATTGGCATATGCACTCATCTTTTGATATTCCTATGTCCTCTATTCACAGGTTCTGGCTCTCGTCCGGGTGTCAAGAGAAAGGCTTTAGCAGGAAGAGGTGCTCGTCCCACCAGGGGTCGCGCCTCCGGGCACCTCAGTGGGAATCGTGATGACAGTGAGATTGAGAAGCTGCCTGAAGGGAATCTGAAATCCTACTCCATCCCTTAGTGGAAGCACATCAAGAGGAGGAATCCCTACCGTTTTGTTGAGTCCACTTGTGAGGATCCTCGCTTCTGGACAAACCTTCAGCAAAAGTGTTGGGATGATTTCTATTCCACTCAGAACCCTCTTGTATGTGAGCAGACGCAGATTGACATGGATTTGTATCATAGGCACAAGAATGGTGATCTTCGTCATGTTCATGCATGCTTGATGAAGCTGGGTGTGGCACCACTTCTGGACTTTGAGTTTGAGTATTGTCCGGACCTTATTGCTCCGTTCTACTGCACTGTCCATTGCACGGGTGCTGTCGTGCGCACTATGACTTGGATGTCTGGGGATCAGAAGGTCACTGTCACATCCCAATTTTGGAATACCTGAAAACACAGTTGTTTTGCTAATTGCTTGACAAATAAACTTTGGTTGTGTTTGTTTGAGTGCAACTAAACAAACTAATTATATAATCTTACATGGCTAAGAAATTGAAAACAAACTTAAAAAGATAGCAAAGCAGTGAACTAAAAATATTCAACATATTGTTCCAATGACCTTGGCAATATTTTTTTAAAGTAAATATTTATCAAAGAGTTTTCCAAAACTATCTTATGATTCCCATACTTGTTGAATATTATTCCAAGGCCTTAATTAAGAAAGAGGAAACACTTAATAAATTTCCCTAAAAGATTATCAGGAAAAAGAGGCATTCTTAAATGCTTCACCAAAATCTTATCAAATGTTTTCCAACCTTGCAAGCTTAAAAACGAAAGTATTGGAGAGCATTGACTTGCTATCTCTAGTCACATAAATATTTTGGCAAAGCATTGTTAAAGAAAAGCCAAGTGCCTTATTAAATTGAATTTTCAATATTTTCAGAAACAGAAAACTCAAACAAGTTACTATTGGAAACTTTCTTAAAATGATCTGAAATTGATACCAGTGCTTCCTTATATCAAATAAGGAACACACACAAGAGGAGACCAAAATTTGAATCCATTAAAGTCCTGAAAACATGATTTTTCTCCACAGCAACATTTGGAATTTTGAACAAGTTTGTTCGACAAACTTTTTCAAAATTCCATGAAATAAATACCACATGCTCTATATCTCACATAAGGATGAAAACCAAAAGGGCACTAGTTTTTGAATAGTTTAAGTTGCCAAAAACCCCTATTTTCTAGACAGCACCTTTAAGAAATTTGAACAAGTTTGTTCTATGAAGTAACTCAAAATGACTTGAATTTTCTACCACAAAAGGAACACACCAAATAAGGAATGTGTGCCAAAAATTATCATTTTTGGAAGCTCCTAAGTAGTCTAATAAATTCAATGTCCATTTATGTCAGAATTGAAAATTGAACAACTTTGAACTATCAAGTTTATCAAATTGAGCCAATTTTCACATATGTTGTGCATACCAACTAATAAGAATTTTGGGCAAAAGGATTTTAAATTTAGACTTTGTTTTCCTAGTGAAAACAACATTTTTCAGAGAGGAAAAGGATGTTTTTGTAAATGGCAAGGGACCTATTTGTAATCCGAGTCATCTCCTTCTTCTTCCTAGCTTCTCTGTAGCTGCAGTGCCCCTACTCCATTGCCTTCGAATGGAAGTTTTCTAGGTGGATAAGAACCCCCCCCATGTGCACATGTCTGCTACTTGCTCTCTCTCTCTCCCCTCGAGCTTTCTCTCTCTCTCTGAAAAATATCCCCAAACCGAACCCTAGCCGAGATGGCCTCGCCGTCGAATCGGCTGATGGAGAGCTCACCGGCGGCCGCCAGGGGCCTCATCCTCTCCGCCTCATCGTGCTGAGCATCTGGGCCGAAGGAGTCGTGGCGGGACGCCGCAGGGAGCCCGCGCCGTCCGGTCTTCGTCATCGGGTCTGGCGAGCTCCGGCGGGGAATCGCCATCGCCTCGCTTCTCCTCCGCCCTCACCGAGTTCTCCCTCGTGTTCATGGTGAGCTTGCGCCCCTCGCCGTCCACTTTCCCCTCTCCCTTGCGCTACGATACGTCGCCGCGCCGTCCTCGCGTTTTGGCCGCCGCGCGCCGTCGTCGCCGGCCGCTCTCCGGTGGCTCCCTGGAAACGAGACCCCGCTCGGTTGCTTGCCCGCGTCGTAGGCAACGCGTAGATGTGCTTGAACTGCGCAACGGTGGCCGGATTCGCCCGTTAGGACCTCGCCGGAGCCGTCCCCGCCGGCGAGTGACGCGTGCTGGCGTCAGCGGGCCTTGACCCCGCGCAGGGGCGGTCAAACCTGCACGTGGGCCTCGCTTTGCCTGCGTGGCTGCCGCGTGGCCGCCTGGCCCGCTGGTCAGCGACTGCGGCTAGATCTGCCCGCGGTAAAACTGGATCTGGCCGGCCCAGTTACTAGATCTAGCCCATCACTAGTTTCATTTTCCATTTGATATTTCCAGAAATTGTACATGTTTACTTTTGGCCCTAAAAGCTAATCTAAAAGATGAATTTGACCAAGATAAAATTCACAGTGGTAAAGCAACAAAACCTAAACCATCTCCAATTTGTAGATCTACATTTGGATGGATATTTTAGACAAGAAAAATGTTTTGGCAACAGGTACCAGAAACAGAAAAATGAGCACCATTTTAAATCCACAACTCAGAATGAGGTGTATCCAATTGCATTGGAAAGCCCTTTAAATTTCCTAACAGGATAAATTAACCTTGCTTCCAAATTCCTAGTATTTTTTGAAATGGCATGCAATTTGGTAAAACACCAGAGAGCACTTTGGTGATTTTTATAAAATCATTAAAGATGATTTTTGATGCAAACTCAATTGGATGGTCTTGTACATGTTTAGGGCTATCCATACCTAGATGGTTTTAATTTTTAGATCATTATAGAAAATTTGGTGGATAGATCTTTATTTTGCATGTTTCTACCATTTTGACATTTTAGGTAATTAATTTGTGTGAACATACTTTTGTGTTGCAATATTGTTTTCTAGCATGTACAAGTTGTGAAAACTTGTTTTCTAAGGTTTACTTAGCTATTTTAGCATGTTAGATTGTGTGGACTTGAGTGGAGAAGAAATAAGATTTATGAGAATAGCATATGTTTTATCTCTAGTTAATACTTGCATAGAATTTTTGAGTGACGAACTTATGTGCAAGCACTTGGATTGTTGTGTTGAGAGTTTGGATCCAGTACCATGTTGGTACTTATTTTTGGTTGGTATCACCTTTGCTATCTTGCATTTGAGTTGGTAGAGAAGCATGAGTAGTTTAGTTATCACTATGCAAATGTTGGAAAAATTCTCTCATGTGTAGAATTTTTGGCATAAACATTTGTGGTTGTGTAGCCACATATTTTTGTGTTGTGTTCATAGGACCAGTAGCATTTTGATGATGTTTTTATAAGTACTTGACCCCTGAAGTTTTCACTTGTGTGGGAAAAATAGCATGAGTAGCATTACCTTGCTTATTTTAGCATCCTATTATTTCTACTAGGATGGTTATTGCACTAGATGCTAGTTTAGCATTTTGTTAATTTTTAGCAAGTATGACCAGAGGCCTTGTGACCTCTTAATTCTCTGATATTCTAGTGGAACACCCACTGGTGTCATTGCATTTTTGGTGGAAAACATTATTTCCCCCCACACTAGATGTGTTTCTTTTATATAGTTCTCTAACTAATGAGTGCCTAGTATTTTTGCCTTGAGCTTTTTAGTGCTAAATGAAAATGTGTATGCTTATGTTTGTAAGTGGTTGTAATCATGTGTGGCTTTCTAGGAAAAATCCATTCTTGGAGTGTGGTTTGATTCCTCTAGTAATGCCATTTTTATTACCACTAGTATGTAGGAGTTGCCCTGCAAATTGATGCCTTGATTTATTAAATGGGATATTTTTGTTATAGCAAGTATAGATGTTTTTCACTCCTGTTTTTGTGACATGGACCCTCTGGTTGTATTTCAGTTACTTGATTGAAATGCATCCATTGATTCTTCATGTTTGAGTAGTACTAGTTCCCTAGCATTTTTGTATTGAATTTTTCCTGCCAACTTGTGTTTGGTAGATATTTGTGTATCCTAGCTAGAGGACATGTTTTCATTCTCCCATTATGATAACATGGTTCCTTGTTTGCATTTTAGTACTTTACTTGTTATGCATGCTTGCATAGCAAACCCTTAGTAGAAGCATGTCAATAGGATTCCTCCTTTTTAGTCATTGTTTCTATTGTTCTCACCATGAGAATTGTGTGTTTTGTGATGAGTCTATTGCCTTGTTGCACTTGTGTAGGCTCACTGATTTGTAAAAGTCACTTTTGCAAATCATGTGCCTTATTTATTCTTGATGTGAATTTAGGCTTAGTAGATTAGCTACCTTGTTCTTTTTGTGGTTTGGTTGATAGACCCATTGCCATGATTATTATTGTGCATATTTTGTATACTTTTAGTAGTCTCACCCATGTGAGACTAAGTGTATTTTGGTTTTCTAAATATCTTGGTATGAGAGTGGCACACCCACTTAATCCATGATATTGAGGTTGTGAGATATGTTCCTCCAACCTTGAGCTGTCTTATTAAATGGCATTTCTGCAAAGTGTGTTTGTTTGATTGTTTGCCTCAATTAATAATTGGGTGATTGGTTATTATTAGTTTCCTTGCTGTATGTATTGTTATGCCTTGTTGCTTGCCTTGATTGGTTCTGAATGTGTGTCCTTTATTCTTTTTACGACGTTAGAAAAACGAAGAGGAAGGAAGTGTCGTGAAGCTCTGTTCCAAGTTCCAGTCACTCCAAAACCAGGGACACAAGGAGTTACCAGGCAAGCCATCCTGATGCTTGCTGATACAATACTTATCATTATCTATCATGCATGTTTTACCTCTGAAGTTTTACCAAAACTTGATTATCAAAACTATTTTTGATGTGGCTATTACTACTATACTATATTATAGGTTACTATCATGCCAGTAGTTAAACTTGGTAATACCAAGCCCATAAGCCACCATATGGTATTTATTACCATCACAAATACTAGTCCCTAAGTGGACACCCTAAAATTATGATTTTACAAAACAAAGGCTTTACGGGAAAACCCGGAGAAAAGGCGGATCCTTATTCTCCGGAGGAATGTGGAAGTGGTCATTTTTGAGAAATTGGTGTTTTCAAAAATGACACATAACCTAGTCTTCGCCGGACAACCTTTACCGTACTGCCACCCTACCCCAACATGGGCACGGGGCTTAACTGGAAGTTTGTTCTTATTAGTGTGTGCTATCTCACTTGCTATAAGGGACGTCGTACCCTCGAACCGAATGTCGTCAAAACTCCCAATGTTGAGACATATAAAGTGTGGGATTAATTTTCCCTCTGGACGCATTCGTTGAGGCTCCCGGCTAGGCAGAGTGGGACTTGTTGCCGGGGAGATTCTACTCAACCGAGAGATAGGCATATTCTAGTTTGAACATAGTGGATGGTTATGATCAGATACCTGATGTTTACATACTGTTGTTACAGTCCGTGGTTGTTCACGGTAGGTGTACTGTATCTGGTGGATGTGTACACCTCTGCAGAGTACAACTTTTTCAAAGAAGCCGCGTCCTCGGATATGGACAGTTGAATGGCCATGTAGCTAGCATTGTGTCAAATGTTTTCAAAAAGGAGTTTTTGAAAGGAAGTGTTGAACTTGTGAAGTTCGGAAAGGAAGGAAAACTTATACCGTGGAGGTATCGTCGATGATGAAAAGCCAGATGTCGTTATACAAAACAAAATGTTTTGCAAAGAAAACCTTTTCTACTCTAAGCAAGAATTCTGGAAACTGATTCCAAGAAGTTTTGCAAAGAGAAAATATTCTTTTAACAAAGCTTTACAAAACCTCTTGTACATGTGACATCTACAAGAGAAATAAAACTATATTATTTTTCTTCTGAAGTATCTTCTTCAAGGAAGATACAAATTAACCTGACTGTACCTGTGGTGTCATCATATATGAGCACCATTGATAGTGAACCCTATTTATAGCCTACCTATTCCACCATATAAGCATATTTGCATGTTTGGTAACTCACATGATGGATGTCTTGCTGAGTACATTCAAATGTACTCATTATGGTTTCGCCCCTGGTTTCTACTTGCCAGACTTTGAGAAGGAGCCTCTGAAGGAGATCTATGAAGAGAAGTACGGAGTTGACGGCTTTGCGAACTAGGATCCTCTCCGGGTCAGCAGCCTGTAGGTTAAGGCGTGACTTGGGCTCATCTACGTTGTATTTTAATTGTCTTCCGCTGTGTTTGATAGGTTGCCTGCCCTATGTGGCAGTTGTGTTAAACTTGATCATGTGATCATTTATGTAATACCTTTATGTATTCGTGTAATGGATGATGTATTTCTGTATGCCAACTTTGTATGTTGTTCACGACTGATCTTTCTGGGATCGTGAATGTATGCATACAGAGGGTTTCAGACTGCCGGTCTGGGGTCCTTACAGAGTTGGTATCAGAGCCATCCTGACCTTAGGATACCTTAGTTAGCATGGACGTCAGATAGGAAAGGAAAGTATTTTTGAGTAAAAACCTATTTACAATCTAAATT
Organism: Alopecurus myosuroides; assembly: GCA_028641055.1. Taxonomy (NCBI): domain Eukaryota; kingdom Viridiplantae; phylum Streptophyta; class Magnoliopsida; order Poales; family Poaceae; genus Alopecurus; species Alopecurus myosuroides. Next base: position 448,060,315 of record CM054058.1, on the reverse strand, counting down.
ATTTTTATCTAAGGGAATTTTAGTATATTTTCCCTCCTCCTTATATTTTCAAAAGATTCTAAAGGCATATCTCTCTCGGTTAAGAGTTTATTTCTTACTTGTTTGCAACTGCTCCGCTCTGTTTTTGAAACATCTCTCGTCTTTGAAGTTTTCTGTCCAGAAAATAGTTGGGGTTTCAAAAAAAAATTGTTGCATAGTCTTACCTCTCTCAGTTAAACGTTTTATCAAAACTTTACTTCTATTATCTTGTTTCCATCCAAAAACTTGTATACTTAACAATGTCCCGAGAAGACCAAAATAATTGCCTAGCTCTACAGTGATGATGGTCAGAAGTAGATATAGTTCTTCAGCCACTTCTAGGATTTTGGATCCGTCTAGTTTGGAGTAATTTAGCAATGAACCCATGAGTCGCCTCCCCCGACGTAGATCTAATGGAGCCTTGCTTGTGTGTTATGGCTTGCATATGTGTGTCCGTAAGACTTTGTGCTATTGTGTGGTGTAGAATTTGGTTCATCTAGGCTTCTATATGTTTGTGGGGTGCTCAAAATTTGCAGATTTGTGATTGCCCCGCTCTTGTTTTTGAATCGCCTCTTGTTAGGTTTTTGCAAGCAAAAATGTTTGTATAATATTCAAAAACAAAAATTTGTTGCTTAGACTTATACTGGTTTTCGCTTCGAAATGCCACCCGTCGTGAACCACCACCATCTCCCCCACCATCAATGAAAGCACCGTTGGGCCTAATAATTTAGGACCATCAAGCCACACGAGCTGATTGCGTTGCTACCAGTGATGCACTCCAACAGATAAAGCTCCAACAATGACATCCTTCAAAGAAAAAAAGGCGTGAAGAAACCAACCACTACTGACCAACACCTATGTGTTTGTCTGTTTGCAAAAGAAGTCTTCACATGCCATGATGCGCAACCCCCTCAAAGGCCAATCCGAAGAGCACGATTCAATAATCGACGTACGATGACGCTAGTCGTATCTTGTCGGACAAACATGATTAAATAGAAAGCTAACAAGACTAACATTATTTGCCTAATATTAGGTTGACACCTAACCAAAGCATGCAAACTACTGACAACTCTTTCTAAACCCAGGGATTAAGTGACTTAGGACACCTTTTAATCTAGTTGGTAAAAAGGAGAAGTCACGAGAAAATAAGATGATGACCCATTCGTTTACTAGTCAATAGGATACCGGGTGTATCTACTTTGGAAACCAAATCTTAGTAGACGTTGTAGTTACTATGAAATTCGGGGATTAGAAATTAAGCGAACGATGGAATGGTTATGATAGATCTAGAAAACAACACTTTTCCTGTTTTTGTTTCTTTGTGTGCTCTTGATTGAATGAATTTGTGTTTTATTCAATCTTGCTTCCTAACTTATATGGAGTTGTTAGGACTTGTTATTATGTTGTTTTCTTACAATAAATCTACCCTAGAAAGTGTGTGCATGATTGGAAACTCGAACAAAAATGAATAGCATTTGTTACCTTCTAGTTTATTATTTGGAAGTATTGTGAGAGCTAGATCTGTGTATACTTTCTTAGTAGATTTTGTGCTATGTTTTCTTTGAGTCCAGTACCATTTAGGTACTGTTATTTTGATGCTTGTACCTATGTTAGCTTGCATGTCTCTTAATAATAGTAAAGCATGTGTAAGCATTTCTATAAATATGCACTAGTATTGTTTCACTAGATTAAATAGCCTTATGTTTTTATCTTGTATGCAAAGTTTTTCATGAGTAACCAGAGGCTTAGTACCTATTTTTCCTTGGTATTGGTAGGCCATATCCCACTGTTCCCATTGCATTTTGGCTTGAGGATGAAAATCCCCAACCATACACCTGTGGGAAAATAGCATGTTTCACTATGTGATTGATTTCTATTTTCCACCATGGAAAATATAATTGTTTCTTTTCACCTATGCAAGTGAGAAGTTTATTTCTTATTAGTAAATACTAGTATGTTTAGGTGTGATCCTTTTGTTAGCATAATATTCCTTAGGGGTATCATGTTAAGAAATGTTTCACTATCGTGTGCTAAAATTAAATTGTTCGCAAATAAAATAAATTCCTCTTGATTGGTAGATTGTTTGTGAATAATTTTAAATTGAGTGTATGGATTTTTGAAAAGGTTTAGATAACTTTTCATTAATTGCATAGCTACTGGTTGTGTGAGTTATACCTTGCTTGTTTTCTAGTAATTGGTTAAAGAAAACAGAAATTGCTAGAAGAAATTTCTGCATGCTTAATGGTTGATTCATAAAATTACTCTGGTGCTTGTGCTTACTAACATGAGTATGATTGGTGTACTGTTATTAGGTACACTTATATTCATGACTTGCTGGTTTAGGTTTAAACATCATGATAGCATTGTTTGCTTCTCTAGGGTGAAACTAGTTTCACCACTAGAAAATGGTGATTTTTGCTCTAGTATTACCCTCTTTTTATTTTATGAGTATATGTGTTGATATAGCATGTTTAGGAAGTTATTAATTCTGTTATCATGCCATGAATTATTTAGTTGGATGTTCTATGGTTATAGGATATGATTATCTCTTATAGCATGCTGGTGTAGATTTTTCATACTAGTGTGTTGTTTGTGCAGTCCTGTTTTTTTTATGCCTGTGTAATAGGAGTTTTATCTTGTGTGAAGATGGTGTTTAGAGTATCTTTATGATTGGGTTCATTGGTTTTTAGCTACTGGTTGTTTGCTAGTTGTTCATGATTGATGGATTCCAAAACCTCTAGTAAACAATAACCTAGTGAATAAATAGTCTATTCATCTGTGGTGTTGTTTGCTTGCTCATTGGATTTTGTTTAAATGTTTTACCTTACCATGAGTTTATACTTGTGTTATGATTGTGCTTAAGAGTATCTTATGAAACTAAAACATCCAACTAAAATCATGAACATATTAAGTGATAGTTGCTTGTGGGGAGTAACACCCACTGCCGTGGGTATTGTTCTGTCTGTTTGTTTTACCTTAGCAACCTAACTTTTGCACCCACAAGCTATATTTTTAGCTTCTTATATACCTTGTTATGAGAGTGGTACACCACTCCATATGTGGTAGGTAAGATGTGGGATATAGATAGGAACTCATGTAATAATTGACGGTATGTTTCCAGGTAGTTCTGCACTAACCTTAATTTTGTTTGTTTCTAAATCGTCCAAAACCCAAGGTGGGGAGACCCTGGTCAGGTCTCGTCAAACTAGGAAACAAAAGTTTTGGACCTAAAACAGTACTGGTGTACTTTTTATAAAGTGAATAACCCCTGACTCACTCTTTCCTAAAAATCCAAGGGAAGATATACCGTATGAAGACTCAAAAGCTAGTTAGCACAAAAGGAGCTAGTTGGCAGTAGTGACGTTATCAGAAATTTTAAAATTGGCGGTTGATTAAATTGATAGCTAGAGAATTTTTTTGAAAACGGGTGTTTGGATCTAAGGTTTTGAGTATGACACCCAACTCCCTTGAAAAGAATTTTCTAATTTAGGGGAGTACCCCGCCTCCCAAGAAAAATCAAAGGGGGGAAGCACCTGCACTCCAACACTAACATTGTCTTTGTTGGCCCTCCCTTAGTCCTCGCTTGCGAATCTCGGGGACGAGATTCTTTTTAAGGGGGGAAGACCTGTCACATCCCAATTTTGGAATACCTGAAAACACAGTTGTTTTGCTAATTGCTTGATAAATAAACTTTGGTTGTGTTTGTTTGAGTGCAACTAAACAAACTAATTATATAAACGTACATGGCTAAGAAATTGAGAACAAACTTAAAAAGATAGCAAAGCAGTGAACTAAAAATATTCAACATATTGTTCCAATGACCTTGGAAATATTTTTTTTAAAGTAAATATTGATCAAAGAGTTTTCCAAAACTATATTATGAGTCCCATACTTGTTGAATATTATTCCAAGGCCTTAATTAAGAAAGAGGAAACACTTAATAAATTTCCCTAAAAGATTATCAGGAAAAAGAGGTATTCTTAAATGCTTCACCAAAATCTTATCAAATGTTTTTCCAACCTTGCAAGCTTAAAAACAAAAGTATTGGAGAGCATTGACTTTCAATATCTAGTGACATAAATATTTTGGCAAAGCATTGTTAAAGAAAAGCCAAGTGCCTTATTAAATAGAATTTTCAATATTTCCAGAAACAGAAAACTCAAACAAGTTACTATTGGAAACTTTCTTCAAATGATCTGAAATTGATACCAGTGCTTCCTTATATCAAATAAGGAACACACACAAGAGGAGACCAAAATTTGAATCCATTAAAGTCCTGAAAACATGATTTTTCTCCACAGCAACATTTGGAATTTTGAACAAGTTTGTTCTACAAACTTTTTCAAAGTGCCATGAAATAAATACCACATGCCTTATATCTCAAATAAGGATGAAAACCAAAAGGGCACTAGTTTTTGAATAGTTTAAGTTGCCAAAAACCCCTGTTTTCTAGACAGCACCTTTAAGAAATTTGAACAAGTTTGTTCTATGAAGTAACTCAAAATGACTTGAATTTTCTACCACACAAGGAACACACCAAATAAGGAATGTGTGCCAAAAATTATCATTTTTGGAACCTCCTAAGTAGTCTAATAAATTCAATGTCCATTTATGTCAGAATTGAAAATTGAACAACTTTGAACTATCAAGTTTATCAAATTGAGCCAATTTTCACATATGTTGTGGATCCCAACTAATAAGAATTTTGGGCAAAAGGATTTTAAATTTAGACTTTGTTTTCCTAGTGAAAACAACATTTTTCAGAGAGGAAAATGATGTTTTTGTAAATAGCTAGGGACCTATTTGTAATCCGAGTCATCTCTTTCTTCTTCCTAGCTTCTCTGTAGCTGCAGTGCCCCTACTCCATTGCCTTCGAATGGAAGTTTTCTAGGTGGATAAGAACCCCCCCCCCATGTGCACATGTCTGCTACTTGCTCTCTCTCTCTCTCTCCCCTCGAGCTTTCTCTCTCTCTGAAAAATATCCCGAAACCGAACCCTAGCCGAGATGGCCTCGCCGTCGAATCGGACGATGGAGAGCTCACCGGCAGCCGCCATGGGCCTCATCCTCTCCGCCTCATCGTGCTGAGCGTCTGGGCCGAAGGAATCGTGGCGGGACGCCGCAGGGAGCCCGCGTCGTCCGGTCTTCGTCATCGGGTCCGGCGAGCTCCGGCGGGGAATCGCCGTCGCCTCGCTTCTCCTCCGCCCTCACCGAGTTCTCCCTCGCGTTCATGGTGAGCTTGCGCCCCTCGCCGTCCACTTTCCCCTCTCCCTTGCGCTCCGATACGGCGCCGCGCCGTCCTCGCGTTTCGGCCGCCGCGCGCCGTCGTCGCCGGCCGCTCTCTGGTGGCTCCCTGGAAACGAGACCCCGCTCGGTTGCTTGCCCGCGTCATAGGCAACGCGTAGATGTGCTTGAACCGCGAAACGGTGGCCGGATTCGCCCGTTAGGACCTCGCCGGAGCCGTCCCCGCCGGCGAGTGACGCGTGCTGGCGTCAGCAGGCCTTGACCCCGCGCAGGGGCGGTCAAACCTGCACGTGGGCCTCGCTTTGCCTGCGTGGCTGCCGCATGGCCGCCTGGCCCGCTGGTCAGCGACTGCGGCTAGATCTGCCCGCGGTAAAACTGGATCTGGCCGGCCCAGTTACTAGATCTAGCCCATCACTAGTTTGATTTTCCATTTGATATTTCCAGAAATTGTACATGTTTACTTTTGGCCCTAAAAGCTAATCTAAAAGATGAATTTTACCAAGATAAAATTCACAGTGGTAAAGCAACAAAATCTAAACCATCTCCAATATGTAGATCTACATTTGGATGGATATTTTAGACATGAAAAATGTTTTGGCAACAGGTACCAGAAACAGAAAAATGAGAACCATTTTAAATCCACAACTCAGAATGAGGTGTATCCAATTGCATTGGAAAACCCTCGAAATTTCCTAACAGCAGAAATTAACCTTGCTTCCAAATTCCTAGTATTTTTGAAATGGAATGCAATTTGGTAAAACACCAGAGAGCACTTTGGTGTTTTTTATAAAATCATTAAAGATGATTTTTGATGCAAACTCAATTGGATGGTCTTGTACATGTTTAGGGCTATCCATAACTAGATGGGTTTAATTTTTAGAGCATTATAGAAAATTTGGTGGACAGATCTTTATTTTGCATGTTTCTGCCATTTTGGCATTTTAGGTAATTAATTTGTGTGAACATATTTTTGTGTTGCAATATTGTTTTCTAGCATGTACAAGTTGTGTGAACTTTTTTTCTAAGGTTTACTTAGATATTTTAGCATGTTAGATTGTGTGGACTTGAGTGGAGAAGAAATAAGATTTATGAGAATAGCATATGTTTTATCTCTAGTTAATACTTGCATAGAATTTTTGAGTGATGAACTTATGTGCAAGCACTTGGATTGTTGTGTTGAGAGTTTGGATCCAGTACCATGTTGGTACTTATTTTTTGTTGGTATCACCTCTGCTATCTTGCATTTGAGTTGGTAGAGAAGCATGAGTAGTTTAGTCATCACTATGCAAATGTTGGAAAAATTCTCTCATGTGTAGAATTTTTGGCATAAACATTTGTGGTTGTGTAGCCACATATTTTTGTGTTGTGTTAATAGGACCAGTAGCATTTTTATGATGTTTTTATAAGTACTTGACCCCTGAAGTTTTCACTTGTGTGGGAAAAATAGCATGAGTAGCATTACCTTGCTTATTTTAGCATCCTATTATTTCTACTAGGATGGTTATTGCACTAGATGCTAGTTTAGCATTTTGTTAATTTTTAGCAAGTATGACCAGAGGCCTTGTGAACTCTTAATTCTCTGATATGCTAGTGGAACACCCACTGGTGTCATTGCATTTTTGGTGGAAAACATTATTTTCCCCCACACTAGATGTGTTTCTTTTATATAGTTCTCTAACTAATGAGTGCCTAGTATTTTTGCCTTGAGATTTTTAGTGCTAAATGAAAATGTGTATGCTTATGTTTGTAAGTGGTTGTAATCATGTGTGGCTTGCTAGGAAAAATCCATTCTTGGAGTGTGGTTTGATTCCTCTAGTAATGCCCTTTTTATTACCACTAGTATGTAGGAGTTGCCCTGCAAATTGATGCCTTGTTTTATTAAATGGGATATTTTTGTTATAGCAAGTATAGATGTTTTTCACTCCTGTTTTTGTGACATGGACCCTCTGGTTGTATTTCAATTACTTGATTGAAATGCATCCATTGATTCTTCATGTTTGAGTAGTACTAGTTCCCTAGCATTTTTGTATTGAATTTTTCCTGCCAACTTGTGTTTGGTAGATATTTGTGTATCCTAGCATGAGGACATGTTTTCCTTTCCCATTATGATAACATGGTTCCTTGTTTGCATTTTAGTACTTTACTTGTTATGCATGCTTGCATAGCAAACCCTTAGTAGAAGCATGTCAATAGGATTCCTCCTTTTTAGTCATTGTTTCTATTGTTCTCACCATGAGAATTGTGTGTTTTGTGATGAGTCTATTGCCTTGTTGCACTTGTGTAGGCTCACTGATTTGTAAAAGTCACTTTTGCAAATCATGTGCCTTATTTATTCTTGATGTGAATTTAGGCTTAGTAGATTAGCTACCTTGTTCTTTTTGTGGTTTGGTTGATAGACCCATTGCCATGATTATTATTGTGCATATTTTGTATACTTTTAGTAGTCTCACCCATGTGAGACTAAGTGTATTTTGGTTTTCTAAATATCTTGGTATGAGAGTGGCACACCCACTGAATCCATGATATTGAGGTTGTGAGATATGTTCCTCCAACCTTGAGATGTCTTATTAAATGGCATTTCTGCCAAGTGTGTTTGTTTGATTGTTTGCCTCAATTAATAATTGGGTGATTGGTTATTATTAGTTTCCTTGTTGTATGTATTGTTATGCCTTATTGCTTGCCTTGATTGGTTCTGAATGTGTGTCCTTTATTCTTTTTACGACGTTAGAAAAACGAAGAGGAAGGAAGTGTCGTGAAGCTCTGTTCCAAGTTCCAGTCACTCCAAAACCAGGGACACAAGGAGTTACCAGGCAAGCCATCCTGATGCTTGCTGATACAATACTTATCATTATCTATCATGCATGTTTTACCTCTGAAGTTTTACCAAAACTTGATTATCAAAACTATTTTTGATGTGGCTATTACTACTATACTATATTATAGGTTACTATCATGCCAGTAGTTAAACTTGGTAATACCAAGCCCATAAGCCACCATATGGTATTTATTACCATCACAAATACTAGTCCCTAAGTGGACACCCTAAAATTGTGATTTTACAAAACAAAGGCTTTACGAGAAAACCCGGAGAAAAGGCGGATCCTTATTCTCCGGAGGAATGTGGAAGTGGTCATTTTTGAGAAATTGGTGTTTTCAAAAATGACACATAACCTAGTCTTCGCCGGACAACCTTTACCGTACTGCCACCCTACCCCAACATGGGCACGGGGCTTAACTGGAAGTTTGTTCTTATTAGTGTGTGCTATCTCACTTGCTATAAGGGACGTCGTACCCTCGAACCGAATGTCGTCAAAACTCCCAATGTTGAGACATATAAAGTGTGGGATTAATTTTCCCTCCGGACGCATTCGTTGAGGCTCCCGGCTAGGCAGAGTGGGACTTGTTGCCGGGGAGATTCTACTCAACCGAGAGATAGGCGTATTCTAGTTTGAACATAGTGGATGGTTATGATCAGATACCTGATGTTTACATACTGTTGTTACAGTCCGTGGTTGTTCACGGTAAGTGTACTGTATCTGGTGGATGTGTACACCTCTGCAGAGTACAACTTTTTCGAAGAAGCCGCGTCCTCGGATATGGACAGTTGAATGGCCATGTAGCTAGCATTATGTCAAATGTTTTCAAAAAGGAGTTTTTGAAAGGAAGTGTTGAACTTGTGAAGTTCGGAAAGGAAGGAAAACTTATACCGTGGAGGTATCGTCGATGATGAAAGGCCAGATGTCGTTATACAAAACAAAATGTTTTGCAAAGAAAACCTTTTCTACTCTAAGCAAGAATTCTGGAAACTGGTTCCAAGAAGTTTTGCAAAGAGAAAATATTCTTTTAACAAAGTTTTACAAAACCTCTTGTACATGTGACATCTACAAGAGAAATAAAACTATATTATTTTTCTTCTGAAGTATCTTCTTCAAGGAAGATACAGATTAACCTGACTGCAACTGTGGTGTCATCATATATGAGCACCATTGATAGTGAACCCTATTTATAGCCTACCTATTCCACCATATAAGCATATTTGCATGTTTGGTAAGTCACATGATGGATGTCTTGCTGAGTACATTCAAATGTACTCATTATGGTTTCGCCCCTGGTTTCTACTTGCCAGACTTTGAGAAGGAGCCTCTGAAGGAGATCTATGAAGAGAAGTACGGAGTTGACGGCTTTGCGAACTAGGATCGTCTCCGGGTCAGCAGCCTGTAGGTTAAGGCGTGACTTGGGCTCATCTACGTTGTGTTTTAATTGTCTTCCGTTGTGTTTGATAGGTTGCCTGCCCTATGTGGCAGTTGTGTTAAACTTGATCATGTGATCATTTATGTAATACCTTTATGTATTCGTGTAATGGATGATGTATTTCTGTATGCCAACTTTGTATGTTGTTCACGACTGATCTTTCTGGGATCGTGAATGTATGCATACGGAGGGTTTCAGACTGCCGGTCTGGGGTCCTTACAGTCACGAGTAACTTGGTTGAATTTGCTGAGGCGCTGGGTTACAGATGGACTACCACCTATGGTCATCATGGTTTCAAGGTCCATGACAACCCAGAGTATGATAACTCCATCTTGGAGTTCTGCTATCCTCCTGATGCTCAGGGCAAGACTACGCCTTTCAACTCCAACATGTACCCCTACTACAACCTGTTGTCCAAGATCTTCCGTGCTACCATTGTGATCAAGGCTGGTGACTACTCTGCTATTAGGGCCTTCATGGTGAACCTCATGTTCCTCACCAGGCCTCAAAATCAGAGGAAGATTGATGTGATGGACTTTCTGTACCGTGAGATTTGCATTGGGGTCACGGAGAAGAGGAAGCCTGCTTATGGCCCTTTGATTCAGAGGTTCATTAATGCCAAGCTGGGTGTTGATATCATGGATGACTATCCTATTGTTAAGGGCAAGAAGATGGTACCATCTCTCATTCGTGGTGTGGAGATTCCAGAGTACACCAGGGCCAAGTCCAAGTCACCTATGGCCACTCCTTCTGCTTCCACGAGTGGTGCTTCTCAGCGTCCATCTAGTGGCATTGCCAAGTTCTTCAAGGCCATGTTCAGTATGTGCAGTGACACTAGGGCGATTGCCCATGAGGCGAGGGAGCTGGCCAAGGAGACTCGCCGCCTTCAGAACGCTGACCGCAAAGCTGCTGGGATTGTTGTGCCTGAGGATCCTGCATCTCTTGCTGCTGCTGATCTTGTTCCCATTGCGATTCCCGAGATCAATGATGATGATTTCTACTTTGGGGTGACTCCTGCTGATGGTGATGACGAGGGAGAATCTGCTGAAGATGACTTTGATGATGCCGGCAACATTGGAGGTCGTGAGCATGAAGAGGAGGAAGAGGAAGAGGAGCACCGCGGAGAAGACGACTTCGAGTGATCCCTTGGGACGTTAGTTGGACTCGTTTTCCCTTTTTGGCGTCTTGATGCCAAAGGGGGAGAAGGAGCCCCTATCTAGGATTTCACGGGCTTTGCAAGGGTGGGAGCACGAGTCTTTTGCCTTTCGATTTCGATCTTATAGGCTTGTGCTCCGGTTTCTTTAGTTTTAGTTTTCATCATTTGGAAACTTTTATTATTTCGTGTGGAACCTTGTGACTTGTTTGTGTCACCCTACCCGTGGTTATGCTACTATCATGCTTGCTATTATCTTTATTTTTATCTATATGCATGTATTGTGAACTTGTTTAGACGACTTGGTGTCTAAAACATAGGGGGAGCAAAGCCTATGAAGTGTGTGCCTCACGGCACACATCGAGGAAGAGCTCCGTCTATTTTTTGGACACCATTTCTTGTTGTTCACCTTGCTTATCCCCGTAAATCTTTATGTTGTCATTAAACACCAAAAAGGGGGAGACTGAAAGTGCATTTTCGATATCTCTGTGTTTTGTGTGTTTGTTAACAACATAAAGAAGTTTTTAACCATGTGTGCTATTTTGTCAGAGGATATGTCCTTAAATCAGCACACATTTGGTGTCGAATAAATGGTGAAGAAGTTAAAGATCATCGGGTGTTTTTATGGCCTGAAAAGGAGCTCAAATGTGCAGCCCGGAATTATTCCGGACCAGACCGGAATTATTCCGGGCCATTCCGGGTGATTCCGAGTTGGCCGCGAAATCCTCTGTTGCAATTCGGAATTATTCCGGGTGATTCTGGAGCCCGGAATTATTTCGGGCAAATTCCGACTTGGCCGCAAATTCCTCTGATGCCATTCGGAATTATTCCGGACCAATCCGGAGCAATCCGGATGGATTCCGACATGACCGCGATTTTCTCTGTTGCCATCCGGATTGCTCCGGAATTATTCCGGGAGGCCGGAATTATTCCGGGTGATTCCGGATTGGTCGCAGACTGAGCAGAAAAACGGCTAGTTGGAGTGGACACTAGAAAAAGGGGTCCTCTTTCTTCCCCAAGGGTTAGCTCCTCCAGCATTGAAGACTCCATTGATTGATCTCACCCACCAAGCTAGATCTCCCACCTCCTCCACCCAAACTTGTTGAAACTTTGAGGAGTGAAGGAGAAGCCCCAGATCTACATCTTCACCAACCGGTTTTCCATTTCCCCCTCATTAGCTTGAGGGATATTTGCCTAGGGTTTCCTCTTGTGGAGAACCTAGGCTTATTGCTACTCTTGGTGATTTGTGAGTGTTGGGAGCCCCCAATTTGGTTGTGGGTGTGTACCCCAAGCTTGTTTGTAAAGGACTCGATCCCTGCCTCAAAGGGGTTCAATAGTGGAAGGTGAACTAGGCCTTTGTGGCGGAGTTCATCGGAGAATAGGGTGAGGCCTTTGTGGCGTTGAGTAGGCCTTCGTGGCGAGCTCACACCCCTCCAACGATACGTACTCCCTTAACAAGGAGGAACTCGGGAATACATCGTGTCTCCGCGTGCTTCCATCGGTTACCTCGTTCCCTTACCCTTTACTTACTTGCACTTGTAGCATTTATTGTAGTACTTGTTGTATTAAGTGTTGTCCTAGTTGCATTAATTGCTTGTCTTGCCACATAGGTAAATTCACCTTAGTTGCACTATCTAGAGAATTTACCTTTGTGTCAAGCCTAAACTTTAAGAAAAATTAAAATTGGTCGTAGCACCTATTCACGCCCCTCTATGTGCCCATACTTTACTTTCAGTGCCTCCGAGACATCAGCTGGAGAGTCCCCTGAGCACTCCGATGCCTAGCTTGTCTGTGGGATGTTAGCATCACTACCTATCTCCTTTTTGGTGTCTTGATGCCAAAGGGGGAGAAGTAGTCTTAGGCCTACAGGATTTGCATGGGTTCGGTAACAAGCATGTTCCTTTATCATTTATTGAGCGCTTGTGTCCATTTAGTTGTCTCATGAACTATTTTCTATTTCTTTCATTTGAACTATGTGTTCTAATACTTGGTTATCATTGTGGTTATCTATGCTATCTATGTTGAGGTTATCTATTATTGTGCTTCGGTATGAACTTCTTATTATCTCTCCGCACAAGGTATATCATCCATCTTTACCTCAACACATTGTTTTTTGTCTCTTCTATCATGTTGTATTACTTGTTGGAAATTACTCTTCCCTTAGAGATTGTATTTTGCATGTTAAGTAAACAAAAGATATGCATATTTGCAGGGGCAATTTCCATAGCTTTCACAACATGATCTTTGTCTAGTTTTATTGCAAATCTTAGTATTGTCATCTAACACAAAAAAGGGGGAGATTGAAAGTGCATTTCGTTTTCGCGATGATTTTGTGTGTTAGTTAACAATACTAAGTACATTATTTATAGAGTTGTTGAGTGTGCAGGTGTTAATTTGAACATCCACATCAAACAACAAAAAGTGGTGAAGATAGATCGGTGAGATTTGGGACAGAGAGAAACCGGATATTTCTAACCGGAAATTTCTAGGGCAACTGGAATTTCCGGTTAGGAAGATCCCATCCCAGTTTTGAGACAGAGACTAGCAGGAAATTTCCAACCGGAAGTTTCTGGAACAACCATAATTTACGATTGTGGAAGTTCGAGCTAAAAAAATGCCTAACGACTAGAAGTTGAAGACGCAAAGATGGACCGAAATTTTCCAACCGGAAATTTCTAGGTCAACCGGAATTTCCGGTCTAGGAGCCAGTTCGGGACATAAGACAACCGGATTTTTTGCACCAACCAGAATTTCCGGTAGAAATCAACCCAGTTCGAGTTCAGATATGAAGAAGAGAAGACAACTGGAATTTCTGGTTCAAGTTTGAACCGGAATTTCCGGTACCAGATTCCTGCTCAAACGGCTCTATTTTGGGAGGATGTATAAATACCCCTCCTCTTCCACCTTGAGGTCTAGTTCGTCCAAGCCATTAGGGCATGTACAATGGGGTGATGTGAGCCTTCCCTTAGCGTTGCCACGTCAGATTTTTGCTTAGTTGGAGGAGAGAGAATTAAGAGAAAGAAGGTTGCCTTCTCTTATCTAAGGGATGATCTCTTAGAAAATAAGAGAAAGCTATTCTCTCCATTGTACAATATGTCTTCTCATAGACACATAATTTCCTACCAAATATAATTAATTCTAATTAATTGCTAATTAATTGCTAGGGAAGACAATAAGAGATAATACATTGTATAAATTATATGTTTGCCTTCTCTAGATGACGTGAATCACTAAGAGAAGGCGTGCCTTCTCTACCATTGTACATGCCCTTAATGTGCATTTATTGAGCTCACCAAATCTTAGATCTCTCCCATTTCCTCCACCCAAACTCGTTGATTTTTGGAGGATCCAAGGAGAAGACCTGGATCTACATCTTCACCAAGCAATTCTTCATTTTCCCCTCATTCACTTGAGGGATTTGAGCCTAGGGTTTTAATTGTTCGGAGAACCTAGACCTCTTGCTACTCTTGGTGATTCTTGGTGTTGAGAGCCCCCAATTTGGTTGTGGGTGTGTGCCCCAAGCTTGTTGAAAAGGATTTGATTCCCGCCTCAAAAGGGATCAATAGTGGAAGGTGGATTAGGCCTTTGTGGCGTTGTTCATCGGAGAATAGGGTGAGGCCTTTGTGGCGTTGAGTAGGCCTTTATGGCAAAGCTCACACCCCTCCAATGAGATGTACTCCCTTAACAAGGAGGAACTCGGGAATACATCGTGTCTCCGCATGCTTCCTATCGGTTACCTTGTTCCCCTCTCCTTTACTTGTGATTGTATTGTATTTGTTTTTGTTCCTGTCATATAGGTAATTTCACCATAGTTGCATTATCTAGAGAATTTACCTTTGTGTCAAGCCTAATCTTGAAGAAAAATTAACATTAGTCGTAGCACCTATTCACCCCCCCTCTAGGTGCCCATACTATTCGTTCAATATCCCCGGTGTCCTTTTGATTAATCACACTATATCCGGCGAGACAATATGACATCGGTGATATTTAGAGGCCCGAGAGTATGTATCTCTTTAGCGTGTAGAGGAGTTAAGTACTAATATTGAACGATCTCAGTTATATTACACTTTCTAGATCATACCCCAGATATCACCGCTATGATCCCCAGTTACAGCAAGACGATTGATGATATCGAAAGCATGACTTTCGATTATGCGGTCACTAGATATTCTCATAGTATAGGAATTATAGTCAATGACAACTTCATATGTATTTTGCTGAAATACATTACAATTTTTTAGTCTCTTTTAGCAACAACATACAATTGAGTCGGTTCAGTACTATTGTTATCCTAACAATAAACTCTTATGTTTCGCTAGACTTTTGTCCAAATAAATGATCAGGAAAATATGGTCATCTCATAAACCATAAGCTAACCTTAGAGACAAGATTATGAACTCTTGTTTGTTTATGTATTCACATCCGCACAAAGATTTTCCTTTGGAAACTCACTTTTCAAGTGTTATAGAAGGTTGTAGAACGATGACATAAAATTAATTCTGAACTTGGAGATAGAATAATAACTGAATAATATTATCTCTAGGGCATTAACTCCAACAGTCAAAAGTCGTAATTTTTTGGCATTTGTAACCGCACCCAATGTAGTGAAGTTTCACTGGCTGGCGCCTGTGGTTTTCTCTCTTCCTCCTTAGAAGGATTTTTCACGTTAAAATCTTGTGTCCTCTGTCATGATTGACCTCTTTGTTCATTGTTTATTTGTGTTATCGCTTATAACAGGTGGAAGAACACAATGCCATGTCTACCGGTTCCAGTGATCCTCATTGGGCTCCTAAAACGTATTTTTGTACTATAACTTACATATTCTTTTAGTATGCCGATAAATTTATGCTCGGGTGATAATTCCAATGACCGATCTATTTTACTCAAAATAAAAGCACAGGTGTCAACAGGGTGTGCATTCAAAAACTCACAACGAGGGAACCGCCGGGTCAATCGTTCCGATCTACTCCCTCCGTCCTCAAACAAGTGTACATTTACGAAAGTCAACTATTTTAAAGTTTAACCAATTTTATAGGAAAATGTAACAATATTTATGGCGATAAATTGGTACCATTAGATCCGTTTTGAAATGTACAATTTTTTAGAAGTACACTTATTTTAGTACGAAGCGAGTACTTATCCATTCAGCATGTTCTCCAAGTAAGAGCATCTCTAGCAGTGAATGGAAACCGTGGACCTATAAACGCGCTATTCAGTCCCCGCAAAACATGTTTTTCAGGTTGAGAAAGGCAGCGGTGAAGCAGAACCCGCAAATCTAAACTGTAAAACGGAATATTCTGTGTGGTCTTCTTCTTCCTCCTAGCACCACCATACATTGCCTAATCCCCTCCGAAAAATGACAGGCCTCCGTGACCAAATCCACTGCTCCGCCGCAACCATTCCATGCTGGCCGTTTCCCACCCACGCACACGCAAAAAAAAGCTGCCGCTAGCTAGAAGAGTGGAGCTAGCTACGTGCACCCAAAAGATCCAACTAGAAGTTGAGCTAGCTAAGGGCGTCTCCAATGCTTATTTTCAGTTTGGGTCGTAAGCTGGACCCCACTAGTTAAGCTATAGCATGCTAAATGACCCACAATGCTTAAGATCGCTTTGGACCTTAGGATGGAGCCCAGCTGCCTGACAACTCTTCCACCCATCGCACGAACTAGGTACTGCATGTGCTAGAAAATTCCCCAAGGCTGTTTCCTTCACGGAACGGAGAGAGAGGCAATAATTTTTTATTCCTTGTGGCCGGCAATACGGGTGAGGTCGACCTCAAGTGTTTTCTTCTTATGGTCAGCTCTCACAATGTTTATTTTTGCTTATGGTCGACCTCAAGACCTTATGGCCTCGGCTTAAATCAACATTGGAGATGCCCTAATGGACATGAGAGTTTAGCTAGCTATGTAGTAGCTGGAACCAATCGACAGATACGAATGTTGAGCGAGCTAGTAGGCAGAACCAATCGGATGAATTGATGAGCTCAAGCTCCCGGCGTCCCAGCGAGCCCGCATCCAGCACGAAGGAAGAAGTCTTCTTCTAGCGCGGGACGGAGGCGGCCGCCTGCGGAGGGAGGTCCGGAGCTCACGAGCAAATACTCCCTCCGTCCACTTTTATAAGGCTCACTTCTTACTATCGTTTTTTGCATAGAAAGCACATTTTTTTTCTCGCAAGCTTCCGTAGAACGCCACTGTCCGAACTCTTCCGTATCACTGGATCCGGTCCCTTGGTTCAAAATCAAAGGGCTGTGATTTGCTTAGTGTTGCTAGCAGAGGAGTAGCGCCTACGGTTTGGTTTTTCCCTCTGGGCCATTTGCGCTGCGTGGGCGGGCAGTCCGTGCGGTGCGGCAGCGTTCGGCTCGTCCTTGCTGGACACATGTGGAAAAATGGTTGGGAGGCGTTGAGGGACCAACACCTCACCAGCGTTACTCGTCCTGGTCTTTACCCACTGCCCACCTTCCCTCAGCCAAGACTATCTCCTGCCGGTGGGCCGACAATGTCATGGACTATATATGCAACTGGGTGACCATCGACTGAAGACGTTTGGCCTCTACGCTGAGGGAAAGGTTTAGTTCACCAACACCGGGCTCATCCACTCCACCGCGCCCTCGTCCTCCTCGCCAGAGCAACTACTTGAGGAGACCACCACAGCAAGCGGCAGTCCAAACCCCCCACCTCCTCCGCGCCGCCTCCGGGAAGCTTCCAGGCGAGGATAGCCGGAGCTGGACCATGGTGGCGCCGTACGTCTACTGCGGCCCCTCCGAGGACGACGGCCTCGGTACGGACGACCCGGCCTCCCGATTGCCCCCCTCTATCTCGCCTCTGAATGCGTGTCTGACTGTGCGTGCAGGCGAGAAGGCTCTCATGAAGGCGGCCCTCGAAGGCAACCTCCGCCGCATCAAAGGTACCTTGACCCTTCTCTTCCCCTCTTCGCCGCCGCATCCATCCCTCACAACGCCTCCTTTTTTATCGCTTCGGATTCGGAGTCGCAGTTCCTAGTAAAGGGCCGTGACGCTACATAGTTTGTGCGTGACTGCGTGTGCTGCATTGCTGCGTCCGTCTATTACGCTCGCCTCGGGAAATATGAGGAATCAGTAGGGACTTAAAGGTCGTTTGATTTGGTCGCATGCTAATATGTTTGTGCTTTGTGGGATCCCTTCTACAGTATTTTCTGTAATGTTAAGGTTGTTTGGTTTGGTCGCATGCTGTATACTGATGATTGTTCAGTTCAGAAACGTGGTCGTTACATTTAGGCCAAGCTGTTCTATCTACTCTTAAGATCTAATGCGTGTTCTCTCTTGAAATTCGGGATCAAATTTATTTTCGGATCAGCAGTCTATCTGTCCTAACTAGCCAGTGTATAAATGCGACATCTTTTTATGATGCGGCCCGATTGTGTGTACATCGAACTAGTTTATTCGGATGAGCAGTCTATCTGTCCTAACTAGCCAGTGTGTATAAATGCAGCATCTTTTTATGATGCGATCCGGTATTGTTAAATTTGCAATATTATCAAGTACTCAAAACTGATATGATGTCAAGGCTTTCATTATGTAATTGTGTTCGGGGGGTCGGAGGTTTGTTCACGCAGGCTGCATTGCTGCCTCTAACCATCTATTACGCCCGCCCTGGGAAATATTAGTAGGGATTTGTGGGTTAAAAAGGTTATCTTCCTACTAGTATGTTCGTGGGATTCTTTCTTCTGTTGTTATGCGAAGGTCTGATGCTATATGTACTGATTGTTCTGTTTAGAAACACTGCTCCGTTGGATTGGCAGATGGCTAAGCTATTCCATCTACTCTTTAAGATATAATGCATGTTCTCTCCTGAAATTCGGTTGAGCATTCGGGACCAAAATCACTTGGATGAGCAATCTGTTTGTCGTAACTGGTCCGTGTACAAATGTGACACCTTTTAATGATGGGATGGGATCCGATTCTCTTTACATCTAATTTTGCAATATTGTCAAGTACTCGAAACTGATATATATGTTGTCAAGGCTTTCATTATGTAACTGTGTCCAGCATTGCACACATCTGTTCCTTCTTTCTTTACGTTTCCCATCTTGTTAATTTGGCTATTCATTTCCGTTATATGTGATGATGTTTCTTTGGGGAAAGTTCTTGTGAGGAATCTTACCAAAGGAAAGGGCGGAGGGAAGGCGATTTTTTCTTTCAACACGGATGGAGTTAGTGTGTTTCATGTCGCGGCTTGCGCGGGCCATTTGGAGGTTTGCAAGTATTTCGTGGAGGAGCTTGGGGGAGATGTGAATGCTCCTGGATGTGGAGCTGTAGCTCTAGGTTGTTCTGCATCTCTTTCTTCATTTTCTAAATTGTTGGCTGCCATGCCAATGTCTGTCAGTATGAGAACTGAGATTGTGTCGGTAATGTGCTTTCCATAACAGGGGCGACTCCGTTTATGGTGGCTGCTCAGTCTGGTGATGTTCCTACCGTAAAATATTTACTTGATCGTGGCGGTGATCTAATGAAAGCAGATGAAAAAGGACGCACGGTTCTTCACCATGCTGCAGCTAAAGGTGCTTCCCCTAACACATGTAGTCCCACTTTTGTGGTAACTTGGTCAACCGAACTAGTAATTATTCAATCTACCAGACTACCACGCTCAGCTTGTTCAATGTTTGTTGCTACATGACTTACAGAATCATCTCATTCACCACAGGGTCTTGCAAGGTAACAGAGTTCCTCCTTTCACAAGGAGTGCCAGTCGACATAGACTGTGGCCGTGGAACCCCACTCTATATGGCTGCTACAAATGAGGAAGACAAGACACTGAAGATTTTATTGGACCACCATGCAAATGTATAGATCTCCACTTTTTTTTTTTGATTAAGAGTTACTTTGGACAGATAGGTTTTAGTTTGCAAACTAGTTAAATG
The DNA here is from genome assembly GCA_028641055.1 of Alopecurus myosuroides. Classification (NCBI taxonomy): domain Eukaryota; kingdom Viridiplantae; phylum Streptophyta; class Magnoliopsida; order Poales; family Poaceae; genus Alopecurus; species Alopecurus myosuroides. The sequence goes on along the minus strand of CM054058.1, from coordinate 448,040,757 downwards.
ACGTGGACAAATATGCCTTAAACTGGGGTTGTTTTGTTGCTTGTACAGAAACATCCTAGATCTTTCACTACATAATCGTTTTCTAGTTTTATGGCATGCAATAGAGATCAGAAAGTCTGTTTGATTTGATGGAGCAACCCATTTCAATTCTCAAACCAAACAATCGTGTTTGGTCAGGTTTAGGATTTGATGGTCCACTTACCATCAGATCCCTCGAATCACAAAACACAAACACACACACACACACGCGCACGCGCACACGCACTAGTAAAATAGTACTACTAGATTATATGATGGCATGCTTTTTTACTAGTATATCCTTGTTTATCTTCATAGAAATTCTTGAGTTCTTCATGCCACATCCGGTTTTGAATTAATAACATAATCCCTTGCTTTCAGCCCAACATCATTATTAGTTGTGTTGGAACTCCTCTGCTCAGTGCTCTTATTTACCGCTCATTGAAGTGCATGAAGCTACTCATTAAGGTGAGTATTATCTTGATTATTATTCATTGCTACGTTATGATTTTGCCAGCTCAGCACCATGAACATTCTTTTGCATAATCCTTTTTACAGGCTGGTGCCGATGTTAACTGCAAGGGTTCCATGATGAACCCTTTGTTGTTTGCTACGATGCAAGGAGGTTACACAGACTACATTAAGTTGCTACTGAAGGCTGGAGCAGATCCTAATATTCCCGATGATGTATGTTCTGCATTTTCTAGATATTTTCTTGACCTTTTAAAGTTTCTGCTGATACCGTTATTATTCAACTCATCTGATAATGGTATGAAGCTGTTTAGCAATGGGTTTATATTACTTTGTGTCGTAAACTATGTGAAATTGTAGTTGTGATTAGTAAAGTTTGTCTTAACATTCAGGAAATAGTCTTTGTCATTAAAACAGGACCTATGCGGGCTTCTCCTGAAATATTAATTCGTCTCATAGGATAACTCTTGTGGGTGGGGTGACCGCACTGCACATCCAACACTGGGATACAGCCCAATTCCCATGGAAGGGCCGCACTGCACGACTTATTGTTCTGTTGATCATCAATTATTGCGCTCCTATGGAAGGGCCATGCCTATTCTGTTCCAACATACATATAAATATTTTTGTCATTATTCTTAATATGCTGCTTGTATCATATATCAATATTTTTCCTTTTTGAAATAAGTTTATATTGGTGCTTAACCTAACAGTTTATGAGATGCTGAGATCTCACTATTTACAGTTCTGGGTATGTAGCAGCATTTCTCAAATATACTCATGGAACAAACACTAAAATAAATGAACTTTTCTTAGCACAGTTTTGCTGTTCTTCATCCCGTTGGTATTCTGTTTTCATTGTTATACTATCAGTCAAAGCACGGACTAAAACCAATCATGTACAACTACTTCTTTTTGTTTTTATGTATTTGTTTACATGAGGAGTCAAGTGTGATGCCACTGCATATTCCTGTGGTGTCTCAGTCTCAACTTCTGCTGAAATGCCTCTCTTAGAATCCTTGTGTGTTGGCAGTTTGCATTGTTTAGAAAATATGTAAATGCTTGCTGGTAAATCCGTGTTGAATCATTTGATAAAAATATTTCGTAGATCCTGGTTCTCTCCTGCAATCGTAAAGTTTTCTATATAGATTGTATGCAACTAAATGTTCAACCTTTTGGTAATATTCTAAACAGTTGATGAGAATAGATGAGATACTGAGATATCACTATGTAGTATGTAACATTCTGGATAGCAACATTTCTCCAATCATTCGAGTCCAATGTACTAATGAAGTAAAAACTTAAATAAACTGTCTTATCTTAGCTTAATTGATGTGGTTCTTCGTCCAAATTCGTATTCTTTCCTTCTTGAAACATTTGATAAATAAGGTGATCCTGGTTTTTCTGACGATATTATAATTTCTAGAACTATTGTACTCTACACAGTGATTATGTTCTTTTGTTATAATCTCTGTGATTTTCTGCTTTAATGATGTCTTTAATTCTTAAAATAATTCATATTTACTTTTGTTGCCCAGTTGGGTAGGCTGCCGATAGAGTTGGCTGCATTACGTGATTGCTGGGAAGAAGTTGGAATGTTGTTTCCTTTGACTACCCGAATTCCACATGCCCCAGACTGGAGCATTGAGGGAGTAATTTCTCATGCAAAATTTCAAGACAAAAAGCCAATAGTATGTTAATTTCTGTTCTTATGCTGTTTTCATACTGTATATTGCTTCAAAACTAAGCCATTGTTTTCTTCAGTCAAACGTATTCCATTCAGTTTAGCTTTACTATATGCGTGAAACCGCATCTACAATGAGCACACGACTTATTTATAAGAGTTTTATTATGTGTTCTAACTTGTGAAGGTCATTTAATAATAAGTTGCTTAAGTGCTGACTAGCTGAGAACAAATTACGAACTTTAATTTCGAAGGATAATATGACGAAGCAGAGATAATATCTAACCCTGGCCTAATAACAAGGGTTCCCAACAATGGACATCATGAAGACATGAACCCATGTGTGGTAATTCGGTAACAGAATATAATATGAATAATCCTTGAATGCTGTGAATAGAAAATGCTAACCTAAGTCTGGTTGTTTTCTGTATATAATAGGTAAAAATCATCAAGGAAAAAATGTACTGCTGTTTCCAAGGTTGAAAAGTACGAACACTGTTAAACCTGATAAGACAAACTCTTAAGATAAGGCGATTGATGTACTCTTTGCAAAACGACATTTGCATGTTGATTTTAAGGCAATCTCAGTTCTAGTAACTGTCATTAACATATCATTGTGTAGAACACTGACACAAATATCATAATGATATAGAATAGCTAGATTATTTCTGGTATATGAATTTTGTGTAGTAACTATAGGCACTTGCACATGAGTTCCTTAAGTCCTTGATTGTTGAGTTTTGTCAAAATAAAGCTTGGCTCAACATTGAGCCATATATTGAGTCCTCGACCAATGAAACATTCAGACGTACAGCGGCTTGGAAACTCCTAGGCTGGACCAGATTTTGGAATTTGAGCGTCTGGATCAGTAAAGGATTTCCCCATTTGAAGCAGCATTTGCAGTATGCAATTGCAGCATAAGCATGTTAAAGAGCTAGCCACCTAGATACCAAACTGTGAATAATGTTGAACACAAAGTTGCTGAATTTGTTTTGTGGTAGAAATTTCAAATTTATTTATCATAGTAAATGATGATTAAGTCCAAAATTCAAATATTATATCCGTGTTTCTTCTACTTATTGTCTAGGAGCAACATCACTATGATAGAAGAAATGCTTTCTACAAGTCACAGGCTGATAAGGCCTTCAAGCAGAAGGAGTACAAGATGGCATCAGAGTTTTATGGCTCGGTAAACCTCTTGCACTTTATTTATGATGGTTTAAAAGGTAAAATTTGTTGTTAATAGGGAACCAATTGGGGAGCATTTTTTTCCAACTAGGTTTCTTACTTCCTACTCTAATTTACACTCACGATATTTATCCCTTTTTTAATTGTAAAATTTGAGCCTTGATCGGGAAAAGCAAAAACATGTAAATTAACAATGAACAGTGCGTCAGTGACACAATGGTTCCATTAGCTTCATATATTTTGAATGTAGTGTCATGTATGCTGGCATGAATATATCTGAATAAATACCAACTTAAATTATGATTTAGGTTTGACCAAGGGCCATCTTTTTTATAAACTGGAAGCTTTCATTACCCTATCCTTTGCATCGGTAGCCTAATCGACTGGAAAAGCGAAAAAATGTAAATTGACAATGAACAGTGCGACCTTTTTTTTGAAACGGCGTGAACAGTGCGACTGAGACATAATGATTCCATTAGCTCGATGTAGTGTCATGTATGCTGCCATTAATATATCTGAATAAACACCAACTTAAATTATAATTTAGGTCTGACCAAGGGCCATCTTTTTTAGAAACTGGAAGCTTTCATTACCCCTAGCCTCTGCATATAGCCCATAGTTTATTAGAAATCAACACTCGTGATAAAAGGTAGCTTAATCAAAAAGGTATGACATGCGACATATATGTCAAGAAACAACCTAATCACAAGTGTGACAGTGACTGGCTACACATAAAACAACTATTCAACCTGCTTGAACAAAAGATAATTAGGCCACACACTACACATCACACACTCACAAGTTTATGCGCCACACACTGTCCAAACCTGTACATATGGTTAGCATATATTTGACTTCAGTTAAGAAGCTATTTGACATCGGCTGTGGTTAAAAAGATGGGTTCATCAAACTTCTTTGATGTCATTTATCTCCAGAATCTGTGAGAAGTTTATTTTTCCTTCTTTGCTAATATGAATCTTTGATGGCTGTCTACCGTTTCGGTTTGTATTATTCGATCAGTCTAGTAGGAAAGTGTCTAGATAGCTCTGTACCTGCTAGCATGCATGAAAGCCCGTGAACAAGCATTCATATAGCATGATATTTGCACGATCTCTCATTTTTTACCGCAGGCAATAGACCATGGAGAGAGTGCAACACTGTATGCAAACAGGAGTCTTTGTAAGCTGATCTTGGGCGACGGTGATGGTGCCTTGTCAGATGCTCTCAAATGCAGAATGCTGCGACCTAAGTGGGCAAAAGCTTGCTACCGTCAAGCTGCGGCTCACATGCTACTCAAGGTGCGCCTAGCTTGCCAGTTCGTTTGCGTATTTCATACTGAATTCAGAGTCTGGCGGCGTTCCTTGATTTGCTCTGCACTCCCAGGAGTATAAACAAGCCTGTGATGCTCTCGTCGATGCAGAAAAAATGGATCCTGGGAACGCCGAGATTGAGAGTGAATTACGGTAACATGACCTCTTCTTCTTATCTCTTTCAAGTTTCTTCCGAATGCTAGTATTATGATTTTATTAGTTTTACTTATGTGCCGTTGGTGCAAGTCCTTCCACACCTCTGAAGAACTTGTTTCGTTTCCTATGTGCCACTTGTATCTCAGTAAAGAGGAATCATGTAGCTAGCGAGTTACATATTGAGGAATTTTTGTTAGAGCTGATGACATCTCCATTCCATCCGGTTGAATTCCTGCAGGAAAGCGAGGGAGCTCATGAAGAATCCTCCTGACGATGACGTGCAGTGAGGCATCGCGTCGGACTGCAGGCTGCAATATGTTCCAGTTTTCACTGAAGTAGAGCTACCAGGAACAAGTCCTTGTGTCTGAAAGTCTGGTCTGACCTGTGGATTGTACCGGCGGACTTAAATTTATTTTCTTAAGTATGGTGATCAAGGAAAACTCGTATGAAAATTTCGATGGCGGCCGATCTATTTTACTCTAACACATGTCAGAACATAAAACCGAACCAATATACCTTCAGTGACCAGTTTAACACCTTATAGAGTTCAGTGACCAAAATGCTCATGTGTGTAAATTCGATGACTAATGTGTGCTTCCCTCTTTTAAATCTGTGATATTTTTTTGGACGGCCAATAAAAATGATGAGCACGATCCGAGCCGAATGATGCGCTCACATGCTTACGGTGTAGGGGCTTCCTCACCGAGAGATGAAAATCGCTCCGGCCCAAGTGAACGGCCAGGGACGAGCACAAGTGACCACGTCTAGCCGAGTGAGATGGGCTAGGGCCGAGGCAAAATATATCTTGCTGCTTTCAAAAGCTGGTTGGTCCATGGCGGTTGGGTACCACTAGCAAAAGGCTTCCCTTTCAGTTTAGTCCAGCGAGTCTCGTACGTGGACGTCACACATGTGAGAGGCCGAAAAAAGAAGCGTGAAGGAAGTGGAAGCAAGAGAGGTACGTGGGCCTGATACCTCTTCGCCTTGACTAGCTCTGGCGATTAGGGTTTAGGCGATTTTCACCGTCGGCGGCGATCTTGTCTTCCGGCGATTGATCCATCCGCACCCGATTCTGATCAGTAAACTCAACGGCAGACGGATCCTACTCGGGCTGATAACGGGGTCGGCTAGTTCAACCACCCGGCCTTGGTAGGGTTTCCTTTTGCTCGGAGGAGGGTCCCAAGATCGGATCGGGATGGCGGGAGAGGGCGAGTCAGTGGATGCGAGCACCATGAGGGGGCAATCGGAGAAGGAACCCCCATTGGAAGAACTGCTAAGGAGCTTGAATCTGAAGGGGGAGGACATCGAAGGACTGTTTGTACCGAAGACAGAAGTTGAGTCTCTCACGGAGGAGAAGAAGTGGATGGCTGTTATCCGTCTGCTAACTTCAAAACCGTACAGTGCTACCTCGCTGAAAAAGACCATGAGGTTTGCGTGGGCACCGGCGCAAGACATATATTTCCGTGATGTGGAAGAGAACAGAATTTTGGTTCAAGCCAGTTGCTTGGGGGACTGGAAACGGATCACTGAACAGGGGCCTTGGCTCTTTCGGGATCAGGGGGTGCTTGTCGAGAAGTATGATAGAAGCAATAGAGTGGGGGCGCTGGAGATGAACCGAATCCATGCATGGGTTCGTATCCACGACGTGCCAGAACTCTTCCGAAAGAAACAACTGATCATGGGTCTCGCAACGAGCATTGGCGAGGTCTTGTCGGTGGAGATGAGTAGTGTGAGTAACGAGGGCGGTGATTACATCTGAGTGAGGCTCTGGTTGGATGTCAGGAAGCGCCTCACGAGATTCGTGTCATTCAAACCGGAGGGAGGCGAACAAGTGATTATGCGGGTGAAGTACGAGAAGATTCCGCGATTTTGTGGAGTCTGTGGGATGTTGGGACACGAGGAGGAGGAGTGCGGAGCGGGGGAACACTCCCCGGACAAGCTTGTTTTTGGCAGATGGCTCTTAGCTGATACTCAATGGAATAGGGCTCGAGTAATGGCGCCTGGTAACAACAGTCCGGGAAGGGATCGCCAAACCCCGCAGATGAATACACAAGGAAGAGGAGGAGGCAGAATGGGTCGAGGTAGTGCGGGTCGTGGCGGTATTCCAGGAGGAAGAAGGGAGATGGATCAGACGGGGGGGGGGGGGTGTATCTTTGGAGGGTGGTGCAGGAGTAGATAGCCGTAAGCGGTCAGTGGCTGCTGCTCAGCTGGATAATAGCCCTGCCAAGGGAGATGATCTGGAAGGGGGAAAGGCTCCCCTCTTGCTTATGTGGAAGGAGACGGGGGTGATTGAGAAGCAGACGGACAAAGTAGCACAACTTAAGCTCGATTTCGAGAAGGATATTCCGGCGAAGGTTTATGTGCCACGGTCGGGTACCCCTCCTCCACCACCGTCAGCAAGGGAGAGGGAAGTGAAGCGCACCAAAAAGCATACCACGCCTAAAAAGAACAAAACCGTGACTAGGTTGGCGGCCTCCGAGGAGGAGGGCCGCCAGTCACAATGAGTATTTTGAGTGTAAACTGTCGTGGCTTGGGCGGGGCTGCAACAGTGCAGGAGCTACGTGATCTCACGAAGCTCCATGCTCCAGCTCTTCTCTGTGTAGTGGAAACACAATTACATAGGAAAAGTGTGGAGACTGTATCCCGCTCTTTAGGCTTTAATAAGTGTTTTGCTGTGAACAGTTCGGGCCGTAGTGGGGGCCTTAGTTTGTTCTGGAATGAGAAAATAAATATTGAGATTTTACCCTATTCGCAGTATCATCTTGACACGATTGTTACGGAACAGGGATGTGAGCCGTGGCGTATGACAGTGGTGTATGGTGAAGCACGGGTCAACGAGCGTCACAAGAAGTGGGACATGTTGAAGTTTATACGTTCGACAAACGATTACCCGTGGTTATGCATCGGTGACTTTAACGAGGTTCTACACCGATCGGAACACGTGAGAGTCAACGAACGGAGTTACAGCCAAATGGCTGGGTTTAGGGAGATGGTGGATGTTTGTGGTTTGTGCGATCTAGGGTTCAGAGGGGTGGAATGGACTTTTGAGAAGAAGGTAGCAGGGGGCTCGTTTTGCCGGACTTGTTTGGATCGAGCTCTCGCTTCCCCTTCATGGTGCGCTCGGTTCCCGAGTGCTGAGGTTACGCACCTAGCATCCGTGGCGACCACGGATCACTTGCCGGTCCTCCTATGTCGACAACCAGGTACACAGAAGAAGAGGAGAAAGCCATTCAGGTATGAGGTGGCTTGGGAGGAACACAAAGATTTCGGCGACACTCTGAAACAGCGATGGGAAGCTGCAGGTACATGCGATAATGTAACTTCTTTACAGCAGAAATTGGCGTCCCTGTCAGTGGAGTTGTCTCGCTGGGAGAGGAATTCCTTTGGAAACATTCAGTCGCAAGTACGTGATCTACAAAGGGAGCTGAGTACACTAAGAAGTGATCCGTTCCGTGAGGACCCGACTGAGAGGGAACTAGCGGTTGCAAGAAGATTAGGGGATTTGCTGAACCAGGAAGAGGTGATGTGGAGGCAAAGGTCAAGGGTGCAGTGGCTGGCAGCCGGGGACAAGAATACCCGGTTTTCCATCTACGTGCGAGCCAACGCCGGAAGAAAAATAGAGTGACGGAATTGTTGAAATCTGATGGCTCTCTCGAATCGGATGAGGAGGCGCTAGGTCATATGGCTAGCTCATTCTATCGTGATCTATATACCTCGGATGGGGTTTTGGGGATGGAAGGGGTACTCGATACGGTACCGGTGAAGGTGGATGCAACGATGAATGAGATGTTGGATGCTCCTTTCACCACGAAGGAGATAAAGGCTGCATTATTCGAGATGTACCCAACGAAGGCACCGGGACCGGATGGTTTCCCGGCGCATTTCTTCCAGAGGAATTGGGAGGTATGCGGTGGGGAGGTGACTAATGATGTTTTACGAGTTCTTGCAGGTCAGGATAGCCCGGGAGCGGTGAACAAGACTTTCATCGTGATGATTCCTAAGGTGGCTAGTCCGAGGGAGCTCGGCCAATTTCGCCCCATCAGTCTATGCAATGTTATCTATAAAATTGCATCCAAGGTGGCTGCGAACAGATTAAAGCAAGTGCTACCAGATATTATCTCGGAGGAACAGTCCGCTTTTGTCCCGAAGAGACTGATCACTGACAATATCATCACGGCTTACGAGTGCTTGCATTTCGTGAAGCGAAACAAGGCGAGAAAACATCGTACTTGTGCTCTCAAGCTGGATATGAGGAAAGCCTACGATAGGGTGGAGTGGGCTTACCTGGAGGCAATAATGTTGAAGCTGGGTTTTAGCTCATCATGGGTCGCTCTCATCATGCGACTGGTATCAACGGTATCCTTCTCGGTATTATTTAATGGTGCACCGCAGGAGGAATTCCAGCCCTCTAGAGGGATTCGGCAGGGGGACCCAATCTCCCCATACTTGTTCTTGTTGGCAGCAAAGGGCCTCTCGTGCCTCCTCAAAACCATAAATCGGTCATCAACGCTCAACGGCTTACAAGTGGCGCCCACCGCCCCGGCGGTTAACCACTTATTGTTCGCAGATGACAGCCTGTTATTCTTTCAAGCTAGTGTGGAGGGTGCTAGGGAAACAAGTAACCTGCTAGAAAAATATTGTAATGCTTCGGGGCAGCGAATAAACATGGATAAGTCGTCGGTGTTTTTCAGCAAGGGTTGTCCGGAGGGGAAAAGGGATAGCATCAAAGTTGAGCTGAATGTCCAGAGTGAAACTTTGAATGAGAAATATCTTGGGATGCCTTCGGATGTAGGCAAATCTAAGAATGTAGTATTTAAGTTCCTCAGAGATAGAGTGTGGAAGAAGATCCTTGGGTGGATGGAGCAACTCTTATCTGTTGGAGGGAAGGAGGTTTTGATTAAATCAGTAGCCCAAGCAATTCCAACTTACTCAATGCAATGTTTTAAGCTCCCCCATGGTCTGTGCGAGCATATCACTTCTATGATTCGCAAGTTTTGGTGGGGAAGTAAACAAGGCAAAAGGAGGGCCAGTTGGGTGTCGTGGGAGGCAATGATAAAACCGAAACATGCCGGGGGTTTGGGATTTAGAGACCTGGAACTCTTTAATCTAGCTCTATTGGGCAAGCAGGCATGGAGGATCATCCAGATGCCAGAATCTTTAAGCGCAAAAATGTTGAAGGCGATATATTTTCCTGCGGGTGACCTGTTAAGTGCAAGGATCGGATCCCACCCTTCACTTGTGTGGCGCTCGTTGCTAGAAGGGAGAGATGCACTTAAACTTGGCCCGATCAAGCATATAGGGGACGGATGTGATACTTGGGCATGGACAGAGAACTGGATTCCGAGGGATGAAAGAATGAGACCAATTGCGCCAAGGGAAGAGGATGCACCACAACATGTTAGTGATTTCATAAACCATCACACTGCTTCCTGGAACGTAGAGAAACTGGACATGTACTTCTATCTAATGGATGTGGAGGTGATACATAATATACCCCTGTGCACTCGGTTTCAGTCTGATTTTTGGGCCTAGCACTTCGAGAGGACAGGTATCTTCTCGGTAAGATCTTGCTACCGAGCATTGGCCTCTCTGAAACGGACGAGGGAGGACTGGCTAGATGGGGTTCCATCGATCTCAAACAGTGTAGCAGAGGGGAAATTGTGGACGAGGCTTTGGAGAGTTTCCGTTCCATCCAAAATAAAAGTCTTCCTCTGGAGATTGGCGAAGCAATCGCTTCCGACTGAAGATATTCGGCATGCTAGGGGAATGGCAGCGCGGTCGGTGTGCGCTGTTTGCGGACAAATGGATTCTTGGAGGCACTCTCTGATAGAATGCAATATGGCCCAGTGTGTGTGGGCACTGACGAAAGAGGAGATCACGGAGCACATCGCATTGGCATCGGAACCCACCCCCAAACAGTGGCTGTTTTCGATGATCGAAACGATGGATCATGACGACCTCATTCGCATGCTAGTGACTCTATGGGCGATCTGGCACGTGAAGCGGAAAGCGGTGCATGAAGAAATCTTTCAGAGCCCTTTGGGGACGAAACTATTCGTCGACACCTTCCTGGTTGAGCTCATGGACTCAAACGAGCGATCGCACGGTACTGTGGCCGTCGACCAACCAAAAGAAGGCAGGGATGGATACCACCGCCATCAGGGAGCGCAAAATTGAACGTGGATGCGGTTGTTGCTAAGTCACAAGTAAAGGGTGTAGCAGCGGTGGTGAGCCGAGCGGAGGACGGCGCGTACCTTGGCGCGTCGGTAACAGTGTATGAGGGCATCAAGGACCCGGGTTGTCTAGAAGCTCTAGCATGTCGAGAGGCCCTGGACCTAGCCGAAGACCTGCACCTGGGAGCGATCCAAGTGGCATCAGATGCGCTCCAGGTTGTGCAGGGTATAAATGGTGATTTCATGGGCACTTATGCAAGCATTACGAAGGAAATAAAGGAGAGAAGTGCCGGGAGGGGAAGTACCTCATTCAGACATGAAGGGAGGGAGACGAACATGGAGGCGCATCGACTAGCCAGATTTGCCACCTCCTTGCCTGTAGGCAGACACGTTTGGTTGCTTGCACCGCCAAACGGTCTGAACATTCCTGTAACTCTGAGTTCCATTGTGTAGAAGTTTGTAAAACCTCAAAAAAAAAAGAGGTACGCGGACTGTTCGCTGCAATCACATACACCTACGCGGCAAACACTCTTTTACCTTTTTTTCTCAAAACAATCACGCTCGCGTCTCGTGTACTAAGCTAGCTCACCGATTGTACCGTTACAGATTTTAATAAAAGTACTCTCTCCCTCCCTCCGTATCAAAGTATAAGATGTTTTACAAAATATATGATGTTTAAACGTTTTCTAGATAAAACGTATCTAGACATATTTTAGTGTGCAGATTCATGTGCATTTTACACTAAAACATATTTAGATACGTTATGTCTAGTAAACAGTAAAACACCTTACATTTCGATATGGAGGGAGTAGCATTTTCTAGATAGGCGTATCTAGACATGTTTTAGTGTATAGATTCATATACATCTTATACTAAAACATGTCTAGATACGTGTTGTCCAGACAATGGTAAAATATTTTATATTTCGATACAGAGGGAGTAGAAAACAAGTTGGAAAAGTATAGCCACGCTAAAATTAAAAGTACACCACGTATATATTTAGTACTACGGCTCGGTTTTGCCTTGGTATTAATTTTTTTATAAAGATTTTAAAGAGGACACATAGGCCGCTGTGCACATTGGGCGAAGCGTGTGTTGATCGTAGTGTGTGCTACAGCTTAACGAAGCCTCGAACACGAGTGCCTATGGCGCACAACCTGAAAAGTATACATATTGTATCTAGAAAGTACACCAAGATGTAACTATAAAATACACACGCTGCTACTGAAAGTGCACGCACAATGTACGTGAAAGTACACACCTGAAAAGTACCCCCATAGTGCAACTAAAAGTACATCCACGTCGCTACTGAAAAAATACACTCACGTTGTATCTAAAAGTATACGTTGTTGGGAATATGCCCTAGAGGCAATCATGTATAATGTAATTCCCAATGTATTCATAAAGTTATTAAGTTGTCCTTGTTTTGAACATCTGATATATGTCATTGAATATGTGATTCGATTGTGGAACTATATATTCATGTTGTTTATACTAGATTGTCCTTGGTCATTTAGGTTGTGCTGGACACACACCCTAGACTAATGTGAGTGTTGGTTGATGACACGGTTCCACTTATCATGGGCATGATGATGCCATTCCAACTTTCACGGACTTGGCTAAAGAGTTTAGCAAGTCGGACTGACCCACATTGAGATGCAACGATCAAGTCGTCATTTGCATGTCTCAATCAATGTAATCCTTAGACCCGAGGTTGTCGCACAATCCGAGTTGTGGATCACCGACTTAGGTTCTGTCAAACGTTGTTCTGTGACAAGGCAACTATAAAGGCAGCGTTCGGGTCGAATGAGAAGCAAGCTGCGTGATGTGGATAATCAAGATGGGATTTTGCCCCTCCGAGTGGAGAGATATTCTCTGGGCCCTCTCGAGTGATATGATTCAGGAAGCATGGCCATGCGCGACTCAGTTAAGTGTTAACTGTGTCGGTTGACTAAGAGTTAGTCAGATGAATTACATGTCACAGATCGAGAAGAGAGTTGAGCTATTTAAGGGGTGACGATAAATCGCCTATAGCTTGACAAGGTATATCGTGAGGCAAAAGGGACTAAGATGAATATCACATTGAAAGGTATATCTTCATGACTCAATGGGACTTGGGAGTCGGCACGTTCTGCTAGGAGCCGCTACCGATTGATCGATTGGGAGTTGGACTCCAATCGTGTCCAAGTCGCCACGAGCCTGCAGGGTCGCACACTTAAGAGCGGGAGCAAGTATTGGTCGGGTTGGACCCGAACCGGAAATGGACTGGTTTTGTGAGTCGGACTCACAGAGGGAATGGGCCACAAGTGTTGTGAAGGCCATTACCATAAGCTATATAAAGAGGGGCGTAGTTTGCCCAGCGGGCACGTTAGTCCACTCTCCCATGCGTTGGGAACCATAGCCACACTCAGTCCAGCCGCCGCACCGGACCTAGCAGTCCGCCGTCGGAGCTCCTGCTCGTACCTGTGGATACCGGCAGAGGTGATGTACGTTCAGCACTTCGACGTTCGAGGGATTGGATCGGCCGGACCGGATCGTGGGACTGCACTGCCCCGACGCGCTGCATCGATAATCCGCACCTGCGCGTCTAGTGGTAATACTCGTGGCCTTCTACCTCGGCTAGATCTTGGAAGCATCGCGTAGGAAAAGTTTTGTTTATCTCTACGCGTTCCAACAGTGGTATCAGAGCGGTAGCTTCTGGTATTAGGCCCGAGATCCGTACATATGTGATATGTAGTTAGCGTTAGATGTGATCTAATTGCTGTTTTGGTGGTCGGTCTATGAGATAGATCGGTTTTGTACAAGGTTGATTGGATCAATCGTACTCGGGGTTAATGGATGATCTGGTTTCCGTGATCATACTGCTAAGGTCGTGGAACAACTTACCCCTACCGGTCGGTTTCCGCCATCGGGGTATACCGTGACACATAAATCCAGTTGCGGTGATCGAAGATCAAAGAGTTTGGTCGAATCGGAATACAGATCAGATTCGGGTAAAATCGTTTTATCCGATGAAGAAATCCATGATCGGAATGCAGATGAGATCTGCGTTTTCCAAAATTGTAGCGCCTTAGATGTCGTTACGAGTTTCACAACGCCGGTAGATATCGTGTCTATGCATAACTTGTTTTTTGCAGCAAGTTGTGAATGGTATGGCTTATGTGCATGTGATGTGTGTAATCCATACATGATCTGTGTATCATGTTCTTGTCAGCCGGCTGGAGCCTAGGTGCTATCATTTTATTGTATAACGACCTGCGTGTCGGATTCTCTATGTAAATTTTCATTTACTAGCTAGTGTAGCTTCTTGGAGAACCCGGATGACATGCAAGTCGATGTACAAGTCGGCTACATGGAGTAAGATGGCACGTGACAAGAGTTGGCACGAGTCGACTTACAAGCTTTGTGGAGATGGAGATCACCATGAAGAGAGCCATACCATTTCACATTATGATTGATTTATTTGTGTTATTGTTATGTCTCTATTTACCTCTATTTAGATAGTTGGTAGATTCTTTAATCCCTCAAAGAAGGTCTAGTCGGTCGCCCCGCCAGTGCTGCACCATCACAAGTCGGACATTCTTGGTAGTGGGCTCATAAAATTGAGGTGCTACCAATTCTTTCCGGTTAGGTGGGTTTGAGTCGGACTCTTACAAGCAGAAGCACTTGGTAATCTAGACGAGTCCATCACAACGGTTGTGGGGCTCGGGGCGAGGTAGGTTGGGAGCCGGGGCATGTGATGTCACCCAACTAACATGACTCGTATGGGGATACGATTGGCAAGGTGTTGCCTACCTAGATCACTTGACGGCTAGCAGTGATGCTAAAGCTCACTAGTCGGCTTGCTTATTTAGGGTCTTGAATCACTTAGCAACCATCGGAGGGATGTTGGTTCTAGTGGGAGCATAAGTATTAAAGCGTTTAATATGCCTGCTCTTTTATGAATACATGTCTTAAGTGTTTTTGCGTATTTTCTGTTGTAGATCAATGGCACCTAGCAACCTTCCTCAGTTGTCCGCGTTTGCGTTGAGGTCAATCCTAGAGAAAGATAAGCTTAATGGAACTAATTTCACCAACTGGTATCGTAATCTGAGGATAGTCCTCAAACATGACAAGAAAGAACATGTTCTAGAAACTCCACTTCCAGAAGAGCCTGATGATGCGACTGCCGCTGTCACAAATGCCTACCGTAAGACTAGAGATGAGTCTACGGAAATTAGCTGTCTTATGCTTGCACACATGAAACCGGACTTGCAGCAGCAGTTCGAGAATGTTGAGGCCTACGATATGATCGAAAGCCTCAAAAGTATGTTCCAGGCTCAAGCAAAGACTGAGAGGTATCAAGTCTCTCAAGCTTTGCTTGGCTGTAAGCTGAAAGACGGCGATCCACTGAGTCCGCATGTAATCAAGATGATTGGTTACATACAGTCTCTGGATCGGCTGGGCTTCCCCATTAACGAAGAGTTCGCTACTGATATAATTCTGAACTCTCTTCCTAGTGCGTATGGTCCGTTCATCTCAAACTATCATATGCATGGTATGGATAAGAGTATCACTGAATTACATGGGATGCTCAAAACGGCAGAGGCTGATATCAAGAAAGGCGCCAGTCAAGTGTTGATGGTGCAGAATAAGGCTAAGTTTAAGAAGAGTTCTTGGACTAAGAAGAAGAAGGATAAGTCAGGAGGTAGCGCCCATGGCCCTGTCCAGAGTGCTCCCTCAAAGGCTAAGCCTTCTCCTACAGCCGGGGCCAATTGCTTCTATTGCAAGCAAGATGGCCACTGGAAGAGGAACTGCACCAAGTATTTGGCTGACAGAGCCAAGAGTGGAGGTGTGACTTCCAACTCAGGTACGCTTGTGTGCAATGTTATAGACATTTATCTTGCTGATGCGCCTAATAGTTCTTGGGTATATGATACCGGATCAGTTATTCATATATGCAACTCGTTGCAGGGACTGGTAAGAACTAGGAGCGTCGCAAGAGGAGAGGTTGACATTCGGGTCGGCAACAAGGCGAGAGTCGCTGCGTTGGAAGTCGGCACGATGCAACTTCATTTACCTTCAGGATTTATTTTGGAACTAAATAATTGTTATTATGTTCCAGCGCTTAGTCGAAACATTATTTCCGCCTCATGTTTGATGAGACAAGGTTATGAGTCGAATATTAAGAATAATGGTTGTTCTTTATATTTGAAAGATATGTTTCATGGCTTTGCACCCGTTCAGAACGGGTTATTTATTTTAAATCTTGATAGTGAATCGGTCTATAACATAAATGTTAAAAGGTTGAAACCAAATGATCTGAATATGACTTACTTTTGGCACTGTCGGCTTGGTCATATAAGTTGGAAGCGCATGAAGAAGCTCCATGATGATGAACTTCTAACTTCGTTTGACTTAGAGTCATTCGAGACATGCGAATCATGCCTACTAGGCAAGATGACCAAGACACCTTTTGCAAGGAGTTGTGAAAGGGCGTCCGACTTGTTGGAACTAATACATAGTGATGTATGTGGTCCAATGAGCACGACAGCCAGAGGTGGTTATGAGTACTTCATTACCTTCACTGATGATTTGAGTAGGTATGGATATATCTATTTAATGAAACACAAGTCGGAAGCCTTTGAAAAGTTCAAGGAATTCCAGAGTGAGGTACAAAATCATCTCGGCAAGAAAATAAAGTTTCTACGGTCGGACCGTGGATGCGAGTACATGAGCCATGAGTTTGATGACCATCTAAAGAGTTGTGGAATAGTTCCTCAACTCACTCCGCCGGGTACACCGCAGAGAAACGGTGTATCAGAACGGAGAAATCGGACCTTGTTGGACATGGTACGATCAATGATGAGTTGGACAGATCTACCTTTATCATTTTGGGGTTATTGTCTAGAAACTGCAGCTTTCACACTAAACAGAGTACCATCAAAGTCAGTAGAGAAGACACCACATGAGATGTGGACTGGTAAAAAGCCAAGTTTGTCTTTTCTTAAGATTTGGGGTTGTGAAGCATTTGTCAAGCGAGTTCAGTCGGACAAGCTCACGCCCAAGTCGGATAAGTGTATTTTCGTGGGGTATCCGAGGGAAACCTTGGGGTACTACTTCTACAACCGGGAAGAGGGCAAAGTGTTTGTCGCTCGGAATGGTGTCTTCCTTGAGAAAGAGTTTCTCAGTCGGGAAGTCAGTGGGAGCACAGTGCAACTCGAAGAAATTCGAGAGGAACCGGCTAGGGGCGAGTCGGCGAACGCCTTAGAGGCTGAGCCGGTCGTGGTACCTACACCGGTAACAGCACCTGAACCACGGAGATTTGCCAGATTACAAAATGCTCGTGATGTTTTACTGTTAGACAGTAATGAGCCGGCAACTTATTCGGAAGCGATGGTGGGATCTGATTCCGAGTCATGGCTTGGATCCATGAGATCCGAGTTAAAGTCCATGAATGAAAACCAAGTTTGGAATTTGGTTGATCTGCCTGACGGTGCAAGACCCGTCGAGTGCAAATGGGTCTTTAAGAAGAAAATTGACATGGATGCAAATATTTCCGTCCATAAAGCACGACTTTGTCGCGAAGGGGTTCCGACAAGTTCAAGGAGTTGACTACGACGAGACCTTCTCGCCCGTAGCGATGCTTAAATCAATTCGGATCATGTTAGCCATAGCAGTCTATTTCGACTATGAGATATGGCAGATGGATGTCAAGACGGCTTTCCTGAATGGAAATTTAACTGAGGACGTGTATATGATACAGCCCGAAGGTTTTGTCGATCCAGCTAATGCTGACAAGGTATGCAAACTTCAGAAATCCATTTATGGGTTGAAGCAAGCATCTCGGAGTTGGAACATTCGCTTTGATGAGGTAGTCAAATCGTTTGGCTTCATCAAGAGCGATCATGATTCTTGTTTATACAAGAAGTTTAGTGGGAGCAAAGTAAACTTTCTAATCTTATATGTGGATGACATATTGCTGATTGGAAATGATGTCATGATGTTGCAAGAAACCAAAGATTCATTGGAAAGGAGTTTCTCAATGAAGGATTTGGGTGAGGCAACTTACATATTAGGAATCAGGATCTATAGAGATAGATCCAGGCGACTCATTGGATTGAGTCAGAGTACATATCTGGACAAGGTTTTGAAGAAATTCAAAATGGAAGAGTCCAAGAAGGGATTCTTACCAATGTCCCATGGCATAAAACTTAGCAAGACTCAGTGTCCTTCGGCGACTAATGAGCGAAGTCGGATGAGTGTCATCCCGTATGCTTCGGCAATCGGATCCATCATGTATGCCATGATTTGTACTAGGCCAGATGTTTCCTATGCTCTAAGTGTTACGAGCAGATACCAGGCTGACCCTGGCGAAGCCCACTGGGCAGCGGTTAAAAACATTCTTAAGTATTTGAGAAATACTAAGGAAATGTTCCTAGTTTATGGAGGTGATGAGGAATTCAGTGTAAAGGGTTACACGGATGCGAGTTATCTTACCGACTCAGATGATTCTCGTTCGCAATCTGGATACGTGTTCGTGATGAACGGAGGGGCTGTGAGCTGGAAGAGTTCCAAGCAAGATACGGTGTCTGCATCTACAACAGAGGCTGAGTATATTGCTGCCTCAGAGGCGGCAAAGGAAGCTGTTTGGATCAGGAATCTCCTGATGGATCTTGGTGTGGTTCAGGGCGCGTCCAATCCATTGGACGTATATTGTGACAACAATGGTGCTATCGCACAAGCCAAAGAACCTAGACAATACCAGAAGAACAAACATATACTCATGCGGTACCACCTCATTCGCCAGTTTGTCGAACAAGGTGATATCAAGTTATGCAAAGTACACACGGATGCAAACATTGCAGATCCGTTGACAAAGGCGCTACCACAGCCTAAGCATGAGGCGCACACGAGAGGTATGGACATTAGATGCCTAGGCATATGATGTCAGGATGATTGACTCTAGTGCAAGTGGGAGACTGTTGGGAATATGCCCTAGAGGCAATCATGTATGATGTAATTCCCAATGTATTCATAAAGTTATTAAGTTGTCCTTGTTTTGAACATCTGATATATGTCATTGAATATGTGATTCGATTGTGGAACTATATATTCATGTTGTTCATACTAGATTGCCCTTGGTCATTTAGGTTGTGCTGGACACACACCCTAGACTAATGTGAGTGTTGGCTGATGACACGGTTCCACTTGTCATGGGCATGGTGATGCCATTCCAACGTTCACGGACTTGGCTAAAGAGTTTAGCAAGTCGGACTGACCCACATTGAGATGCAACGATCAAGTCGTCATTTGCATGTCTCAATCAATGTAATCCTTAGACCTGAGGTTGTCGCACAATCCGAGTTGTGGATCACCGACTTAGGTTCTCTCAAACGTTGTTCTGTGACAAGGCAACTATAAAGGCAGAGTTCGGGTCGAATGAGAAGCAAGCTGCGTGATGTGGATAATCAAGATGGGATTTTGCCTCTCTGAATGGAGAGATATTCTCTGGGCCCTCTCGAGTGATATGATTCAGGAAGCATGACCATGCGCGACTCAGTTAAGTGTTAACTGTGTCGGTTGACTAAGAGTTAGTCAGATGAATCACATGTCAGAGATCGAGAAGAGAGTTGAGCTATTTAAGGGATGACGATAAATCGCCTATAGCTTGACAAGGTATATCGTGAGGCAAAAGGGACTAAGATGAATATCACATTGAAAGGTATGTCGTCATGACTCAATGGGACTTGGGAGTCAGCACGTTCTGCTAGGAGCCGCTACCGATTGATCGATTGGGAGTTGGACTCCAATCGTGTCCAAGTCGCCATGGCCTGCAGGGTCGCACACTTAAGAGCGGGAGCAAGTATTGGTCGGGTTGGACCTGAACCGGAAATGGACTGGTTTTGTGAGTCGGACTCACAGAGGGAATGGGCCACAAGTGTTGTGAAGCCCATTACCATACGCTATATAAAGAGGGGCGCAGGTTGCCCAGCGGGCACGTTAGTCCACTCTCCCATGCGTTGGGAACCCTAGCCCCACTCAGTCCAGCCGCCGCACCGGACCTAGCAGTCCGCCGTCGGAGCTCCTCCTCGTACGTGTGTGTAACATCCCAAGTATGAAAAATAGCCATTAGAATGTTTGCTCTCTGTTATTTTATGTTTTGCATCATGACATCATGTTCATTGCATTTGTTTTGCTTGTTTTCCATTTGTTTTCCTCTGTTTTGCTTTGTTTTCCAACTGCTTTCCTTTGTTTTCCATTGTTTTCTATTTGAATTTCAAACCAAATCTTAAACTTCTTGTTTCATACTTGTGATGTTACAATTTCCAAAGTGATATTTCAAATCAAAACAATCAATTGTTTCCATTAAAGTTGTAATTTCAAACTGTTGAATTGTTTCCAATCAAAAATTCATTTAATACCAAACCCTTTTCAAATTCAATTAATTTCCAAAACAGCAACTCTTTTGAAAATTATGAAAATGACCAAAACATTCCATCATTTGTTTCCATCAAACCATAAGGTTCAAAACTATTCAAAATGATGGCTTTTAATAATTCACTTAATCCAAACTTAATTCAAATGCCTTTCAAATACAATTACATTTTCCAAACAGCAACTATGTGGAAATTATAAAAATTACAACACAAATATAATCTTTTACTTCCAATTAAAACTATGTGGTCACCCTATTTAAATTCTTGTTTTCAATAATTCATTTAATCCAAAATTCATTCAAATTTGAATCAAGTTACAAACAGCACTTTTATTTTGAACCTTTTTGAAAACAAAAACTTGACAAGTTGTTAATATTACATAATTAATCAATACCAAATTTATTCTAAAATTTTCCAACAACTAAAACCTTTCTATTTCTCTTCCTATTCATGTTTCAGCAAAAAAAAGTAATAGAACAAAAAGAATAAAAAAAAAGGAAGCACAGGGAGAGAGAGAGGCCCAGCCCAACTCCCCTTAGCCCATACCCCTTCGACCCCCTCTTTCTTCAACCTCGGTACGGACTCCATCGTGCCTGTACACGTATACAGAGAAGGAGAGCAACGGCAGGGAGCTTCCCCCTCCCCCTATAACTCATGCCCGAGTCCCCCCTAACCCTAACCCTACCCTCCTTCTTCCTCCTTCTCCCTCTTCCCCGCCTCCAATCTTCTTCCTCTCCTCCCACCCTCTTCCTCTCTGTTCTGTACGTTCTCTGTAACTGAACCTCCTCCTCACCGAAATTCCCCACTTCCTCCGGTGATCACCGACGTTGGAGGCCTCCTCCTCGATGGGAAGGGGCGGGAATGGAACCCCTGCCTCCAGCTCCCTCCTCCACCCCTCGGCTTGGGCCGGGAGGGCTCAGGTCGCCGCCGCCGTCAAGGTTCCCGCCACCGTCGCCACCTGCTTCACCTCTGCTCCGCCCCGCCTCCTTCTGCTCGAGGTGAGCACCTCGCCTCCCTTCCCTCTCGCTCTCCTCCCTTACCTCTCGGTCACGGCCCACAGCACCCCACGACCCAGCACCCGCACGGCGCACACGGAGCCCCTCCGGCGAGCAGAGACCGCCGGCGGCCTCTCCCTGTCGAGGAACAGATCGGTCGTGGTTCAGTTCAGTAGTTTCAGAAAACACTCGAGTAACAGCTTAACCCCCCACAGCTCCCCTTCCTATCACCAAAGCAGCTCCACCCCACTGGTCAGCACCCCTTGCGCACAGACCCAGGTCCTGGGTTCGATCCCCCTAACCCCCACCTTTTTATTTCTGCTTTTTCTTTTCTGCCCGAATTTCAGCAACTCAGATCTGGCCCATTAATTCTAAAATCCATATAAAATTGAATATTGCTCCAATTTGAATGATTCAAGTTTCTGATGATTAAAAGTTTTGTGCTCTTTCTACTAGTAACAAAATTGCAACATGTTTCTGTAATACTTTTTTCCCTAAATAATTAATTACTGAAAATGCAATAAAAATTGGAAACTTTGGAATTTCATAACTTGAGTTTGGTTCATCCAATTTAAGCAAACTTGGGCTCTAAAATTTTTTCTTAACAAACTCTACACATTGGTATTTTATTTGGTCACAATTGAATTAATTTTGAGCATGTTTCCTTCTGTTTACTAAAAATGGCAGAATAAGAATGATTATGGAAAATTGCATAATAAATTCAATAATAACCCAAAAATTATGTTTAATAGCTCAAAATGTTCAGTGAAACATTTGCTACATGTTCTCAACCTTTTCAATGCAATTTGTTACTGTTTTGAATATTTTAAACTGATGCAATATTTGAAATCTTGTTTAATTCATTTAATTTTGCAAAAATCATAACTTGGGCATAAAAATTCCAATTTCAACAAACTAAATATGTTTTCCAATCAACTTTTCATGTACTTTCCAAATATCAACTTTGTTTGCTGTTTTGAATAATTTAAATTGCTGAAAACAACTGTTTCTTAATTGTTGCATTTAAAATTGCCAAAATAATAACTTGCTCATTTTAAATCCAATTTCAACAAATGAAATATGTTTTCCATGCAAAATTAAACCAACTTTCCAAATATAAAATTTGTTTCATGTTTTGAATAATTAAAATTGGTTAACTAATTTAAACCTTGTTTAATTCATTTAATATTGCTAAATTCATAACTTGATCAAATTAAATTCTTTTGGGACATATAAAATATGTTTTCCAACCATAAAAGTATAAACTTTTGAAATATGAATTTGGTTTAATGTTTTGAACAAATAAAAACTCAAATAAGTTCATGTTTGAATTAAATTCATTTAATCCTTGTTTAATCTTGCTTAATTCATAAGTAATTTATTCTTAATCCTTTTTCAATAAGTGAGACATGTAATCCACCTAAAATTTTGTGTTATTTTCAAATATGAACTTTGTTATCTGTTTTGAACAATTTAACTTGATGAAAACAACAAATGCTTGTGTGACACCTTTAAGTAACCAAAATTTCTTAACTTAATAAACAAATTTCCAAACTTGGTAAATTTCATTTCTACTTGATTCTATTGTTGTTATTTTTCTGTTTTCCTCATCCATGCATCATGCTAATCCACTTTCACATGTTGTTTAGTTGTGAAACAATTATTTCAACCATAATTCATGGGCTTTCCATATGCAAATCCAATTGCATATGGGTCCATTTAAACATGTTATCTTATCAACTAGTTTATTTTTGGATGCATCAATTAAATGGTCATGCATCATCCCATGTTTGTGCACTATGCCATATTATTGATTGCTTATCTCTCTGCGTTGTTTGTTTGCTTCTTCTCGGATACACGACGACGTTGAGACCGACGATACTTACGACACCCCTTCTGAGGATCTAGCTCAGTACCAGGCTGCTGAGTTTGCAGGCAAGTATTCACTCACATGAACCATTGTGTTCCTTTCAACATTGGATACCGATACTTTCCGTTGTCTATTCTGCTAGCTCTATGAATCGTTGCTTCTGTTCGATCCCATCACATGTTATCCTTTAAATCCTGATATAGCCTCACCTCCATACCTATCACCCCGTTGCTTGTTGCCTGTGTCTTACTAGCATGCTTAGGATTGTTTTGTTCGAGTCTGTTACCCGTTACTTTCTGTTACCATATTTCATTATGTTCTGGGGCTCGATGTTAAACAACAACCTGTTAATTTTGAGGTAATAATAATTTGCTGATAAGGCACCGGCAGGAGGCCCGACGTGGTTTTGAAGCCTGCTAGTGTCGACCCTAATTAGGAAAAGGGTCTTGTCTACTGATCCATGATGAGCGCACTAACCGCATGTGGGAAGCGAGTATGGGCGCCCCCCTCAATTTGATTCGATTCGCATCTCGTCCAAATCGCCTCATTTAGTTCGAGTTTTCCATTTGCCGCATGCATATTGCAGGTGCGAACCCTTGGCGCCAGGGTGGAACTTTTGTAGTCGGCATTTAGGGAGACACGTTCTTAGAGTGCTATGAGGGTCCCCTTTTCTTCGTGGGGCTTGATTAGCCGTGCGCTCACTGCACGGGGTTCTTTGGGCTTGATGCGAAGAAGAGTTGAGTTGTGTTGAGTGCCTCGCTTGGTGGGTTAGCTCCTCGTCTGGCGGGTCATTCTTACGTGTACGGCCAAATTGGTGCATCCCTGCAGGGCTAAATCTTCTCGAGAAGCCATGTTTTCCGCGGTTATGGATTTCTTGGTGAAAGTACTGGCTAACAAGTACTCAGAACAACTTACATCTAACTAATGATAACCTGACTAGTAATAGTCTTATTGACACAATAACTTTGCCCATCATTAATCCAACTGTGTGAGTTATCCTCGGATTGCTTCTTTGGATAAGGGGCGAGATCCAGGATGGGTTTGCTTGGCCCATCATTAATCCAACTTCGTGGATGGGCTCCGTCTTTTCGTTTCCGGCCTCTTAGGCCTATTTGGATCTTGTCTGTACTCAGACATGTTGAATGCTTCCGCTGTGATGTAATGATGATATGTTGGGACATGTGTCCTCTGGATGATTGTATTTGCTATCTCTGCTCTAGTGAGAGCTATTCGCAGCTTATTTCAATCTTTTGTGTCGTAGAGATCTGTTGTGATATCACTTGTTCCAATGCCGTTGACGTACCATGTGTGTATGTTTTGAAGTACGTCAATGGAAGTATCTGGATTTCTATGGGATGGTTTGCGCAGACGATGAATAGTAGGAGAATGGTTGTCACACGTTTACGTGTTGGCCTGCTCATATTGAGATGCGGGTGCCGGTATGCCCCGTAAGCCATTTATCTGCTGTTTAACGGACTGTGAGTATCCCCTAGAAGTCCGGGTGCGACAGTGTGGATACCGGCAGAGGTGTTGTACGTTCAGCACTTCGACGTTCGAGGGATTGGATCGGCCGGACCGGATCGTGGGACTGCACTGCCCCGACGCGCTGCATCGATAATCCGCACTTGCGCGTCTAGTGGTAATACTCGTGGCTTTCTACCTCGGCTAGATCTTGGAAGCATCGCGTAGGAAAAGTTTTGTTTATCTCTACGCGTTCCAACATACGTTACTACGCACGTTGTTATTGAAAGTACACGCTGCTGATTTACACCAACACAGTACCTGAAAGTATAACCACATTGCTACTGAAAGTACACACTGCTGATGTACACCGACGATGTACCAGAAAGTATACCCATGTTGCTACGGAAAGTACGGGCTGCTACTGGATATACAAGCTGCTGATAGATGTATACCTACACACCGCTACCGAATGTACACCCATACTGGATATACACACTCTACCGAAAGTACAAAGTATACGCAATAGGAAGTATAAAGTACGAATTTTTTTTCTCAAAACCTACCAACATGAGATCTAATTTTGAATATCTCGATGCGAGTGTTATAAACGATAGTACAAAAACGAAGAACAAAATAGATTTACCATGACAAGGGACACTAGATTTTTAACGTGGAAAATGCTTCCAATGAGTAAGAGAAAAAAAAAGCACGGGCGTCAACCAGCAGAAGTTCACTATATCGGGTGCGGGTACAAACGCCGAGTATTTACAACTTGTGACTTATTCCAAACCGATGGCTTACACGAGGTATATATAGGGGGTAAACCCTAGACAAGATAGAATTCGTACCCAACTCGTACCGTACTACGGGGGCTGCCGCCTCCCATACCCCTTATGTGTGCGCAACATTGATCAAGCAAACGCGATGGGCCAATTTCAGACTCCGTGACGCTCTGCACTACTCGTCAGAAGTTCGGCCTTTTATCAGTATAACTGAATTTGAATAACAGAAAAAATAACAACGAGGATCTCAAATATGAAAATGGTTCGTAATTTCGAAAAACGATTCTCAAGATATTTTATTTTTAAAAAAGAATCTCGAAATAAATGCTCGTACACCCACCCCTTCGTGCGTGGAAAGAGAAATCCCACTAAAATTCTCTCTTGGTGCCATTTGTCACACATGGAAACGCCCGTGGGGGACCGTGAGGAAGGAGAAACCGACACTTGGCGCATGCGGAGCGTAAATAACATGACCTTCTAAAAGGTTTCCCTTTTCCTAGTGATTCTTATGGCAGTTGGTAATTTTTATATGACGCCCGCGTGCGGCGCGGCTGGCTCACGCCAACCAAAGGGCGTCCATGGTGAAGACTGATTTCGTTTTTTCTTTTTTGTTTCCTTTTTTGATGTTTTCTTTTTTCTGTTTCTTTTTCATTTCTTTTTATATTTCAAAAATTGTTTAGACTTAAATCAGATCTAAAAAATGTTTAGCTTTGAAATTTGTTCAAATTTTAAGATAACTTTTCAAATTTAAAATTTATTCAGAATTAAAAATGTTTAGATTTGAATTTTGTTTAGATTCAAAAAAAATTCAAATTTGATATATGTTCATATTCAAAAGTTGTTCAAAATTTTAAATTTGCATATTTTTTGAAAAAATAGATTGAAAAATATTTATATTAAAATAATATTATAAAAAATGAAATAATCTTAATGTGCCGGCCCGTTGTGGGGTTCCTTTAGGCGGCACGAGGCTAAAGTGTCGCTGCGGGGCGGCACATCGGAGCTCCCGCGGCGGTTGTAGCTGAGCGCCTGAGCCTGAGCCAGGTCGTCTTCATTGGGCACCGGATGGTGAAGCCGCAAAAAGAACACATGCATGTGTTCTCTAGCCGCTCGCGAAAACTATTACTCGTTTCAGCTGATCATTTTTTTATATTTTTGCCAGGCGATGGGTCTGTTAGAGTACGTGATGGGGCTGGGCCCATTAGTCTTAGGGTTTGCTTAGGGGTCAAGTAAGCCTTGCTTAGGGGTCAAGTAAACCTCTCTATATATTGAGAGGAGATGTATCAATCTAATCAAGCAAGAATTAAGAAGGAAAACCCTTCCCCTCTTGCCCGGCCGTGGGAAAAGACCCCACGGCCGGCTCTCCCGCGCCCTCGCAGCTCTCTCTCTCCCGCTCAAACCCTAGCAACCATAACATCTGGTATCAGATTGCCCTTGTTCGATCATGTATTCATCGCCGGCCACCACCACCATGCCGCCGTCCCAACCGACGGCGCCGCTGGCCTACACTGCGGCCACCGCTACCATGGCGGCGTCCTTCCCCGCGCCGGCCGCCGTCGTCTACACCCCCGAGCAGATCGCCGGAGCAATCCGCGATCTCACCACCGCCGTCCAAGAGATCTGCCTCTTCCTGGTCGGTCCCTACGGATCGCCGCCGCCCGCGCCATCAGTCGCCGCCTATGGGCCGGCGCGGCTGCCGTGGCAGCCGCCGCACCAGGCAGCCTCCGCCGCGATTGCCGGGCCATGGCAGCCGACGCTGCTGCTGTCGTCACCGCCACTCGAAGCCAGGCTGCTGCAGCCCCCGCTGCCGTTGTCCGTCTCCGGGCCGATCTATACGGCGGCCTGAGCACCGCCGCACATCCAGTCGCCACCGGCACCACCCCAACAGTACGGCGGGCCCTCCCGCTTCGCCGGTCCCGACGGTGCGCCATCACCGGCGCCGACCACCGCATGGCCGCTGCCGCCCTCGGCCGCGACCACGGCGCCGGTCATCACGTTCCAGCATGGGATGCCCTACGACGGGACTGCGACGACCTCGTTCCCAGCAACGCCACAGCCGTCCCATGCCAATCCCATCCAACCGATCAAGTTCCAGCCGTCGCCGTCACCGCGTCCGGCTTGGATCGCTACCGACGACGTGTCGGCGGCGGTGAGGCTGCAGGCTGCTGCGCGCGGCCTCCTAGCACGTCGGCATGTGCGGGAGATGCGTGATTTGCAGCTGCAGCTACTCCAAGTTGCGCTTCGCGGTGCAACAGACCTCGATATCGTCCGCTGCGTGGGGGATATTGGGCATGCGGTTTCCTCCACGGTCGGTGGGCATGCTGTTTTTCCCACGGGCGGCGACCTCCAAGTCTGCGACATCGACAGTCAGCCGGCGGGGAGAAGACATGGTGTCACCGACAGGAGCGCACTGCGTAGCACCACTGCATTCCGCCGCCGGCCGCTGCGAGGGCTCCCTTGGTCCCGATGGCGTCCTTGGGATCCAGGGGGCTGCAAACGCACAAGTTCGGCGCGCGGAGAATTCTCTTATCGTTCGGAGTCAGAAATAAAGAGTCGGAGTCTCATTCGGGTTAGCTTATTTCAGGTCGATACAATAGGCCGAGATGTAAAAGGCTTGTTTTTTTTTATGCGTTAGGTTTGTGTGGGGTTGAATCGTCGTTAGGTTGCAGCTCGAGGACGAGCTGCATGTCCAGGTGGGGTGTAGTGTTAGAGTACGTGATGGGCCTGGGCCCATTAGTCTTAGGGTTTGCTTAGGGGTCAAGT
The DNA here is from genome assembly GCA_028641055.1 of Alopecurus myosuroides. Lineage (NCBI taxonomy): Eukaryota > Viridiplantae > Streptophyta > Magnoliopsida > Poales > Poaceae > Alopecurus > Alopecurus myosuroides. The sequence continues at coordinate 448,012,467 of CM054058.1, read as the reverse complement.
AAGCCTTGCTTAGGGGTCAAGTAAACCTCTCTATATATTGAGAGGAGATGTATCAATCTAATCAAGCAAGAATTAAGAAGGAAAACCCTTCCCCTCTTGCCCGGCCGTGGGAAAAGACCCCACGGCCGGCTCTCCCGCGCCCTCGCAGCTCTCTCTCTCCCGCTCAAACCCTAGCAACCATAACAGGGTCAATTTTTGCTTCTCTTAGACTCTCAAACTACTCGTCCCATCATTCTACTCAGTCCGTTCCAGTACGTAGGGGAATAGAGATTTTAATCAAAACTCACTTTACTAACATATGAATCAAATGACCCAAAGTAGGTGTCACTACATCTCCTTCCGTCTAAATATCCTAGCGGTTCAAAATTTGAACCAGTAGGATGTCTTATATTTTTAGAAGTAGAGAGAGTAATATCTATCTAACAAAGATGTAGTGTTGATGCGTTTAGCTCCACCTTTTGTCCATCATCTTCCACATCATTCTTTCGGTCCTTATACATTATTATATTTATTTTTTCATTAATAATAAATCATTGTCATAATTTACATTTATGTACTGATAAAACCCTAGCCCGTGAAAAACGCAGCACACGAGCGCGACAGGAAGGTCATCACAGTCACGAGCACGGGAGGTGGGGGACATGTTTATCTCATTTAAAAACACCGACTTTTAGGAATTTTGTAGAAACCAAGTACTAATTGAGTAATATTTGTCTCGACAAAACCTAATACAACCCACATGCAAGAATGGATGTAGTACGCCACAACGGAAAAAAGGCCGTGAAAACTGTGATCAATTTTTTAATGTGGGAAAAGTCTATGTGCTATGACTAAAAAAACGAGGATTTCTATGGTACCCCAAACTAAATATGGACTGTTTATTTTTCTAGATCTACGGGCTGATGATAACTTGTACTAGTGCGTAAAACCTCAGTAGTATGAATCATACTAGTCGATAACACCGAAGTAGTAGTAATATACGCAGGGTTAAAATGGGAAACATCTACAACAAAATATCTTACATACATCTAAACGGAAACTAGAAATCTCGCAAAAATGGAAATCCCATAATGCCACCTATAACTGCATGCATTCTAGCCAGGCAAGGCTACTTCATGGCCTGATGGTGGTCTAAATTGTACCTATCTAAACCATCGGGCGTTGTCATCGATGAAAGATAAAACTAGAAACCAACTAACAAAATACGATTTAACGGTCGCCCAATGTTTGAGATGAATGGTCAGGCTAGTTCCGTGGCCATGATTTTTGACATCGTGCTACCAGCCGGCCGCCATCGTACATCAACTCCGATTACTCGGTGAGGTTGTTCGTGCTGCCGGTGGGCTCGCCATGCGGTACATAAACTTTGATGTGGTTGTTCTAAACCTTGGACTCGTGATTCCCGGCTGACAGGCCGCCATGCCTACACGAATTCGGTCGAGGTTGTTACAAAGATTTGCCATTGTGCTGCAGAAAATACCTTAAGTCGGGCCGCCATATGTACATGAACTCTGTCCATGCTGTTCTAAAACTTTGTCGTCGTGTTTTCCTGGCCGCTCAGAGAAGATCACTAATAGAAAATATCGAGATTTAGTTACCAATATTTTGGACGAAATTCTAGGAAAATCTAGTGGGATTTAAGTAACTTCTAATCAAAACCCCACATAACCCTTGCGAATCAACGGCTATATGATAATTCTTACTAGTCATCTTTATAGGGTAGTGAAAGGTAACATAGAATAAATCTCTTCGGTTGCTATCAATTATGTCCGAGAAAGTAAGTAAGTTACATTACAAACTCGTGGAGAAACCAAGTTTCAAAGTTTTGTACTCCCTCCATTCCACAATGTAAGCCTTTTTAGCAAGCAGTTTTACCTCGCACTACTAGATTCTAGGTCTTTAAGCGGCACTACTAGATTCTGGGTCTTCGCCGGGTGGTCGAAATACCCGGCGAAGGGGCCAATCCACCTCGGTGAAGCATTTCACCGAGTACAACACTCGGTGATATTCTGGTCGGCGAACAAACGTGGCCGAGTGCTTTTTATCGAGGGGCTCGGCAAACGGCTTTACCGAGATCTTTTTCTCCAAGCCCGACGAAGAAAAGAGGATCGTGTCCGCCCCTTCCCAGCGAAGAAATTATTTTTAAATTTGGAATCTTTGCCGGGCAAGGGACTTGGCGAAAAAAAATCAGGATTTTACATTTTTGTTGTTTTGATATCTTTGCCGGGAGAGGCACTCGGCGAAGATCCCCGCGTCATCGTGGCCCCATGGGGCCCACTGGCCGGTGCCACGTGGGGAGAAATTTCGCCGAGCACACACAGTTGTCGAGTGCTTTTTGTACCTTTGGCGACCATGCTAGTCTTTACCGAGCCGTTTTCGGTGGTAGCTCGGCGACGATGATAGTTTGCCGAGTCCTCTCGCGTTCGCCGAGTGTTTTACCAATAGTCTTGGCAAAGACTGTGTTTGCCGGGTTGTCCCGAGAATTTACACTTGGCGAAGCCGAGACAACCTGGCAGAGAGTCTTTTTCCAGTAGTGTCACTAGAAAGGGTTACATTATGGAACAGAGAAACTACTTGTGAAGCAAACTGGTCGGTGGACTAAACGCATCCACTACTGTCACGTCTAAAACCCGTGTTCGTTGACGTGGTTACTATGCGGGGAAGAAAAAAAGAGAGTAGAAAACAAGGTGGAGAAACAGAAAATATAGAAGATAGATATATTCTAGACCCACCAATATAAAAAGCACATAGAAAAATAGGCAGATATAGTGAAAAATTATGAAAGTTGTATATTACCAACGAATTCTTGGAAAATAATTTTCTAAATCATTGTAAGTACAAACTTAGAAGAAAGATGAGTTCTTTTTTAGGAAAAAAAAATGCTGTCTCCGCGGAAAATTCCAACACATTTTGTGGAAGAAAGGTACGTGCCGATCGAGTTAAACCAAGTAATGCAACGGGGAGAAAGCGCCAAAACACACATAGAAAAAGGTACTCCCTCCGATCCATATTAATAGGTGCTGAAGTGGACGTATTTAGACATGTTTTATTGCTAGATACATCCACTTCATGACCTATTAATATGGATCGGAGGGAGTAGCATATTGCTAAACATGTAGAGGTTGTCATCTCCATGGCAATTTCCCGCACCGAGCAAGCAGTATCATCGAACAGAACTAGTCTAGCTCCCAATTAGCAGGATCGCTTTGCAAGATTTCGATCAAACTCCCCTCCTTCCTCCCGCTAGTACACCGCGGCGAGAAGCCCCTTTCGCGGCCACTTTACTTGACTGCCTAAAAAGCAAAGCTCTGTCTCTCCGGTCAGTCCACCGTCTGCATGGGCATGGATTCCCTCCCTCCGTCCCTCTCCTTGCTCCATCCAAGATGCTTCTTTTCCGGGATCCCCCTTTCCCTTTCTCTCTTGTCTTTGCTGTCTGCAAGCACCTTCCCCTTAAACCCTTTTTAAAGCCCACACAAGTGCATTGGCATAGATCCCCCTCCATCCCAAAGCCTTATCCCCATGTCGATCTCTGTGTACCATGCTCATCTCCACCCATTTGGTCTCTTGCTCACAACCAACTGTTCCTGCTGTACTGTAGCTGTGTGATCAGTAGTACTGGTATCTTCAGATGGTCGCCTTTGGTTACCCGGCTCAGCTCAATCATTATTGGGATTTGGGAGCAGTTCGAAGAGGCAATTATATACTATGCAACATGTTTTACTGTATATATACATCTATATTTAGACAAATTTGAGTCGATTAATTTGAGATGGAGGGAGTATAAAAAAAACGGGCGTGCATTCTCGAGCGTTCCCGAATTAAAAAAAAATGCAACAGGTGATTGGTGGCTAGGGTAAAAGCGACATACAGTAGATAAGGGTGCAATCTGAGCCCACAAAACCGCAGCAGCAAGACCTGGAAAATGTTTTGCTGCCGCAAAGGTGGGGATTAGTTAAAGTGGCAACAGAAAGGTTTTATGTCACTCAAGTCAATGTGGGTGAACTCAGGAGAACTGCTGTCTTGCAGAGCGGCAGAGGCGTTCAGTGGAAAAGGATTTTGGTTCAGAGCCTCAGAGTTCAGGAATGGCTCGCCGGCCTGCACATTTTTCTACTGGTACTCTGTTTGTACTCCTGCGGATCTGTAAAGTGCTGAGCTAACAAAAGATACCGCAAAGACCGCTAAACGTCATGCTAAAACGGACATGAATCTGAGATAAAAGGCACCAAAACCGAACTGCAATTTTTTTTTTCTTGTCCCAAGTGACTCGATCAATTCAAACCTGTCACTCACAGTTCGTCAGTCCCGGTTCTGTACAGTAGGTTTTCCGCGTATATATCATGTTGCACTAGATTGATTGTTCACCCGATGGATCGTTGTGGTAGGGAGGAATCCAGCCGTAAAGTCTACTCTAGCCTACCTAGGCATCAATCCATCCATGAGGGTTCATGCACAGTAGTGCTAGAATACAACCAGCAAGCAGCTCAGCGACGAGGAAGGAATGGATGGCTTCAGTAGTTCAGAGGAACCCAAACCAAGCACCTTTGATTGATTACCAAAGAAGCAAACTTGATCAGAGAGAGAATCCATGGCTTTGATTAGCGATGGTACGGAGCATCTTCATGTCGGAGAAAATTAAAAAGACGGGGTGCTCTATAATCGGTGGATCATTACATGGAAGAATGTGTCGAGGAAATTTAAAGGGAAGACGTTCCCTACCATTTGAAGGACGTGTCTTTCTGGAAAGGAAGACTCCCAAACTACTCGAGTCGTTCAAGTTTTTCGAATCATTATGCTCTCTCTGTCGGTTACACGACAAAAGGATGAATTGCATTCAGAAGAGGCGGGTTGGTCTCCTTTTTCCCTTTTTTTTTTTGAGGAAACCTACAATATGCATGGTTCTCAGGGGCCTTGAAAAAACGTAATCGATGGTCGAATCTAGACCTAATCCCATCCCTCTCCTGCTTTGTTCAAATCACCCGTCGATCCATTTGCACGGAAAAGAGGGAATAATGTGTTAACAATCGGTGGTCGAAGGAGGATATGAGAGGAACATTCAGAACGCAATCCGAATCGACCCAGGAAGATATGATAGTATACAGAGAGCTCTTTCCAAGATCTCTAATCAGGAGGGAGCCGGATGGTCCTAGAACCTTAACCTGCTATCTAGCTGCAGATTCGTGATGAGCACTGGCCGTTCTTTCCTAATCGCTGCTTTTCTCCGCGGCACTGAATTATCCCCACCAATTCATTCCGCACATATATTCTCCCACGCGGGCCCTGCATGAGATGGAATAATAACGAGCTAATTTTTCCTCATACACCACCTCGCATGCAGAGAGAACAAGGAGAATTCCTTGTCCTTTTCATGTGTACTGGCAGGAAATGCAGAATATGCTCGCCTGTACCATGCACCATCTTCCAACAGATCACATACAAGATGTACTAGGGCGTAGGCTCATGGGTCTGCACAGGTGAGAGCAAGGCTAGCAGTGCAACTTTTGAGAGTATCGCTCCTAAAGCAGAAGTTGATGCCACAAATCACTAGCTGCAACACGCAGATATGCATTATCCTGCTAAAAACGAAATTTATTTGGGAGCTAGTACTAGCTAGTACCACCACCACTATAGTATCATTGTGAAACCGAGGTGATCAAACTCTGAATCCTAGGTAAGATCAAACAGGATTTCAAAGCCAGAATGTCAGTTAAAATATCTGAAACATTATTTTAACTGAAACATCTGATCAGGCGAATCGAGGGTCGAATCCTCGAGATCGCATTCTTATTGTTTTTTGGCTCGACGCTCAAGAAAACAAAGGTGGATATGGGCGGAGGGGACTGATGAAGCAAAACGAACCAAAGCGAAAAAATTCATCGTGGAAAGGAGAGCGAGAAAATTTTGCGAGAGAGACAAAGGGGTAGTGCTACCGTATGGGGCAGAGGGAAATCGTCAAGGTGGAATATTCGTTGGGGCCGGACGGAAGGGAATATTCAGAGGACGATTTGGTGTGGGGCTACCCTGCTACTGACTGACGCGTGTCACGAGGAGAAAGTGCCTAAAGCCCCGCTGCTGCTCGGGGGAACGGTCTGAACACACACCACCGCGGATAGCAGCCTGATGTAAGTACCTGCTTGTACATCTTGCTCTTGACTTGGAATCATGGACCAGTCTACTGCTCCGTCCTTACAAAATGTAAGCCGTTTTCGTAATTAAAACGGCTTAGAGCATCTCTTGCAGAGTCCCCGCGGGACTGTAAAACGCGGGATAGGGGTCGCGCATATACACCAGTTCAAATGGCAGCACAAATATAAATATGAAATGGTTCAAATAATGTTTCCGATTATTGCATCAAATAATGTTTCAAATTACACATGAATTAATTCTATTGGTTCAAATATTACAACAAATATGAGATCAAATAAATGTTTCAAATCACACAAGTACGAGATCAAATGAATAAAAAATGAAAAAAATACTCCCCATGTGAACTTCACATGTGATTCCGGATGGCACCCACCGGGTTCGGGGCCGGGTCGGCGCCCCCCATACCCGCCCCATTTAACTTGTCGGGTCCCATTTCTTACCATACCCACGACCCTATCGGGTTCGGGGCCCCAACGGGTACCCATTTAAGGAGCGACGGCGACACATATGGGGAATAAAACAACGGAATATTGGAACGATGTTAGTGGGAATACACACGTGTGTACGTGTGTTATCTTCGGGAGTCCAAATTCCAACGCTCCCATGTGATGTGTGAGGTTTGTGGTCATAGCTCGTGGACGTGTGGCTAGGTATTTTATCATTATGGATATGATTAGGACTTAGAGCGGGTCTGCGGGTATGCGGGTACGGGTTTGCCACCCCCATACCCGCCCCATTAGACCTGGCGGGTCGAAAATTTTACCAAACCCTCCCCATTTGAGGCGGGTACCCGTCGGGTTTGCGGGTTTCGGGGCCCCATTGCCATCCGTACATGTGATCAATGAGATCTCTCCGAAGCTGGGCGTGGGTGTTGGCATGCTCAATCTCCTAGTATGTGTGAAGGAATGCTTGGAGTCGATCTGGGTTTCTAGCAGGTTTCACTCGGCTACCAACATTATCATAGGACAACTCCAAGTTCAAGTCCCTCTCATCTTCGATGATCGTGTTGTGTAGAATGACACAATGTGTCATAATGTTTCTGAGGTTTTTTTTGTCCTAGAAACGAGATGGACCTCGAAAAATGGCAAATCTAGATTGCAAAACACCAAATCTCTCTCAATGTCCTTTCTGCAAGCCTCTTGTTGCTTTGCAAACTCAGATTCTTTACTATTGTTGGGGTTTGATATGGTCTTCACAATAGTAGATCAAGCCGGGTAAATACCATCTGCAAGATAGTACCCTTTCGTGTAGTGATGCGCATTGATTGTATAGTTGCAAGCATGGGCATCACCACTAGCAAGCCTCTGGAAAAGATGAGAGCGGTGCAATACATTGATATCATTGAGAGTACCGGGCCAACCAAACAAGCAATGACATATCCACAAATCATGTGAAGCAACTGCCTCAAGCCCAATTTTAGCATCGTCGCCTTTGCCACAATACTGCCCATGCCATGTCTTGGGACAGTTCTTCCAAGTCCAGTGCATACTGTCAACACTGCCCAACATGCACGGAAATTCTCGCTTTTCATTTGTTGCCATCAATCGAACTATGTCTTCCTCATTGGGGGCTCTCAGATATGTAGGGCCGAAGACACGGATGATCACTTTGGCAAAACGGCGGACATAATCGATGGTTGTATCTTCACCAGTGTGAAGATACTCGTCGACATAGTCTGCCGGGGTACCATAGGCAATCACTCTCATCGCCATCCAGATTTCTTTGGTACGGGCTAAACCCCAACAAACCGGCGACATTCCTCCGGCGGGCAAAATAGCGACAATTCGCCTCGCAAGGTTCTATTATCTTCACAAAGGGGGAGCGGCGCATTCTATACCTTACGCGGAAGATGTGCAGCGGATAGGTTGGGACGTCGGCGAAGTAGTCCCTCATCAGTAGTTCGTTTCCATACACTCGATTCCTAGGGATGCAGAGCCGGCCAAGGATGGATCCCGTGCGCCTCTTTATCCTGGACTCCTCGAACTCCTTCACCGCGAGGACCACCACCAGCGTCTGCTGCCGCCGCGTCGCCATCATCGTCTCCACATCAGAGTCGTCGGAGGAGAAAAAATCCTCCAACAAAAACTGCTCGCATGGGCTCAACTCCATCTACGAAAATGAAACCTAGCTCCTAGTGAACTATGTATCGACGGAAACCAAAGGCTCGGAAACGGACTTACCGACGGATTCCGGGGCGGAGGCTCTAGGCGTGGGTCCAGGGCTCCGGTGGATCTGGCGCGGGAACGTCTTCCCGACGACGGAGGAGTAGCTAGGGTTTCGAAGAGAGCTTGGTGGCGCGGCGGCGGGGAAGGGTGTAACACCTGGGGTGTTACCTTAGGCTAGAAAGTTGTTTGTTTTCTTTTGTTTTGCATCCCATGCATCATAAGCATTGCATCATGTTTTCCAAACCACTCAAACATCCAAAACAATTTAAATTGTTCAAAACCCTAATGGTAAATTCAAATAACACATTCAAATCAAATCAAATCCTACTTGGCAATATTTCAACTGGGAGTTTAAAAATTAAAATCTTGCAAACAAAATTAAAGCTAATAATGTTTTCATAATTGCTTGAACTTATTTAATAAAATTTGTTTATTTCCAAAATTCCCAAATCCAACATTATTTGAAATTCAACTAGCAACTTTAAATCAATTAAAGTTTCAACCCTGGAAAATAATGTTACCTTTTGCTTTAATCTCTGTTTTGCAAATTAACACAAATAATGCATAAAATAAAAAACCCCAAACCATATTTGAAATCCAACTACCCATTTAAATTAAAACCAACATTACCAACTTTGAAATCAAAACTAACCTTGCTTATACTCACTATTTTGCAACTAATAAAATTTGATTGTACAATAAAAGAACCCCCCCCCCCAAAACCCCTTTTTCCTTTCTTTCTATCTCTCCCATTCTTTCCTTACAAGCAAAAAAAAAAAAAAGATAAGGAAAAAAAAATTAAGAGAGAGGAGAGGGAACCAGCCCAGTTCTTTCTCCCCAGCCCTTTACCTTTCTGGCCCACCCCCCACGTTATCTTCTCCCTCCTGTCGCTATCTCCCTGTACGAACACGTTCAGAACCAGTCGATCATCTCCTCCCCCTCTAGGATCGCTGCCGTACTAGGCTACCCCCCTCCTTAAAACCACCTTCCCCCTCTGTAACCCTAGCGCCTCCATCTCCCTAACCCTAGCGCCGCGGCGCCTTCCTATTCCTCTGCACCATCGTCCCCTCTGCAACTTCTTCTGAACCGAGACCACCTCCACTGCCACCGAACCCTCTCTGAACCTGTCGCCACCGCCGGTCGCCGTGGAAGCGGGAGCCCTACCCGCGGGCGGGAATGGAAACTGGGACGTCCCAGCCCCCTCCCCGTCGCCTCCACCGGGCCGGAGAGGCCTCGGAGCCCCTCCCCCGCGACGTCGATGGCGCCACCGAGCGCCATTGTCCTCACCTGCTGCTGCTTCCGCGTCGACAGACCAAGGTGAGCCTCTGCTCCTTTTCCCTCTCCCTCCCTCTGCTCACTGATGCCGTACGTACGTCGCTTGTCCACTGCCCCCGTTCGCCCGCAATCGCCGCCGGTCGAGCGACCGTGGTGGTCTCTGTCCGCCGCGCGCTGTCTCCTTTTTCCGTCCGGTTCAGAACGTGCATCGCGGTCGAGTTCAGTTAACAGGCACGGAGCAGATATTTCTTCAGTCAACCATCTGTTGTATCACCAATTCAGCGTAGCGCAGCTGGTCTCGTTCCGTCGCGCGCGAGCTGCCGGTCGAGGGATCGATCCCCCTCGGCCGCAGTTTTGCCTTTATTTTTCCTTTGTCCGCGCAGGGGCAGAGGCCCACCAGTCGGTGGCCCTGCGTGCCACCTCAACGCGCACCCGCCACGTTGGCGCTGGGACCCCACGGTCAGCGTGATGGTGTGTACCCGCAGCGAGTAGAAAAAAATCCAGGACCAATCCGAAAAACTTTTTCTTCCACACAAAGGTCCCTGTAAATCACAAATAAGTCCCTGTTTTCAAATCAAACATAACTTTTTAATTCCAACTCCAATTAATACAAACAAAATATGTTTTCTGCTCCAAATTAAATTATCTATCCAACTATGCCATTTGTTTTCTGTTTTGAATTTTCAAACTGCAATTTAAATTTGAATTCAAATAATTCAATTGTAATTTGCAACAATTCATAAATAATTCATACTATTTCCAAATAAGTCAAATAAAATATGTTTTCCATACCATTTTGAACCACCAATTCAAATATAAATTTTGTTTCATGATTTGAATAATTTAAATTTCCTAAATAATTTAATACTTGTTTAATTCATTTAAATTTGATAAAATCATAACTTGCTCAAAATAAAATAATTTTGAACATGCAAAATATGTTTTCAAACCATCAAAGTGTGAACTTTTCAAATGTGAGTTTGAATTTATGTTTTGAACAAATAAAACTTCAATTATATTCAAAATTGTTCTAAATTCAATTAAAACTTGTTTAATATTGTTTAATTCATAATAAATTCATCCTAATCCAAATTTCAATATTTGAAACATGTAATCCAACTAAAATTTGATGTTCTTTTCAAATATAAATTTTGTTATTTGTTTTGAACACTTTAACTTGATGAAAACAACAATTGCTTGTGTGACATGTTTAAGTAACCAAACTTTCCTAAACTTAATAAATAATTTCCAAACTTGTTAAACCTTATTTCAATTGGTTCTATTGTTGTTATTTTGTTGCTTTCCTCATCCATGCATCATGCTAATCCACCTTCACCTATTGATTAGTAGGAAAACAATTGTTTCAACCATAATTCATGGGCTGTGCATATGCAACTCAAATTGCATATGGGTCCATTTAAATCTGTTTATCTTGTCAACTAGTTTACCTTGGTGCATCTTTAAACTTGTCATGCATCCATATCTTGATCATGCTGGATCTTTTGCCGTAGTAGTAATTGTTGCATCCGGTGTTTGTTCGAGGTTCATTGCTTCTTCCCGGATAGGACGTTGAGATGATGTGAGCAACGACAAGTTCTGCTACCTTGCGGGATCTCAGGCAAGTATACTCACTTGCTGCCATATGGCTGCCTTTCATCACTTGTTACCGATTCTTTCCGTTGTTCTTTTCTGCTAGCCTTAGTAGTAGTTGTTTCTGTTACGAACCCATCACATGAATCCCTTAACCTTGATATTGCCTCACCTCCACTCCTATCACCCCTTTGGTTGAGCCAGTGTCTTACTAGCATGTTTAGGTTGCTTTTGCTCGAGTCTGTTACCCGTTACTTTCAGATACTATTCTTATGTTCTGGGGGCTCGATGTTAATCAATTAACCTGTTATTAATAATATGCTGATAAGGCACCGGCAGGAGGCCCTTTGTGGTTTTGAGGCCTGCTAGTGTCGAACTTAATTAGGAAAAGGGTCTTGTCTACTGATCCATGATGAGCGTGCTCACCGCATCCGGGTGGTAGTATGGGACCCCCCTCGACTTAGACCTGATCTGCAGCTTGTCCGAAGAGCCACACTTAGTTCGGGTGTTCCATTTGCTCCTTGCATAATGGGTGGATCCCCCATGGTTACTTATGATGATGATGCATATAGGTCGAGGCCTGTAGTGCCGGGGTGTTGTGTCCTGCGGGAGTTTTGCACACCTGCGCTGAGTATTCGGCTGCGTGGCTGGGACCTTATAGCTCCGTGGCTCCTAGGAGGGGTTGTAGGGATGGTTTGGGTCGTGTCAAGCCAACCTGAGTTTTAGTTGGTGGCTTGAGTGTGTACGGGTACTGGAGCACACCCTGCAGGGATAAATCTTCTCGAGAAGCCGTGTTTTCCGCGGTTATGTATTACTTGGTGAAAGTACTGGCTAACAAGTACCCAGACAACTTACACCTAATGATAATAACTTGACTAGTAATAGTCTTATTGACACAACAACCTGATCCATTATTCATTAATCCAACTGTGTGAGTTATCCTCGGATTGCTTCTTTGGATAAGGGGCGAGATCCAGGATGGGTTTGATTGGAGTTACTTTCAGTTGGTTACGATACTCGATCTTATCTCCTTTCTGTTAGCCGGAAGTTGTAGTATCTCTCTGTAGTTGGTTAGTGCAGCCCGCTGTCGCTTATTTGCAATAATCCCTTCCTTTCCGTTGATCCCAAAGTATTTGTATCTTGTGATGACTGGCTACGCCGGTATCTTGTGAGTATGGGTTATCCACTTGCCAGTACTTACCCGTACTGACCCACGAATCTCTTTCGTGGCTGCATATTCAATATTGCAGTCAACAGGTTTGAAGTCTGACGACGTTAGCTTGGGAATCCCTCCGGCTTGGCCTGGGCAGGGATTGGACGCTCTCGGTTATCTTCAGGACTCTTAGTCCAATTTGTATCTTGTCCGTAGCCGGACGTTATGTGTTTTCTTCCGCTGTTATTTGGATCTTTGTAATGTATCAGTTGTAACCCTGGCCCGTTTGAGCCATCTTGTATCTATCTGTTTCTGTTGTAATTGTGGAATATTCGTGAACTATTGTAATGTTATCACAAGTGTCCACATGGAATCGGTTATTATGTGGATTTTGGCGGGAATGCTGAAATCTGCATAGTGCCCGATCTCGGGGCGTCACAAATGGTATCAGAGCCAAGTTCCGATTCCCGAGATTGTTTCGATACGAATGGTTATCGAAGCAACGGGTCCGCAAAGCCTGTAGGATAACCTAGCTAACGGTCGTTGTTTCTAGAGTGTCAAAACTATTTCTGCTAAACTAATTTGGAAAAACATCTCAATAGGATTCTTGTTTTCTCCTTACCCCTATTCTATTTTCCCTCCCATCTTATTTGTTTTGGAGTCTACTCTCGTACTCAATCTTTCAAAGTGTTAGGATCCTACGTGGGTGGACGTTTCCTGAGCCCTTAACCTAATAGGTTCGATCCTCGGAAGATTTCCTGGTGGAAGAACATCGTCATCAGCCCGAGCAAGAATCTCTTGTTAGTGGTGTCGAGGAGATCAACTGGAAGCACGAAGAATCGATAGTCGAACTTCTTTCCCCTCCCGGGTTAGCAGGTGGATTGCGAGGGCGCAATCCCTTGTTAGTGGTGTCGTCTGTAACACCTGGGGTGTTACCTTAGGCTAGAAAGTTGTTTGTTTTCTTTTGTTTTGCATCCCATGCATCATAAGCATTGCATCATGTTTTCCAAACCACTCAAACATCCAAAACAATTTAAATTGTTCAAAACCCTAATGGTAAATTCAAATAACACATTCAAATCAAATCAAATCCTACTTGGCAATATTTCAACTGGGAGTTTAAAAATTAAAATCTTGCAAACAATATTAAAGCTAATAATGTTTTCATAATTGCTTGAACTTATTTAATAAAATTTGTTTATTTCCAAAATTCCCAAATCCAACATTATTTGAAATTCAACTAGCAACTTTAAATCAATTAAAGTTTCAACCCTGGAAAATAATGTTACCTTTTGCTTTAATCTCTGTTTTGCAAATTAACACAAATAATGCATAAAAGAAAAAACCCCAAACCATATTTGAAATCCAACTACCCATTTAAATTAAAACCAACATTACCAACTTTGAAATCAAAAATAACCTTGCTTATACTCACTATTTTGCAACTAATAAAATTTGATTGTACAATAAAAGAACCCCCCCCCCCCAAAACCCCTTTTTCCTTTCTTTCTATCTCTCCCATTCTTTCCTTACAAGCAAAAAAAAAAAAGATAAGGAAAAAAAAAATTAAGAGAGAGGAGAGGGAACCAACCCAGTTCTTTCTCCCCAGCCCTTTACCTTTCTGGCCCACCCCCCACGTTATCTTCTCCCTCCTGTCGCTATCTCCCTGTACGAACACGTTCAGAACCAGTCGATCATCTCCTCCCCCTCTAGGATCGCTGCCGTACTAGGCTACCCCCCTCCTTAAAACCACCTTCCCCCTCTGTAACCCTAGCGCCTCCATCTCCCTAACCCTAGCGCCGCGGCGCCTTCCTATTCCTCTGCACCATCGTCCCCTCTGCAACTTCTTCTGAACCGAGACCACCTCCACTGCCACTGAACCCTCTCTGAACCTGTCGCCACCGCCGGTCGCCGTGGAAGCGGGAGCCCTACCCGCGGGCGGGAATGGAAACTGGGACGTCCCAGCCCCCTCCCCGTCGCCTCCACCGGGCCGGAGAGGCCTCGGAGCCCCTCCCCCGCGACGTCGACGGCGCCACCGAGCGCCATTGTCCTCACATGCTGCTGCTTCCGCGTCGACAGACCAAGGTGAGCCTCTGCTCCTTTTCCCTCTCCCTCCCTCTGCTCACTGATGCCGTACGTACGTCGCTTGTCCACTGCCCCCGTTCGCCCGCAATCGCCGCCGGTCGAGCGACCGTGGTGGTCTCTGTCCGCCGCGCGCTGTCTCCTTTTTCCGTCAGGTTCAGAACGTGCATCGCGGTCGAGTTCAGTTAACAGGCACGGAGCAGATATTTCTTCAGTCAACCATCTGTTGTATCACCAATTCAGCGTAGCGCAGCTGGTCTCGTTCCGTCGCGCGCGAGCTGCCGGTCGAGGGATCGATCCCCCTCGGCCGCAGTTTTGCCTTTATTTTTCCTTTGTCCGCGCAGGGGCAGAGGCCCACCAGTCGGTGGCCCTGCGTGCCACCTCAACGCGCACCCGCCACGTTGGCGCTGGGACCCCACGGTCAGCGTGATGGTGTGTACCCGCAGCGAATAGAAAAAAATCCAGGACCAATCCGAAAAACTTTTTCTTCCACACAAAGGTCCCTGTAAATCACAAACAAGTCCCTGTTTTCAAATCAAACATAACTTTTTAATTCCAACTCCAATTAATACAAACAAAATATGTTTTCTGCTCCAAATTAAATTATCTATCCAACTATGCCATTTGTTTTCTGTTTTGAATTTTCAAAATGCAATTTAAATTTGAATTCAAATAATTCAATTGTAATTTGCAACAATTCATAAATAATTCATACTATTTCCAAATAAGGCAAATAAAATATGTTTTCCATACCATTTTGAACCACCTTTTCAAATATAAATTTTGTTCATGGTTTGAGTAATTTAAATTGCCTAAATAACTTAATACTTGTTTAATTCATTTAAATTTGATAAAATCATAACTTGCTCAAAATAAAATAATTTTGAACATGCAAAATATGTTTTCAAACCATCAAAGTGTGAACTTTTCAAATGTGAGTTTGAATTTATGTTTTGAACAAATAAAACTTCAATTAAATTCAAACTTGTTCTAAATCCATTTAAAACTTGTTTAATATTGTTTAATTCATAATTAAATTATCCTAATTCCAATTTCAATATTTGAAACATGTAATCCAACTAAAATTTGATGTTCTTTTCAAATATAAATTTTGTTATTTGTTTTGAACACTTTAACTTGATGAAAACAACAATTGCTTGTGTGACATGTTTAAGTAACCAAACTTTCCTAATCTTAACAATAATTTCCAAACTTGTTAAACCTTATTTCAACTGGTTCCATTGTTGTTATTTTGTTGCTTTCCTCATCCATGCATCATGCTAATCCACCTTCACCTGTTGATTAGTTGGAAAACAATTGTTTCAACCATAATTCATGGGCTGTGCATATGCAACTCAAATTGCATATGGGTCCATTTAAATCTGTTTATCTTGTCAACTAGTTTACCTTGGTGCATCTTTAAACTTGTCATGCATCCATATCTTGATCATGCTGGATCTTTTGCCGTAGTAGTAATTGTTGCATCCGGTGTTTGTTCGAGGTTCGTTGCTTCTTCGCGGATAGGACGTTGAGATGATGTGAGCAACGACAAGTTCTGCTACCTTGCGGGATCTCGGGCAAGTATACTCACTTGCTGCCAAATGGCTGCCTTTCATCACTTGTTACCGATTCTTTCCGTTGTTCTTTTCTGCTAGCCTTAGTAGTAGTTGTTTCTGTTACGAACCCATCACATGAATCCCTTAACCTTTGATATTGCCTCACCTCCACTCCTATCACCCCTTTGGTTGAGCCAGTGTCTTACTAGCATGCTTAGGGTTGTTTTGCGCGAGTCTGTTACCCGTTACTTTCTGTTGTTACTACTATTATGTTCTGGGGGCTCGATGTTAATCAATTAACCTGTTATTAATAATATGCTGATAAGGCACCGGCAGGAGGCCCTAAGTGGTTTTGAGGCCTGCTAGTGTCGACCCTAATAGGAAAAGGGTCTTGTCTACTGATCCATGATGAGCGTGCTCACCGCATCCGGGTGGTAGTATGGGACCCCCCTCGACTTAGACCTGATCTGCAGCTTGTCCGAAGAGCCACACTTAGTTCGGGTGTTCCATTTGCTCCTTGCATAATGGGTGGATCCCCCATGGTTACTTATGATGATGATGCATATAGGGCGAGGCCTGTAGTGCCGGGGTGTTGTGTCCTGCGGGAGTTTTGCACACCTGCGCTGAGTATTCGGCTGCGTGGCTGGGACCTTATAGCTCCGTGGCTCCTAGGACAGGTTGTAGAGATGGTTCGAGTCGTGTCGAGTCCACCTGAGTTTTAGTTGGTGGCTTGAGTGTGTACGGGTACTGGAGCACCCCCCTGCAGGGATAAATCTTCTCGAGAAGCCGTGTTTTCCGCGGTTATGGATTACTTGGTGAAAGTACTGGCTAACAAGTACTCAGACAACTTACACCTAATGATAATAACTTGACTAGTAATAGTCTTATTGACACAATAACTTGATCCATCATTAATCAACAGTGTGAGTTATCCTTGGGTTGCTTCCTTAGTAGGGGGTGACATTGGATGGGTATTGTTTGGTGAGTAGTTGTAGTTGGTTACGATACGCTATCTTATCTTCTTTCTGTTAGCCGGAAGTTGTAGTGAGTTTCCGTAGTTGGTTAGTGCAGCCCGCTGCCGCTTATTCGCAATAATCCCTTCCTTTCCGTTGATCCCAAAGTATTTGTATCTTGTGATGACTGGTTACGCCGGTATCTTGTGAGTATGGGTTTATCCACTTGCCAGTACTTAACCGTACTGACCCACGAATCTTTTTCGTGGCTGCATATTCAATATTGCAGTCAACAGGTTTGAAGTCTGACGACGTTAGCTTGGGAATCCCTCCGGCTTGGCCTGGGCAGGGATTGGACGCTCTCAGTTATCTTCAGGACTCTTAGTCCAATTTGTATCTTGTCCGTAGCCGGACGTTTGTTTCTTCCGCTGTTATTGGGATCTTTGTATTTGTATCAGTTGTATCCCTGACTCGTTTGAGTCATCTTGTATCTATCTGTTTCTGTTGTAATTGTGGAAAATTCGTGAACTGTTGTAATGTTGTCATAAGTGGCAACCTGGAATCGGTTATTATGCGGATTTGGCGGGAATGCTGAAATCTGCATAGTGCCCGATCTCGGGGCGTCACAAATGGTATCAGAGCCTTGGTTCCGATTCCCGATATTGTTTCGATACGAATGGTTATCGAAGCAACGGGTCCGCAAAGCCTGTAGGTTAACCTCGCTAACGGTCGTTGTTCTAGAGTGTCAAAAACTATTTCTGCTAAACTATTTTTGGAAAACAACTCAAATAGGATTCTTGTTTTTCTCCTTATCCCTATTCTATTTCCCCTCCCATCTTATTTGTTTTGGAGTCTACTCTCGTATTCAATCTTTCAAAGTGTTAGGATCCCACGTGGGTGGACGTTTCCTGAGCCCTTAACCTAATAGGTTCGATCCTCGGAAGATTTCCTGGTGGAAGAACGTCGTCATCCGCCCGAGCAAGAATCTCTTGTTAGTGGTGTCGAGGAGATCAACTGGAAGCACGAAGAATCGATAGTCGAACTTCTTTCCCCTCCCGGGTTAGCAGGTGGATTGCGAGGGCGCAATCCCTTGTTAGTGGTGTCGTCTGTAACACCTGGGGTGTTACCTTAGGCTAGAAAGTTGTTTGTTTTCTTTTGTTTTGCATCCCATGCATCATAAGCATTGCATCATGTTTTCCAAACCACTCAAAACTCCAAAACAATTTAAATTGTTCAAAACCCTAATGGTAAATTCAAATAACACATTCAAATCAAATCAAATCCTACTTGGCAATATTTCAACTGGGAGTTTAAAAATTAAAATCTTGCAAACAAAATTAAAGCTAATAATGTTTTCATAATTGCTTGAACTTATTTAATAAAATTTGTTTATGTCCAAAATTCCCAAATCCAACATTATTTGAAATTCAACTAGCAACTTTAAATCAATTAAAGTTTCAACCCTGGAAAATAATGTTACCTTTTGCTTTAATCTCTGTTTTGCAAATTAACACAAATAATGCATAAAAGCAAAAACCCCAAACCATATTTGAAATCCAACTACCCATTTAAATTAAAACCAACATTACCAACTTTGAAATCAAAACTAACCTTGCTTATACTCACTATTTTGCAACTAATAAAATTTGATTGTACAATAAAAGAACCCCCCCCCCCAAAACCCCTTTTTCCTTTCTTTCTATCTCTCCCATTCTTTCCTTACAAGCAAAAAAAAAAAGATAAGGAAAAAAAAAATTAAGAGAGAGGAGAGGGAACCAGCCCAGTTCTTTCTCCCCAGCCCTTTACCTTTCTGGCCCACCCCCCACGTTATCTTCTCCCTCCTGTCGCTATCTCCCTGTACGAACACGTTCAGAACCAGTCGATCATCTCCTCCCCCTCTAGGATCGCTGCCGTACTAGGCTACCCTCCTCCTTAAAACCACCTTCCCCCTCTGTAACCCTAGCGCCTCCATCTCCCTAACCCTAGCGCCGCGGCGCCTTCCTGTTCCTCTGCACCATCGTCCCCTCTGCAACTTCTTCTGAACCGAGACCACCTCCACTGCCACCGAACCCTCTCTGAACCTGTCGCCACCGCCGGTCGCCGTGGAAGCGGGAGCCCTACCCGCGGGCGGGAATGGAAACTGGGACGTCCCAGCCCCCTCCTCGTCGCCTCCACCGGGCCGGAGAGGCCTCGGAGCCCCTCCCCCGCGACGTCGATGGCGCCACCGAGCGCCATCGTCCTCACCTGCTGCTGCTTCCGCGTCGACAGACCAAGGTGAGCCTCTGCTCCTTTTCCCTCTCCCACACTCTGCTCACTTCTGCCGTACGTACGTCGCTTGTCCACTGCCCCCGTTCGCCCGCAATCGCCGCCGGTCGAGCGACCGTGGTGGTCTCTGTCCGCCGCGCGCTGTCTCCTTTTTCCGTCAGGTTCAGAACGTGCATCGCGGTCGAGTTCAGTTAACAGGCACGGAGCAGATATTTCTTCAGTCAACCATCCGTTGTATCACCAATTCAGCGTAGCGCAGCTGGTCTCGTTCCGTCGCGCGCGAGCTGCCGGTCGAGGGATCGATCCCCCTCGGCCGCAGTTTTGCCTTTATTTTTCCTTTGTCCGCGCAGGGGCAGAGGCCCACCAGTCGGTGGCCCTGCGTGCCACCTCAACGCGCACCCGCCACGTTGGCGCTGGGACCCCACGGTCAGCGTGATGGTGTGTACCCGCAGCGAGTAGAAAAAAATCCAGGACCAATCCGAAAAACTTTTTCTTCCACACAAAGGTCCCTGTAAATCACAAATAAGTCCCTGTTTTCAAATCAAACATAACTTTTTAATTCCAACTCCAATTAATACAAACAAAATATGTTTTCTGCTCCAAATTAAATTGTCTATCCAACTATGCCATTTGTTTTCTGTTTTGAATTTTCAAAATGCAATTTAAATTTGAATTCAAATAATTCAATTGTAATTTGCAACAATTCATAAATAATTCATACTATTTCCAAATAAGGCAAATAAAATATGTTTTCCATACCATTTTGAACCACCAATTCAAATATAAATTTTGTTTCATGATTTGAATAATTTAAATTGCCTAAATAATTTAATTCTTGTTTAATTCATTTAAATTTGATAAAATCATAACTTGCTCAAAATAAAATAATTTTGAACATGCAAAATATGTTTTCAAACCATCAAAGTGTGAACTTTTCAAATGTGAGTTTGAATTTATGTTTTGAACAAATAAAACTTCAATTATATTCAAACTTGTTCTAAATTCAATTAAAACTTGTTTAATATTGTTTAATTCATAATAAATTCATCCTAATCCAAATTTCAATATTTGAAACATGTAATCCAACTAAAATTTGATGTTCTTTTCAAATATAAATTTTGTTATTTGTTTTGAACACTTTAACTTGATGAAAACAACAATTGCTTGTGTGACATGTTTAAGTAACCAAACTTTCCTAAACTTAATAAATAATTTCCAAACTTGTTAAACCTTATTTCAATTGGTTCTATTGTTGTTATTTTGTTGCTTTCCTCATCCATGCATCATGCTAATCCACCTTCACCTGTTGATTAGTAGGAAAACAATTGTTTCAACCATAATTCATGGGCTGTGCATATGCAACTCAAATTGCATATGGCTCCATTTAAATCTGTTTATCTTGTCAACTAGTTTACCTTGGTGCATCTTTAAACTTGTCATGCATCCATATCTTGATCATGCTGGATATTTTGCCGTAGTAGTAATTGTTGCATCCGGTGTTTGTTCGAGGTTCATTGCTTCTTCCCGGATAGGACGTTGAGATGATGTGAGCAACGACAAGTTCTGCTACCTTGCGGGATCTCAGGCAAGTATACTCACTTGCTGTCATATGGCTGCCTTTCATCACTTGTTACCGATTCTTTCCGTTGTTCTTTTCTGCTAGCCTTAGTAGTAGTTGTTTCTGTTACGAACCCATCACATGAATCCCTTAACCTTGATATTGCCTCACCTCCACTCCTATCACCCCTTTGGTTGAGCCAGTGTCTTACTAGCATGTTTAGGTTGCTTTTGCTCGAGTCTGTTACCCGTTACTTTCAGTTACTATTCTTATGTTCTGGGGGCTCGATGTTAATCAATTAACCTGTTATTAATAATATGCTGATAAGGCACCGGCAGGAGGCCCACCTCCACTGCCACCGAACCCTCTCTGAACCTGTCGCCACCGCCGGTCGCCGTGGAAGCGGGAGCCCTACCCGCGGGCGGGAATGGAAACTGGGACGTCCCAGCCCCCTCCTCGTCGCCTCCACCGGGCCGGAGAGGCCTCGGAGCCCCTCCCCCGCGACGTCGACGGCGCCACCGAGCGCCATCGTCCTCACCTGCTGCTGCTTCCGCGTCGACAGACCAAGGTGAGCCTCTGCTCCTTTTCCCTCTCCCTCCCTCTGCTCACTGCTGCCGTACGTACGTCGCTTGTCCACTGCCCCCGTTCGCCCGCAATCGCCGCCGGTCGAGCGACCGTGGTGGTCTCTGTCCGCCGCGCGCTGTCTCCTTTTCCCGTCAGGTTCAGAACGTGCATCGCGGTCGAGTTCAGTTAACAGGCACGGAGCAGATATTTCTTCAGTCAACCATCTGTTGTATCACCAATTCAGCGTAGCGCAGCTGGTCTCGTTCCGTCGCGCGCGAGCTGCCGGTCGAGGGATCGATCCCCCTCGGCCGCAGTTTTGCCTTTATTTTTCCTTTGTCCGCGCAGGGGCAGAGGCCCACCAGTCGGTGGCCCTGCGTGCCACCTCAACGCGCACCCGCCACGTTGGCGCTGGGACCCCACGGTCAGCGTGATGGTGTGTACCCGCAGCGAGTAGAAAAAAATCCAGGACCAATCCGAAAAACTTTTTCTTCCACACAAAGGTCCCTGTAAATCACAAATAAGTCCCTGTTTTCAAATCAAACATAACTTTTTAATTCCAACTCCAATTAATACAAACAAAATATGTTTTCTGCTCCAAATTAAATTGTCTATCCAACTATGCCATTTGTTTTCTGTTTTGAATTTTCAAAATGCAATTTAAATTTGAATTCAAATAATTCAATTGTAATTTGCAACAATTCATAAATAATTCATACTATTTCCAAATAAGGCAAATAAAATATGTTTTCCATACCATTTTGAACCACCAATTCAAATATAAATTTTGTTTCATGATTTGAATAATTTAAATTGCCTAAATAATTTAATACTTGTTTAATTCATTTAAATTTGATAAAATCATAACTTGCTCAAAATAAAATAATTTTGAACATGCAAAATATGTTTTCAAACCATCAAAGTGTGAACTTTTCAAATGTGAGTTTGAATTTATGTTTTGAACAAATAAAACTTCAATTATGTTCAAACTTGTTCTAAATTCAATTAAAACTTGTTTAATATTGTTTAATTCATAATAAATTCATCCTAATCCAAATTTCAATATTTGAAACATGTAATCCAGCTAAAATTTGATGTTCTTTTCAAATATAAATTTTGTTATTTGTTTTGAACACTTTAACTTGATGAAAACAACAATTGCTTGTGTGACATGTTTAAGTAACCAAACTTTCCTAAACTTAATAAATAATTTCCAAACTTGTTAAACCTTATTTCAATTGGTTCTATTGTTGTTATTTTGTTGCTTTCCTCATCCATGCATCATGCTAATCCACCTTCACCTGTTGATTAGTAGGAAAACAATTGTTTCAACCATAATTCATGGGCTGTGCATATGCAACTCAAATTGCATATGGGTCCATTTAAATCTGTTTATCTTGTCAACTAGTTTAACTTGGTGCATCTTTAAACTTGTCATGCATCCATATCTTGATCATGCTGGATCTTTTGCCGTAGTAGTAATTGTTGCATCCGGTGTTTGTTCGAGGTTCATTGCTTCTTCCCGGATAGGACGTTGAGATGATGTGAGCAACGACAAGTTCTGCTACCTTGCGGGATCTCAGGCAAGTATACTCACTTGCTGCCATATGGCTGCCTTTCATCACTTGTTACCGATTCTTTCCGTTGTTCTTTTCTGCTAGCCTTAGTAGTTGTTGTTTCTGTTACGAACCCATCACATGAATCCCTTAACCTTGATATTGCCTCACCTCCACTCCTATCACCCCTTTGGTTGAGCCAGTGTCTTACTAGCATGTTTACGTTGCTTTTGCTCGAGTCTGTTACCCGTTACTTTCAGTTACTATTCTTATGTTCTGGGGGCTCGATGTTAATCAATTAACCTGTTATTTATATTATGCTGATAAGGCACCGGCAGGAGGCCCTTTGTGGTTTTGAGGCCTGCTAGTGTCGAACTTAATTAGGAAAAGGGTCTTGTCTACTGATCCATGATGAGCGTGCTCACCGCATCCGGGTGGTAGTATGGGACCCCCCTCGACTTAGACCTGATCTGCAGCTTGTCCGAAGAGCCACACTTAGTTCGGGTGTTCCATTTGCTCCTTGCATAATGGGTGGATCCCCCATGGTTACTTATGATGATGATGCATATAGGTCGAGGCCTGTAGTGCCGGGGTGTTGTGTCCCGCGGGAGTTTTGCACACCTGCGCTGAGTATTCGGCTGCGTGGCTGGGACCTTATAGCTCCGTGGCTCCTAGGAGGGGTTGTAGGGATGGTTTGGGTCGTGTCAAGCCAACCTGAGTTTTAGTTGGTGGCTTGAGTGTGTACGGGTACTGGAGCACACCCTGCAGGGATAAATCTTCTCGAGAAGCCGTGTTTTCCGCGGTTATGGATTACTTTGTGAAAGTACTGGCTAACAAGTACCCAGACAACTTACACCTAATGATAATAACTTGACTAGTAATAGTCTTATTGACACAACAACCTGATCCATTATTCATTAATCCAACTGTGTGAGTTATCCTCGGATTGCTTCTTTGGATAAGGGGCGAGATCCAGGATGGGTTTGATTGGAGTTACTTTCAGTTGGTTACGATACTCGATCTTATCTCCTTTCTGTTAGCCGGAAGTTGTAGTATCTCTCTGTAGTTGGTTAGTGCAGCCCGCTGTCGCTTATTTGCAATAATCCCTTCCTTTCCGTTGATCCCAAAGTATTTGTATCTTGTGATGACTGGCTACGCCGGTATCTTGTGAGTATGGGTTATCCACTTGCCAGTACTTACCCGTACTGACCCACGAATCTCTTTCGTGGCTGCATATTCAATATTGCAGTCAACATGTTTGAAGTCTGACGACGTTAGCTTGGGAATCCCTCCGGCTTGGCCTGGGCAGGGATTGGACGCTCTCGGTTATCTTCAGGACTCTTAGTCCAATTTGTATCTTGTCCGTAGCCGGACGTTATGTGTTTTCTTCCGCTGTTATTTGGATCTTTGTAATGTATCAGTTGTAACCCTGGCCCGTTTGAGCCATCTTGTATCTATCTGTTTCTGTTGTAATTGTGGAATATTCGTGAACTATTGTAATGTTATCACAAGTGTCCACATGGAATCGGTTATTATGTGGATTTTGGCGGGAATGCTGAAATCTGCATAGTGCCCGATCTCGGGGCGTCACAAATGGTATCAGAGCCAAGTTCCGATTCCCGAGATTGTTTCGATACGAATGGTTATCGAAGCAACGGGTCCGCAAAGCCTGTAGGATAACCTAGCTAACGGTCGTTGTTTCTAGAGTGTCAAAACTATTTCTGCTAAACTAATTTGGAAAAACATCTCAATAGGATTCTTGTTTTCTCCTTACCCCTATTCTATTTTCCCTCCCATCTTATTTGTTTTGGAGTCTACTCTCGTACTCAATCTTTCAAAGTGTTAGGATCCTACGTGGGTGGACGTTTCCTGAGCCCTTAACCTAATAGGTTCGATCCTCGGAAGATTTCCTGGTGGAAGAACATCGTCATCAGCCCGAGCAAGAATCTCTTGTTAGTGGTGTCGAGGAGATCAACTGGAAGCACGAAGAATCGATAGTCGAACTTCTTTCCCCTCCCGGGTTAGCAGGTGGATTGCGAGGGCGCAATCCCTTGTTAGTGGTGTCGTCTGTAACACCTGGGGTGTTACCTTAGGCTAGAAAGTTGTTTGTTTTCTTTTGTTTTGCATCCCATGCATCATAAGCATTGCATCATGTTTTCCAAACCACTCAAACATCCAAAACAATTTAAATTGTTCAAAACCCTAATGGTAAATTCAAATAACACATTCAAATCAAATCAAATCCTACTTGGCAATATTTCAACTGGGAGTTTAAAAATTAAAATCTTGCAAACAATATTAAAGCCAATAATGTTTTCATATTGCTTGAACTTATTTAATAAAATTTGTTTATTTCCAAAATTCCCAAATCCAACATTATTTGAAATTCAACTAGCAACTTTAAATCAATTAAAGTTTCAACCCTGGAAAATAATGTTACCTTTTGCTTTAATCTCTGTTTTGCAAATTAACACAAATAATGCATAAAAGAAAAAACCCCAAACCATATTTGAAATCCAACTACCCATTCAAATTAAAACCAACATTACCAACTTTGAAATCAAAACTAACCTGTCTTATACTCACTATTTTGCAACTAATAAAATTTGATTGTACAATAAAAGAACCCCCCCCAAAACCCCTTTTTCCTTTCTTTCTATCTCTCCCATTCTTTCCTTACAAGCAAAAAAAAAAAAGATAAGGAAAAAAAAATTAAGAGAGAGGAGAGGGAACCAGCCCAGTTCTTTCTCCCCAGCCCTTTACCTTTCTGGCCCACCCCCCACGTTATCTTCTCCCTCCTGTCGCTATCTCCCTGTACGAACACGTTCAGAACCAGTCGATCATCTCCTCCCCCTCTAGGATCGCTGCCGTACTAGGCTACCCCCCTCCTTAAAACCACCTTCCCCCTCTGTAACCCTAGCGCCTCCATCTCCCTAACCCTAGCGCCGCGGCGCCTTCCTATTCCTCTGCACCATCGTCCCCTCTGCAACTTCTTCTGAACCGAGACCACCTCCACTGCCACCGAACCCTCTCTGAACCTGTCGCCACCGCCGGTCGCCGTGGAAGCGGGAGCCCTACCCGCGGGCGGGAATGGAAACTGGGACGTCCCAGCCCCCTCCCCGTCGCCTCCACCGGGCCGGAGAGGCCTCGGAGCCCCTCCCTCGCGACGTCGACGGCGCCACCGAGCGCCATTGTCCTCACCTGCTGCTGCTTCCGCGTCGACAGACCAAGGTGAGCCTCTGCTCCTTTTCCCTCTCCCTCCCTCTGCTCACTGATGCCGTACGTACGTCGCTTGTCCACTGCCCCCGTTCGCCCGCAATCGCCGCCGGTCGAGCGACCGTGGTGGTCTCTGTCCGCCGCGCGCTGTCTCCTTTTTCCGTCAGGTTCAGAACGTGCATCGCGGTCGAGTTCAGTTAACAGGCACGGAGCAGATATTTCTTCAGTCAACCATCTGTTGTATCACCAATTCAGCGTAGCGCAGCTGGTCTCGTTCCGTCGCGCGCGAGCTGCCGGTCGAGGGATCGATCCCCCTCGGCCGCAGTTTTGCCTTTATTTTTCCTTTGTCCGCGCAGGGGCAGAGGCCCACCAGTCGGTGGCCCTGCGTGCCACCTCAACGCGCACCCGCCACGTTGGCGCTGGGACCCCACGGTCAGCGTGATGGTGTGTACCCGCAGCGAGTAGAAAAAAATCCAGGACCAATCCGAAAAACTTTTTCTTCCACACAAAGGTCCCTGTAAATCACAAATAAGTCCCTGTTTTCAAATCAAACATAACTTTTTAATTCCAACTCCAATTAATACAAACAAAATATGTTTTCTGCTCCAAATTAAATTATCTATCCAACTATGCCATTTGTTTTCTGTTTTGAATTTTCAAAATGCAATTTAAATTTGAATTCAAATAATTCAATTGTAATTTGCAACAATTCATAAATAATTCATACTATTTCCAAATAAGGCAAATAAAATATGTTTTCCATACCATTTTGAACCACCAATTCAAATATAAATTTTGTTTCATGATTTGAATAATTTAAATTGCCTAAATAATTTAATACTTGTTTAATTCATTTAAATTTGATAAAATCATAACTTGCTCAAAATAAAATAATTTTGAACATGCAAAATATGTTTTCAAACCATCAAAGTGTGAACTTTTCAAATGTGAGTTTGAATTTATGTTTTGAACAAATAAAACTTCAATTATATTCAAAATTGTTCTAAATTCAATTAAAACTTGTTTAATATTGTTTAATTCATAATAAATTCATCCTAATCCAAATTTCAATATTTGAAACATGTAATCCATCTAAAATTTGATGTTCTTTTCAAATATAAATTTTGTTATTTGTTTTGAACACTTTAACTTGATGAAAACAACAATTGCTTGTGTGACATGTTTAAGTAACCAAACTTTCCTAAACTTAATAAATAATTTCCAAACTTGTTAAACCTTATTTCAATTGGTTCTATTGTTGTTATTTTGTTGCTTTCCTCATCCATGCATCATGCTAATCCACCTTCACCTGTTGATTAGTAGGAAAACAATTGTTTCAACCATAATTCATGGGCTGTGCATATGCAACTCAAATTGCATATGGGTCCATTTAAATCTGTTTATCTTGTCAACTAGTTTACCTTGGTGCATCTTTAAACTTGTCATGCATCCATATCTTGATCATGCTGGATCTTTTGCCGTAGTAGTAATTGTTGCATCCGGTGTTTGTTCGAGGTTCATTGCTTCTTCCCGGATAGGACGTTGAGATGATGTGAGCAACGACAAGTTCTGCTACCTTGCGGGATCTCAGGCAAGTATACTCACTTGCTGCCATATGGCTGCCTTTCATCACTTGTTACCGATTCTTTCCGTTGTTCTTTTCTGCTAGCCTTAGTAGTAGTTGTTTCTGTTACGAACCCATCACATGAATCCCTTAACCTTGATATTGCCTCACCTCCACTCCTATCACCCCTTTGGTTGAGCCAGTGTCTTACTAGCATGTTTAGGTTGCTTTTGCTCGAGTCTGTTACCCGTTACTTTCAGATACTATTCTTATGTTCTGGGGGCTCGATGTTAATCAATTAACCTGTTATTAATAATATGCTGATAAGGCACCGGCAGGAGGCCCTTTGTGGTTTTGAGGCCTGCTAGTGTCGAACTTAATTAGGAAAAGGGTCTTGTCTACTGATCCATGATGAGCGTGCTCACCGCATCCGGGTGGTAGTATGGGACCCCCCTCGACTTAGACCTGATCTGCAGCTTGTCCGAAGAGCCACACTTAGTTCGGGTGTTCCATTTGCTCCTTGCATAATGGGTGGATCCCCCATGGTTACTTATGATGATGATGCATATAGGTCGAGGCCTGTAGTGCCGGGGTGTTGTGTCCTGCGGGAGTTTTGCACACCTGCGCTGAGTATTCGGCTGCGTGGCTGGGACCTTATAGCTCCGTGGCTCCTAGGAGGGGTTGTAGGGATGGTTTGGGTCGTGTCAAGCCAACCTGAGTTTTAGTTGGTGGCTTGAGTGTGTACGGGTACTGGAGCACACCCTGCAGGGATAAATCTTCTCGAGAAGCCGTGTTTTCCGCGGTTATGGATTACTTGGTGAAAGTACTGGCTAACAAGTACCCAGACAACTTACACCTAATGATAATAACTTGACTAGTAATAGTCTTATTGACACAACAACCTGATCCATTATTCATTAATCCAACTGTGTGAGTTATCCTCGGATTGCTTCTTTGGATAAGGGGCGAGATCCAGGATGGGTTTGATTGGAGTTACTTTCAGTTGGTTACGATACTCGATCTTATCTCCTTTCTGTTAGCCGGAAGTTGTAGTATCTCTCTGTAGTTGGTTAGTGCAGCCCGCTGTCGCTTATTTGCAATAATCTCTTCCTTTCCATTGATCCCAAAGTATTTGTATCTTGTGATGACTGGCTATGCCGGTATCTTGTGAGTATGGGTTATCCACTTGCCAGTACTTACCCGTACTGACCCACGAATCTCTTTCGTGGCTGCATATTCAATATTGCAGTCAACAGGTTTGAAGTCTGACGATGTTAGCTTGGGAATCCCTCCGGCTTGGCCTGGGCAGGGATTGGACGCTCTCGGTTATCTTCAGGACTCTTAGTCCAATTTGTATCTTGTCCGTAGCCGGACGTTATGTGTTTTCTTCCGCTGTTATTTGGATCTTTGTAATGTATCAGTTGTAACCCTGGCCCGTTTGAGCCATCTTGTATCTATCTGTTTCTGTTGTAATTGTGGAATATTCGTGAACTATTGTAATGTTATCACAAGTGGCCACCTGGAATCGGTTATTATGTGGATTTTGGCGGGAATGCTGAAATCTGCATAGTGCCCGATCTCGGGGCGTCACAAAGGGTAGGGTGATGCGGAAATTGGGGGAAACGGGAGAGGGAGCCCAGTGGAGCTGAAATGTCCCTCCCGCCAACCGCTCTTCCCCAATCGGGGGCACCCTCGGGTCGTCGCTGGAACATGTGCATTCACGGGTTGGAGAGCGGAATTCTCAGTCGCTCAAGAGATCGTCTACGGGCCGTCGCCATTTACGGGCTGATCTGGCCGATTTTTTCACTCGCAAACCGTACGCGGCAGTTTTTTTTAGTTTCTCTCCGTTTAGGGGCTCTGCTAGAGATGCTCTGAGATCATATCCATGGGAACCTATTTTTATTTGTATCCGGCACCCTCTAATGGTGCTCTCTTTGGGGCCTCAGACTTGTGTCCACGGATTTGATGAGCTCGCCCACAGCGGCACTCTGAAAGTACAAGGATGCCGCCTAGAGGGGGGGTGAATAGGCGCTTTAAAATAATTACGGTTTAGGCTTGAGTAAATGCGAAATAAAACTATCATTTAATTTATCAATCACGAAATCTATACAAGCTAGGTTTACCTATGTGCACCAACAACTTATGGTAAGCAAGATATACAACTATGTGATAGCAAGATAGATGACTTTAGCATGATGGCTATCACAAATGTAAATGCATAAGTAATGAGCTAGAGTGTAGAAATAACCGAAGCACAAGGAGACACCGATGTGATTACGGAAGTTCCTTCCCAAGGGAAGTACGTCTTTTTTGGAGAGGTGGGGGTCCACCTAGGTGCTCCTCAATAGCACGGATGTGCACACCTTATTCTCCTTGAGTTTCTCCGGTGAGGGATATTCTCGTTTCCACTATGAGGTCGACTTGAAGGCATTGACCAAACCTTACACGAGGTTGAGACTATCTCCACAAGTCAATTGGGGGCTCTCAACGAAGCTTCTTGCAACAAGGTGGAATCCCCAAGCACTAACCATCTAGGGTTCTCAATACACCCAAGAGGAACAATTTGTCCGGTGACCAAGGACCCAGGAGTAACAAGCTCACGAACTTATCTTTCACGAATCCCGTGGGGAACTCAAACCGATGCACCTAATCTAATGGAAAGAACACACAAAGTGGTCAAGAACTTCTCTCCCAAATCCCACCAAAGAAACTAATGCTATGGAGGGAGGAAGGATGAAGAACAAGGAAAACAACAAATGAATCACTAGATCTAGATCTAATTGGTTCCCCTCACAAAGAGGAGGAATTGATTGGTTGAGTTGTTGATCTAGATCTGCTCTCTCTTTTCCCTCAAGTGGAAGCAAGAATCATTGGAGGGATTGAGAGATAGAAAGGTCTTGGAGGTCAACAATGGAGTTCAAACTTTCCCAAAGAGTTGGAGAACCATTGGGGAAGAAGGCCCCTTAAATAGGTCAACCAAATATTCAGCCGTTGGGGGGGGCAGAAAACGCGCTGTGGCGATACTACCGGTGAAACCACTGGTACTACCGCCCCCTGGGTAAGTTAGGAGCATGGCTGAAAAACTGCCCCAGACAGAGGTACTACCGGTGGTTTCACCGGTACTACCTCCACTGACATTCCGAAGGGGTATTCGGCGGTACCGGTACTACCGCTGCTGGGAAAACTGACATAATCTCCGGTACGAAAACGGTCATAATTTTTGCATACGGACTCCGTTTTTGATGTTCTTGGGCTTGTTGAAATCGCAACGAAGAGCACTACAAGAATATGCAGAGAAATATCATATTACAAAATGGGAAGATAAAATAAAATGATGAAAAATTTGACCTATCTTTAAAGGACAATCGGTAGAAACCTCCAACATCAAAAATACGATAAGTTGTTCATACGAAATCCATTTTTGATGAACTTGAGCTTGACATGAAGAACATGAAAATATCTAAAACCACACATGGAGAAAACCCAAATAAGAAACAAGAAGGATGATGCCAAGTATGCAAAGGTTTAAGCTCTCTACGATAGATACGATCAAGATACGCATTCAAGAGCCCCCCTTGATAGAATGGTTATCTATCCTATAATCCGGTCTCCCAACTAACATAATGAGCTAGATGATGACGATCTTAATCACCTCAAGTTGGATCACCTTTCTTGATTGCGCTTCGCTTCGTGAAGACTTGTAAATTGCTCCCCCATAAGCAAATATGAGAGAGCTTCTCACATGACCATCTTCACTTGAACATAATCTCCATATGGGTGGCAAGCTTTGCACACCTACATGATCAAAAAATTATGTTATCTTTATTCATGATGATGATGTCTTGAAGGTAAACATGAATGTTCACACAATCTCCTTCTTCAAGACATGCTTGTAATATGGTCAATAATAGCATGAAAATTCTTCTTCTTAATCATATAGATATATTCATTAATGATCTTGATAGCATCCAACCTTGAATCCAACACATGGAGTTCAAATGGTTCGAATGGACAAACCTACAAGAATGTCTCAATGCAAACATTAGTCCATAAGGATTGTCATTAATTACCAAAACCACACATGGGGGAACCATGCACTTTCAATCTCCCCCATTTTGGTAATTGATGACAATCCCTTTTACGAGGGTTTATAAAATGAATTAAGAAAACATGCAAAGCAAACAAGCATGGATGCAAGAGCATGAAAGGTAAATGCTTAAGAACGAAACCAAAGCATAAAACCAAATTCCCTTAAACCCTCTAAATCTCTCCCCCGTTGGCATCCGTTGCCGAAATGGGCGGAAAATTTTAGACGACCAATATAGTAAGAGCTCCCCCATAATTTAGGAATTTCTCATAATATGAGAGAAATGGAACGCATATTCAATGAAGAATAGATGAGGGAGATCAAGCTATATTGAGGACCAAAAAAATGGCAAATAAGATTATATTTCTCCAAACTTCTTCCAAAGAAAGGCAAGCAATCAAAACGATCCAAAAAACCGATTGAACACAAGATTTTATGATTTTAGCAAAAGAGTGTTTTAATGAAAATGGAGAAGCTCCCCAATGGTCATTCAGTATTTAGAATTTTTGCATTTAAGTACAAAGTGCGCAAATATGGAATCATCACTCCCCCAATATCCTTTAGAACACAAAACAAGTGCAAGCGATCATAGATAAGAAGAAAAACCAAGGCACTTAAACAAATTGGTTGAACACCAAGAGAGGATACCAAATAAAAATATAACTCCTCTTATGTGTATAAGTTTCTAAGTAGAGAACAATCATGATATATATCCACACAGAAACATGTACACATAAAATAGTTACTAAAGAAAAGAACATGATATCAAAGAGAAAGTCATAAATACACCAATAAGATATGTTTTTGAAATGAAAGCATAGCACATAGCTCAAATTTATCCTTAGAGGGGATATAAATGAAAATCCAACACAAACAAATAAAAAACATCACAAATATCAATAAGGGAAAAGAGATAGTTGCAATGTTTTGATAGAAGCAACAAGTATCACAACAAAATAAAAGAAATGTGCAAATAAAATATTTTCATGCCAAGATGCAACCTACATAAGGTTGAAACAAGATAATGTATGCATGAGGCAGATACTTGTTACCGAGATGCTAATGGTGATGTTGTAGTAGATAATATTTAATTCATCATCCTAAGCTTGACTCTGATAAGCACATGGTGACGACACCTTCCTTGAGAATGAGACAAACATCCAATGCATCTCAAATGTACCTAAAACATATTTAAATACAAAATTGTCCCCAAACTTATTGGGTCCAAAGTAGTTAGACAAACTACAATACATAGGATAAGATCCACATAAATATGTGCAATAGGTAATCCTCCCCCAAACCAGCTGTTGCCCACTTTCCCTCACCAGCGGTAGTACCGGTGTTACGGTACTACCGGTGCGGTCAGTGTCCCAGAGCCCAAAGGACTCTCTCCCTGCGTAACAGAATCCGCAACACCGGAGGTACCGGTGGAATTAGCGGTACTACCACCCATCGGTACTACCGGTGGCCTCCGTCGTTGCCTTCGCAATGTACTAACAGAGCGATGGTTTGGCGGTACCACCACCGGTACCAGCACCGGTGGTGGACAGCCCGTGGAAGCCTGAAGAAACGCCAGAGATATCGATGGTACCAGAGGTACTACCGCCCACCGGTACTACCGGTGGCCTCTGATGTGGTCTCCGCGATGTACCAACAGAGCGTCGAATTGGCGGTAGTACCACCGGTACCGCCACCGGAGGTTGCCTCCCTGGAGATGTGCTGGAGAGTACCAGGGGGCGGTACTACCGTGGTTTCACCGGTACTACCGCCACCTAGGAGAAGGTTGGCCAGCTTCCAGCATTTAAGATTTCCGCCGATTTTGGATTGGGTGGAGTTTACCCTATATAACGGATCAAAGAAAGTAAAGTATACCATATCAAATGCATTAGTAAATATGCATGCACATACTTTCAAGAACCAAAAGAGATATGATGTGGACAAAAACACCAAGAAAACAAACGAGGGTGCACAAGATTGTGACACCACAAAAGGTTGTCCAAATCATACCAAAGATCCAAATCAACACATGGTTGATAAGAAACCAATTTGAAAATAAATCAAGTGAAAATGAGATACATAAAGAACCATTTAACACTTGAAAGAAACAAAATAAAAGTTAAATCAAGAAATGAGATATTGAACTCCCAAAAGAGATACCAACAGAAAGATTCATTAATGAAAAGAAGTCCAATATCCAAAGTAGACCAGTTTAAAAATAAATCAATGAGAAGATAACCAACTCCCATAAAGAGCAAGGTTCTAAACCAAACCCTCAACACTTTTCATGATGGCACAAAGTACCAAGATGAAAAAGGTTTGTCTTCCAAATAGACACATCATCGGGATTAAATACCAATTGAGAAAGATCTAAAGACAAATGAAGAAAAATAGTGTTCTAAATAATATAGGAAAGCTCCCCCATGATTTGTGCGTTACTTATAATTTTGTATTTGAATACAATATGCACACAAGTGGGATCCTTGCTTTAGCTTTACCAATTAGAACACCAATAAAATACGAGTAAACCAAAGAGATTCTCAAAAGGCAAGGAAGACAATGGGAATGAGCACAAAGAAATTACTTAGCATGAAATATGGGAAAAAGAAGCCATAGCCCAAGTAAATACGATCAATACATTATACCACAAATAAGATTATCACTTGTCAAGGACAAGGAGAGAAGTTATTACTCGGTGGTATGTTGCATACATATTCGTGATCATATCACAAAACAAAAGATTACGAAAAGAATAGGAATGAAAACACAATGCTTAAGAAGAGATTATTGGTGGCTTCAATAGTCGAATGATCATGCAAAGCAATGATTAATATGTCATGAAGCAACCGGTTTCCGAGAAGGTAAATACTCGTGCACATTTGAGGAAAATCGCACCAAGAAACTCTCTCACAAACAAGATGCCAAAAGATGAGAAAGTTGAAACTTGTTTGAGCACACATACCACATAGGAACAAGATAATTGACAATACCAATTCTAGGTGGCAAAACCTCAAATGTGCATATTCTCTAGGTTTGTAATATGCAAAAAGAATATTACTCCCCCATAATGTGATAATCCGTATCTTCTTAGCAAGAGGCAAACAAAGACCAACTAGAGATAATTAATAGACATTATAGAATTTGAATTTCTCACGAGTATATGACATACCACATAGAGACTAGATAATATTGAAATATCAACACTAAGCGGTATCGCGTTTATGGGGCCCGCCAAATCGACACCGCTGCCCACTTTTTATAGCAGCTCTCCCTCGCCGATACAATACACAACCCGCTGAACGTGCAACGATGTCGCCTAGAGGGGGGGGTGAATAGAGGATTAAAACTTTTCCGGTTAATGCTTGCTAAATGCGGAAATAAACTAGGTGTTTAAATTAACAAGCACACAACCTAAATATTCTAGGGTCAACTAGGTGCACCAACAACTTATGCTAAGCAAGACAAGTAACAAGGTGATAGAAAGATATATAACTTCAAGCTCGAAGGCTATCACAATGTAAATTGCATAAGTAAAGAGGCTCGGGTATAGAAATAACCGAGGCACACTGAGACGATGATGTAATCCTGAGTTCCTCCTTTGAGGGGAGTACGTATCGTTGGAGGGGTGTGAGCTCGCCACAAGAGGCCTACTCAACGCCACAAAGGCCTCACCCTATTCTCCGATGAACCTCGCCACAAAAGCCTCTTTCACCTTCCACTATTGGCAACCTTCAATCTCGAGGCACGTATCCACAACTTAATTGGAGGCTCTCGATGTCACCACAATCTTGGGGCACACATCCACAACTCAATTGGAGGCTCCAAAGAACACCTCAAAGTAGTCTAGGGTCCAAGACCCAAGAGTAACAAGCTCACAAACTTTCAACTTCCACAAATCCTCGTGGAGAGA
Source organism: Alopecurus myosuroides (assembly GCA_028641055.1). Lineage (NCBI taxonomy): Eukaryota > Viridiplantae > Streptophyta > Magnoliopsida > Poales > Poaceae > Alopecurus > Alopecurus myosuroides. Next base: position 447,976,835 of record CM054058.1, on the reverse strand, counting down.
GCAAACTGATGAAACCGATGCAAAAGGCAAGAGCACAAGTGCTCAAATCCTTCACTCTCAAATTCCAACAAAGCAACAAGTCCTTATGGGGGAATAAGAGAGGAAGAACAATGGAGGAGAAACACCAAGAACTCCAAGATCAAGATCTATTAGGTTTCCCTCACTAAGAAGGATGAAGGATTGGTGGAAATGTAGATCTAGATCTCCTCTCTCTTTTCCCTCAAAGATATGCAAGAATCATGGGAGGAATTGAGAGAAGGGCAAGCTTTCCAAGGTCAACAATGAAGGAGAGAGAGGGGAAAATTCGTGCTTGGAAGACCTAACTCTTTGGGGAAGAAGGGGGCCTTTTATAGGTCCCCACGAAAAATAGCCGTTGCAGGAAAAACTCACACCGGAGACACTGGTCTGAAGACCGTAGACTCCGGTCTGAACCGTAGACTCCGGACACTCTCCGCGCCTTATATAGTGGGCGACACCATTGGAGCAACCCCTGGAGGTTTTTTTGGTCCGGAGACTCCGGACTGAACACCGGAGACTCCGGATAGCCGGAGATTCCGGTCCTAAGTCCGGAGATTCCGGACTGACGAAAACAGCAGAAACACTAATACTAAAACGCTCATAACTTTTGCGCCCGGACTCCGTTTTCGATGTTCTTTGGCTCGTTGAGTTCGTAACAAAAAACTCTACGAAATCAAGCAGAGAATCATCACTGCCCAACAATTGAATCTAAAACCAAATGTAGAAAGGTTTAACCTCTCTAAGAGGAACAACCGGTAAAACCTCCATCACCGAAACAAACATAACTTTTGCGAATGAACTCCGATAGAGGTGAATACAATTGGGTTGGAAAGATAACATCAAGGAGTATCCAGACATAAAATGAATGGAGAAGTTACCACACATGGAAGTTGTGGAAACATTCTCAAAGCTGAACCGGATATTTTCACCACAGAAAACGCAACAAGTTTTTCTTACCAAAACCGTTTTCGATAAACCTTGGCTTGTCATGAAGATCACGACAAGCACCAAAACCCCAATAAGATAAAATCCAAATAAGAACCAATAAAGATGATATGCAAGAATGCAAAGTTTTGAGCTCTCCACAACGATTCAATCAAGTTACTCACTTGAGAGCCCCTCTTGATAGTACGACTATCTATCCTAAAATCCAGTCTCCCAAAAGGCACGAGACCGGTAAAATAGAAAAACTATCAAGATTATAACTTTGAATTGAGCATTCCACTTGATCAAGATGATGACGATCTTGACTCTCTCAGGTTGGATCTTCTCTCTTGATCATGCTTGCTAGCACATTCTCCGCTTGATGAATACTTGCAAGTTTCTCCCCCATCCACCAGTATGGGAGAGACTAGCTCGCCCATACACTATTGTGGGATAGACCTTTCTCGGCAAATCTTCACAAGGCCACAAAATCCAAATGGGCGTCAAGCGTCAAGTAGGATTTCTTCGAGGTGCTTCACTTGAGCTTCCACATCAAGCTTGACAAGGAACACCGCTTGACGACAACATAGAGCATGGGCTATATGAAATCTTCCTTTTGATGCATTACCATGGAAATATACCTAACCAAACATAGAAATGACACATACACATATTATGGGTTAGTTCACAAAGCTATATGATCAAGTTCTTACCATACCACGAGATACACAATCCCACTTGGTACATCTTGTAGCTTTGTGTGTTGATCACTTGCTTGATCAACCTTGTATATTTTATTCTCACTTAAAATGATGATGTCTTGAAGATAATCATGAAAGATCACCTAATCCTTTCCTTCAAGACAAACTAGAAATATGCATAACTCAAATCATGACCATTCTTCATATAAATCCTTGAATATGACAATGGCCATCACGGAAGCTAATAGAGTTCAACACATGAACTCCATTATTTCCCATGGACAAGATCTACAAGGATAATGCAATGCAAACATTAGTCCACAAGGATTTTCGTTAATTACCAAAACCACATATGGGGGCACCATGCACTTTCAATCTCCCCCATTTTGGTAACTGATGACAATCCCTTTTTACGAGGGTTTACATGATGAATTAAGCAACCATGCAAAACAAAGAGCAAGGATGCAATAGCATGGAAGGCAAATGCTTAAGAACGAAACTGACGCATAAAACCAAATTCCCTTAAACCCTCTAAACTTCTCCCCCATTGGCATCCATTGCTGAAATGGGAAAAAAAATTAGAAGGCCAATATAGTAAGAACTCTCCAATAGTGTATGCATGCGTCATGATATGAGTGAAGTCAAGTGCATATATCCAACTACGAATAGATGGAGGGAGATAAAACTATATTGAGGATCCAAAGATTTGCAAAGAAAGTCAAATTTAAGGAAACTTTCACAAATAAGCAACCAACCAAAAAATCCGAAAAAACCGATTGACCAAAAACAATATTATGAAAAGATAAACCAAGTAATCTAGAAAATCACGAGGGGGATCCCCAAGGTACATGCACAATGTAAGATTTGAATTACTATATAGTGTGCACAACATGGAATCATCACTCCCTTATAGATAATTTTGAACACAAACAAGAGCAAGAGAATAGATGGGAAAAGAAGCAAAGCAAATTGCAATTAAAGAAGAGTTGAGCAATTAAGATCAAAGAGTGACAAATAAAGACTTACTCAACCGAAATAGATGGGTGCGACAAGGAAAAACATTTTTAGGAGACTAATAGGATGATAAAATCATAAACATAGTCTTTCAATATATGAGGCACTTAGTGCATATCATGTCTTTCCCATACACACAAACCAACAGGATAACCACATAGGTCCACAAGCTTATTAAGATGCAAAAGGAATACCAAATGAGAAGCAAAGCTTGTTCCTTTTAGGAACCACCAAGGAATATAAAGCAATAAAAGGTGGTCACTAAAGAGATAGAATATCAATTAAAGATTTAACTATTCTCGTGTGTATAAGTTTCTAAGTGGACACCAATCACAAAGAAAAATGCACACACAAAATAGGTACAAAGGTGAAGAACATGATATCCAAGAGAGTTTCATAAATATACCAATAAGATGTTTGCTTGAAAGCAAAGCACAAAGCTCAATTTTACCTTAAAGGTATATAGATGAACAATCAACAAACTCATCAAAGTGTCACAAATATCACAAGGGAAAAGTGATAGTTGGAATGCTTCGAGAAAGGTAACTCGTATCACAAAAAGGCAAATGGTTTTGAGAAAATATCAATATTGCATATGAGAGACTTAGAGTAGAAGTTGCTAGATTAATATACTTGGGATTGGTGAATCATGAAAATGATTATAAATATCCCCTTGATATGTAATCATCCCGGCTTACTCATATTTGCAATAAAGATGCTTTTGAAAAGAAATTTGCAAGAACAAAATGAAATGCAACAAATGGAATTCATGCCAATATGAAACCTACAAAAGGTTGAAATCTAGAAATGTGTGGATGAGATAGATACTTTTTACCCAGATAGACATTGGTGATGAAGAGGATGTGAATTCATTAACCATCGTAGCTTGACTCCTATAATCCCATGGTGAGAATACCTTCCGTATGAATGAGGCAAGCAATCAATGTATCTCAATTGTACCTAAAAACAAAATTCAAGTACAAAATTGTTCCCAAACTTATTGGGTCCAAAGTAGTTAGAACAACTACAATACATAGGATAATCTCCACAAACATATGTGCATATTAATATTAATTTGAATTTCATGCACATCTTAGCCATTTAGGATTTGATGGAGTTTATCCTATCTATTGGATCAAGGAAAGTAAGCGTGCCAAAAGATATGCATAGTAAATACACATGCACAAAACTTTCAAGAACCAAACGAGATACAATTTGGACAAAAACACCAATTAAACCAAGAAGGCACTCACACGAGTGAAAAGAAAGAGAGTTTTCCAAATTATATCAAAACCAAAATCAACACATGATTGAGGAAACCAAAAAGAGAAGATACCAAAAAAATAATAAACAAACCCTCTACACTTTTCATGATGGCACACAAAGTACCGAGACGGAAAATGTTCGTCTTCCAAAGAGACAAGTCATTGGGATAAAATACCAATTTCAAGACAACAAGTGTTCAAACGCAAGGATAGATCTTCCAAGAATAGTGCATTAATTATGATATTGAATTTGAATACAAAATGCAAACAATGGAATCATTACTCTCCATATGTATTATTCAAACACTATTCATGTTAAATAAAATAAATAAGATGCACTACCAATTTAAAGAATGGTGGTCTACTCAATGTAGGATAGCTTCCCCAAGAATAGTGCAACCCAAAGAAGTATGAATTTGAATGTAAGTGCACAAGAATGGGATCATTGCTTTTCCTACCACAAGAAAGCACAAAACAAATTTTGAGTAGAGCAAGGAAGACACAAGGGAGTTAAACCAAACAAATCATTGGCAAGAAACAAGGCAATATTAGAGAAACGGCCAAAGTAAATATGATCAATAAACTTACCAAAAAAACATTATCACTTGTCAAAGACAGGAGATGTATGGAGATATTTCTCGGTGGTAGATTTGTTCACAATAATATTCACAAAACATAAGCATGTGATAAAAGATAGGAATAGAAAAACATGCTTAAAAATAGATTCTTGAAAGCTTCAAATAAAAACCGAAAAATGCAAAGAACCAAGAAACTCTCACAAGCAAGATACCAAAAGAAGAGAGACAAAACACATTTAAGAAAACATGGAACTTGTTTGAGCAATATGCCACATAAGAACAAGATTATTGACAATATCAATTCTAGGTGGCAATACCTCACATGTTCACATTTTTAGGCTTGTAATATGCACATAGCTTATTACTCCCCCATAATGTGATAATCCATTTTTTAACAAGATTACAAGAAAACAAATCCAACAAGAGAAAGTTAATGGACATTAGAATTTGAATTTATCATGAGAAATACATACCATATAGAGAGAAGATAATATTGATATATCAACACTAAGTGGTATTCCTCATGTACACACATTTTAGGATAATAAAGTTGCAAGAGCATATTACTCCCCTAAAATGGGATAGTCCATTAAACTCCCAAAGAGCCAACTAAAAACTAAAAAAAGTTTGAAAGGAAGGCTCAACACAAAACACACAAGTATATGGAGTGCAAAACAACAAACATAATTAGATTACTCAAGATAGGTAAGTAGTAAGCACAACATATAAAAACACATGCTAGCAACAAAACCAACACATGCAAGGGGGCAAGTAACTTTCAATGAATATATGAATTAGATACAAGTTACCACAAGGAGGAACATTGGATAAGTGATATACATAATACAAGTGACTTGGCTGGAGGAAATATAATTGATGAAGATCCCTTAATTCTTCATGAGATAGCCAAGTCTCCAATGCCCTCCAACAACACCTATCGATCAAGTTTGAGCTTGTTGGTCCTCAACCAAGTTGGGTCCTAAGAGGTTAGTCACAATAGATTTGGCAACCCAAATGGTTCTTTTCTTGACACCACTTGGAGTACCAACATACTTGGCAAACACATTTCCCACATTATCCTTCTGAATGGAATAAACATTATCAACAAGGATAGGGTTGGATAATGTACCATTGGTGCATGAAGAAGCAAAGTGTCCCTTCTCACGACAAAGGTAGCAACATCGACTCTTCTCTTTCTTCTTAATAGGATCCTCAACTTGAGGAGCCTTGGCTCGAGTCTTCATAGGAGGTGGTTGTTGTTCATCTCGTGGTTGAGCATGAGATTGAACAAGAGTCCGCTTCCCTAGTTGCTTCTCACTAATAGTATTCTTCTTCAAAGGGCAAGATCTAACATGGTGCCCTTCAATCTTGCACTTGAAGCAAATAATCTTGGACGGATCTTTTACTTGTTCTTGGCCCTTCTTCTTGTCAACCTTGTACTTATTATTGATATTGGAGTTGAATCCAAGTCCACTCTTGTCATTGGGAAGTCTTCGCACTCTCCACATCTTGTCAAGGAAGGAACTCCCTTCATGACTCTTTTCCAAGTCTTTATTCAAAGAAGTGACTTGGGCCTTGAGCTCTTTAATTTCATCTACATGGTTAGAATCAACACAAGAGCTAGAGGAAGTAGATGCTTCATTGTTAGAGCAAAAAGTAAAGGAAAATAATTAATCACAAGATGTACAAACATTATGAGAGGATGAATTACTAATAGTAGCACAAGGCAATATAGCATTACTAGAAGAGATTGTGCTAGTAACCACATGAGGCTCACAATATGTTACCTTTGTAGTGATAACCTCAATAGCTAACTTTAGCTTAGTATGGGATGCTAGAAGATCCTCATGAGAGCTAGAAAGCTTTTCATGGCTTTCTTCCAATTTCCCACACTTGCTAGTCATCAACTCAAGTTGAGCCCTTAGCTCAACATTCTCCTTCAAAATAGATGCTTCACAAGATGTGGAGTTAGTAGCACAAGCATCAATAGAAATAGAAGAAGACAACTTGGCAAGCTCATTATTCAACCTAGAATTTTCCTCAATTAGATTAGCATTGCCAACAACAAATTCAACCTTCTCCTTTTTAAGCACTTTATATTTAGCAATAGTATGGTCACGTGATTTAGTGAGAAAGGCTATTTGTTCATTATAGATCTCCTAAATAGATTCATGTTTCTCCTCAAGAGTAACTCGGAGCTCATGCTCTTCCTCAAGGGCTACCTGGAACCCCGCAATTTCATCTATGTACCCACGTTCTAGGCTATAACATTTATCAAGGCTAGTGTCCATAGCCTTAATAGTCTCATCGCGCTCAACAAGGGTACCCATGATTTCAAAGAGAATAGGCACTATTACTCTTTGTGAGAACATTAAGAACTATTTTACCTTTCTCATAAATGGGATCACCATTATCATTTTCTTCTTCATCATCATCAATATATGAAGAGGGTTCCAAAGGAGGGGATACCTTTGAATCCTTAGCCATAAGGCACATATGAGAAATGGATAACGATGATGAAGATTTACTTGAAGCACCATTAAGGTCCATGTCTTGTTCCACCAAAATGTGGGATTCCTCTACATTATTGGCCACACAATACTAGAGGAAATGGAAGCATTGTTTTCATTACAACGAGACATAGGAAGCATATCATCATTTTATTTAGTTGAACAACTATTACATGATATGCAAGGACTATCAATACTAGCATGTAAGGAATTTTGAGTGATAGAAGAGATTAAGTCCAAAGATAGAATATTGCAATGAGATAGGGATGAAGTATACTCAATAGTAAATTCAATATCTACAATGCAATTTATATCACCACTCACCATATCATTACCTTGTGACAAATCACATGTTGGTGGAGTGGAGAAAGATGTGAACTCATCACGACTGGAAGTGGATGGAGAACAATCATCCTCAATAATGTTGGACACATCATATATATCTTGAAGTTTTGTCAATAACTCACGAGCGTTCCGAAAAGGTTTGATTGATTCAATGACTAAATCGCTCAAAACACACACGAGACCATTAGATACAAGAGTATTGAGATAAGAGTTTTCCTCATCCTCTAAAGATAAATCTTGAGAATCCTTTGGAGGAGGAAAATCCATATCTACAATTCTCCTTACATACTTTGGACCCATGTCCGTAAGAAAATTAAGAATGCGATTTTTCCAAACATCATAATTTCTACCATAGAATATAAAAGCGGGATCGTGCTCTATTTCCCTAAATGACATCGTACTCTCTAGGATGTAAATCCTAATAAAGAGAGCCCATGCTCTGATACCAATTGAACGTGCAATGATGTCGCCTAGAGCGGGGGGGGGGGGGGGGGTGAATAGGCGATTAAAACTTTTCCTCTTAATTCTTGCTAAATGCGGAAATAAACTAGGTGTTTAAATTAACAAGCACACAAACTAAATATTCTAGGATCAACTAGGTGCACAAACAACTTATGCTAAGCAAGACAAGTAACAAGGTGATAGCAAGATATATAACTTCAAGCTCGAAGGCTATCACAATGTAAATTGCATAAGTAAAGAGACTCGGGTATAGAAATAACCGAGGCACACTGAGACGATGATGTATTCTCGAATTCCTCCCTTTGAGGGGAGTACGTCTCGTTGGAGGGATGTGAGCTCTCCACAAGAGGCCTACTCAACGCCACAAAGGCCTCACCCTATTCTCCGATGAACCTCGCCACAAAGGCCTAGTTCACCTTCCACTATTGGCAACCTTCAATCTCGAGCCACACATCCACAACTTAATTGGAGGCTCTCGATGTCACCACAATCTTGGGGCACACATCCACAACTCAATTGGAGGCTCCCAAGAACACCTCAAAGTCGTCTAGGGTCCTAGACCCAAGAGTAAGAAGCTCACAAACTTTCAACTTCCACGAATCCTCGTGGAGTGAGATAACCGATGCAAAAGGCAAGAGCACAAGTGCTAAAATACTTCACTCTAAAATTCCAACAAATAAAAAAATGATTATGGGGGAATAAGAGAGAAAGAACAAAGGAGGGGAAACACCAAGAACTCAAAGATCAAGATCTATTAGGTTTCCCTCACTAAGAAGGAAGATGGATTGATGGAAATGTAGATCTACATCTCCTCACTCTTTTCCCTCAAAGATATGGAAGAATCATGAGAGGAATTGAGAGAAGGGAAAGCTTTCCAAGGTCAAAAATGGAGTATAGAGAGGGGGGAAATTTGTGCTTGGAAGACCTAGCTCTTTGGGGAAGAAGGGGGCCTTTTATAGGCCCCACGAAAAAATAGTCGTTGCAGGAAAAACTCACACCGGAGACTCCGGTCTAAACCGTAGACTCCGGACACTCTCCGGACCCTATATAGTGGGTGACACCATTGGAGCAACCCCTGGAGTTGTTTTTGGTCCATAGACTCCGGACTGAACACCGGAGACTCCGGATAGACGGAGATTTCGGCCCTAAGTCCGGAGATTCCAGAGTGACGAAAACAAGAGAAACACTAATACTAAAATGCTCATAACTTTTGCGTCCGGACTCCGTTTTTGATGATCTTTGGCTCGTTCAATTTGCAACGAAAAACTCTACAAGATCACGCAGAGAAACATCACTGCCAAGCAATGGAAATTAAAACCAAATGTAGAAAGGTTTAACATCTCTAGAAGGAACAACCGGTAAAACCTCCATCACCGAAACAAACATAACTTTTGTGAATGAACTCCGAAAGAGGTGAATACAATTGGGTTGGAAAGATAACACAAAGGAGTATCCAAATACAAAATGAATGGATAAGTTACCACACATGGAAGGTATGGAAACATTCTCAAATCTGAACCGGATATTTTCACCACAAAAAACGCAACAAGTTTTTCTTACCGAAACCGTTTTCGATAAACCTTGGCTTGTCATGAAGATCATGACAATCACCAAAACCCCAAGGAGATCAAAGACAAATAATAACCAATAAAGATGATATGCAAGAATGCAAAGGTTTGAGCTCTCCACAACGATTCGATCAAGTTACTCAGTTGAGAGCCCTCTTGATAGTACGACTATCTATCCTAAAATCCAGTCTCCCAAAAGGCACGAGACCGGTAAAATAGAAAACCTATCAAGATTATACCTTTGCCTTGAGCATTCCACTTGATCTAGATGATGACGATCTTGACTCTCTTAAGTTGGATCTTCTCTCTTGATCATGCTAGCTAGCACATTCTCCGCTTGATGAATACTTGCAAGTTGCTCCCCATACACCAGTATGGGAGAGACTAGCTTCCCCATACACCATTATGGGATAGACCTTTCTTGGAAAATCTTCACAAGGCCACAAACTCCAAGTGGGCAGCAAGCATCAAGTAGGATTTCTTCGAGGTGCTTCACTTGAGCTTCCACGTCAAGCTTGACGACACATAGACCATGGGCTATATGAAATCTTCCTTTTGATGCATGCCCATGGAAATATACCTAAACACACATAGAGATGCCACAGACACATATTATGGGTTAATTCACAAATCTATATGATCAAATTCTTACCATACCACGAGATACACAATCCCACTTGGTACATCTTGTAGCGTTTTGTGTTGATCACTTGCTTGATCAACCTTGTATCTTTTCTTCTCACTTCAAATGATGATGTATTGAAGATAATCATGAAAGATCACCTAATAATTTCCTTCAAGACAAACTAGAAATATGCATAACTCAAATCATGACCATTGTTCATATATATCCTTGAATATGAGAATGGCCATCACAGAAGCTAATAGAGTTCAACACATGAACTCCATTATTTCCCATGGACAAGATCTACAAGGATAACTCAATGCAAACATTAGTCCACAAGGATTGTCATTAATTACCAAAACCACATATGGGGGCACCATGCACTTTCACCCGTGACCTAGATCCTGTCGTATCCACCACATCCGTCGCCATGGACTGCCCCCCTCTCCCGCATCTAGCGGCCGAGCGGAAGCTCTGCGTCACCTCCGACGGAGAGAGAGGAAGTGCACGACGCTGTGGTACATGACGCAGCGGCAGCTGGTGCCGTCGGCATAACTCCCTCGCGAGACGTAGGAGTTTGACGTGCACCACGGGCTCCGGCTCGAGTGCTGCATCCACTCTGGGAGTTTCTCCCGCGCGGGGAGTTCTACCGGCGAGGGCAGCTCCGCCCGACATCCTCCGTTGCAGCTGCGGCTGCTCGAGATCGATCCCGCCTTTGAGGCCTGCGACCCGGTGGCGTTCGAGGGCGCCATGGGGCCAAGACTTTTGTCTCCGACGGATATCCTCGAGCACGTCTGAAAGTGCAATATGGTCAACTAGAGGGGGTGAATAGGTGACCTAATTTTTTTAATCTTTTCCCTTTTTAATTAGGCTAAGCAAGTAAAAGACATGGTTGTCTAGATGTGCAACTAGATGAACACCCTAAGTGATACGAAGACAAGTACGCAAGGGAGCAATATGTAAAGTACAAGATAACCACAAGTGTAAACAAGGAAACAAGGATATGTTTCCCGTAGTTCTTTCTCAAGAGAAGTACGTCTATGTTGGAGAGATGGGGAGCCACCTAGGCGCTCCTCAATAGCACAAATATGCACACCTTATTTCCACTATGAGGAAGACTCTCGTTTCCACTATGAGGTCGACTTAAAGGCATTGACCAAACTTTTATACAAGGTTGAGGATACTCCACAAGTTGGATGGAGGCTCTCAACAATCCGAAGCTTCTTGAAACAAGGTGGAAGCTACAAGCACTAGGGTTTCTCTAGGCAGTCTAGGCGTCTAGAGGAAAAAGACAGGTATTTATAGCCTCCTCCGAATTCTAGCCATCTAGAGGAAGGAGATCTAGGATTTTTAAGCTTTGAATCTATGGAGGAGAGAGAGGACTCGACGAGCTAGCTGTCTAGAGGAAGAAGACAGGTATTTATAGCCTCCTCCGAATTCTAGCCGTTGCTTTCCTCTAGGGCCGGAATATTCCGGTATATGTACCGGAAATTTCCGGGCGTAGGGGTCGGATATTTCCAAATCTTCGGGGGTGGGGATAGTTCAATAATCCGGTGGGCGCAAATTTCCATCCATATTTCTGCCCTCATTCCAGAGAGTGGGCATCAACGACACGTATTCTTCGTGGGGAAAATAAGGGCCGTAAATTTCCGGTCAATTTACGCCCTTGCACCCGAGAGCGGGCAATTGGGACGCACCCTTCCTTGGCAACTGGTCTTCAAGCAGGCCGGAAATTTCCGGGGTCAGGCCCAAAAATTCCGCCCTTTCGGCACTAGAAATTCTGGCTTGCGTCCTGAAAATTTCGACCTCAATAATCCCAGGTGTTTTTGAGTTTTCTACGTGATTCTTTTCCAAAGGTTTTATGTTGTTCTTGATCAAGTTTATAATCCCAGGCGTGAACACTTTAGCACGATGTTTGTAGAATAACCTGTTATGTTATCACCACCAAAATAATTAGAGGATACATGACCTTTCAACGTCTCTGGCGCATCCGCCAGCAAAGCGAGCGGGAGGAGCAGGACGCGGCGAAGTGGTGCCGCCTCTGTGACATCCTCCTCGATCAAGGCATCACAACATCTTTGCAGCAGCAGGAGAAGGTGACGAAGTGGGCCACCGAGGCGAAGAAGCAGGAGGAGGTCTTCGTCGACCTCGACCCCGACGAGTAGAACGTCGCCGTCGTCAATGACGCCACTACTCCCGTAGGGCTTCGGTAAAGAACCAATGAGCCCAACTTTTGGACTTAGATATGGAGGGCCGGCGCCATTTTTATCTACTACTTTTGTAAAAATGCATGTATGGATGATGAACTAGCAGTATGGAAGATGAACTCGATGTTGAATTCTCCTGGGAAACTTTTAATTTTGATTTTGCAGTTTAGTATACGGATTCCGTTTTGCGCTACGTGGTCTTGCTAAAAGACAATGTGCAAATTCGACCCTTGTCCCTATTATACAGATTCACGGGATAAGGGGTCTTCTAGAGATGCTTTTATGCATCGCTGCCCCCTTAGGGGTATTGCTTCTGGAGTTGACACCGAAGGACTTGTACCAATGCGGTGTTGCGATTCGTGTGACAACTACAATGGTGGCTAGTGGAACCAGTGATGAAGTCAGCCACAGAAACCTACTCATGCTACCTAGATATACTAAGGACCAATACATAAATATGTTTATAATGAAAGAGTTTGAATTAAAATATGCGGGGTCAGCTGACCAAACAGTTTGCATGTAGCTCCGCCACTAAGAGCATCTCCAGTCGCGGCCCCTTGTTACCGTCCGGATCGGCGCCCGGATAGGCCCTTTGGGGGCTCGTCCGGACGGCGCGGCGTCCACAGGGGCGCCTCTTCCCCACTCGGCGCCACCAAGCAAAACCCCCAAAGATATTTTTAAGCCATAATTATATCTAAAGTCTTACATAATTATATTTTTAAGCCATAATTTAAAGCTTTAGACATTACAAAACCATACAAATTCGTCACGCGCTAGTGTCAATCGACGTTGTTGGAATCGAGAAATCCGGGGTCGGGTTGTAGTCGAGGAAGTCGTCGCCGGCGGACTCTGCACCCTGGGTGTCGCCCGGCGTTTCGTTGTTGCAGCCGCTCAGGGTCGCCTCGTGGCGCTCCGTGGGCGCCGTGGGCGCCGAGGATGCCTCCGCATTGGTCGCCGTGGGCGCCTGGGACGCCGATCCGTCCACACCGAGGCCCAACTCGGCGTAGATTTGCGCACGCAGGCGGTCATACGCCACCATCGCCCGCGGATCAAGGTTGGACGTATCCGTGGTGAGAATCATGAAGTCCCCTTGACTCTTCTTGGACGCCGCCTTGCCGGCCTCGATCTCAATCTTTGTGTCCGTCTTTTTGGAGAACTCCGCCCACTTGGCCTCGGTTGCGGCACGTCTCTCGGCCGAGTTCTTCGTGACGTTCTCCATGACCTTGTCAATAGAGGCGTGCACTCGCTCCGAGCTTGCCGCCGCCTTTTCTTTCTTGTATATACCATTGGCCTTTCCGAGTTGAGAACCACCTCATCAATTTGAGCATCGTTGGGATTTTTCTTTAACCGGAGTCTTTGCTTTTTTTCCATTTCTCATTGTTTTGAAGTTTATTGAAGCAATGGAGGAACGCAAAGTCCTTGTCATCGTTGACCACCTTGAATAAGATGAGAGAATCCACAATCTAGGAACACGAGAATTCAAGATGTTAGACAAATGCATGGACGTTCTCATAGCATAGGACAAGATGAGACACACAAACTTACTTGGTCCCTTGGAGTCTTGCCACTCTCCGGCCTCGCCATAATGTTCTCAAAGGTTCCTTGAAACTTGTTCACCGACTTTTGGATTGCGGACCATCTATGGGCTAGCGCACTTTGATTGTGATCCATAACAACCTCCACATATGGCGGGTGGTACTTGCGCTCATCAAACTCCGACATGATCCGCTTCCAATAGGAGTCACTTGTTTGGTTGGCTCCTATGATCACGTCATGGGTAATGGCACTCCACGAGTCAATCAAGCACTCGTCCCTTTAACGTTCCAAGCTATGCCACGGTTTCCACCCTTCTTCTTCTTTTTCTTCCATCCTTGCCGACTTCTTCCACATCGTGACCGGCGCCATCACCATCTTGGTCGTCGTCATCATCGGCGTTGTCGACGTCTTGGTTCTCGTCGACAATGGCGCTCCCGCCACCATCTTGTGTGTACACCAACGGCGAACAAACATTGAGTCGGCCGGTCGACGCAAATCACCGGAACATTGGCACCGGGACGTCGCGGGGCGTACCTGAGTGCCAAAGGACGCCTGTGAGCCGAAATCGTAGCCGTTGGAGGGTGCCTGGTCACCGAAAAGAGAGTGGGGACTGATACGTCTCCAACGTATCTATAATTTCTGATGTTCCATGTTGATATTATGCTAATTGCTACATGTTTTCCGTATGTTTTCCTACGTTTTCTTACATTTTCCGGGACTAACCTATTAACAAGATGCCAAGTGCCAGTTCCATGTTTTCTGTTGTTTTTAGTTTCAGAAAAATTGTTCTAGAAATATTCTCGGAATTGGAAATTTCAAAAGGCAGAAGTCTTAGCAGTCCCGGAAGCATCCAGAAGTCCTGAAGAGCACCGAGGGGGGCCACAGGGTGAGCACACCATAGGGTGGCGCGGGTCCCCCTGGTGGCGCCACCTGGTGGTGTGGGCCCCCTGGCCACCCACCGACGTTGCCCTTTCGCCTATATAATCCCCCTATGCAAAAACCCGAAAAGAATCGGCGAAATTCCACGAAACCTTCCGCAGCCGCCGTCATCGTCAACCCAAGTTTTGGGGGACAGATCTCTGTTCTGGCACCCTGCCGGGACGGGGAAGTGCCCCCGGAAGCCATCTCCATCGACTCCAACGCCATCTCCATCGCCGTTGATGTATCCTATGATGAGGAGGGAGTAGTTCTCCCCCGAGGCTGAGGCTCTACGGTAGCTATGTGGTTCATCTCTCTCTCCCATGGTGTGGTCTATATGTGATTGTGAGCTTTGTAATCTAGTTGATTAAGTAGATGTTACTCTTCATATTGTGCGACTCAAGTGTTTTATTAATATGAACTTTGGAGTCACGTTGTCCCGCGGTGTGAAGGTGACAGTGTGCACATCGTGTGTGTCTCCTCTATGAATTGTGGTGTTTGTCTAGTACCTTCTAGGGCGCTCATAGTGACAGCATGGGGTTAACTAGACATGGGAATGCTTACTTCAAGGAATGCTTTTTGCATCCCTATGCAATGATTAGTGTTCGTTATCCAACCGGAGAGGGTTAAGGGTAGCATAGTGAAGAGAAGATATTTAGTTATTAAATTATGTGATCATTGTTGAGAGTGTCCACTAGTGAAAGTAGGATCCCTAGGCCTTGTTTCCAAGCATTAAAACACCGTTTTCCACCTGTTCTGCTACATGTTTGCTTGCTGCCATATTTATTTCAGATTGCTATTATACTTATAACCATCCATATTACTCGCATTTCACCATCTCTTCGCCGAACTAGTGCACCTATATACCTGACAAGTATATTGGGTGTGTTGGGGACACAAGAGACTTCTTGTATCTTAATTGCAGGGTTTCTTGAGAGGGATATCTTTGACCTCTACCTCCCTGAGTTCGATAAACCTTGGGTGATCCACTTAAGGGAAACTTGCTGCTGTTCTACAAACCTCTGCACTTGGAAGCCCAACACTGTCTACAAGAATAGAAGCGTGCGTAGACATCAAGCTCTTTTTTGGCGCCGTTGCTGGGGAGGTAAGGTAAAAGGTACTCACATCCTCGGGTGTGAGTGCTCGGAGTTATTTCCTTTAGATTCTGCAATTATATCTTTTTGTTTCTTGTTTTCACTAGTTAGGCTTATTTTTACTTATTCCTTATTTTTATATTTACTAGTTAGTCTTAATGGAAAACAACAAAAATATGATAGAACTTTATAATATTTATCTTGAATTAGGACATGATGCTTTTGAAGAGAAAATTAAAAAACCTATGGAAGTTTGTTTGCATAATAGTGATAGAAATGTTATTAGCATTAATTCTTTGCACCCCATCATGCCTAATTCTAGGGAAAAGTCTAAGCTTGGGGGAATCTAATCTTTACGATGCTTCTAGTTTTCCAGCTTTATAGGAGAAAATTTGCTCTGATGATACTTTATCTCCCATATGTGATAAACCTAATGATGCTTGTGATATTTAAATCCTCATACTGAAATCATTCCTTTTAAAATACCCAAGAAAATTGTTGAACTTGTCATGGATAACCGTTATTTTGGAGATAGAACTGTCCATCCTAGTGATCATTTACACTTTATGCATGAATTATGCGAGTTATTCAAGTGTGCAGGTATCTCAACGGACCAAGTTAAGAGGAGGATATTCCCTTTGTCACTTAAGGACAAAGCAAGGAGTGGTATGAACTACTAGATGATCCTCATCATTTGGAGTGGAAGGAACTTGATACTGTCTTTTACTCTAAATTTTATCCTTCTCATGAACTATATTTAGATAGGAATTACATTTATAATTTTTGGCCCCATGATGGAGAAATCATTTCCCAAGCTTGAGGAAGATGAAAACATCAATACT
Source organism: Alopecurus myosuroides (assembly GCA_028641055.1). Lineage (NCBI taxonomy): Eukaryota > Viridiplantae > Streptophyta > Magnoliopsida > Poales > Poaceae > Alopecurus > Alopecurus myosuroides. The sequence continues at coordinate 447,960,228 of CM054058.1, read as the reverse complement.
CAAATGTCCTAACCATGAGCTTCCTGAGGAAATAATTGTTACTAATTTTTATGCAAGGCTTTTAGGAGATTGGAAGGATTATCTAGATGCCTTTTTAGAGGGTTCTATTTGTAGTAAGAAGGTTGAAGCTAAGTGGGATCTTCTTGAGAGAATTCGAATCAATAGTGAAGATTGGAATAACAACAAAGGTAAAGAATCAGGTATAAACTATGAGTATGATTGCATTAAGACTTCTGCTGAAACTGCTGATTTTCAGGAGCTTAATGCTAAATATGGTCTTGATCCACAAATAGCTGTCGGTTGGTATAGATCCTTTGCTTCTTATGTTAATCTTCCTAAAAATGGGTACATATATCATGAACCTTTTAAAGACACTTGCATGAAAAATGAAATTGTTATTGATGATTGCAATAAACATGCTCAAACTTCTGAAAGTACTATTTCTTATAAGAATGTTAATTTCTGTGGAGCACTTAGACCTTGTGAAAAGAATCAAATCAAAGAAGAATATTGTATCCATCATAGGAATGAAAAAACTAGAATGTGGGATAGGGCTCTAAGTGATCTTGGTGAAAAAGTTTGTGCCCTATATCCTTTTATTTGTGAACTTTGTTGTAAAGTGGGTCATTTTAATTTTAAATGCTAAAGCCACGATAGTAGACTTTCGAATCCTATGAGTACTGCAAGTTTGTATTGTGATGACATGATCACCCCTAATGAGCATGATGAACTTACATTATTTTTGGCTTGTGAAGAGTTATTAAGAAAAACTTCTTTGATTGATATGAGTGCTTTTGATATGAATAGTGTCTTGCATGAATGCCATCTTTATTGTGATGAAAATTTCCATGCAAATACTTACATAAAAAATAGGACACTTTACCAAAATATGACAGGACTAATATGATTTTTTTTCTTATTAATGAGGAGGAGGAATCCTCCAAAGTTCTTTCTATTGTTTCTGACATTAAACCAGGGTATGTGGAGAAGCTTCCTTTTAAGCCTCTCCCTCCTAAAGAGGGGAAGAAGAAGAAGAAAAAGAGGAGTAAAAGGAGAAAGGTAACGGTATCTCTCCCTAAGCATGTTGCTCATATTACAGCTTTTGCTGATGAGTATGAACTCGATGATTTTCCTATGCCTGTTATTTATGAAAGTGATCATGATTGGGAGAAGCACACTACTTTTGATATTGAAAATCTGTTTGGTACCAATTCTGCAAACGACGATATTAATAAGTGTTGTACTATTAGTACTATCCATGTTCCTTCCAATGATAATATAGAAAGCTCTAAATTTGTGGATGATGTGTTTGAAAATCCCTTTTCTGTTAATGATTATATGCTTGATACATCTCCTCCTAGTAAAAATGATGATATGTTTACAAATGAATGCCTTTTGGAAGAAAATTATTTTATTGCTTGTGATGATACTATGCCTCCAATATATGATGATTGCAATGATGAATATGACAGTTTTAGTCCACCTACTATTGAGGAGAAAATTAATTATGATTTCAATATGCCTCCAGTCTTTGATAATTATTATAAAGAAACTTATAACATAGGCTATAATTACAATCATCCTCATGAAACTTGCCATAATTATGGTGGGATTACCCAAAACCATCTCTTTAATATGCAACTTGTCTATCATATTCAATTTCTTTATGATAATCCTACTCCCGTTATTATTAATAAGAATGACTATGCTTATGTGGAGAGTATTAATTCTTTTATGCATGTGGCTCATGATAAGAATGTTTTATGTGATAGCTATAATGTTAATTTTATTCATGATGACACTGAAGGTTATTATGAGAGAGGGAAACATGGTTTTATGCATCACAACAATATTAAGTTTCCCCTCCTTATGTTGAAATTTTTGAAGTTGCACTTATTTTGTCTTCCTAAGCTAGTCACTTTGTGCTTCGTTGACTTGTTTTTCTACAAGATTCTTTTTCATAGGAAGTGGGTTAGACTTAAATATGTTTTATATTTGCTTCTTGATGCTCTCTTATTGTGCTTAAACTCTTATTATTATGTGAGCATGTTTTAAAAATCATTGTGCCTAGCTGAAAGGCATTAAAAGAAAAGCGTTTCCGGGAGACAACCCGTTTCATTTCTCCGTTTTCAAACCGTTTTCCATCGTTTATTTTTGTTTTCTTTGCACCTGGGTGTTTTATATTTCCTTAGCAACCCCGTTGTATCTTTTCTTTTGTGTATTTTTTGAGCCAAGTAAAGCCTCTAGTGCGAAGTTGAGACTATATTTCGGATTTCTGCGCATGAAACAGATTTCTGCTATCCATAGTTAAGATAGTATAAAATCACAGAAAATTCAACATGACCTGATTTTTTGTGTGCGTCATTCTGGGATATATACGCAAGTTCTCTTGGTTTACCACTTTTTGATTTGAGCAACAGAGGATTTTTGAAAAAAACCATCTTTACCTCCTGTCCTGTTTTGACAGATTTCTGCCAATAATTGCATTTGCATCTTAATCTCTTTCTTTTGTTGTTCTTTTGAGAAAAGAGTTTTAAAAGAAGTTGTGACAGTAACTAATGTGTTTATGAGTGTTAGGCTTGTGTTGAAACTGAACCATGTGAATTTATTATTTCGGTTGCATTAACGTTGCTAATGAAGATTGTGAGAAGTTTGGTGTGAAGGAAGTTTTCAAGGGTCAAGAGAAGAGGATGATATGACGTGATTAAGAAGAGTGAAGAGCCTAAGCTTGGGGATGCCCCGGTGGTACATCCCAGAAAATTCCAAGAAGACTCAAGCGTCTAATCTTGGGGATGCCCAAGGCATCCCCTTCTTCATCGACAAATTATCAGGTCACTTCTAGTGAAACTATATTTTTATTCGGTCACATCTTATGTGCTTTACTTGGAGCTTCTTTTATTTTTTTTGCTTTCAGTTTGTTTAGTTTTCTTTGCTGTAGTTTATGGTTGGATCTTATCATACTTGTGTGGGAGAGACACACGCTCCGTTTTCATTGCTTAGAACACTCTAGTTTTCATTCTTATTGTTCTATGAGTGTTCACTTTTTGCTAGTATTGTGTTTAGCTCCTGTTTTTCATTCATCTCTTATTCAGAGCTGTTAGTACTCTCTAGTTTTCATTGCTATATTCTTAGAGAGAGTTTTTATTGTAATATATATGTGCTTGGTTGGGAATAGAAATTCTTATGTGATAGTTGGTATAGTGGAAAAGATTGCATGGTCTTGTAGATCACTAAACTGCTTGACTTGAATCATTGTTGTTGTTTTGAGATATTAATTTTCTTAATGGATAAACGGGAAGGACTAGTAAGTATAAACTTTTAATGGTTGGTCTAAGAAACTTGAAACTGTGCCACACTTAAATTACCAGCTGATAGAAACAATGGTATATGATTGCTACAAGTGATACATTTCCGATCGACCTTTTCTTACGCGCTATGATCGAGGTAGCTAACAGTGACTTGTCACTGCCATGGACCCTCTAGGAGTGATTGATACGTCTCCAACGTATCTATAATTTCTGATGCTCCATGGTAATATTATGCCAATTGCTACATGTTTTCTCCCTTCTTTATGTCATTTTTATCGATTTTCCGGGACTAACCAATCAACAAGATGTCAAGTGCCAGTTCCCTGTTATCTGTTGTTTTTTATTTCAGAAAAGTTGTTCTGGAAATATTCTCGGGATTGGACCCCACAAAGCCCGAAGTGCCTATTTTCTCCGGAAGCATCCAGAAGACCGAAGAGGAGTCGAAGAGGGGCACCAGGGGGCCCACACCATGGGGTGGCACCCCCCTTGGCCGCGCGAGGGGGTGGTGTGGGGCCCCCAGGGCTCCACCGCCTCTGCCCTTTCTCCTATTTATCCCCCCAGATGGAAAACCCTAGATACCTGATAAAAAAATCCTCGAAAAGTTCCGTAGCCGCCGTCACTGTCAACCCTAGATCAGGGGGTTCTGAAGCTGTCTCCGGCACCCTGCCGGAGAGGAAATCATCACCGGAGGCCTCTTCATCACCATACCTGCCTCCGGAGTGATGCGTGAGTAGTTCATCCTTGGACTATGGGTCCATAGCAGTAGCTAGATGGTTGTCTCCTCCTCATATGCCTCCATGTTTAGATCTCGTGAGCTACCTAACATGATCGAGATTGATCTTATGTAACTCTATGTGTTGTGTTTTCTGGGATCCGATGAATATTGAACTTATGCCAAGTTGATTATAGTCTTTATTTCATATGCTATTTGTGATCTTGCATGCTTTCCGTTGCTAGTGGTTGCTCTGGCCAAGTAGTTGCTAGTGACACCAAGAGGGAGTATTTATGCTCGATAGTGGGTTCATGCCTCCTTTTTGCCTGTGCTCGAGTGACAGAAATGTGACGGGGGAGGATGTGTTGTTGCCACTAGGGAGAAAACAACGGTGAGAGTGCCCGCGTGTACAATCATTGCTTACATTACACACTTTGTTTAATGCGGTTATCTGTTGCTTGCAACTTAATACCTAAGGGGGTTCAGATCGTAACCTAAGGGTGGATTATTAGTCATAGATGCAGTTGGATTACGGTCTACATATATTGTTGTAATGCCCGCACTAAATATCATAGTAGTCATCATGTCATGAATGTGCACTACGGTGCAACATTTATTTGTCAATTGCCCATATGTAATTTGTTCACCCAGCATGCTATCTTTTATGGAGAGACACCACTAGTGAACCTATGAACCCCGGTCCATTTTTCTACACTGTTAAAACAAACCACGACAATTTCCTGCTTTCTTTACTTTCTGCAAGCATACATTATTTTCAACACTATACCTCTAATCTTTGTTTTCAGCAAGACCGGTGAGATTGACAACCTCACTGTACCGTTGGGACAAAGTATTTTGGTTGTGTTGTGTGCAGGTTCCACGTTGTTGCTGACACCAGTGAAGCGCCAGCACCACCGCCAGTGGCATCAACCTTCCATAGATTATCTTCCGCCGACTGGATTGATAACATTAGTTCTTAACTAAGGGGAATTTCCTACCGCTGTGCTCATCACACCCTCCTCTTGGGGTTCCCAACACGCACCATCAAGGAAATTTCTCGCGCCGTTGCCGGGGAGGAAGAAGTCTTCTGGCAAGGGGAGTCTCTCACTCTCAACCTCTTTATTTTGTTTATTGTCTTGTTTTTATTTTTTTGTCTTGTTTTGCTTCTTTATATCAAAAACACAAAAATATAGTTTACTTTATAGCATATAAAGAAACTCAAGTATTTTGAAGTGAAGCTTTCAAAAAAATTAGTTCTTATTCTAGTTGTTTTTTTTTGCTTTAATCATGCTTGCTATCAATGTTTGATGTCTTTGAAACTAGATCTTTTAGGCAAGGTGGGTTCACGGATGAACAACAAAAGCATTATAAGGAACACCGCTTGTCACAAAAAGGAATAAACTTATGGGAGCAAATTAATAAATTGCATGACTATGCTAAAAACTTGTGCTCTAGTTATAATGTTACTTATTGCTTTGATAAATCTTGGTGATGTAGGAGGTATAAACACCTCCCTTTTCAATGTGAGTATAATGATAATGTTATCATATCTTCTTATGTTAATGGAAATTATGAATTATATGATCTGTAACAAATTGAAGAATTTATTGCTTGGAAGGGTGCATTCGAAATATCCTATTTGCTTAAAAATATTGATGATGCACCTTATAAATAAGAGATTTATGCTATACTTGAATATTGATTTGATAATTACAAGGATTGTAATTACTACATAATGGAATATCTTAATAAATTCTCTCAACCTAAGGAAGTAACTTATGCCTTGCAGGAGCCTATGGAAGAAGAAATTCCTGAATCTGGAAGCTCATTGGCTGAAAAAGAGGAGGAGAGTGATGATCAAGAGGAGGAAGAATGGAGCCCATGTCTACCTACCAATGATAATAACTCTTTAACTCATACATTATTTGATGAAGTTGATACTTTCTATACTTGTGACCTTGATACCACTATGAATGAAACTTGTGAGAATGATATTGCTACTGTTATTTATGATAATCCATGCTACTTGGATAAATCTTATGATAATGCTCTTGATGATGGTCCTATGTTACTTGATGTTATAAATTATAATGCTAATAAAAATAGGATTGCTATAATGTGTCCTATACCTTTTATGAGTGATCAATCGTCTTGTTTTGATATTGCTAAAAGTGAAAAAAAATAAGGAGATGATTTTAAATTTTGATCCCACTATTTTTTAGCTTGATATGAATTGTGTGCTTTTAGACCATAACAAACATGCTTTATGTGATAATTATGTGGTTGAGTTTGTTCATTATTCTACTAAAAATTATTATGATAGAGGAAAATGTGGTTGTAGGAATTTTCATGTTACTAAAATACCTCTCTTTTTGTTGAAAGTTTTGAAGTTGTTCTTGTTCTACCTTTCCATTATTTCTAGTTTGAGCTTCTTGAATTTATTTATTTAGAAGATTACTATGCATAGGAAGTGGGCTAGACTTAAATTTGTTTTATACTTGCTTCTTGATACTCTCTTTTTCTTAACGCATATCTCTTATGTGAGCATCTTCTTACTTTCTATGCCTAGCTGAAAGGCATTAAAGAAAAGCGCTACCGGGAGTCAACCCGTTTATTTCGCTGTTTTCAACCCGTTTTCCTTTGTTTTCTTTTGTGTGCTTTGCACCTGGGTGTTTTCTATTTTCTTAGCAACCCCCCTGTATCTTTTCTTCTGTGTTTTTGTTGAGCCAAGTAAAGCCTCTAGTGGAAAGTTGAGGCTATATTTCGGATTTCTGCGCAGAAAACAGATTTCTGCTGTCCACTGTTTATTCCGTATAAAATCACAGAAAATTCAAAATGACCTGACTTTTTTTGTGCGTAATACTGGGCTGTATACGCAACTTTTCTTAGTTGACCACTTTTTTATTTGAGCAACATAAGATTTTCGAAAAAAATCATCTTTACCTGGTGTCCAGTTTTGACAGATTTCTGCCAATAATTGCATTTGCATCTTAATCACTTTCTTTTGGTGTTCTTTTGAGAAAAAAAGTTTTAAAAGAAGTTGTGAAAGTAGCTAATGTGTTTTTGAGTGTTAGTCATGTGTTGAAACTGAACCATTTGAAGTTATTATTTCGATTGCACTAACGTTGTGTCGCACCCGGACTTCTAAAGGATACTCGCCGTTCCGTTGAACAGTAGTAGATTGGATTACGGGGCTTACCGGCACCCGCGTCCTCTTACGAGTAGGCCAACACACGTATGTGTGACAACCAACCCCTATCTGTTCAGCGTCGACGTAAACTATCCCATAGAAATCAGGATACTACCATTGACGTACTTCAAACCATACACACATGGTACGTCAACGGCATTGGAACAAGTGATATCACAACAGATCTCTACGACACAAAAGATTGAAATAAGTTGCAAATAGCTCTCATTAGAGCAGAGATAGCAAATACAATCATCCAGAGGACACATGTCCCAACATATCATCATTACATCACAGCGGAAGCATTCAACATGTCTGAGTACAGACAAGATCCAAATAGGCCTAAGAGGCCGGAAACGAAAAGACGGAGCCCATCCACGAAGTCTCGGATCCTGCCCGGGTCCGCTATCTACTCGTCAGCAGTCTCGTCATACTCCACGTAGTAGCCGTCACCTGGATCCTCGTAAGCGTAGTCTGCGGAAACCACAGCCCCAAAAGGGGTCAGTACATAGACGTACTGGCAAGCAAGACTCACAGTTCACCAAAGTGTAGCCCGTCAACACCAAGCACAGATGCCTTGGGTTCAACGGAAGAAAGGGGATATAAAAGATGCTGCAACTGGCTGCGCTAACCAACTACAGAGTTACTACCACTTCCGGCTAACAGAAAGGAGATAAGATCGAGTATTGTAACCAACTGAAAGATAACTTCAAACAAACCCATCCTGGATCTCGCCCCTTATCCAAAGAAGCAACCCGAGGATAACTCACACTGTTGGAATAATGATGGTTCAAATTATTGTGTCAATAAGCTTATTACTAGTCAAGTTGTTTAATCATTGGGTGTGAGATTGTGAATCATTAGGTTGAAGTTGTCCTGAGTACTTGTTAGCCAGTACTTTCACCAAGTTATCCATAACCGCGGAAAACACGGCTTCTCGAGAAGATTTATCCCTGCAGGGTTGCACCAATTTGGCCGTACACGTATGAATAACCCGCCAGATGGGATGCCTCCCACCAAGCGGGGCACTCAACACAACTCAACTCTTCTTCGCATCAAGTCCAAAGCACCTTGGGCGCACGGCTAATCGAGCCCAGAAGAAAATGGACCCTCATAGCACTCTAAGAACGTGTCCCCCTATATGCCGACTACAAAAGTTCCACCCTGCGCTGGGCTCGCAAAAACATGCATGCGGCAAATGGAAAACACGAACTAAATGAGATGATTTGGACGAGATGCGAATCAAATGAAATTGAGGGGGGCGCCCATACTCGCTTCCCACATGCGGGTAGTGCGCTCATCATGGATCAGTAGACAAGACCCTTTTCCTATTAGGGTCGACACTAGCAGGCCTCAAAACCACACAGGGCCTCCTGCCGGTGCCTTATCATCAAATTATTATTTAACAATAACATTAGCATGATTGATTGATTAAACATCGAGCCCCCAGAACATATGAAATAGTAACATAAAGTAACGGGTAACAGACTCGAGCAAAACAACCTAAGCATGCTAGTAAGACACTGGCTCAAACAATAGGGTTGTAGGAGTGGTGGTGAGGCAATATCAGGGTTAAGGGATTCATGTGATAGGTTCGTAACAGAAACAACTACTACTAAGGCTAGCAGAAATAGACAACGGAAAGTATCGGTAACCAGGGTTGAAAGGAACACAATGGTTCATGTGAGTGATAACTTGCCTGCAAACTCAGCAGCCGGGTACTGAGCTAGATCCTCAGAAGGGGTGCTGTAAAGATCGTCTGTCTCAACGTCGTCGTCTATCCGAGAAGAAGCAAACAAACAAGACATAAATATAAACAATCAATATCATGGCATAGTGCACAATCATGGGATGATGCATGTCAATTTAATAGATGCATCAAAATAAACTAAGTGACATGGTAACACAATTTAAAGGGACCCCTATGCAATTGGATTGCATATGGAAAAGGTCCATTGAATTAAGTGGAAACAAATGATCTATAATTGATTAACATGTGAAAGTTTTCTTATCATGATGCATGCATGATGATAACAACAAAATAACAACAATAGATGCAAGTGAAAAAGGAATTTAACAAGTTTTGGAAATTATTTGTTAAGTTTGGAAATTTTGGGTTACTTAAACATGTCACACAAGCATTTGTTGTTTTCATCAACTTAAACTGTTCAAAACAAATAACAAAATTCATATTTGAAAAGAATACCAAATTTTAGTTGGATTACATGTTTCAAATATTGGAATAGGAGTTAGGATGAATTTATTATGACTTAAACAATATTAAACAAGTTTTAAATGAATTTAAAACAAGTTTGAATATTATTTGAATTTTATTTGTTCAAAACATAAATTCAAATTCATATTTGAAAAGTTCATACTTTTCTAGTTTGAAAACATATTTTGCATGTTCAAATTTTTTTTATTTTGAGCAAGTTATGATTTTAGCAAAATTTAAATGAATTAAACAAGGATTAAATTATTTAGGCAATTTAAATTATTCAAACCATGAAACAAATTTTATATTTGAAAAGGTTATTTGAAATAGCATGGAAAACATATTTTATTTGCATTTATTGGATTAAGAATGAAATAGTTATTGATTTTATCAAATTGCAATTGAATTATTTGAATTCAAATTTGAATTGCATTTTGAAATTTCAAAACAGGAAACAAATGATACCAATGGGTAGACAATTAATTTTAGATCAGCACACATATTTTATTTTGATTAATTGGAGTTATAAAATAAAAGTTATAAGGTTTTTAAAACCAGGGACCAATCTGTTAAATAAAAGGACCTTGATTTAAAAACAGAAAGGTTCAAAAACATTTTCTACGCATCAGAACCCTACCATAGGCACTGCCAGGGGGGCCCAGGGTATCGCTGTGCTCACGTGGCTACTGTGTGGCTGACAGGGGGCCCTCCCTGTCAGCACTTGGGAGAAAAAAAAGGTGGGGTTTTTTCCCCGTGCGAGGCCAGGGGCTCGAACCCTGGACCTCTCGCTCGTGTGCGCGCTTACTGAACCAGTGGGGTGCGTTTTGTTTCTTGTCAGTTAACCACACGCGGACCAGTTGAGGTGTTGCTCGTGGATCTGAATTTCTGACGAACAAAACCAACTGCAACCTGACAGAGTTCGACAGCGGGCCGGCGGCGATCAACGGTGATGCTCGTGCTCGTGCTAGCGTTGATGGGTGGTGGCGATGTGCGCGCGTTTGCTAGCCAGAGAGGGCAGGGAGGAGGGATTGAGCACGGTGGCTGCTCACCGGCGTTGTAGCGGGAAGCAGAGGCTTGGGGGGGTTCACGGCCGGCGGCGACGTCGTAGATGGCGGCGGCGATGCGGTTGTTCTCCTGTGACGCTGCGGTGTGCGATCGGAAGAGGGCGAGGAGGTGGTTCGTTTCCTGCAGCTAGATAGGTAGGTGGGTGGCTACTGCGGTGGTTTCCATGGCGGGTTCAGAGAAGAAAACGCCGGCGAGGTTGCAGAGAGGGGGACTGCGACGAGGGAGAAGCAATCGGCGGCGGAAACGAGGGGAACAGGAAACCTAGGGCTAGGGTTGGCGCCAGGGGGTCTAGGGGGTACTTATAGCGGGCTAGGCGAGCTCCTGGCCGTCGGCGCGCCCGTCTGCCGCCGTGGCACCGCGGGATGAGCCGCCGTACAGGATGACGAAGGCAGAAAGAAAAGGGCGAAGCGTTTTCGGGCCGGTGGGCTGGCTGCGCGCGAGGTAAAGGATTAGGTGGGTTGGGCTGGGTAGTTAGGTGCTGCGCGCGCGCGTTTTTTCTTCTTTTTTCTATTTTTGCTTTTTCTGTTTTTTTTTTGTAGCAATTAGAAATGGAAGAAATAGATAGGGTTTTGAGTTTAGAAAAATTTGGAAAAATTCATGTGGGCTTGTTAGTTCAACATCTACCATAAAGTCAACTTGGTTTTTGAAAAGTCAAATTTATTGCTGTTTTGTAAATTGGTTTGAATTTGAATTAAGTTTGGCTAATAATTGGTTATTTAAAACAAGATTTGTAATTATGTAATCCAATGAGTTTAATTGGAAACAAATGAGTACATTTGTTTTGGTATTTTTCACAATTTGAAAAATGGTGCTGTTTGAATGTTTTGATTTGAATTTGAAAGTAATTTGGGAATTATTTAATTGAAATAAAACCACCATTTTATTAATTGATCAATATGGAATAATATGACAACAATTGGTTGTTTTTTATTGGAGATTTTTATTTAAAAGGTTGTAACAGAGCAAGTATGAAATAAAGCATTTGAAATTGTTTGAGTTTCATTATGAAAACAGAATAAAAACAGATGCAAAACAAATAGTAAACAAATGCAAACAATGAAATAAATATGATGACATGATGCAATAGTTTAATTAAACATGAAATCAAACATTCTAAGGGATATTTTCATACTTGGGATGTTACAAAACGCCCCCCCTTGAAGGAATCGCGCCCCGAGATTCCTTACTGAGAAGTGAAAAGGTCCGGATACTTCTTGCGAAGATCCTCTTCGGTCTCCCACGTTGCCTCTTTATCGGAATGATGAGACCACTGCACTTTCAAGAACTTGGTGCTCTTGTTGCGAGTCTTATGCTCGGTCTCATCGAGAATACGAACAGGGTGCTCCTCATAAGATAGATCATCTTGCAGTTCAATGGAATCATGATCAACTGCACGATCTGGATCTTTGAAACACTTCTTGAGCTGTGACACGTGGAACACATCGTGCACCTTGGATAGCTTTTCTGGAAGTTCAAGACGATAAGCATTTTCTGCACGCCTTGAGAGAATGTTGAAAGGACCAATGTATCTTGGTGAAAGCTTTCCTTTCACACCAAAACGATGAGTGCCTCTGAGGGGAGTTACACGGAGATATGCCTTGTCACCAGGTGCATAGACCATGTCCCGGTGCTTGCTGTCATAGTAACTCTTCTGACGAGACTGAGCAATCTTGAGATTGTCACGAATGATACGAACTTTCTCTTCGGCTTCCTTAACAATGTCAGGGCCTAAGAGTGAACGTTCACCAGCTCCAGACCAATTGATTGGACTCCTGCATCTGCGGCCATAGAGTGCTTCAAATGGTGCCATGCCTAGGCTTGCCTGGAAACTGTTGTTGTAGGAGAATTCAGCATATGGAAGGCAATCCTCCCATTTCATGCCAAAGGAGAGACCACATGCTCTGAGCATATCCTCGAGAATCTGATTGACTCTTTCGACTTGCCCCTGAGACTGAGGGTGATAAGCTGTGCTGAACAGAAGTTTGGTGCCCAATGCTTCTTGAAAGCTCTTCCAGAAATGAGAAGTGAAGATACTTCCACGGTCTGAGCTTATTTCCAATGGAACACCATGAAGAGGAACAATCCTTGCTGTGTAGAGCTCTGCTAACTGGCTAGCTGAGATAGTTTCCTTGACAGCAAAGAAGTGAGCTACTTTAGTGAGACGATCAATAACAACGAAGATTGCATCGTTGCCCTTCTTGGACTTTGGAAAACCAGTAACGAAGTCCATTTCAATCATGTCCCACTTCCACTCAGGAATTTTCAGAGGTTGGAGTAGACCTGCTGTTTTCTGATGGACTGCCTTAACACGTTGACAAACGTGGCATTCAGAAACGTATTGAGCAATTTCACGTTTCATGCCAGACCACCAATACAGAGTCTTGAGATCCTGGTACATCTTTGTACTTCCAGGGTGAATTGAGAGAGGAGTTTCATGAGCCTCCTTGAGAATGATATCTTTGAGACTTTGAATCTGAGGAACTGCAATGCGTCCTTCGAAGAACACAGTTCCCTTGCCATCAATTGAGAAGGACTTGAATTTATCATTGCCTTCTTTTATGTGCTCTACAATCTTCTTGATTTCAGTATCACGAAGTTGTTCAGAACGAATCTTGTCCTCGACAGTTGGACTGGCTGTCAAGCTAGCAATAAAACCTTGAGGAACAAGACCAAGGTTCAGCTTCTGGAATTCTTCATGAAGTGGAGGTTGGCTTTCCATGATCATGAGATTATTGCAATAGGACTTGCGACTGAGAGCATCGGCCATAACATTAGCCTTGCCTGGAGTGTAAGAAATGGTGAGATCAAAGTCTTTAATCTTTTCAATCCATCTCCTTTGCCTGAGGTTTAGATCTGGCTGAGTGAAGATGTATTTCAGACTCTTATGATCGGAAAAGATTTCAGTTTTGTTACCCAACAAGTATTGTCTCCATTTCTTGAGGGCAAACACAACTGCTGCAAGTTCTAGGTCATGTGTGGGATAGTTTTGCTCATGTGCATTCAACTGACGTGAAGCATAAGCCACAACTTGACGTTCTTGCATAAGAACTGCTCCTAGACCTTGGAGAGATGCATCGCAGAATATCTGGAAAGGTTTGGTAGTATCTGGGCCAACCAGAACAGGTGTGGAAGTGAGTTTAGTCTTGAGGAGATTGAAACTTTCATCACATTGTGGAGTCCAAACGAACTTATTGTCCTTCTTTGTGAGATCAGTGAGAGGTTTGGCAATCTTGGAAAAGTTTTTGGACGAAACGACGGCAATAGCTAGCCAAGCCAAGAAAACTTCTGACTTGCTTCACCGTCTTAGGAGGTTTCCAATCAACAATTGCCTTAACCTTTTCCGGGTCAATGGCTATGCCCTTGGCAGAGATGATATGACCAAGGTAAGCAACTTCTGGAATCCAGAACTCACATTTGGAGAACTTGGCATATAGACGATGCTCGCGAAGTTTCATGAGAGTGAGACGAAGGTGTTCTCCATGCTCTTCCTCTGATTTTGAGTAGACCAGAATGTCATCGAGATATACCACAACGAACTTGTCGAGGTATTCATGGAAGACAGAATTCATGAGTCTTGAGAACGTCGCCGGTGCATTGGTGAGACCAAAGGACATGACAGTGTATTCATATAGACCGTACCGAGTGGTGAAAGCTGTTTTAGGAATATCTTCCTTTCTGATCTTTATCTGATGGTAACCCATCCTCAAGTCCAACTTTGAGAATATTGAGGCTCCAGCAATTTGATCAAAAAGATCATCGATACGAGGAATTGGATACTTGTTTTTGATGGTTTTCTCGTTGAGAGGACGATAGTCAACCACGAGTCTCTTTGTTTGATCCTTCTTGGCAACAAACAGAGTTGGGCAACCCCAAGCGGAGGAACTAGGTTGAATGTAACCTTTCTCCATGTACATATCGATTTGCTCCTTCAACAATTTCAGTTCAGGAGGAGCTATCTTGTATGGATGCTTAGAGATTGGAGCAGTACCTGGCTCAAGCTCGATCACGAACTCAACTGCTCTGTCCGGAGGCATCCCTGGCAACTCTTCTGGAAAGACGTCAGGGAATTCAAAAACCACCGGAACATTTTCAATTGCAGGAAGGGGTTTTGCATCGAGGTTGAACAGCTGAACAGAACTTGATCCATATGGAGAATAGACTATCTGGAATGTGGTGATTCAGGAATGCTTCCTCGAAACAACCCCAGGTGATAGGAATGCCAGCTCTCATAGCCTGGTAGTTTTCGAAACAACAACAACCTTTCTGGCCAGATAGACTTGATATTTGGGAAGTTTTGATTAGACGCCGGTAGAAGAACTGAAATGGAAAACAACAACAAGATTTCAACGGACGAAAAGGATGTTGAGAAGAACAGGATAACGAAGCAACACCGGGAAAAACGAGAACAAAACACTCCTGAGGTACTACAGAAAACCCATCCGGGCTTCTAAAGGATCAATATCTACTGCTTAAGGAATAGAGGATCTGCTTCCGGGGCTTACACGCCTCCGTTCTCAATCATGAGTAGGCAACATGATAAATCATGTCACAACCACCTCCATTCCTATGGTCTAGTAGATATAACCATCCTAGAGAAACCAGGATTCGTGAAATCCTAACTTGAAAGTTTAGATGAGAATAGAAAACAACGTTACACTTCCTTACCAGAAAAGGGAGGGTGGGTGGGGAAAGAAGAAAAAGAACAGAATTCCTACTCTCACGTTTCATTTTGCCTATATAGCTACAAAATAGTTTCTAGACTCAACTGCGACCAGCAAAAGGGATCCTACAGGCAGACAGGCTCTGATACCATTTGTCGCACCCGGACTTCTAAAGGATACTCGCCGTTCCGTTGAACAGTAGTAGATTGGATTACGGGGCTTACCGGCACCCGCGTCCTCTTACGAGTAGGCCAACACACGTATGTGTGACAACCAACCCCTATCTGTTCAGCGTCGACGTAAACTATCCCATAGAAATCAGGATACTACCATTGACGTACTTCAAACCATACACACATGGTACGTCAACGGCATTGGAACAAGTGATATCACAACAGATCTCTACGACACAAAAGATTGAAATAAGTTGCAAATACCTCTCATTAGAGCAGAGATAGCAAATACAATCATCCAGAGGACACATGTCCCAACATATCATCATTACATCACAGCGGAAGCATTCAACATGTCTGAGTACAGACAAGATCCAAATAGGCCTAAGAGGCCGGAAATGAAAAGACGGAGCCCATCCACGAAGTCTCGGATCCTGCCCGGGTCCGCTATCTACTCGTCAGCAGTCTCGTCATACTCCACGTAGTAGCCGTCACCTGGATCCTCGTAAGCGTAGTCTGCGGAAACCACAGCCCCAAAAGGGGTCAGTACATAGACGTACTGGCAAGCAAGACTCACAGTTCACCAAAGTGTAGCCCGTCAACACCAAGCACAGATGCCTTGGGTTCAACGGAAGAAAGGGAATATAAAAGATGCTGCAACTGGCTGCGCTAACCAACTACAGAGTTACTACCACTTCCGGCTAACAGAAAGGAGATAAGATCGAGTATTGTAACCAACTGAAAGATAACTTCAAACAAACCCATCTTGGATCTCGCCCCTTATCCAAAGAAGCAACCCGAGGATAACTCACACAGTTGGAATAATGATGGTTCAAATTATTGTGTCAATAAGCTTATTACTAGTCAAGTTGTTTAATCATTGGGTGTGAGATTGTGAATCATTAGGTTGAAGTTGTCCTGAGTACTTGTTAGCCAGTACTTTCACCAAGTTATCCATAACCGCGGAAAACACGGCTTCTCGAGAAGATTTATCCCTGCAGGGTTGCACCAATTTGGCCGTACACGTATGAATAACCCGCCAGATGGGATGCCTCCCACCAAGCGGGGCACTCAACACAACTCAACTCTTCTTCGCATCAAGCCCAAAGCACCTTGGGCGCACGGCTAATCGAGCCCAGAAGAAAATGGACCCTCATAGCACTCTAAGAACGTGTCCCCCTATATGCCGACTACAAAAGTTCCACCCTGCGTTGGGCTCGCAAAAACATGCATGCGGCAAATGGAAAACACGAACTAAATGAGATGATTTGGACGAGATGCGAATCGAATCAAATTGAGGGGGGCGCCCATACTCGCTTCCCACATGCGGGTAGTGCGCTCATCATGGATCAGTAGACAAGACCCTTTTCCTATTAGGGTCGACACTAGCAGGCCTCAAAACCACACAGGGCCTCCTGCCGGTGCCTTATCATCAAATTATTATTTAACAATAACATTAGCATGATTGATTGATTAAACATCGAGCCCCCAGAACATATGAAATAGTAACAGAAAGTAACGGGTAACAGACTCGAGCAAAACAACCTAAGCATGCTAGTAAGACACTGGCTCAAACAATAGGGTTGTAGGAGTGGTGGTGAGGCAATATCAGGGTTAAGGGATTCATGTGATAGGTTCGTAACAGAAACAACTACTACTAAGGCTAGCAGAAATAGACAACGGAAAGTATCGGTAACCAGGGTTGAAAGGAACACAATGGTTCATCTAAGTGATAACTTGCCTGCAAACTCAGCAGCCGGGTAATGAGCTAGATCCTCAGATGGGGTGCTGTAAAGATCGTCTGTCTCAACGTCGTCGTCTATCCGAGAAGAAGCAAACAAACAAGACAGAAATATAAACAATCAATATCATGGCATAGTGCACAATCATGGGATGATGCATGTCAATTTAATAGATGCATCAAAATAAACTAAGTGACATGGTAACACAATTTAAAGGGACCCCTATGCAATTGGATTGCATATGGAAAAGGTCCATTGAATTAAGTGGAAACACATGATCTATAATTGATTAACATGTGAAAGTTTGCTTATCATGATGCATGCATGATGATAACAACAAAATAACAACAATAGATGCAAGTGAAAAAGGAATTTAACAAGTTTTGGAAATTATTTGTTAAGTTTGGAAATTTTGGGTTACTTAAACATGTCACACAAGCTTTTTTTGTTTTCATCAACTTAAACTGTTCAAAACAAATAACAAAATTCATATTTGAAAAGAATACCAAATTTTAGTTGGATTACATGTTTCAAATATTGGAATAGGAGTTAGGATGAATTTATTATGACTTAAACAATATTAAACAAGTTTTAAATGAATTTAAAACAAGTTTGAATATTATTTGAATTTTATTTGTTCAAAACATAAATTCAAATTCATATTTGAAAAGTTCATACTTTTCTAGTTTGAAAACATATTTTGCATGTTCAAAAAAAAATTATTTTGAGCAAGTTATGATTTTAGCAAAATTTAAATGAATTAAAAAAGGATTAAATTATTTAGGCAATTTAAATTATTCAAACCATGAAAAAAAAATTATATTTGAAAAGTTTATTTGAAATAGCATGGAAAACATATTTTATTTGCATTTATTGGATTAAGAATGAAATAGTTATTGATTTTATCAAATTGCAATTGAATTATTTGAATTCAAATTTGAATTGCATTTTGAAATTTCAAAACAGGAAACAAATGATACCAATGGGTAGACAATTAATTTTAGATCAGCACACATATTTTATTTTGATTAATTGGAGTTATAAAATAAAAGTTATAAGGTTTTTAAAACCAGGGACCAATCTGTTAAATAAAAGGACCTTGATTTAAAAACAGAAAGGTTCAAAAACATTTTCTACGCATCAGAACCCTACCCTAGGCACTGCCAGGGGGGCCCAGTGTATCGCTGTGCTCACGTGGCTACTGTGTGGCTGACAGGGGGCCCTCCCTGTCAGCACTTGGGAGAAAAAAAAGGTGGGGTTTTTTCCCCGTGCGAGGCCAGGGGCTCGAACCCTGGACCTCTCGCTCGTGTGCGCGCTTACTGAACCAGTGGGGTGCATTTCGTTTCTTGTCAGTTAACCACGCGCGGACCAGTTGAGGTGTTGCTCGTGGATCTGAATTTCTGACGAACAAAACCAACTGCAACCTGACGGAGTTCGACAGCGGGCCGGCGGCGATCAACGGTGATGCTCGTGCTCGTGCTAGCGTTGATGGGTGGTGGCGATGTGCGCGCGTTTGCTAGCCAGAGAGGGCAGGAAGGAGGGATTGAGCACGGTGGCTGCTCACCGGCGTTGTAGCGGGAAGAAGAGGCTGTGGGGGGTTCACGGCCGGCGGCGACGTCGTAGATGGCGGGGGTGATGCGGTTGTTCTCCCGTGACGCTGCGGTGTGCGATCGGAAGAGGGCGAGGAGGTGGTTCGTTTCCTGCAACTAGATAGGTAGGTGGGTGGCTACTGCGGTGGTTTCCATGGCAGGTTCAGAGAAGAAAACGCCGGCGAGGTTGCAGAGAGGGGGACTGCGACGAGGGAGAAGCAATCGGCGGCGGAAATGAGGGGAACAGGAAACCTAGGGCTAGGGTTGGCGCCAGGGGGTCTAGGGGGTACTTATAGCGGGCTAGGCGAGCTCCTGGCCGTCGGCGCGCCCGTCTGCCGCCGTGGCACCGCGGGATGAGCCGCCGTACAGGATGACGAAGGCAGAAAGAAAAGGGCGAAGCGTTTTCGGGCCGGTGGGCTGGCTGCGCGCGAGGTAAAGGATTAGGTGGGTTGGGCTGGGTAGTTAGGTGCTGCGCGCGCGCGTTTTTTCTTCTTTTTTCTATTTTTGCTTTTTCTGTTTTTTTGTAGCAATTAGAAATGGAAGAAATAGATAGGGTTTTGAGTTTAGAAAAATTTGGAAAAATTCATGTGGGCTTGTTAGTTCAACATCTACCATAAAGTCAACTTGGTTTTTGAAAAGTCAAATTTATTGCTGTTTTGTAAATTGGTTTGAATTTGAATTAAGTTTGGCTAATAATTGGTTATTTAAAACAAGATTTGTAATTATGTAATCCAATGAGTTTAATTGGAAACAAATGAGTACATTTGTTTTGGTATTTTTCACAATTTGAAAAATGGTGCTGTTTGAATGTTTTGATTTGAATTTGAAAGTAATTTGGGAATTATTTAATTGAAATAAAACCACCATTTTATTAATTGATCAATATGGAATAATATGACAACAATTGGTTGTTTTTTATTTGAGATTTTTATTTAAAAGGTTGTAACAGAGCAAGTATGAAATAAAGCATTTGAAATTGTTTGAGTTTCATTATGAAAATAGAATAAAAACAGATGCAAAACAAATAGTAAACAAATGCAAACAATGAAATAAATATGATGACATGATGCAATACTTTAATTAAACATGAAATCAAACATTCTAAGGGATATTTTCATACTTGGGATGTTACACGTTGCTAATGAAAATTGTGAGAAGTTTGGTGTGAAAGAAGTTTTCAAGGGTCAAGAGAAGATGATGATATGACGTGATCAAGAAGAGTGAAAAGCCTAAGCTTGGGGATGCCCCGGTGGTACATACCAGAAAATTCCAATAAGACTCAAGCGTCTAATCTTGGGGATGCGCAAGGCATCCCCTTCTTCATCGACAAATTATCAGGTCACTTCTAGTGAAACTATATTTTTATTCGGTCACATCTTATGTGCTTTACTTAGAGCGTCTTTTATTTTTGTTTTCAGTTTATTTTTATTTTTTATTTCAGTTTATTTTTATGTTTGCAATAAGCTTTGTTGTACCCCAACATTTCTTTTATTGGAGAGTGACACGCTCCGCTTTTCCATGGGAATACTTTGTATTCTTAATCTTTGTCTGGCTGCTGCATTTATTTATCTCATGTTTTGCATGCATCTCTTATTAGAGCTGTTAGTTTTAGTAGTGTTACGTGAGTACTCTCATGTTTTCTTGCTGTAGCATTTATAGAGTTTTTGTTAAAACATATCTTGTATGGTGCTTGTTGGGTGAAGAAACTGTTGTTTAAAGTAGAATTTATAATGGTGCAAGTAGAAACTTGTATAGACTGTTGCTAGAACTTTTTCATGCCATGCTAAATGTTATTTTAGTTCTAAAGCCTTTGTGATGTTGAGTAGCATGAATAGCCTCAAATATCTGAGAGTGTTTAATATGTCATTGAAAGATTCATGAGTTGTTCTTGTCATAAGGAAGCATAAATTTATGGTATTCTCTTTCGAATATTTTATTTGGTTGACTTGGCACATGATGACACCATGCTTATGACTATGAACCAGTCACGAATAGCCTCCATGACCACTTAGTTTTTGAACTATGATACCTCTTATGCTTTAATTAATGATGTTTATGTCGTTGTGCATGATTATGGCTCTTATGCTCTCTTGATTTGTTGCTCCCAGTCTTTTGCTAGCCTCCACCTGTACTGAGTACGAGCTCTACTCGTGCATCCAACTCCCTTAAACCAAATTTTTTCCCATTGTGTCCACCATACCTACCTACATGTGGTATTTAACTTCCACTCCAAGTAAATTGCTCATGTGTTACCTTTAAAACCTTCAAAAATACTCCTGCTTTATGTTCCTGTTTTTGCTCATGAGGACGTCAATGGAGAATCTTTATCTCACTTATTGATTGGATTTCACACCCTGGACTAGTGGTTTCATCCGCTTATCCAAATGATAGAAGAGCTAGCAGCGGGGTTCCCAGCCCCAAATTAATACACATAAAATCTCTTCACTATTTTTGCCCCTGATTTATCAGTCAAAGCATAATTGTGTAAACAAAAGAGAAAGAGGGATGACCTTCTACCCAGATGCGTCCTTCACATGGGAGCCGCTCTTGTGAATCCAGTTGGCTTGTGACGTACTATATTTTCTGTTTACCATTCGTTGACATTAGCATACATCTCCCAAAATATAGACACTCCTCCACGGTATGTGATTGTTGGCAGGCACCCGAGGATTCGGTTAGCCATGGTTTGTGAAAGATGGATGGGAGGAGTGTCAAACTTTGAATACCTCTGTTTAATAAAATAAAAAGCTCTGGCACATGAATTGATCCCTGCTTCTCTCCGTGAAAGGCCTTTCTTTTACTTTTATGTTGAGTCTCCATCTTGTAACTTTATACAAAGTTGAGAGAGCATTTTTTCCATTCTTAGTTCTACATGCATTTGTCCCATAAACATCAATAATTGCTTCATGATGTGATATCATTTGTTCTAAAATTATTTGCTCTAGTCTTCCACATGAACTTTGAAGATGTCCTGGCATTTATGTTTTGCCCCATCTTAAGGACTAGCGAAATATCACTTTGCCATGCTTTATCTATACCTAAAACAAACGTTTATCTTTCTTTGCATTATTACTCGTGATCCTTTATATGAGATACTCTTCATGATGAAAAGTGTTTGCTTTGCTTTATTATTAATCTATTTATCATGTTTTTGTTTGAAGTTCTATGATCTCAGCTTGCATATGCCTTTACATTCTTATGATCAAGATTATGTTAGTAGCATGTCACCTCAGAAATTATTGTTTTATCGTTTACCTACTCGAGGACGAGTAGGAAATAAGCTTGGGGATGCCTGATACATCTCCAACGTATCTATAATTTCTGATGCTCCATGATAATATTATGCCAATTGCTACATGTTTTCTCCCTTCTTTATGTCATTTTTATCGATTTTCTGGGACTAACCTATTAACAAGATGCCAAGTGCCAGTTCCTTGTTTTCTACTGTTTTTTATTTCAGAAAAGTTGTTCTGGAAATATTCTCGGAATTGGACCCCACAAAGCCTGAAGTGCCTATTTTCCCCGGAAGCATCCAGAAGACCAAAGAGGAGTCGAAGAGGGGCACCAGGGGGCCCACACCATGGGGTGGTGTGGACCCCCCCAGGGTTCCACCGCCTCTGCCCTTTCACCTATTTATTCTCCCTGGATGGAAAACCCTAGATACCTGATAAAAAATCCCCGAAAAGTTCCACAGCCGCCGTCACCGTCAACCCTAGATCAGGGGGATTCTGAAGCTGTCTCCGGCACCCTGCCGGAGAGGAAATCATCACCGGAGGCCTCTTCATCACCATGCTTGCCTCCGGTGTGATGCGTGAGTAGTTTATCCTTGGACTATGGGTCCATAGCAGTAGCTAGATGGTTGTCTCCTCTTCATATGCCTCCATGTTTAGATGTCGTGAGCTGCCTAACATGATCGAGATTGACCTTATGTAACTCTATGTGTTGTGTTTGATGGGATCGATGAATATTGAACTTATGCCAAGTTGATTATAGTCTTTATTTCATATGCTATTTGTGATCTTGCATGCTTTCCGTTGCTAGTGGTTGCTCTGGCCAAGTAGTTGCTAGTGATTCCAAGAGGGAGTATTTATGCTCGATAGTGGGTTCATGCCTCCTTTTCGCCTGTGCTCGAGTGACAGAAACGTGACGGGGGAGGATGTGATGTTGCCACTAGGGAGAAAACAGCGGTGAGAGTGCCCGTGTGTACAATCATTGCTTACACACTTTGTTTAATGCTGTTATGTGTTGCTTCCAACTTAATACCTAAGGGGGTTCGTATGATAACCTAAGGGTGGATTATTAGTCATAGATGCAGTTGGATTACGGTCTATGTATATTGTTGTAATGCCCGCACTAAATATCATAGTAGTCATCATGTCATGAATGTGCACTACAGTGCAACCTTTATTTGTCAATTGCCTTGTTGTAATTTGTTCACCCAACATGCTATCTTTTATGGAGAGACACCACTAGTGAACCTATGAACCCCGGTCCATTTTCCTACACGGTTAAAACAAACCACCACAATTTCCTGCTTTCTTTACTTTCTGCAAGCACACATTATTTTCCACACTATACCTCTAATCTTTGTTTTCAGCAAGACCGGTGAGATTGACAACCTCACTGTACCGTTGGGACAAAGTATTTTCGTTGTGTTGTGTGCAGGTTCCATGTTGTTGCTGACACCGGTGAAGCGCCATCACCACCGTCAGTGGCATCAACCTTCCAAAGATCCTCTTCCTCCTACTGGATTGATAACCTTGGTTCTTAACTAAGGGGAATTTCCTACCGCTGTGCTCATCACACCCTCCTCTTGGGGTTCCCAACACGCACCATCAGTGATTTGTATTATGCCTTGTAAGATGATTTTCTTGTTGTAATCTTTTAACTCGTGAGTCTATGTTGAGGTTCCTGGCACTTCCACCATCCATATTTGCTAGTCTCTTCGGTACTGTGCATTTACCTTTCTCACATTGAGAGTTGGTGCATACTTCGCCAGTGTATCCAAATCCCGTGGGAGGACTTTGTTCTCCTACACATAAGCCCATATATTCTTCCTCAAAATAGCCACCATACCTACCTATCATGGCATTTCCATAGCCATTCCGAGATATATTGTTGCACAACATCCACCTCCATTATGTTACTTGATGATGAGCTTCATGGTTATTTATGCATACTGCTACACTGGCAGGAGCATGCGGTTAGAGACATCAGAGATATTTTTTATGAGTTATGAGTACTAAAAGTGTGACGGTTCATTGTAATATAGGATGTTGCCCCTAGCGGTGAGGATATATAAAAAAATGAAAAAGCCCAAAAAGAAAAAAAAAGGGCCAAAGAGAGAATAAATAGAGAGGGGGCGCATCACTATCCTTTATACCACACTTGTGCTTCATGTTTAGCACTAATGCTTCAGTTTGGAGAAAATTTTCATATTATCATTCATTCATAACTATGTGGGGAAATTTACACTATAGAACTTGGCTTGTATATTCCAATGACGAGCCTCCTCAAATAAGCTCTAGGTCTTTGTGAGCAAGCAAGTTGCATGCACACCCACTAGTTCCATTGGAGAGCTTTCATACACTTATAGCTCTATGTGCATCCGTTGTGTGGTAATCCCTACTACTTGCATAGCTTCGGTTGTAAGACTTTCTCTTGTCTAATGACCACTTTCAGCTTTGTGAGCCTTTCTTCCATTGACCTTCCAAACCCCCCATAATGTTCTCTTAGCCATGACATCCCGGTGCCAGGGACCAACGCAGAACACTTGCTTGTTTTTAGTGCACAAATAGTTTAAGATTCAAACATTGCATCGTGTGGAAAGCTTGACTTGATCCTAACAGGAGTTGTGAAGATCGTCTGACGTGCATGATATTGTTCTTCTTGAAAGCTTAAATCATCTCTAATAAACTTTGCACGGTTGATAGTCTTTTAGTATTGATTCATCAAAAGTTTTGCTTCTTTCTTCTTATTTGTTTATGCATTACTTGTTGATATCAAATATAGAACACAACTTTAGTTCATTTGATCCTAGTTTACATGCTCTGCTTTACATATTATGCATCCTATTTTGTTTTATCGTTTACCTACTCGAGGACGAGTAGGAACTAAGCTTGGGGATGCTTGATACGTCTCCAATTTATCTAGAATTTCTGATGTTCCATGTTGCTATTATGCCAATTGCTACATGTTTTTCGTATGTTTTCCTATGTTTTCTTACGTTTTCCGGGACTAACCTATTAATAAGATGCCAAGTGCCAGTTCCCTTTTTTCTGCTGTTTTTAGTTTCAGAAAAGTTGTTCTGGAAATATTCTCGGAATTGGAAAATTCAAAAGCCAGAAGTCTTAGAAGTCCCGGAAGCATCCAGAAGTCCCGAAGAGCCCCGGAGGGGGGGGGGGGCACAGGGTGACCACACCATAGGGTGGCGCGGGTCCCCCCGGTGGCGCCACCTGGTGGTGTGAGCCCCCTGGCCACCCACCTACGTTGCCCTTTCGCCTATATAATCCCGCTGATGCAAAAACCCTAAAAGAATTGGCGAAATTCCACGAAACCTTCCGCAGCCGCCGTCATCGTCAACCCAAGTTTCGGGGGACAGATCTTTGTTCTGGCACCCTGCCGGGACGGGGAAGTGCCCCCGGAAGCCATCTCCATCGACTCCACCGCCATCTCCATCGATGTTGCTGTCTCCTATGATGAGAAGGGTGTAGTTCTCCCCCGAGGCTGAGGGCTCTACGGTATCTATGTGGTTCATCTCTCTCTCCCATGGTGTGATCTATATGTGATCGTGAGATTTGTAATCTAGTTGAATAAGTAGATGTTACTCTTCATCTTGTGCTACTCAAGTGTTTTATTAATATGAACTTTGGAGTCACGTTGTCCCGCGGTGTGAAGGTGATAGTGTGCACATCATGTGTGTCTCCTCTATGAATTGTGGTGTTTGTCTAGTACCTTCTAGGGCGCTCATAGTGACAGCGTGGGGTTAACTAGACATGGGAATGCTTACTTTAAGGAATGTTGTTTGCAGCCCTACTCAATGATTAGTGTTTGTTATCCAACCGGAGAGGGTTAAGGATAGCATAGCGAAGAGAAGATATTTAGTTATTCAATTATGTGATCATTGTTGAGAGTGTCCACTAGTGAAAGTATGATCCCTAGGCCTTGTTTCCAAGCATCGAAACACCATTTTCCGCCTGTTCTGCTACATGTTTGCTTGCTACCATATTTATTTCAGATTGCTATTATTACTTATAACCATCCATATTACTCGCATTTCACTATCTCTTCGCTGAACTAGTGCACCTATATACATGACAAGTATATTGGGTGTGTTGGGGACACAAGAGACTTCTTGTATCTTAATTGCATGGTTGCTTGAGAGGGATATCTTTGACCTCTACCTCCCTGAGTTCGATAAACCTTGGGTGATCCACTTAAGGTAAACTTGCTGCTGTTCTACAAACCTCTGCACTTGGAGGCCCAACACTGTCTACAAGAATAGAAGTGTGCGTAGACATCAGGGACCGACATCGAACACGTTGCGGGCGCCGTCCTCAAATGACAGGGTGCACCCGGACTGGGTGTCCGGACACTGTGTCGTCTCGGCGCATTCCCGGGGACACCTCGTATGCCTCGTTGAGGTCGAGGCCCGTCCCGGCACCGCCGGGCGCGCCCCCGCAGGGCGCGCCCCCGCCGAACATGGCATTTGGGTCGAAGCCGCTGTAGCTGCCGCCGTAGCCGTACGCGTAGCCGCTAGGCTCGTTGTAGTGGGGGGGAGGCTCGGGCTAGGACAAAGCCTCGACTGCGAACGCGGCGTGCTCACGGCGTCAACGCGGAACGGCGAACCTAAAGCCGACGAGCTAGAGCCACTTCCCGGGCTTCCTCCGACGGTGCCGACCAGCAGCTCAAGGTTCGTCGCCGCATTCCGGGCCTCCGTCTTCTCACGCCGCAGCCGGCGCTCCTTCGTGGTGATGTCGTCCGGTGTTGGTCGACCGCCCACTCGGCGTCGGTCATGCCCTCCGGCCGCTCCTTCGAGGGGCGCGGCTGCAGCATGCGGCGCTTGACGCCGAACATGTCGACCTTTGCGTTCTTCGGTGGCGGTCTCGACGGCCCTTTCGGAGGCATGACGCCGACGACGAGGGAGGCGGGAAGGGGCGGGAAAAGGTAGGCGACGGGGAAGGAAATGACGGGACGCGTCGGGGTCCGGTGGGGTTTTGGTAGGCGTTTGTGTCGCCGGCAGGGCGGGCCGCGGCGCAGAACAACTCGTCCGGAGCCCGACGGGAGCCCCTGAGAGACGGAGTTGGGCTGGGTTTACCGGATGGGAACAAAGGAGCGTCCGGACGGGAAGGCCCAATGGGACCGGCGCGCGAGTGGGCGAGCTCGGGGCCGTCCGGACGGGAAGGCGGTTGGGGACGGCCTTTGGGGGGGCGCGAGTGGAGATGCTCTGAGTGGAGCTAGCATCACTGGCTTGTTATATGGGATTTATCTACAAATTTTGCGTTTTAATGGTACCGTAAAATTGAAGCTACATTTTAGGACAACATGTCAACAACAATTAGCTCAAAGGGCTATTCGGTGCGCGACACTTTCTAGGTGACACATTGAGTTGACTTATCATTGACAACCCATAGATTTTTATGGTGGGTCCGTCATGGATTTGTTGTAACCTATACATGGGATGATTGGTGTGTTGGTGGTTTTCCGAGGGTGTTGTCAAAGTCGTTAGATCGGAGATCGGCGGTGAATTTTTTTGAATGCCATAGCGAATATGATTTCTCAACGGTTTGTGTCAAGTCTACATTGGTGATTTGATTTCCCAAGGATGTGCCTTGTCTTTTGGTGTGTGTAATCTCAGGTTTTATCTGATTTTTCTTTAGTTAACTAGGTGATTGCTTTTACTTAATTAACAAGCTGAGACATTTGGATTCTGGTTAAAATAATATTATTCAAGGAGATCCTTAGCTTAACAATTTTTTTTCTAGCGGCCATGAGCGTAAACTCACAATAGAAACGGTAATGTGCAGGGTGATATATGAATACGATGATCTCCTAATTTCCCTCTCCTTCGATCCTACAAGGAGAAATCATTAAAAAGAAAAAAAAAAAAGAAAATAGATTGGAACCTCAGGGGAAGGCGTGTTGTGGCTGCTTGATCAATATCTCTTCTTGTCGAGTTGGTGGGTCCGGTGCCTTTTTTGATTTTTCTAGATTTTTGTTTTTGGCGGGGTTCATTTGGGAGGTGTTGATCCACATGCATGTTTAGGGTTTTCAGTTGTAGTGTGTTGGATACGTTCGTTGGTATGTTGAGGCGGGGTTCATTTGGGAGGTGTTGATCCACATGCATGTTTAGGACTATCATGTTTTGGGAGTAGTTAGATTTTGACCTTTTTGTAACAACGTCCGCCTGGTTTTCCACCAATTAACTGGGCAATTCACTTCTCCGTAATTTATCAACGAGGCAAAACTTGTGCCTCCTTTCGGAAAAAAATACGATCATCAAACCACCAGCGTTTGACCTTTCTTGGACACACTCGCACTAGACTTGCATACAATATAGTTTGCATACGATATGATGCGTAGGTCTTTACGTATTATGGATCACACACGTACCAAATGTAGAGTACCATACTAGGAGTGTTCGTACAGATAGAGAATCCAGGGAAAAGGCCGGGATTGGAGTCTTGTACCTGAAGACTGCCCCAAGAAAGCGACCAACCCTAATTATTGCACAGGGAATTCGATGCAGCAATACTCTCCCACAACACCTTTCTCTCACATAGTATCATACAAGCTGTGTGTATGGGGATAGAGAGATCTAGAGAGAGAGAAGAGAGGGAATCTTCTTAGCTTCCTGCCCACTTCCTCAAAAAGCTAAGAGAGTAGTAGTAGCAGGAGGGGAGATTCTCATATTCTCACTCACACCCGGCTCCTCTTTCTCTCTCTAAAGCACACTCCATGTCTCCTCCTTTGTGTCCTTCTTTGTGTGTGTGTGCTTGATACCACCCCAAAGCCTAGCTAAGATATTCCTTGCTTGAGCCATGCTAATATATTCCCTTGTGAATGCAAAGTGCACTGCCAGTAGTAGAACGTAGCAGTTGCACACACAGAGAGGCATATATACACACATGTGTTGTGTGCTATGGCTAGCTAAGCCACGGTGAAGAAGAGGAGCTTGTGTGTGAAGGGATGCGCCACCCTTTTCAAAGCAAAGAGAGAAGAATCTTCGCATAATCTTTGAGGGGATTGAATTGTGTAGTGTGGTATATGCTTTGGTACTCCTTTTACCATTTCCTCTCCGTTGATTAAATGGCGCAGGAATCATTCATTTAGAACCCCAGAAAACAAAAGGTGCCACTGTGTGGGCATCTCTGATATCTTTCTTAACTGTTATCGATTAGGTATATGATGAATTTTCTTGCTTTTGTTTTGTTTTTCTAGTGCAAGTAGATGATGGTGTACGTGATTCCCGGCTAGCTAGCTAGGTATATCTGGTGATTATCCCTTGTGCATGTCTGAAATTAATCAAGTATTATCGTGCTAAAGGTAAATATTCTGCAAGACACCTTGCTGGTTCTCTCTTAGACTTGCAAGGTTCTCTTTGGACTACTTTGAGGCCACCTTTAATTCTTTTGAATCAGGAGCACCCAGCTAAGTAACTTCATGTGGGTGTGATGGGTTGATTGATTCCCCACTGTAAAAACCAACTATAAAAGTTTTAACCTACCACAAAAATATGGAATCCATGTAAAAAGATTGACCAAGAAAAATACATTCATGTGGCGATGGATGAGTGGCCACACTTTCAGTAAGACAAGAAGACTTGTCCAACAAATCAAAGTCTTCAATTTTCCATGCATGCACTACACTATATCCTACAGGAGCTGGTTGTAATACATGAAACCTCCTGCATGCCATGCATGCATGGAGCAGATTAGCTTTTGCGCCTTTGATCTTTGCAAGAAGTTACCATGCCCTTTGCTTTATCCCTCCATAAGCTCTGCCTAGACCACACACACAGAGACATAGTACATATATACACAGTGACAACTTTTCCTTTTCACCCCTCTAAATCCAACTTTTTTCTCTCTTTCATCCCAGAACTCACCCTTAAAAACAGGTCGATTCCCCCTCGATCCCCCATCACACACAACCAGTACCTGATATATCTGAATAATATACCGGAGCTTCACTCTATAGCACGTACCTCCAGGGTGTAAGCTAGCTAGCTGCACCACTACCAAACTGCGTGCTCCATCGAGATGGATTCTTCGCCTTCTGACCTAACCCTAGACTACACGCCCAACGGCAGCGCCGGGGGCGGCGCGGCGGCTGCCAGCGGGTACTCGATAACGTCCCCGAAGCAGGCGCCGCCGCTCGTGGAACACCACCACCTGATCACGCCGGAGCAGGCGACAACGCAGAAGCTGCAGGAGTTCCTGTCCCGCCTCGACGACGAGCGGCTCAAGATCGACGCCTTCAAGCGCGAGCTCCCGCTCTGCATGCAGCTCCTCAACCAAGGTAATCAACGTGCCGGTGCATGCATGCGTGTGTTAATTACGTGCAAGGCGACCGAGACCTGACGGTAAAAATGTCTGTCTGTTTGTGTGTGCAGCCATGGAGGCGTACAGGCAGCAGCTGGAGGCGTGCCAGATGGGCAGCCACGGCGGCCCGCCGGCGAGGGCGCCGCTGGTGCTCGAGGAGTTCATACCGCTCAAGAACATCGGGATCGACGCGGCGGACAAGGCGGCCGGGAACGCCACGTCGGAGAAGGCGAGCTGGATGGTGTCGGCGCAGCTGTGGAACGGGCCGGGGGCGGGGGACGGTGCGGCCAAGGGCCCGCAGACTCCCAAGGAGCGCTCGGAGCACCCGCTCGACACCAGCCCCATGCTCGGCGCGCTGGACGGCGGTAACGGATGTGGCGCCTTCCTCCCATTCACCAAGGAGAAGGCATGCATGCCGGACAACGCAGGGACGCTGCCGGAGCTCGCGCTCGCGCCCGCGGAGAAAGACACCATCGTCGCTGCGGACGCTGACAGGAAGCCGTACCACGACGATGGCGGCAGCAACGGTGTTCTCGCGAGGAGAGACGTCGTACAGAACGCCGCACCGCCGGAAGGGCAGGCGGTGCCGCCTCCTCCGCAGACGAACCGGAAGGCTCGACGGTGCTGGTCACCGGAGCTCCACCGCCGCTTCGTCAGTGCCCTTCAAATCCTCGGCGGCGCTCAAGGTATACACACGTCCACATGTACTAAAGTTCGACTATCCATCGATGTATCAAGTTAAGACAAATTCTAAATCTCCTTTGTTGTTTGCAAAATAATTAAAGTGGCGACGCCGAAGCAGATCCGCGAGCTGATGAAGGTGGATGGATTAACCAATGATGAGGTGAAAAGCCATCTCCAGGTAATTATAATCTCATCATCATCCCTCTATGCGTACGTTCCAGTAATTGTGCATGCAACTGCTTTATTTATGGGTAAAATGATGCAACATTAATCGAAGTGTCTAATCATTTTTCTTCGGTTGTGCGGCGAGCAGAAGTACAGGCTGCACACGCGGCGGCCGATGCAGGCGCCATCGGCGCCTCCGCCGGGTGCGCCGCAGCTGGTGGTTCTCGGGGGCATATGGATGCCGCCGGACTACGCGGCGCAGGCGGCGGGTCCGGGAGCCATCTACGGGGCGCACGCGGCGGCGACGCAGGCGCACTACACGGCGGCAGTGTCGGCGCAGGAGTACTACCAGTCGGCTGCCGCGGCCGCGCACCACATGCAGCACCACCCGGCGGCCGCCATGGCGCACCACCGCGCGGTGGCGCCCCCGCCGCCGCTGTCCACCTACAAGATGCACCCGCCGGTGTCGGCAGGGTCAGCAGGGTCGGAGGGCCGGGGGAGCGGCGGCGGCAGGGAGAGGTCTGAGAGCATCGATGAGGAGGGTGACGAGCAGGAGGACGATGAGGAGGAGGGCGACGGCATGGCGGCCAACGGCGGCGCCGACGAGATCAAGTACTAATTAATCAACAAATTAATTAGTTAGTAGCAAGCACCAATTAGCTATAGCCTGAGTAATCTCGCGATCGTGCCAGGATCGTACGTACTTAATTAAGGTGGCAATTATTTTCGATCCGGAAAGTAATTTTTTGTCCGCGCGGAGAAGGGAAGCCGATCTCTCGCTCGAGTGGAGTGGAGCAGCAGCTGGAGACTGAGATTGTCTCATTCGTGATGTGATATACGGATGGATTTGTGAGGGCTTTTCTTTCTCTCTTTTTTCCCCTTTTGGGCTTGACGTTGCATGCATGCCGTCCTTTTGTATTTGTTCTACTAGCTAATAATTTGGTAAATATGTCATGATGGAAATATGATAAGCTTTTTGTACACTTGGTCGGAGAAAGAAATAATTATCTGGGAGATGTGTACTGGGCTATGTTAAATTTAATTACGGTGTGAATTGTCAATAAGCAATAATGGAAGAGGGTGATTTGTACTAGTGACTAAATGTTTCCAAAACTACTCTTTTATTTATGTTCAATTTTCATGAAAGTTTCATGAGTTTGGGGTTATCACACACCGCAAAGAGTCTTGGGAAACGGTCTTTAAGGGGGCCGTCCCCGTCCACCAGTCATATGCCAGAAAAGCGTACGTTCGCCTTTTTCACCTCGAAACGGGCACCTAGCTTGAAGAAGTGTTTGATCTTATGAACATTACGCCAGAATTGGGAACACCCCTCACTTTCAGAGGCGAAGATGTTGCCAGCCTCTATGTTTTCTGAATATGGCTCTAACTTCACGGCTGACGGCAACATGTTCAAGACCTTGGGAGAGGTGGTCTAGGCCTCTCAAATGATGGTGTCGCTGGAGGCTCCGGCGCGCTCTACTGCTAGCGAGTCCGTTTGGACCTCCCCTGCGCCTATGGGTGACGTCTCCTCTGCTCGGCTGGTTCTGGGCGCGGGAGAGTGCGAGGTGGCCCTGCTCGCGGAGAAGGAGGTGGCGTCTGCGGAGTCTTCCCAAGCCAAGGAACGTAGAAGCAAGAAAAATCATGACCGCCCCGCGTGGGTGCGCAACCAGGAGGAAATGGAGGCGGCTCTGTCTCGGCCCTCTCCGGAGGTCGTGGTGGTGGTCGTAGACTCGCAGGACGTTGAGCGTCCTGCTCCGTCACCTGCGACTGCGCTGGGGGCTTCTGGACTGCGCGTGTCATCCCCGAGCTCACGGCCCCTGCGGCCAGGGGACTGAGGTCCAAGGCCACGCCCATGGAAGGTGCCAGGAAGAGCGGCCGTGATGCTGGTGCGGCTGAGGAGATGATGATGGACCGTGTTGTGCGTCTCACAGCAGAGAAGAACTCGTCTAGGAAGGCGAGCCACGCGCTGCCAGGTATGTCCCTAGATCCCATCTTTGCTATTCTTCTGGATCTGCCTGATGCCCACCTCCTGTCGGTGGCATCGGATTCGGGGGTGGTGTTTCAACCTTCAGAGGGTACGCCCACGGAGGTGCTGTCCATCCTTCGTGCGAATGAACTCGCCCAGGCCATGTTAGCCGAAACTAGACAGAAGTTGGAGCAAGCTACTGCCCTAGAGGCCGCGGCTGAGAAGGCGGCGACGGGCGTGTCTCCTTCGGTTGCCCCAGATAGGGCTGGATCCGGTGCCCCAGGGGGACGCTAGCACAGTCGAATCTTGAACCGCCCCCGGCTCACCTCTAGACGAGGATTGTACGCTGGCCTGCTTGTTCTCACCACCGCCGGAGAAAAAACAGAGACGTCGTGCAAAATCTGCGGCGCCGCAGGGGCGGCGCCCACTGACCCGCCAAGCACGGGCCTTGGGCACGGTCCTTTAATGCAGATCCTCTTCTGGAACATCCGAGGGTTTGGTCACCGCGGACAACGAACCCTGTTGAAACAATTCCTCTGCAAGCATCGAGTAGACATTATGTGCCTCCAGGAAACCATTAAACAAGAGTTCTCCGACTTTAAACTTTAGGACCTTGCCATAGGGGACAAATTCTTCTAGTGTTGGCCCCCGGCTACTGGCCGTTCCGGAGGCATGCTTATTGGGGTTAGAGAGAGCCTGCTCGAAGTGAGTAGCACTGACAAGGGTCAGTTCTTCCTCAGCGCAGAGTTCCGGCACAAGGCTTTGAACAAACAATTTTCTTTCATTGGAGTTTATGGACCTGCCAATCATGCGGCCTCACCTGAGTTCCTTGCGGAGCTCACCACCAAGATTGACTCATGCCCTCATCCGATTCTCATCGGTGGCGACTTTAACCTAATCCGAGGGGAGCAGGACAAAAGTAATGATCGCATCCACTGGCCACGTGTAGAACTTTTTAACAACGCTATTGCGTCCTGGGCGCTTGCGGAGGTGACTCGCACAGGCGCGAGATACACCTGGACCAACAAGAGGCCATCTCCGGTTAGATGTGTGCTAGATAGGGTGGTTGTTTCCCCTGAGCTTGATGCTCTGTTTCCGCTAGCGACCCTTTCGGCGGAAACCAGCCTAGGCTCGGACCACACCCCCCTAATCTTTGACACGGGAGAGGGGCTCCCGCCAAGAAGTAACCGGTTATTTTTCGAGTTAGGATGGCTTGAAGTTGCGGGCTTAGAGTCCATCGTGGAGGCGCAATGGGGCCGAATTATGGCGTCTGCCAAGAGACGTGACATTGTAGATTGGTGGGTTCACATGAATTCAGGGCTGCGTCAGTACCTGCAAGGCTGGAGTAAGAACCTGGGCAGGGAGGCTAGAGAGACCAAGCTGAGGTTATCCAACAAGATAGCAGAGCTGGACAATAAAGCTGACTCCGAAGGGCTGGACGAGGAAGAATGGGTCTTCCAGTACCACCTTGAGGACCAGCTCCTGCACATTTATCAAATGGAGGAGGAGTATTGGAGGCAGCGCGGCCGGGTGCGTTGGGCGCTCCAGGGGGACGCGAATACTGCCTACTTTCACACTGTAGCAAATGGGCATAGGAGGAAATGCTCGATCTCTTCCCTGCAGGCTGACATGATCGAGATCTCGGACCCTCGTCTTATCCAGGAACACATTTACGGCTTCTGTCGTGAGCTCCTGGGTTTGGTGGCCCCTCGCCACTTGGGGCTGGCTCCGGATATCTGGGGCCCGGATGCTAGGGTGCGTCCTGGGGAGAATGAAGGGCTGATGCTGACCTTCTTCGAAGCAGAGTTGGAAACAGTGGTCAAGGACATGAAAGTTAACACTGCGCCAGTTACGGATGGGTTCCCGGTCTCGTTTTTTACCCGCTTCTGGCCGCTATGCAAACTTGGCGTCCTCCACATACTTAACGATTTCATCCTAGGGAGGATCAACGTCTCCAGACTTAACTATGGGGTTCTCTCCCTATACCGAAGGTCCCGGGGGCTGATCAGATCACGCAATTTCGTCCCATCGCCTTGATCAATGTCATCTTTAAGATCATTTCTAAGTCCTTTGCCTCCCGGTTGGATCCTATTGCCAACCGGAT
The DNA here is from genome assembly GCA_028641055.1 of Alopecurus myosuroides. Lineage (NCBI taxonomy): Eukaryota > Viridiplantae > Streptophyta > Magnoliopsida > Poales > Poaceae > Alopecurus > Alopecurus myosuroides. Next base: position 447,925,111 of record CM054058.1, on the reverse strand, counting down.
CATCAGCCATTCCCAAACTGCATTCTTGAAGGGCCGTTTTATCCTTGATGGTGCCCTGGCCCTTCTTGAGATTGTGCACAAACTTCGTTCGAAAAAGTTAGGTGGCATTTTGCTCAAGCTGGATTTTGAGAAGGCGTATGATAGAGTGAACTGGTCCTTTTTGTTGGAGGTCATGCGTCGAAAGGGTTTCGGCGCTGGTTACCTCCATAGGATAGAGCAGCTGATTGCCGGGGGGCAAACTTCTATCTCCATTAATGGGGAGATCGGTCCCTTCTTCTGCAACCGGAGAAGGGTGCGCCAGGGGGACCCCCTCTCCCCTATTCTGTTTAATTTCGTCGTGGAAGCACTGTCAGCTATGTTAACCTCTGCCTGTACGGCTGGCCACATCAGAGGGGTGGTACCTCACTTGATCCCCGGCGTGATCTCCCATTTGCAATATGCCGACGACACCCTGGTCTTGATCCAGAATGACGACCCCTTGATTGCTAACCTAAAGTTCCTCCTGCTGTTCTTTGAAAACATGTCCGGATTAAAAATCAATTTCCACAAAAGCAAAGTGTTCGTACTGGAAGCTGACCCCAGTGAACAACTTAGAGTGGCCAACATGCTTAACTGCAATCCCTCGTGTGAACAATGGAGCTTCCTTGTTAACAAGCTCGCAGCTAAAGTTGAGGTGTGGCTGGGCAGATTGCTCTCCTCGGGAGGGAGGTTAATGTTGTCTAATGCTTGCCTAGAGGCTCTGCCGTCTTTCGCGATGTGACTGTTCTTACTGCAAGACGGAGTACGTGGCAAATTCGACTCCATACGCGCTCGTTTCTTCTGGGAGGGGGCGGGTAACAAAAGAAAGTATCACCTCATAAATTGGCCGGCGGTTTGTCGGCCCAAGGAGTTTGGTGGGCTGGGGCTAACCAACTCACGACTGATGAACCAGGGCCTGATGCTCAAATGGATTTGGAAACTGTTCCAACAGGATAACTTGATTTCGCGTAGCATCATAAACGCTAAATACCCCGAAGCGACCAACATCTTCTCCTCTGAAAGTCAGGGGTGTTCCCAATTTTGGCGTAGTCTTCATAAGATCAAACACCTCTTCAAGCCAGGTGCCCGCTTCGAGGTGAAAAACGGCGAACGTACGCTTTTCTGGCATGACTAGTGGACGGGGGACGCCCCCCTTAAAGACCGTTTCCCCAGACTCTTTGTGGTGTGTGATAACCCCAACCTCCGGATGTGGGAAGCTTTCTCGCCAAGGGCGGAGGGAGTGGGCTTCCGCCGCTCCCTGGATCTGGCCGGGGCCAGACAGTGGGCTGAGCTCAACTTGGAGCTGGGGGACTTCGCCCTCGAGCTAGGGGTGGACGAGGTTCGTTGGGCCCTTGACCCCTCGGGTCGTTTCACCGTGGCGTCGGCCTACGCAAAATTGGCACAAGGGGTTCCAGTTCAGTTCTGCGGCGACCTTTGGAAGGCTAACCTTCCGCTTAAAATCAAGATTTTCACTTGGCAGCTCGCCTTGGATAGGCTACCGTCTGGCATGGCGCTCCTCAAACGCCACGACCCTTCCAACGGGAGCCGCGCCTTGTGTGGCGAGCTCGAAAACGCGTCTCACATCTTCTTCTCCTGCGCCCTTGCGAAGTTGGGCTGGAGCGCAGTTCGTTCAGTCATGGGGTATGACTGGACGCCGGCTAACTTTCCCCAATTTTTCGACCGTCATCAGCTCTTTCTTGGCCCCGCGCGCGCAAACAGTTGGGTGCTGTTTGCGGCGTTATGTTGGGCCCTGTGGCTGATCCGAAACAAGCTAGCTATTGATAAGATCCCTCCTAAACAACCGGCTGATGTTATTTTCAAAATGCAACTCTTTTTGCAGGTGTGGGCAAACCTCCCCAAAGAGCTAGAAAGGGAGCGGTTGCAGCTGGTGGCAAGCAAGCTCAGGTTGATTTACAGCTCGTTAACTCCTAGACTTCAGTCCTAAGCTGGGAGTGTGTCCAGGTGTGTTCGTCGGGGAGGCTGGCCCCTTTTATTTCGGTTTACTGCTGTGTGGTGTGGTGTTGGTTTGGTGTCGGCAAAGCTGTATGCCTCAGCATGTTGTATTAAACCTGTTTGGAACCTTTGGCTTCATTAATTTAAAGCTGGACATATATGTCTTTTATCTAAAAAAATAATGCAGGAAATGCATTTTATCTCTCGGCTGGATGTTTACATGATATTCCAAGTACATTGTTTTGACTTTACAAGGTTGTTTCCATACACTTTTCACGCGAAAACATGCAAACTGCCCAAAGATATATATTTTTGCACCATGATATTTGTTATGGCATGATTCACAGCCATACAAAATTTCAAACAATTTTGTTTTCTTATTTGAAATACGTATTGATTATTTGGAAGACATCAATATGTATTTGTCTAAAGAAATGATGGTGGTGCCGTGGGGAAGCCACACTTGAGTTATGTAGTCAATTGACTACACAATATTTTGGCAAAAATCTCTCATATCTTTACCTAATAATAAAGAGAGGAAGGTTTCTTCCGGTCCAACACGTGTTTTACCGTTTTGCCCTCCATCAAAGCGTTAAGATTTTCTTAGTTGGTTGGTTGATTTGGTACGTCGAGGTTTCCTAATTCGGCAACCTTTCGCTCCGCTCTGTTCCTACCGTGACGGGAAGCCGCGTGAGATCGCCTATGTGTCAGTTCCGGCCTCCAGGTCGAGGAGCGCATACGACTGTTGTATGCCAACGCCCACATATATACATAGGAAGTCCAACGGCCAGGGTATCCATCGACCAATTTAGCACAATCTTCGTCGGCGAGTTGCTAATCGATCGACTTTTCTTACGGTTTTCGTGAAGGATCTAATCGAGATGAATTTTGTGAGGCGTACCTGCTACTGCTAGCCAACCTGGCCCAAGCCCACAAACCTGAGCGTGGCCAAGAAGGAAGTTTGCAAGATCCTCGAGTGGGCGCCGCCGGGACGCGCTCGGCTTCTCAGAAGCAACCGCCCGAGATGGGGGAAGCCCAGGATCTGGCTGATGGTTCCCATCCTATCCCCATAAGCTAGTCCACAGCCATCCACTCGCACATCGATGCTCGTGACCGCTGTGACGGTCGTGGTGGCGTGCTCGAGCAACATGACTTGCAGTGGCGAGAGGCTGCCACCGTGACGCCCCTGATGCAGACCACGAGGCAGGCGATGGTGCACATCGATGGACGTGGGATTCTAAGATTATGTATTTGTGCCATGCTGAATGGACATGATCTGTGCTTGCGTGTTGACCATGAACTACATGGCAGGGTAAGACAGATAGGGATCAGACACAGCAGGTCTTCAGTTTCTACAGGTAACCGTGCACATATTCCATGGCAGGTTGTTGTCCCGATCTAGGTCGTAAGAATTGCACCTACAGGAATCCAAGAATACGCGTGATTCTCTGTTGAGTTTGTAGTATCATTTGTTAAATCATAGATGCACTTCATGGGGGAGTGAATAGTCATTGCTTAATTAAGTGTGCTGCCGGATGCAACAAAGAGGTACTGTCCATGTGCCACTTTGCACTTCTTTAGTAAATCCACTTAACTCCATCTTCTCATGTTGCAGTTAGATGTGATATTCAATATTAAGAGTGATATTTGACTATTCAGTACTCAGATTTTTACTTCACAATTTATTCCTTCTTAGCACGACTGAACCTAGACAGTGTGTAACGGATCTGGTTTCAGCAAAAGACTAGAGCTGCATGAATCATCATCATTGTTCAAGCATGACAAAATATCTTCTGGAGTCTCTACCAGGTAATTTCACTTTAGGTTGTATGCAAACTAAGAATTGAGCTTTTCACTGAAAAATAATATTTGTGTGGCGTTCTTAGTACCTCAAAATACTCTGTAGCTTGTGACTATAGGCCCAAACAATGCAGTTTTGTGATATATGGATTTTTATATCTAGGAGTTCTTCGCATAGTATAAACCATAGTATAAAAGCATGGTCGTTTATTAGCTGAAAAATCCGTTGCAACGCACGGACATATTTTCTAGCAGGGTATAAATCATATAAAAAAATACAAAATTGATACAATTACGTGTATTTGACATCACAATTTTAAATTGACATCACAATTTTATACGTCTGGCTGCGCCACTGGGTGGTGCTTGTAACTTTTCATGCCGTACCGACAAATTACTCCTCTAGGATATTTTGAACCTGAACTAATTTTCAAATTTTAAGTTTGTTACTGACGATTTTCCTTTTGGTTTATGTCAAACAACTCAATTTGTTTTTCTGGGGAAGTCAAACAACTCAACTTGATTCTGTCAAAAAAAAAACTCTACTTGATTTTTTTTGTGTGTAAACAACTCAACTTGACGGCTATATTTTGAGAGCAACATTCAGGCCTTGTAGCTGTTACGTTGGAGGCCCATATGTCAGTTAAATGTCTAAGCCTGTAAGCCTAGCCTACATTATTTAGGCTCAATATTCAAAAAAAAAAAAAAAATTAGCCTCAACGGTATCGTCCATGCTTGGGAGTATCCAACTACCAGGAAGGCCTATTTTTCCTGGAAAAAAAAAAACCCAGAAAGGCCTATTCGGCCGTTAAGACAACTCGTATCAAGTAGCTTAGAGCATTCCTGGGAAGTAGGTAAAAATCCCGTGCTCAAAAGGCGTTCTTTTTTTTACCCTACTTAAAAATGATTTTTGTGTACAGCTTGTGTTCTCACGGAATAAACATGCAGAAATACGGTACTAGAAAACTTGCCCCTGTCCTATTCCTTCAAGATGGTACCGCCCCCTCAACAACTCAGAGTATTTGAGATTCTGAAAGTTATGGAAGCAGGAGATTTGGCATCTAAACAGATTTGGTTTGGCGCATACAACGAAGAACCATGTCAGCAGGAGGTTTCCTATGATGGGGAGTCCTTTTTTCCCATTCTTATGTTTTTGTTTACCGGTTTCTATCCTTTTCTCCGTTGTGTAATTTCAATAGATTTAGGTGGATAACTTCTAATCTTACTGGTTGGTATCTTAATGATTTTAGTTGGGTAATTCATTTTTTCTGAGTGTTGATGGTAAGTTGTTTATTTTTGCTGGGTTTTTTTTTGTGTGTGTTTGCTTTACATCTCGATAACTTTTTATGCAAGCTAACGTTGAAAATTTGACCAACTTCAATTTGTGTCAGTTTGTCGCTGACCGGTTACGCGATGAGCTTTCTGTCAGCAAATATTCGCATGAATGCTATTCCACTTGCATAATATTTCATGTTTTGTGTTTATTTTTGTTTTTCATACTGAATGGAGGCTACTTTGCACGGTATTCTATTCGTTACATTTTATATTATTAATTTTCTTATTTTTTATGTTCTCAGAACAATCGTACGCCGACTCTCTCGATGTGAGCGGTTTAGGCCTCAATTTTTCTGATGGACGAGTTGCTTGCAATGTCTGGTCTAAAGAAAATATCGATGTTGTTTTGTTAGCTGATTTGAAAACCGATGGAAGTCGAATGGAAAGCTTTACGTAATGTACTATGTTAGAATCCGTGAAATTTATCTCGTCATAATAGCATTGTTATGCGTCCATGATTTGTCTTCCCTAGCTGTAATTTGTTTACCCAACACTTGTTCTTTTGTTCGGAGAATTACCACTAGTGAAACTATGAACACCGGTCCATCTTTTACTATTATTGCTATTGTTTTCACATGCTTTTGCCACTTGTCACCTTATTGTAGTTATTATTCCAGATTACACATATCACCTATTTCACTCTGTATTACACCACCTTCATTGTCTCTTCGCTGAACCAATACATCTACACAATCCCTATTGTATTAGGTGTGTTGAGGACGCGAGAGAATCACCACATCACCACGTCGTCCACTATTTTATTGCCTCTTTTATTACTAATATATTTTGTTAAGTGCTTCTCGGGTTGGCTGAATTGACAATTCAGCTGCTAAGACTTATAGATATTCTTTGACTCCCCTTGTGTCGAATTAATAAATTAGGCTACACTTACCCTGGAAGTCTGTTGCGACCACCTACACTTATTAGTATCTCAGTATCTATTTCACGGCAGCCCAATGTTGAGTTCTTGGTGCTTCCATGAAATGGCTCACTATTCCCACTACAAGTGCGATATTAGGGCAAGTGTTGACAAGATAGCGCAGACATCCCACACTTCCTCTGAACTCTGTGGCATCCACCTTCTTCGCCCCATCTTCCTTGCTTGGTTTCAGTCTGACTTCCATGGGAGTGTGGCATGCATTACAGTCCCCCAACCCTGCTCGCTCGAGTATCGTGACAGCATAGCTCTTTTGATTCAATGTGACCGGCTCATCCTTTTGTTCCACCTCTATTCCAAGGTAGTAAGACATCGGTCCAAGATTGCTAATTTTGAACAAACGATGCATCTCGGCTTTGAACTCCTGAATTTCATTGTCACTTGTGCCCATGATGATCAGATCATCCACGTACACGCCCACTAGCAGGTAGTTGCTGCTGTCTCCTCGCTTGTAGACATCATGCTCCAATGGAATGCGGGCAAAGCCCAAATCAGAGAGGGAGGTGTCAAGCTTTGTGTACCATGTGCACGGTGCCTGAAGGAGGCCGTACAATGCTTTGCCGAGCTTGAGCACATGTCGGGGATGTTTCTCATCAACGAACCTAGGTGGTTGATGGACATACACCTCCTCACCAAGGTCGCCATTCAGGAACGCGTACTTGACGTCTATGTGATGAACTCGCAAGCCCGCGTGCGCAGCTAGTGCGAGCAGAGTGCGCACCGTCTCCATCCTCGCAACAGGGGCGAAGACTTCATCGAAATCCACCCCCGGTGTTGCGGTATCCCTTTGCAACCAATCTGGCTTTGTACTTGGTAATCTCGCCATTTGGATCGCGTTTGACCTTGAATACCCACTTCGGACGAATGGCGCAGTGACCACCCGGGAGAGCGGCAAGTTATCAAGTCTGATTCTAGATGATGGAGCAAAGTTCCTCCCGCATCGCCTCTCGCCATGCGTCATCATTTAGCACCTCCTCTATACTAGTTGGGCCCTCCGCAGTCACGAGACCTAGTGTCTCGTCTTCATCCTCCTCATCCTCCCGTGCAGTAGGCATGGCGGGAGCGGCGTAGCACATATTTGGGTGAAAGATGTCGTGATGCGTCCGCGTTACCATCTGATGTGTCGATTGGATCACTTGTGGCCTTTCTTTATATAGATAGCCAGACTAGGGCTTACAGGAATGAAAGATTGAAGTCTATGAAAAGTATTCCAATTCTTGGTAAGCAAGACATCTGGCTTCTTATTCAAGCCAGATTACATATTGGGCCTTAATCCGGATTCTTCTAGATTCCGCCTTCCTGTGTGTTAGCTTACTGGGTTGTCCAATGGACTTTTCTCATTTCCTATGTGCCACCCGGGTAATTCGGACTTCGGCCAATGCCGGATATACCCCCATTTGGCATATATCAGACACCTCATCTTCGTCCTCTTCATCCTCCTACACAGTGGGCCTGGCGGGAGCGACGTAGCACGGATTTGGGCGAAAGATACCGTGTTGCACCGTGCTACCATCTGATGTGTCGGCTGGATCACTGGTGGCCTTGGTGCGGGTGGAGTTGTGCCGCTCGAGCTAGGCGATGAGCTGATGGTACTTGTGGGCTAGTTGAGTGGTGTGCCCATACCGCCCGTATTCGACATGGATGACATGACGGGCGTGGCGTAGACAGACGGCGATCGAGAGCATGTGTGCTTGTCAACGCAAGCACCGTCGCCTCGGTCGATCACCGATGCTCCCTTGTCCGTGGTGTACACCACGGTAAACGTCAACGACACCTGTCGCCGCGCCTTCCTCCAGCGCCCCTAACCCCAGCTTCGTCGCTCTTTGAACACGACATACCGTGTCATGTACAACTTGGCTTCGTTATAGTCATACACCCGATATGCCTTGGCACCCTCCTCTTATCCGATGAAGACGTAGAGCATAGATCAATCGGAGAGTTTGGTGACCCTTGGACCTGTCTTCTTCGCATGGGAAACACAGTCGAAGGTGCACAAATGTTCAATAGTGGGCTTTCACTTGTTCCATGCCTCGTACGGTGTGACTCCGTTGAAAACTGCACGTTGGTGCGCGGTTGAGGACATACACTGCGCTCTTGACAGCTTCTCCCCAAAACATGGACGACATGGACATGCCTTTCAGCATGCATCTGGCCATCTCTACCACCATCTGGTTTCAGCGTTCCACCACACCGTTTTGCTGCGGGGAGTACGGTGACGTACTGAAGTGCTCAATGCTCTCCTTGTTGCAGCACGCCATGAATTCTCCCGAGTTGAACTCTCCCCCCCTAATCTAAGCGAAAGTCCCGCTTTCGACATTTCTGCTTAGCCTCGGCCCGGGCCTAGATCTTCTTGAAGCGAGCGAATGCCTCATCCTTGGACTTTAGCAGTTCCAGCCACATGTATCGACTGTGATCGTCAACGAACAGTAGAAAGTACTGGTTTCCTCTGGCTGTGGCGGGATTGATTGGACCGCACAGGTCCGTGTGGACGAGATCGAGGCCATGGTCTAAATGGTGCTTGCTCGACTGCGAGAACGCCAAACGGTATTGTTTCCCAATGGTGCAGCCATCGCAGATCTCATCGATGTGATCCAACCTGTGGCATCCCGCGCACCATGCTGCGCTTGGACCTGGCGTTCACGATGCGGAAGTGCAGGTGCCCGAGGCGGCCATGCCATAGCGATGCCGGTTCTTCCACCTTGGCCAACAGACACACAAGTGTAGTAAAGTTCAGGTTCAGAACATACATCCAGCCTGTTAACTGTCTGTTGTACTTGCACCATGAGTTGTCGTTGTTGATCGAAGATGGAGAGGTAGCCATCCTCCACGACTGACTTGCACCCGTTTTCGTCCAGCTGCCCGACCGAGATGATGTTCGTCCACTGCTTGGGGATGTAGTAGACCCTAGACAACACCCTCTGATGGCCGCCAGGACGACAGAAGAGCACATTCCCCTTCCCGCAAATCGCAACCAGGGACTCGTCTCCAAATCTGGCATTCCCCTGGTTTCCTCGTCGACGGTGACGAAGGACGCCCTGGCCACTGTCATGTGGTTGCTTGCGCTGGTGTCAAGATGCCAGACGCCTCCTGCCGCGGGCACGGGCACCACACGTTCTTCGTTCAGAAAGACCACATGTCTCTCTGTCACAGCAGCAAGGGCCTGACAGGACTCCTGCACAACAGGCGCTACGATAGGCTCGGTGATGATATTTTCCACCGCGGCGAGGTAGAGTGTCGGAGGATCCACCTCCGCCTCGGCAATATTTGCGCTCTACGTGTTCTCACCCTTCTTCTCCCGATCGCGCTGCCCCTTCCCGCATTCCTTCGCCCAATGGGCTGGCTTTTCACAGTATCGACAGTTTCCCAGTTTGTGCATGCCTGTGTTTTCATTGCTCGGTCTGGCAGGTTTGTTGCCGCCTTGGGGTTTGGCCTTGCCTCTCCCCTTTGTTCCTGACGATGGTGACTGCCCATGCTCATTCCTCTGCAGTGAGGAGGAGCTTGCCTCCGGTGTTCGGTTCTGGCTTCCCGCGCCCATTTCACACGGAAAGACGCACGCACGTCTCCTCGATCGTCATGGTCGTCAGATGGAGCATGCCTTTTGTGCATACCAGCTTGGCACGATATGCAGGAACTTCTGCACCGCATCGAGCTCCGTGATCGTCTCGCCGAGGGACTGCAGCCCAGTGACCACCTCGGACAGGCGCAAAGAAAAAAAAATCCTCAATGGCCTCTCCATTCTTGAATGCGAGGTTCTCTAACTCCTTGCGCAACTTCTGACGACGCACCTCGTGGACGCGATCAACGCCCACGTGCATCGTCTTGATGACGTCCCACACCGCCTTGGCATTTTCCTTGTCCGTGAGCATCGGCACCATCTCCGGCGGGACCTAGCGTAGGATGGCCCGCCGCTCCTGCCGATCGTCCTTGTCGTCGACGAGCCCTCGGCCGGTCGCGTCCCATAGGCGTGCGCCTTGCAGCTGCACCCGCATCAGGATCGCCCACTCCGTATAGTTTACGGGGAGTTGCATCGCTCCGTCGCTGCCGATGCTCTCCCGCACTACCTCAGGCACCACAATCTCGCGCCCGCCGTTGATCTCGCCACGCTAGGCAAGAGATCGACCACGGCTGCCGACACGATCCTTGGGAGGTGGGTTGCAGATTTCGCGGGTGGTTTCGAGCGTGATATCAATCGCGACTTCGATGATGCTGGCTTGTCATCAACCATGGCGATGAACCCCTATGGCTCTGATACCAACTGACATTGCAGAGGAAAATCTTTCTTCTCTCTGGTTTGCAATCTAGAACAAGAATAGACGAAGCGAGAGAGTAGGATACGATAAACACGGTGTGATTTTTGTGCTGCGTGCTACCTCTGCAGGTTTTTTTGTTTTTGATTCCGTTATTTAACCAAGTACAGAAGCAGGCTAACTGCCTGACCGAAACTCTAGCTAGCTCCACGAGCCACTAGTGACAGCACCATCCCACGATCAGCTCTGCGTGTTAGAGAAGCTAGCAACCGCTAAGAAACCGTCTAAGCCTAATCTACACATGCGTGATCAGGGCATGTACAATGGTGTTATCTTAGGGATGCCACGTCGGATAATTGCTGAGTTGGAGGAGAGAGAAACAGAAAAAAGAGGTTTGCCTTCTCTTAATTAAGAGATGATCTCTTAGCAACAATTGTCTCACCACTTTTTTAGCGAATCTGGAAAAGGATAAGATAATCCATTGTACAACATGTTTTTTAGTCTTATCTAAAAAATTAAGATAAGACGTCTTATCAACCATTGTACATGCCCTCACATGTGACCAGTGCGTGTTGTTTATTCTGAACTTGAACAACTAACTGACGAAAATCAGGCCATTGGCAGCAACCGCTTGACAAGCTACAGTAACTGAATTTTGTGTGCAGAATTCAGAGTAGAACTGCAGGATTGCTCCAACAGTTTAATTGTCATCAGAAACGACAAACAAAAATGATGACTAAGTTATTCGAGTTATAGAACCAAAAACTTTTTCAAGTAAGTGAACTTGTGGAGCGGCAACTGGCTGAAAGAAAATAGGAGTCCGTTATGAACCGGCTGGTTTCCGGCGCAACCGTTTCTCCATGCATGCATGCCATCGAGAGGGAGAATGTTTCTGTTACGCCGGCGTCACCCTCCCGTGTAGCTTCGGGCAACAGTATCCTGTTGCTTGTCGTAGATTGACACTCTTCACTCACGTACCCTATATAAAAGGGAAGCCAGCTAGCTTGTTCCCAAGCATCCATCTCATATACTGTATCTTCTCGTATCAGCCGTTGTCGGATATGGATTCCGTTCAAGTGCACGTAGTAGCCGACCAAGAAGCCCCGACTGAAGAAACGAAGCATGCACGGCCGATCCACACGGCGAGGTCGCCTGTCGACAAGACGCTGTCCGGCGCGTCGGACCTCCTGAAGCTGCTGCCGACGGGCACGGTCCTGGCCTTCCAGGCGCTGGCGCCGTCCTTCACCAACCACGGCGTGTGCCACACGGCCAACCGGTACCTGGTCCTGGCGCTCATCGGCGCGTGCGCCGCCTCCTGCGTGCTCCTCTCCTTCACGGACAGCCTCGTCGGCCGCGACGGCAGGCTCTACTACGGCGTGGCCACGTTACGGGGCTTCTACCCTTTCAACTTCGCCGGCGCGGCCGCCGAGCAGGACGCCGTGTTCAGGGACCTGGCACGGTTCCGGATCACCGCGCTGGACTTCGTGCACGCCGTCTTCTCCGCGGTCGTGTTCCTGGCCGTGGCCGTCGCCGACGCCAGCGTTCAGAGCTGCCTGTTCCCGGACTGCGGGGCGGACGTGAGAGAGCTCCTGGTGAACCTGCCGCTCGGGGCGGGTTTCCTGTCCAGCGTGGTGTTCATGATCTTCCCCACCACTAGGAAGAGCATTGGCTATACGGATATGACACCACACTGCCACTCGCTGTGAAGCCCGCCGGGCGGACGTACCTAACTGGTCTAGTAGATGGTATCTCGATCGGAAACATGGATACTCTAAATTCAAATTTCAAAGATACATGTAGTAATATATGGAATCATGTATTCGTATGGGCGAGGATGCTGAGCGAGTGCGCGTTTGTACCGAGTTCTTGAAAAAACATTTATACTTTTTTTTTTTTTCCGCAATGCTACTATAGCTAAGTCTCTACCAGCAATAGAGGGGGACGTAAAACCAGCAATTAGAAAAGACCAGAGCAGCAAAACACATGCGATTAGGGTTTTTCGTCTCACGTCGGCGCCACCGCCGATCTGCCTCGCTTCTGCGGCCTTCAGGCCATGGAGGCGGGAGGATTTCTGTCCCCGTCGGCGGGAGAGTTCCGTTTTCCTGGTTTTAGGGTTAAGGTTTGGTGGTGCGGCGCTCAGGTGGTGGCGGCAACGTCTTGTCCAATAAAGTCTCCTCGTCTTCAGCCTCATCTCGGTGGCAACATGGAGAAGCATGTAGGAGTGCCGGTGTGGTTTTCGAGGACTTCTTCTAGTTGTGGGGATCTTTGGAATGTCAAGCAGCCGCTCCTTTTACTAGGTTGCGTTTAGAATTAAATATTTTGCCATACATCATACACGATTGCCAAGATCTATCTACGAAGATACAAGTGAATATAGATTCCAAAATCTAATTCTCGAGATCGTGTACCACACACTGTAGAAGCGAAAGAGATGTCGGCGCCGATGTTGATGAAGCATATTGAAGATCATCACGCACAAGACTGTGCGTGAGGACGTTGCATACTCCCCGTATCCATCACATTGATTCAGCAAAGTGAGAGTCTCAGATGTTACCCCTTTAAGAGTTCGCACAAATAAGTCGGGACCAGTTCTGAGTTCTCAACACATGAGACAGAGAAAATTTGGAGGTAAGATCTAATTGGGAGAGAAAATCTCAAAACACCAATTAGAAAAAACTCTAATTCAAATAGAGGGACTATAGTTAGAAGATTTAATTAGACCATCTAATTCTACTAGAGAGGGATATTTGACAAACCAATTAATATATTTTACATTGAGCCTCTGGGTCATTTATATAGGTGGATACATGTAGTAATATATGGAATCATATATAGTTTGAACAAAATTGCAAATCGGGCCCGCTGAACCCTAAACCTATGCTGGGTTGCGCAACAGGAATTAAAAAATTTCTCCAAACTTGCTACACAACAACCGAGACCTTGCTATGCAGATACAAGTGAATATTAATTTCAAGATCTACTTACCAAGATCATGTACCAGACACAGTAGTAGCGGAAGAGGTGTCGATGAGGATGTCGATGAAGCCTGTAGAAGATCCTCATGCACAAGTCTGTGGGTGAGAATCTTGCGAACTCCCCGTATTCAGCACCGTGATCCAGCAGAGTGAGGGTCTCACGTGTTACCCCTCTAAGAGTATGCACACATACGTCGGGGCAAATTCCGCACCGTCTAGAACTTAATGCAGCAGGTGTATATGAAGGTGGGGTTCTCAACACATCAGAGAGAGAGAGAGAGAGAGAGTAATTAGAAGTTAGGTCCAATCGGGAGAGGTAAACCTCAAACCTAATTAGAAGTAGCTCTAATTCAATTAGAGGAAGCTCTATTTCAATTAGAATGGCTCTAATTAGATTCTCTAATTAGTCTTCTAATTATTAGAGATAGCTCTAATTCAATTAGAAGTGCTCTAATTAGTCCTCTAATTCTTCTAGAGAAAAAGAGAGAGCCTTGAGAGACAATTGTGTGTTTTGCTTGAAGCCTTGGGGTGCTTTATATAGTCAGAGTGATGGTCTACGCTGCAGAATTTAAAAAAATTGCCCGACGTAGTCCGCCAAGATCACTCTGCAGATAACAAGGAATACCCATACATGCGAGGTATCTAGAAAACGACTCACCGGGCAGCAGAATCGATCTAGTCGTAGAAGAGTTCTGAACAATCATAGATCCTCACAACTATGCCTAGTTGCAAGGATGTCTCTAAGTCTTTTCTCCTGAGAATCACATGTATAATCCCTCTTATGGTGTACACGCGTACGCTCGTGTCAACTCGTCATCACTCCACCGTCCAGGACTCGTCACTGACGAAGAGAGACAGTCTTCTGGTGTTGCAAGTTGGTAGCTCTAATGAAGTGTGATTAGAGCTATTATGAAACCGGAAGTTCTCAACACATGAGAGAGAAAAAAATTAGAGCTAGGTCTAATCGGGAGAGTAGAACTCAAAAAACCCGATTAGAAGAGGCTCTAATCCAATTAGAGATGTTTCTAATTAGAGGCTCTAATTCAAATCGAGCTTCTCTAATTAGACCTCGAATTAGAGGCTCTAATTCTAGATGCCCTCTAATTAGATCTCTAATTCTATGAGAGAGAGAGAGAGAGAGAGAAAGAGAGAGAGAGAAGGCCAAAGGGCTCAATTGATTGTGTTCTCCAAAGAATAGGGGGTGGGGATTATATATTGGGAGCTAGGAGGGCACCTGCCAAAGAGGGAGGAGGGTCGGTTTCCCCCTCCCTCTCTTGGCCGCACCACTCCTCCTAGGAGGACTCAGATTGGACTCCCTTGTGGATTCCAATCCCACCTCCATTTTTTTCTTTTTCTTTCATTTTTCTTTTTCTCTCTCATTTATTTATCCAATAAACCAGGAAAATACTTATGGAAACCTTGTGCGCTTTTTGAGACCATGGGCCTCACCTGGAATTCCCTAAAATTAGGTTTTGTCCATAGGGGGAAATTTGCCCTTATCCGGCACTGCTTCCATAGAAGGAAAGTCTCCCGAAACTTTTCCGGAACCCCGTTACCCTTATAGATAAAATCATCAATATTATCTAACAATGTTAGAAACTCATTTCTAACACCCCAGGACATCTCATGTCCTCCGTAGATTCTCATATAAATTATACCAAGCACTAGCATAATTTAACTCTTGTAGCAACTTCCTCGAAACCACTCTGATTGACACCAGACTTGTTTCTGTAATATCGTAACGACATAAAACATTCATAACACCAATAACAACATATTATTTCTCTCAATAAAAAGTTGGCATGGCTTAAGCGCGTGACCCATAAAGGCTCGATAACGCAGAGACATGTTTGGGCACTTACCGAACAATAACCAACAACGGGACCGTGGATGCCTATGATGGCTTGTGTGTGTTCCCGATGAATGAGGGAGCCTTATAAGTTACCCATTGGACTTATTACCTTTACTTAACGATAACAATGGTATCACAAGGTGAGAATACGTGATATAGTCTGATCAAACTCTTTGATCACAACACATATAACTCGTTTACTAATATTGTTCTATTTTCCCATCCATATCCCCGATGACCTTGTGATTAGATCACACTGTATCTGGCCAGGCGATATGTTATCAGTGATACTGACAGGTCCCAGAGAATATATCTCTCTATCGTATAGAGGAATTAAGTACTAGTCTTGAACAATCTCGTTCCGTTACACTTTCTAGTTCATACACAGATATCACCTTTATAGTCCCCAGTTATGGCAAGACGATTGATGTTATCCAAAGTCTAACTTTCGATCATGTGGTCACTAGATATTCTCATAGTATAGGAATTATAGTGAATGTTAACTTCGTATGCATTTTATAAAACATATGTTGATTGTTTAGTCTCTTTTATCAACAACATACACTAGGGTAGGTTCAGTACTATTGTTACCCTAACAATACACTCCCATGTTTTGCTAGACTTTCTTCTAAGTTCATGATCAGGAAAACCCAATCATATCACAAAAAACAAGCTAATCTTAGAGACAAGATTAGGAACTCTTGTTTTTTTATGTCTTCACACCGGCATAAAGATTTTCCTTTGAAAAATCACTTTTCAAGTGTTATAGTGGTTATAGCATGATGACATAAGCTTAATTCTAAACTTGGAGATAGAATAACAACTGAATATTATTGTATCTAGGGCATGATACATCTATTTTGCATCACTATTGTATATGATAATTTTCCCTTATTCATTGATATTTTCCCTATTAGCGCACTATACTTATGTTATTTCGTTGTTTTCTCTATGTTTTACGGAATTATTTATCAGAGTCAGAAATCAGCTGAAAAAAGCACCTGTCAGAAGGGATATTTTCTAGACGTCAGAAAAATCGGAAAAAAGAGAAAACAAGGTTTTGTCAGAAATCACTGGGGATCCCGAAGGGCTGCCAGAGGGGAGCCAGGGGAAGCCAAGTGCCTCCCAGGCGTGGCCTGATACATCATAAACGTATCCATAATTTCTGATGTTCCATGTTGTTTTCATACTATATGCTACATGTTTCCTTTACACTTTATGCCATTTTTATCGATTTTTTGGGACTAACCTATTGACAAGATGCCATGGAGACAGATCCTGTTTTCTGTTGTTTTTAGTTTCAGAAAAGTTGTTCTGGCAATATCCTCGGAATTGGACGATTCAAAGCCCGAAAGTCTTAGAAATCTGTCGCGCACACGGAGTCTGGAGGGGACCCGAAAGGGGACCACAGAGGCCCCACACCATAGGATGCCCCCCCTCTGGCCGCGCATGGGGTGGTGTGGGCCCCTGGCCGCCCACCGATGTTGCCCTTTCGCCTATTTATACCTCTCGGGAGATCAACCCTACCTGTCGTGGGGTAATCACGGCAGATGTTACCTGGGGTAACTGATCTTGGGGCAAGTCGACACAGGTATTTGGGAGAGGGTTTAGCTCGAAGGAAGACATGGCAAAAAGCGGTCTAAGAACGGGAAAGCAATTCGCCGGATCTCGAATATGAACTATACTGGATACTCGATAATTGGTGATACAACTATGACTTGAATCTCTTGCGAACTAAACCTAGGGGCCGGTTTATAAAGCACCGTCCCTCCCCCTGGCTTAGCCTCCAAGGTACATATTGAGTCCTACTCGAACTTCTACTTGCAAACCCTAACTTTCCTTACCGCAACCCACAATCCGGGTTGCGAGGCCTACAAACCTTGGGCCTTCCAGAAGTTTCCTTTACCCTTAGCCGGATCTTGTCCAATTGTCGTTTGGGCCGGGTTACACCTTGGAGTTGGTCTACCGGGTTACTATCCCCCCATCAGTAGTCCCCAGAATAGCTTGGGCTTCCGAGATTCATTCTTCGAAGCGCTGGCTATTCCCTACAGAAATATCAAACGCACAAGCACATGGAGGCCGAGTCACAACACTTTGACGAATGGCTGGGACCAACTTCATGGGGTCCAGGCAGTAACCCGGCTCTCCTTCAAAGGCTTTCCCCAATTTTCCAGGTATGGGTCTTAATAGAAAACTCCACGATTTCACACTTTTCTCGATAATTAATTCTGATACCAAAGAGGAGATCTCCCTTTCCTTTTTCATCCGAACTTCTCCCTTCATGCTTTAAAGTACGTCCCACAAATTTCAAAATAGGCAGCCGTTACTCCGTATTTCCCGGGTTCCGCCCGTTGAGCTAGGCTTTACCACCCAAACCATTATAAATAAACCCTTGAGCGCAACCCTAACTCCAACGGCCTATTTCCCCCATTCCTCTTCCTTCCTCCTTTCGAGTTCGAACTCTCAGCGCACCACCACGGAAGCCCCGCGCGTATCACCGGAGCCCATTCGCCACCGTTTGCGCTCCGCCACCGCGCGATTCGCTCCGCCGCCCAGATCCGCCGCCAAGCCTCCAATTTGCCCGCCAGAAACCGCGAAAGGGCACCAAACTTGCGCCATCTGCCTCCGGAAAGCTGCGCTTCAATCCCCCTCGGTAAGTCCTTCACATCCTCTAACTCATCCTCGCAATTTCTCAATTTTCCCTTAAGTTAGATCTAAATCGAGCCGCCCGCGATTTCTCGGATCGTGCCGAATTAAATCACTAGGGTCCACTCTAGCTCATTCAAATAGACAAGATACACAGTCTAATTCACTCTCCTACCACTTGTAATTATTAAACTGGCCATAATTTTAGAAATGGAATTCCCAATCTAAGCTCGGGTCACCTAAATTTTCCGCCTTTGCTCATATTATCCGGAAAATCTTTCCTTTCCGGCTTACTTGCCCACAATAGATGTGCGGGCGACCGCTTACTCTCCTCAAACACTTATCCATGCATAAAATCCTACAAGTTTTGCAATGATGTGCGACACCCGGAAAATTCGTACCTTGCTTTAGCAAAGTAATACCCGGATCATGTCTAACTTCTGGGTTACCTTGATACCGCTTGCCAACGCTCAGTCAACTGACCGTTTCCGTGTTTTATTTCTCACATCCTTTCCCTTGACGCTTTTTCAGGTTAACCCTATGGCGCCCAAGAGGCAGGGAAAGCAGCCGGTTAAGGCCAAGACCACGAACTCTATATCTGCCAACTGGGGGAAATCCTCCGTCACCAGGGCCAAGCTAGAGGAACTGGTTGAGCTAGGGGTCCTTCCCCCTCAGGAATCTATCCACTGGAGAGTACCGGGTAATGAATCCCGACCTTCTCCAGCAGGAAACGAGGTAATATGTTTTGTTGAGCATGTGACCCGGGGCTTCAGGCCTCCGGGTCACCCTTTCTTTCGCGACGTCTTAAACCACTACAACCTCCGCATTTTCGACATAGGACCCAACTCCGTTTTAAACATCACTCACTTTATCGTTCTTTCCGAGTCTTACTTGTGCATTCCGCCAAGTCTGGCTCTCTTTGTTGAACTCTTTCAGTGCAAACCGTGCCGCGAAAGCGGCGACGGCGCACTTCTTACTTGCGGCGGGGTTTCTATCCAACGCCGCAAGAACTCCCTGATGCCTCCTCTCACCCTCAACTCCCACGTAAAGCACTGGCAGCTCTCGTACTTCTACTGCCAGGACACCTCCCCACCCGGCGAAAAGAAGTTGCCGGGTTACTCGGAGGGTCAGCTTGATATCTCCGAGACTTTTAATGCCTTTGCCCCTGACTCGGACAGGGAGGCAATTTTGCCTTCGTTGGCTAAGATCTCCATCTTATCAGCCCAAGGCCTCATCGGGCTCAACCTAGTAAAGACTTGGGTCGACTTCCGCATTCAACCCAACTCCATCCGCGAGAAACTGATGTGCGAATACTCGGGTCAAACCACGGACCCGATCCGATACTCTACCAGCACTTTCGCTCCCAGCGATACAAACAAAACCATTAAGGGCTTTTTGACAAAGAGGCTCGAGGTAATCCGGAACATAGCCGGATTAGAACCCTTCACCCTCGAGAACCCGGCCCCCTCAGTAAGTCTCCTACCTTTCGACCTTGGATTCTAACAAGTTCACTTTTATCCGCTTCTCTTGATTCAACATTAACCCTTACTCTGGTATCTTCACCTCAGGCCGATAGTAACTTCTGGAAAGTCGGTACTCCTCCTAACTCCGGAGACCCGGAGGTGGAAGATGATGCCGTTAATTCGGACGAAGGTGCATACTTAATCCCCTTGCATGCGTTACGCCCTGCTTCTCTTTTTTTTATATATTATAACTTTGATAATTTTCAGAACAAGAAGACCAAGACGAGGAGGAAGAATCGGACGGCAAGGTGGAGTCCGCCAGCGAGGAAGATGAACCGGAGCCAGCAATCAAAGCCGGATCCAAAAGAAAACCCCAAGGAATCGTCTTCCAGGTTTTACTTCGTTTCCTTGTGCTTAATTTTGGCTCCCATGACGTCATTCCTGAGCTAACCCTGTCATCACCCTTTTGACTACAAATGAAGGAGCCACCCGCAACTAAGCGTAGAGTGACCCGCAACCATCCGGGTAATGAGACTCTTAACCCGGGTACTTCACCGCCTCCAGCTCGACATACTGGTACTTACTGTACACAAGAATTTTTCCCAAACATTCCCTCACAAAGTAATCTGACACCTTGCTTGGTATTTTTCAGTATCTTCCGGGTCTAGCAGCGGCTTTCCCTCGGACTTCCCGGTGAACCTCGGGTAAAGTCCTTTTCCTGATGCTATACCGAACTTTTATCGCCTTTTTCATAATCATGGATTATCCGTACCTTCGCACTTTCTACAGAGCCACAGCCGTTGTTAGTGACCAAGAAGACACGGAGGTTGAGGACCGGGTTGAAAATAAACCGACTGACGGTGCTTTCACCACAGCTGGCGATGAGCAAGCGTCGCCAACAGAACTGGCTAGGCAAGACACCGGGTATCCAATAGCCTCGCATGCGAACAAGAAGGAAAAGGGCGCAGCCTCGAACGCGGGAGGGGGACCAGACTCCGACATTCGGATGACCCGGGTGCCGCCTCCTGTTACAAGAAAAACTCCTTTTCCAACTTCCCAGGCACCCGAGCCCTCTAACTCGGGTAACGATGATTTTAACCAGCTGATGAGCGCTCTCCTCGCCATGAAGGCTTCAGAGGGAAACATCCTAGAGCGTATGGCCGCAGCACATCAGGTAACTTTATTTGGTATTTCTTACTATACACCCAGTCCCCAAGTTCCGAGCATAACTTGCTGTAATTACGCTCGGTACTTCATATAATACTCGGCTTGTCATGATATCCGACTTACACTTTCACTCATTCTTCGCAGGCGGAGATTACTCGGTCAGATGAGGTGTTACTCAAGACCGAGCAGCTCCTGCTTGCTGAAGTGAAGCGCCGAGAAACCCTTGAGGCGAGATGAAGACTTTGAAAAAGAACGTCTCCAGATACAAAAAGAAGTACAATGATGCCCAAACTACGCTGAAGAACTTGTCGAACCAGGTCGCGGACACTTATCGCATTTTGCTAAGTAAGTTTATGCTTGCGACTAACTTGCATACTTCTACCTTATTGCTACGATAGTCGATTTTATTGATATGATTTCTTGTGTATCAATTGCAGGTGCTAACCTTGCTGCTCCAGAAGACAATGCCGTTGCTCAGACTAAAACGTTAAAGACTGTTCTCCGGACGTTTTTTGCCGGCACAAAGCTTTTACTGGATGCCGTGAAATGGCCTTCCGAGGTATATCCAGGCGAAGAGAACCTTATGCAAGCCTTTTCAACCGTGCCTGGATGGATTGAAATATGGAAGCGTTCGTCGTGCCGAATCGGCATGACCCGGGCCTTCACTCTGGCGAAAGCTTATTTTCCTAAGCTTGACCCGGCAAAGGTAATATCCGGGTTTCCAGAATTCAAGGCTGACGGGGCCAAGTTTACGCCCAAGGACTTCAAAGTTATACAATCCGACGTACGCCACCCGGCTACTGCCTTGGCCGATAAGATAGACCTGGACACAATCATGAGCGCGTACGATTCTGACGGCAAGACTATTCTAGCAGAGGCACCCCCTCCCTTTGACATGCTGGAAAGATGGGCGACTGACCTGGCCAGGAGGAAAGAGGAAGCTGCGAAGAGAGAAGCCGAGTTAGGCTTAAGGCCGTCTTCCTCTACACCAGCTGTTCCTCCACCTGTCCGTCCTGATACAAAGAGTCCGGGTAAAGCTGCTGGAAAGGCCAAGGAGCAGGTCCAGGACGCAGACCCGGAAGACCATTCCCAGGATGCTGAGTAGGATAATGTCTAGTATTTCGTGCTTTCAAAACTGATATGATTTTGGCGGTGCGCCTGTGCACCATTGATACTGATACTGTGACTTTGTGCTTGATAACTTTGTGCCTTTCCCGGCTTTTGATAACCTCGATCCTTGTTTTAAGCTTATTCTCGATACTTGATTGTTTATTTTCGATTCCCCTTTCGAGACTCGGTTGACCGAGTATCGTGGGTTTTGATAAGCGGACTTTTCTTTAAGTCCCCAAGACTCGGTAGCCAAGGTTTTCGAGCTTTAGTAACTAAACAGTTTGTTTCTGTTTCGAAGTCCCCAGTCCCCATGACCCAAAGTACGAGCCAAGGGGGCGTGGCCTTTCTCAGATGGCAAACTGATCTTTACCAAGCTGACAACCAATAGCCATTCACATAAATACTGAAGTCATGCTTAATACTTGTTGAGTTTCCGGCTATTTTAGCCTTGTACTCTGCATGGACTTGTGGTTTAGATGACCCTTTTGATTATCTTGTACTGTAAGCCGGCTTTCGCGTGGATACCATGTTGTTACATCTATACGAAAAACAGGGTCAAGCAGGTCCCATTGGGCTGCATAGTTTGATTGTAATCGTAAGTGAACAGATCATGCCACTTTGTTGCGAGTCACATCGAGCTTAAGTAAGAATAACCAAGAAATTTGGCTCCTTCGTCCGGTTATAAGATTGCAGCCGTACTCGTCTTGCGAGTAATCGGCCCTCATAACTCATAGGCATCAAGGCCGGGTCTCCGGGTTTGTGACTACTATTTAAGCAGCTCAATTCCCAAAGACCTATGTATGTGCAACGTATTTTGATGATACTGATGTATTGATGATAACAAACATTACTTACTTGCAACTGAAGCAAAGACCATGATAAGACTTGAAAACCATCTCTTTTATTGATATGAAAAGTTTGAGTCAGCAGGCCGCCTCATTAAAAACCTTCCAGTCCCCTTAGGTACCCTGGGTAGGAAAAGAGCGCGTATGAAACCTGCTGTCCGTTACACTGCTTTAGTTATTCCTGAGAATCGGCCTCGCGTTGGCATGGCCGACGCACATTCTCCATTCGCTAGTTCCTTTCATGATGAGTACCGGGTTTGTTAGCCAATCCGGGTATGTCGTCCTTGTGGCACGATTAGCTATAGATGGCGGTATGGCTTCCTCTTCCCTGTCAGTCAGCTTGGAAGGATCGCTCCTGACGAAGCCCACCATCTTAGGATCTTGTTCTGTCCTAGTTTTTGCTTTATTCCCTTCAGAAGTCGGCCTTTTTGACATTGTCCTTTCCTCTAGGTCCACCTGCGATCGGTAATGCTTGAGCTCTTCTTTCCTGCAGGCTTGCTCAGCCATTGCCGCATCTCCTTCATCACATTCGGCTGCTATGTCTCGATTCCCGTGTATGGTAATGGTCTTCTTAGGACCCGGTATTTCAGCTGTAGATACACATAACACGGTCTTGCCATGAACTTAGCATAAGCCGGCCTTCCAAACAATGCATGATAGGGACTGCGCGGCTTAACCACCTCAAAAGTAAGCCACTCGACTCGATAATTGTCCTTTGACTCCCCGAAAGCTACTTCCAACGCCACTTTTCCTTCGAGGCACGCCGAATGACCCGGCACTATCCCGTGAAAAACTGTTGTACTCTTTTGCAACTGAGATTCCTTTAGGCCCATGCGCAGAAAAGTTTCCCAGTATAGGATATTGATACTACTTCCTCCATCCATCAAGACTTTTTTCAGCTCGTACCCATTGACCTGTGGTGCCACTACCAATGCTAAAACTCCCGGGTGATCAACTCTGTCCGGGTGATCCCTTCTGCTCCAAGTTACCTCCTGTTCTGACCACCTCAAATACCTTGGAACGGCAGAAGAGACTGAATTGACCGCCTGTTTCAATATCTTTTTATCCTTGTTAGAGCCTCCAGTAGTGTGCACGTGATATTGACCCAACTGTTTGGGGTTAGCTTGAAAACCTCCTGCTCCCCCTTGATTATTGCCTGGATTTCCTGCTGCCGGGTTACCGGCTGGGGGTGGACCGTTGCCCAAATTTCCACCTGGACCCGGGCCTCCTCCCCGACCCGCTCCTCGCATGGCTCTATTTACTTCCTCATTCTTCCATCTCTGTAAGTCGGCGCATTGCTCCAAGGAGTGATTAGCCGGCTTGCCGTTCCTGCTATGCTTCGGGCATGCCATCCTAAATATGTCCCAACTGTTACTTGGTCTTGGAGGTCCTTGGTAATGTCCCCCACTGTGATTTCCAGTATTAAAATTCCCTTCAGATCTGGGTCTTGAAGACCCGGCCTCCGTGTTAGCTACAAACTCGGAATTCCCTTCAAACGGGCGCTTGTTCTGGCTATTTCCATTATTACTTGGCGCCGATCCATTGCCGGTTCTCCCACTGCTACTTGTGTTTGTTTTTGCTTTCTTGTCATCAATTTCCTCCTCTGTGGTGTCCGTTGCGGCGTGTTTGTTGCACGCATCCATTAATTCTCCCATTGTTACCTCCGCTGCATTCCTACTGGATTTCATGCGAGTTAACTTTTGCACTAAAGGAACGTACTTACATGTTTTCGCCATAGCTTGTAGCGCATCCTTGGGCTGAATATCTGTGGATGAGTGGAGTATCTCCATAACCCGGCGTACCCAGCTGCGCGCTGACTCGCCCTTCTTCTGAACGCATCGTTCTAAATCGTCAATAGTAAACAGCTTTCTGCACGTTCCATGGAAGTGCTTGACAAACGCGGTTTTTAATTCTTCCCAGGATTTGATCGACTTTTCCGGCAGATTGGTGAACCATAACTTTGCTGCTCCCTCTGACATCATTAAGTACATGAACTTGGCTTGAAGATTCTCGGATGCATTGCGAATTGACATTGCCATCTCGTAACTGCTCAGCCATGTTTCTGGATCCATTGTTGGCTCGTAATTTACTACTTTCCCCGGCTCTTTGAACTTTTCCGGGTAAGGTTCCGCTCAGATGTCGTCCGAGAGACACTTTGGTCCCGCCAGGGTGATTGGGGCTGGTCTTACTCGGGAAACATGTGACCCGGCTGAGGGTGCCACGGGGTGCGGCGCCACCGGTAACTCATGTGCTACAGACCCGGCCCCGGCCCTTCTGGCCCTGGAGCTGTCCACAATCGCCTGCGCCGCCGATGCTGCTGGTACTGTCTGGATATGAGGTGGGGGCGGCATTTGCTGTTGCTCTTCCCTCCGCCGTGCTGAATTCGTTTGAATATTGCCCTGTTGCTGACTGGGGTATGGCGTCCCATGCATCCCGCTTCTGTGGTCTGGATAGTTGGCTTGCTGTGCCACCGCGGTGTGTAGTAGATCGATCGCTCGCCGGGTTACTTCCGCATGGGGCGATTCTCTCACAGGGATCTGGTTCAAGGCGAGTGTCGCTGCATATACGTTGTCCATGGGATTGTTGTAATGACCTGCTGGTGTGCGAAATCGTGATGGTGGTGGTAACTCATTGCCGGGTGCAATTCTAGCCTGCGGCGGGAGTAACCCGGCCTCCTCATTTGCCGGCTGTATTCCCGCTGTATTAACTGCCGTCGCTGGTGGGGGTGCGGTTCCCTGGTTTACCGCTGGGATTGGTTGATCCTGGGGTGTGATAAACAGAGCTGCCGGATTAATAACCCCGCCCGTTGCTGGTAGCCTGGTCTGGTGCCTCTGATGCGCTCTAGACGTTTCCTCCCGGAGCCGAGTCTCTAACGCATCCAACTCGCGCTGCCGTGTGGCCATCCCCTGTCTCTCTGCTTCCACTTGCCTTCTTTGCTGCTCCAATGCGCGACGGGCCACATCCAGATCTCTGACCCGCTCCGCCGCATTCTCTGGAGTGATCACTGTAGCGAGGACGGTTGGATCTAAAATCAAATTGTTATCGAACAGGGCCGGGTGACGCGGGTTTGAAGGACCCGCCCCCGGTGTCCGGTTTGCTTGGAATCCGAACATGTTTGCCCGCATCTCCTCCTCCGGTGCGCGACTGGTAACCGATGCCGACTCTCCCTCAACCCGGATCAGAACCGGGTCAGCTGTACCCTGCTGTTGATTCAATGCCTGAGCCGTCCCGACTACGGCCGCGGTCACGCTCTCTTGATTTACGTTGGCCGCGGGAGCCGTGTAGACCGCAACCCGGCGCGTGATGCTTGGCACGAATTCATGCCGTTCTTCTTCGCTGTTTTCCTCCTCATATCGATCCTCCAATAGATCCCGGATAGACTCGGTATCACCTTCTCTCTCTACCCGATCGCTCGGGGTCCATACCAACTCTTCCGACTGTTCCCACTTCTCGGCGAGTTCTTTTATCTGACCTGTTGTTCCGATCGATTCTTCTCTTTCCGATTGAATGTAGGTAGCTTCTCCTGACACAGAATCAGATCCAAGATTGTCAGGATTCGAGCCGGAAGTACATACCATACCGATGAAGACGTTGATGCGGCCGATTGTCACGACGGATCCGGCTTCGAGGTGATCCGACTCTGGCCCCCAGCCGGAATCGTCCACCATCTTCTCTCCTTGGCCGTCGACGTAGATCTCACCGACGATGAGGTTCTTCATGCTCTTCCGAGCTTCTCCCGTGATGTAAACACCTTTGGACGCAGGCCCCACGGTGGGCGCCAACTGTCGTGGGGTAATCACGGCAGATGTTACCTGGGGTAACTGATCTTGGGGCAAGTCGACACAGGTATTTGGGAGAGGGTTTAGCTCGAAGGAAGACATGGCAAAAAGCGGTCTAAGAACCGGAAAGCAATTCGCCGGATCTCGAATATGAACTATACTGGATACTCGATAATTGGTGATACAACTATGACTTGAATCTCTTGCGAACTAAACCTAGGGGCCGGTTTATAAAGCACCGTCCCTCCCCCTGGCTTATCCTCCAAGGTACATATTGAGTCCTACTCGAACTTCTACTTGCAAACCCTAACTTTCCTTACCGCAACCCACAATCCGGGTTGCGAGGCCTACAAACCTTGGGCCTTCCAGAAGTTTCCTTTACCCTTAGCCGGATCTTGTCCAATTGTCGTTTGGGCCGGGTTACACCTTGGAGTTGGTCTACCGGGTTACTATCCCCCCATCACTACCTTTTCCACCAGAAACATCCGCAGCCGCCGTCATCGTCAACCCTAGTCCTGGAGGGTTCTGGAGCTCTCCCCGACACCCTGCCGAGAGGAGGAATCATCACCGGAGGGATCTACACCACCATGCCCGCCTCCGGAATGATGCGTGAGTAGTTCATCCTTGCACTACGGGTCCATAGAAGTCCCGAAGAGCCCCGGAGGAGGGCCACAAGGTGGCCACACCATTGGGTGGCGCCACCACCCCTGGCCGCGCCACCAGGTGGTGTGGGCCCCCTGGCCACCCCCGGCATTGCCCTTTTGCTTATATATACTCCCCGAGGCATAAACCCTAGGGGAATCGACCTTTTCCACAAAATACATCCGTAGCTCCGTCGCTGCCGACAAGTTTTGGGTGGACAGATCTCTGTTCTGGCACCCTGTCGGGACAGAGAAGTGCCCGCGAAAGCCATCTCCATCGACTCCACCACCATCTCCATCGCCGTTGTTGTCTCCTATGATGAGGAGGGAGTAGTTCTCCCCCAAGGCTGAGGGCTCTACCGGTAGCTATGTGGTTCATCTCTCTCTCCTATGGTGTGATCTTTATGTGATCATGAGCTTTGTATCTAGTTGAATTAGTCGCTGTTTCTCCTCATGTATTATGCTACTCAAGTGGTTTTGTTATGAGATCTCCATAAACACTTTGATCACGGTGTAAAGGTGACAGTGTGTGCACCGTGTGGTTTAGCATGATATTTATATCTTGTGTTGGATGACCCTATGAAATTGTGGAGTTTTCTTAGTACCTTCTAGGGCGCTCATAGTGACAACGTGGGGTTAACTATACATGGGAATATAAACTTGAGGAGTGATGTATAGCCCTACAGAATGAAGTGGTGTTTGTTATTCGACTGGAGAGTGGTTCGGAGTATCATAGTGAAGAGAGATATTTATGCATTCAATTATGTGATCATTGTTGAGAGTGTCCACTAGTGAAAGTAGGATCCCTAGGCCTTATTTCCAAGCATTGAAACACCGTTTTCCGCCTGTTATGCTACATGTTTGCTTGCTGCCATTTTTATTTCAGATTGCTATTATCACTTATTATCATCCATATTACTTGCATTTTACTCTCTCTTCGCGGAACTAGTGCACCTATATACCTGACAAGTATATTGGGTGTGTTGGGGACACAAGAGACTTCTTGTATCTTGATTGCAGGGTTGCTTGAGAGGGATATCTTTGACCTCTACCTCCCTGAGTTCGATGAACCTTGGGTGATCCACTTAAGGGAAACTTGCTTCTGTTCTACAAACCTGTGCACTTGGAGGCCCAACACTGTCTACAAGAATAGAAGCGTGCGTAGACATCAAGCTCTTTTCTGGCGCCGTTGCCGGGGAGTTAAGGTAAAAGGTACTCACATCCTTTGTGAGTGCTCGAAGTTATTTCCTTTAGATTCTGCAATTAAATGTTTTTGTTTCTTGTTTTCACTAGTTAGGCTTAATGGAAAACAAAAAAAATATGAGAGATCTTTAAAATATTTATCTTGAGTTAGGACATGAAGTGTTTGAAGAGAAAATTAAAAAAACATATGGAACTTTATTTGCATGCTAGTGGCAATGTTATTAGTATGAACTCTTTAAACACAATTATTGCTAATGCTATGGAAAAGTCTAAGCTTGGGGAAGCTAGTTTCGATGAATATGATATTTTTAGTCCCCCAAGTTTTGAGGAGGAAATTTTTCTTGATGATACTTTGCCTCCAATATATGATGATTATAATGATTGTGGTAATCTAGTTCCACCTGTTTACAATGATAAATATGATATTTTCACTCCACCTACTATTGAGGAGAAAATTAATTATGATTGCAAAATGCCTCCTATGTTTGATGATTATGGTGATGAGAATAATAATGATAGCTATTTTGTTGAATTTTCTCCCACTACTATTAATAAGAATGACTATGCTTATGTGGAGAGTATTAATTATTTTATGCATGTGGCTCATGATAAGAATGTTTTATGTGATAGTTATATTGTTAATTTTATTCATGATGCTACTGAATGTTATTATGAGAGAGGGAAACATGGTTTTATTCATCTCAACAATATTAATTTTCCACTCTTTATGTTGAAATATTTGAAGTTGCACTTATTTTGTCTTCCTATGCTAGTCACTTTGTGCTTCGTTGACTTGTTTTTCTACAAGATTCTTTTTCATAGGAAGTGGATTAGACTTAAATGTGTTTTATATTTTCTTCTTGATGCTCTCTTATTGTGCTTCAACTCTTATTCTTATGTGAGCATCTTTTAAAAATCATTGTGCCTAGCTGAAAGGCGTTAAAGAAAAGCGCTACCGGGAGACAACCCGTTTTATTTCTCTGATTTTAACCCGTTTTCCTTCGTTTTCTTTTGTGTGCTTTGCACCTGGGTGTTATTTATTACCTTAGTAACCCTGTTGTATCTTTTCTTTTGTGTTTTAGTTGAGCCAAGTAAATCCTCTAGAGGAAAGTTGAGGCTATATTTCGGATTTCTGCGCAGTAAATAGATTTCTTCTGTCCACTGTTTATTCCGTATAAAATCACAGAAAATTTGAAATGACCTGAGTTTTTTTGTGCGTAATCCTGGGCTGTATACCCAACTTTTCGTAGTTTACCACTTTTTAATTTGAGCAACATAAGATTTTCGAAAAAAATCATCTTTACCTTCTGTCCTGTTTTGACAGATTTCTGCCAATAATTGCATTTGCATCTTAATCTCTTTCTTTTGGTGTTCTTTTGAGAAAAAGAGTTTTAAAATAAGTTGTGATAGTAGCTAATGTGTTTATTATTGTTAGGCTTATGTTGAAACTGAACCATGTGAATTTATTATTTCGATTGCACTAACGTTGCTAATGAAGATTGTGAGAAGTTTGGTGTGAAGGAAGTTTTCAAGGGTCAAGAGAAGAGGTTATATGATGTGATCAAGAAGAGTGAAGAGCCTAAACTTGGGGATGCCCCGGTGTTACATCCCAGCAAATTCCAAGAAGACTGAAGCGTCTAAGCTTGGGGATGCCTTGGGCATCCCCTTCTTCATCGACAAATTATCAGGTCACTTCTAGTGAAACTATATTTTCATTCAGTCACATCTTATGTGCTTTACTTGGAGCGTCTTTTATTTTTGTTTTCAGTTTGTTTGGTTTTATTTTCTGTAATAAATGGTTGGATCTTATCATACTTGTGTGGGGGAGAGACACGCTCCGTTTTCATTGCTTATAACACTCTAGTTTTTCATTTTTACTGTTCTGTGAGTGTTCACTTTTTGCTAGTACTTCGTTTAGCCGTTGTTTTCATGCATCTCTTATTCAAAGCTGTTAGTTTTAGTAGTGTTGTGTGATTACTCTCATGTTTGATTGCTGTATCATAAAGAGTATTTTCGTTAAAACATATCTTGTATGGTGCTTGTTGTGAGAAAGAAACTGCTGCTTAAAGTAGAATTTATAACAGTGCAAGTAGAAGCTCGTATAGACTGTTGCTATAACTTCTTCATGCCATGCTAAATGTTATTTTAGTTATAAATCCTTGTGATTTTGAGTAGCATGAATAGACTCAAATAGCTGAGAGTGTTTAATATGTCATTGAAAGATTCATGAGTTGTTCTTGTCATAAGGAAGCATAAATTTATGGTATTCTCTTTCGAATGTTTTATTTGGTTGACTTGGCGCATGCTCACACTATGTTTATGACTATGAACCAGTCACGAATAGCCTTCATGACCACTTAGTTTTTGAACTATGATACCACTTATGCTTTAATTAATGATGTTTATGTCGCTATGCATGATTATGGCTCTTATGCTCTCTTGATTTGTCGCTCCCAGTCTTTTGCTAGCCTCCACCTGTACTGAGTATGAGCTCTACTCGTGCATCCAACTCCCTTAAACCAAAGTTTTTCCTATTGTGTCCACCATACCTACCTACATGTGGTATTTAACTTCCACTCCAAAGTAAATTGCTCATGTGTTACCTTTAAAACCTTCAAAATTACTCCTACTTTATGTTCCTATTTTTGCTCATGACGATGTTAATAGAGAATCTTTATCTCACTTGTTGATTGGATTCCACAACCTGGACTAGTGGCTTCATCCGCTTATCCAAATGATAGAAGAGCTAGCAGCGGGGTGCCTAAACTCAAATTAATACACACAAAATCTCTTCACTATTTTTGCCCCTGGTTTATCAGTCAAAGCATAATTTTGTAAACAAAAGAGAAAGAGGGATGACCTTCTACCCAGATGCGTCCTTCACATGGGAGCCGCTCTTGTGAATCCAGTTGGCTTGTGACGTACTGTATTTTCTGTTTACCATTCGTTGACATTAGCATACATCTCCCAAAATATAGACACTCCTCCACGGTATGTGATTGTTGGCAGGCACCCGAGGATTCGGTTAGCCATGGTTTGTGAAAGATGGACGGGAGGAGTGTCAAACTTTTAATACCTCTGTGTAATAAAATAAAAAGCTCTAGCACATGAGTGATACTTGCTTCCCTCCGCGAAGGGCGTTTCTTTTACTTTTATGTTGAGTCTCCATCTTCTAACTTTGTGCACAGTTGAGAGAGCATTTTTGCCATTCTTAGTGTAAGGTCCGCCACAGAACCACTATTCAAGGACACCTTCGATATGCATACATTTACGATCCCCGGAATTCAGTCGTGAACAACATATCAAGTTGGTACACAGATACAATATCCATTACACGGTTGCACAAACACTTACAAAGAGACATGATCACATGACCAAGTATACACAACTGCCACACAGGGAAAACACACAACACACACAGCAGAAGACTAAACACACGCCAAAACGTAGTAGAGCCCAAGTCGCGCCTTAACCTACAGGCTGCTGACCGGGAGACGATCCTAGTTCGCAAAGCCATCAGCTCCGTACTCCTCCTCGTAGATCTCCTTCTGAGACTCCTCAATACCTGGCAAGTTGATACCAGGGACGAAACCAATATGAGTATATTTGAGTGTACTCAGCAAGACATCCATGATGTAGCTTACCAAATGCAAGTATGCTTATATGGTGGAATAGGTAGGCTATAAATAGGGTTCACTATCAAGATATATGAAAGATATATCATAGTTGATTTTTAAAATCTCTCTATCTTCGTTGAAGAAGATACTTCAAAAGAAAATAATATAGTTTTCTTTCTCTTGTAGATATCACATGTACAAGAGGTTTTATAAACTCATCTTGTAAAAGAAGGTTTTCTCTTTTGCAAAATTTTTTGTTAAAGGACTTCTGGCTTTTCATCATTGGTACCTCCACGGTACGAGATTTCCTCCTTTCCGAACTTCACAAGTCCAACATCCTTTTTGAAAACATTGACACAATGCTAGCTACATGGCCATTCAACTGTCCATATCCGAGGATGCGGCTACTTCGAAATAGTTGTACTCTGCAGAGGTGTACACATCCACCAGATCCAGTACATCCTCCGTGAAACAACCACGGACTATAACAACAGTATGTAAACATCAGATAACTTATCCTAACCATCCACTATGTTCAAGCTAGAATGCGTCTATCTCTTCAGTTGATCCCCCCGGCACCAGGTCCCACCCTGCCTAGACAGGAGACTCAACCGTCGCACCTGGAGGAGAATTAATCCCTCACTGGGTATGTCCCGTATCTTCCACCTAGCGACAATCGGTTCGAGGGCTCAACGACCCTTATAGCAAATTGAGATAGAACACACACTAACAAGAACAAACTTCAAGTTAAGCCCCGTGCCCATGTTGGGGTAAAGTGGCAGTACGGTAAAGGTTGTCCGGCGAAGACTAGGTTATGTGTCATTTTTTAAAACACCATTTTCCCAAAAATGACCACTTCCACATTCCTCCGGTGAATAAGGCTCGGCCTTTTTCCAGGTTTTCCATAAAGCCTTTGTTTTGCAAAAACATAATTTTAGGGTGTCCACTTAGGGACTAATACTTTGGTGGTAATAAATACCATATGGTGGCTATGGGCTTGGTAACACCAAGTATCAACTACTAGCGTAGTAATAGTATATATAGTAGTAGTAGTAGTATTCACTCAAAAATAGTTTTTGGAAATCAAAGTTTTGTAAAACTTTTCAGAAGTAAAACATGCATGATAGATAATGATAAGTGTAGTAACAGCAATCATCAGGATGGCTTTCCTTAAAGTTCTTAATGTCCCTGGCCTTGAAGTAGTTTGAACTTGACGCACAGCTCCACAACTGCTTCTTCTTCTTCTTCTTCTTCGTTTTCTAGCGTCGTAAAAGTATAAAAGACACACTCTCAGGTCTAAAGACCAAACAACTAAACTAAACAACACATACATCAAGCAAATGTACAATAGCGCAAACTCACAAACGTTATCGAGAAAACTGCCTCACATAACCCTCAGGGCACAAAACTATCGTCGGACAAACATATGGTTGAGAAACCATATCCCACATCTTACATACCCTATATGGAGTGGTGTACCACTCTCATAATAAGATATAAAAGAAGCTAAAATCTAGCTTGTGGGTGCAAAAGGTTAGGTTACTAAGATAAAAACAATCAATCACAACAGTACCCATGGCAGTGGGTATTAACAACACACAAGCAAAACCTCACCAAGCAAGTTCATGATTAAACTAATGCTTAGATAACAAGATGCTACTAAGCACAACAACAACACTAGCACAACAAATAACATAAGTATAATACTCATGCTAAGTCAATCACTCGGACAACTTCCAAACAACAAACAATCACATCACAGATGAATAGACTATTTATTGACTAGGCTAATGTCTACTCAAAGTTAAGGAATCCATCAATCATGAAAATATAACAAACAACCATTAGCTAAAATCAATGATAGCAAGTCCTAAAAATAATCTAAAACACATCCATCACACAAGATAATACTCCTAACAAATTTCATAAAAGCAGGAATGCACTAATAGCATACTAGTATGGAAAATCCTACACAAGCGTGCTATAAGAAATAATTGTATTCTACAACTATAGCACAAGAAACTAAAGAATTCATGGCATCATAAAAGAAGTAATAACTTCCTAAATATGCTAGAACAAACAAGCAAAACTTCATGATGTGATATTATTTGTTCTTAAATTATTTGGTCTACTCTTCCTCATGAACTTTGAAGGTGTCCTCGCATTTATGTTTTGCCCCACTCTTAAGGACTAGAGAAATATCACTTTGCCATGCTTTCTATATACCTGAAACAAACGTTTATCTTTCTTTGCATTATTATTCATGATCCTTTATTTGAGATACTCTTCATGATGAAAAGTAATTTCTTTGCTTTATTATTAAAGTTCTATTTATCATGTTTGTGTTTGAAGTTCTATGATCTCAGCTTGCATATGCCTTTACATTTTAATGATAAAGTTTATGTTAGTAGCATGTCACCTCAGAAATTATTGTTTTATCGTTTGCCTACTCGAGGACGAGTAGGAACTAAGCTTGGGGATGCTTGATACGTCATAAACGTATCCTTAATTTCTGATGTTCCATGTTGTTTCCCACATGTTTTCCTTATACTTTATGTGGTTTTTATCGATTTCCTGGGACTAACCTATTGACAAGATGCTATAGAGCCAGTTCTTGTTTTCTGCTATTTTTAGTTTCAGAAAAGTTGTTCTGCAAATATTCTCGGAATTGGACGATTCGAAAGCCAGAAGTCTTAGAAGTCCCGGAAGCATCCAGAAGTCCCGAAGAGCCCCGGAGGGGGGCATAGGGTGGCACACCATAGGGTGGCGCCACCACCCCCTAGCCGCACCACCAGGTGGTGAGGGCCCCCTGCCACCCACCGGCATCGCCCTTTCGCTTATATATACTCCCCAAGGCATAAACCCTAGGGGAATCGACCTTTTCCACAAAATACATCTGTAGCTCCGTCGCCGCCGCCAACAAGTTTCGGAGGAAAGATCTCTATTCTGGCACCCTGCCGGGACGGGGAAGTGCCCCCGGAAGCCATCTCCATTGACTCCAGCGCCCGTTGTTGTCTCCTATGATGAGGAGGGAGTAGTTCTCCCCCGAGGTTGAGGGCTCTACCGGTAGCTATGTGGTTCATCTCTCTCTCCCATGGTGTGATCTTTATGTGATCATGAGCTTTGTATCTAGTTGAATTAGTAGATGTTTCTCCTCATGTATTATGCAACTCAAGTGGTTTTGTTATGAGATCTCCGTGAACACTTTGATCATGGTGTAAAGGTGATTGTGTGTGCACCATGTGGTTTAGCATGATATTTATATCTTGTGTTGGATGACCCTATGAAATTGTGGAGTTTGCTTAGTACCTTCTAGGGCGCTCATAGTGACAGCGTGGGGTTAACTAGACATGGGAATACAAACTTGAGGAGTGATGTTACAGCCCTACGAAATGAATTGGTGTTTGTTATTCAACCGAAGAGTGGTTCGGAGTAGCATAGTGAAGAGAGATATTTATGCATTCAATTATGCGATCATTGTTGAGAGTGTCCACTAGTGAAAGTAGGATCCCTAGGACTTATTTCCAAGCATTGAAACACCATTTTCCGCCTGCTCTGCTACATGTTTTCTTTCTGCCATTTTTATTTCATATTGCTATTATCACTTATTATCATCCATATTACTTGCATTTTACTCTCTCTTCGCCGAACTAGTGCACCTATATACCTGACAAATTATATTGGGTGTGTTGGGGACACAAGAGACTTCTTGTATCTTGATTGCAGGGTTGCTTGAGAGGGATGTCTTTGACCTCTACCTCCCTGAGTTCGATAAACCTTGGGTGATCCACTTAAGGGAAACTTGCTGCTGTTCTACAAACCTCTATAGTTGGAGGCCCAACACTGTCTACAAGAATAGAAGCGGTCGTAGACATCAAGTCCCAACAAGGAGTGACGTTTTTTTTCGTCGCAGCGTGTGCACACATGGCATCGTATTTTCCGTTACCCGTTACCAGCGTCACTGACGTAAGTTCTACCATTCCTGACGTCATCATTTTCTTGACATTTTGAAAACGTCGCGATTGGAAATACCGTTACCTCCTTTTATGACATCATCGTTACCGTTTTCTGACGTCATAATACGTGCGACGTTCATTTTCTCGTCGCGGGTTCAAGCACTATAGAGGTGCCACGTGGCGCTCTCAAAAAGTTCCACATATACGCTTATTCTCGACGAATTTATAATGTTGTCTGACGGTGAGACGTTTTAGTTCGTCGTAAGACGTCGCGAATCATGAGCCAGCACGTGGACCAACATGGCATGTTCACGTCGAAACGTATTCGTGGCGTGTTTTTCCGTCGCGATTTTCATCCAATAAGGTGACGCCTCATGGACCTACCATATAGTACTCTGGTGATGTCATCGTGCATCGACGTTTTTTCCCGTCGGGGTTCGAAAGGCCGTTTAGCCGGTGCGGCCGAATTTTGAATTCTAGCACTGCTAGTTTTCACAGAAAAGCACACGCAAAAACATGCAGCTAATAAGACTGGTTATAGCCTCACAAGGGCCACCCACAGAGGCATCAAAGGCCATCTGCAATAGTTCACAGCCTCACAAGAGCCACCAGCAGAGGCATCGAATGCCATCTGGAATAATTCACAACCTCACAAGGGCCACCAGCAGAGGTATCGAGTGCCATCTGCCATAGTTCACAGTCTCACAAGGGGCACAAAAAATCTCACCAAGGGCATCTACCAAAAAGCCACCAAAATACATCACGAAGAGAAACAGTTTCATATCAGCTACCCAGTTCCCCAGCCGCAGGGTTGTGTTGGGGCGTATGAAGTGGCGCAGCCGCAGGGTTGTGTTGCGTCGTACCCATTAGCTGTTGAATAAGGGCATTGGATTTATGTTGAGACTGGTTATACTCTCCAGATTTCTTTCGAATGTCATCCAGTTCTTGTTGGCGGGCGATCCTGTCTGCATCAGCCTGATCCCTGGCTGCCTTCAGCTCCATGACAAGTTCCCGCTTCGTGCTTATCTCATAGTCAAGCTGACGCTGGAGCTCACACTTTGTTGCTTTAAATCGGGTGGTTGTCACGCCTATGTTCTTTAGGAACGTAGGCTTTCGGTGGCCCCGCACGAGCACCTCAGCGACAGCTTCGGCGGCAGACAGAGGTGTCCTGAGAGTGCCTCCCGGCAAAGCTAGCGCCATCTTCTCTTCCATTTCAGCCTAAAAAGCATGCAAAAGGACAAGATGAGATAGCAGCTGAACTAGCTCATAAGGAACATTGCTATGAAATATAAGATGACAAGCACATATAAGCTAGCAGATGACAAGCAATTAAACATGCATGTACATTACTAGCGACAAGCGTAGATAAATTAGTTGACGACAAGGATGTACAAAACATAGTTGGAAACCATGCTGACATGACACCACGCTCAAGTGCATATTTTAACAGATGTATCTGGTGATGCTGAAATTACAAGGGATCTCCATGTACAAGCATATATGCAACAACAGCCGAACTAGCTTTTTTGTAGATAAAAGGCATTTTATTGCCCAGCTTTGACTTAACAAAGCTCAGAGTTCGCACAGAGTTGATTACACGCGTTGCGGCATACATCTTAGCCAAAGTAGATTTTAAGGGACATAGATGATGGAAAACAGGCATTTGAGGAACATAGACGAAAATAGCACACGACAAGCATGTACAGAACATAGATTAAAATAGCAGATGACAAGTAAGTTAAAGCATGTGTGTACATGAACTAGCAGATGACAAGTAAGTTAAAGCATGCATGTACATGAACTAGAAGATGACAATCATGGGTGAAATAGCCGATGACAGAAGTTTGCAGCAGAATTCACAAAGGGAAGGTGTCCTACAAGAATCTATTGAGGTAAAATGTCGATTACAGATATGTGAAGAATTCTAGGGGGCTTACAATTGTTTTTTTCACATGCAAAGGGTATGTTCCATCAATCTTGCTTATGTGCGTAGCTTTGAACAGTTGAACTGCATCTTGATCCATGTCGCAACAAATCTCATAGCTCCGAGAACCCCTATGAGCAGGGAACATGACACAACCTCTGCTTTTTCCAGCTTTCAGACATGCTGTCTACACAAACAAAGTATGAAGTATTAGCAACAATCATGGTTATAGAATTGATGCAATAGCAGTTCGAGTGAGCAAAGACACAGACCAGTTTCTTGGTTGATCCCCAGCTGACTAGTAAAGTTTGCCATTTAGCATCTTCAATCTTCTCTAATGGTGGAGGTTTACTCAAAACCTTACTCTTGTCTCTGACATGGTCCCAATACACCTTCTTCATAATATGACGCATGTGCTTTGTACGGATCTTGAGATGCATTTCAAGAGAGGACACGATATAGGGGTCGTCAAGGTCCATAAGAAACTTTGACTGAAACAAAAGAAATAGCATACTCCATTTTTATGAACAGCAGTGGACAGAACTGGAATCAAGAGTAACAAAACTTACAGCCACATGGCCAGCAAAGGCTTTAAATATGTCGATTCTTTTGTTGTACTGCTTCCAATGGAGTAAGATGGGGAAAACCTCCTTAACTGCAATTGAACATGCAGTGTAATACATGGCAGCAATCTTCTTGTGAGCTGGCCTAGTACATCCAGGACGAATAACTATTCTGATCCTCTTTCCTCTGGACATCCTGTCCAACCATCGGTTAGAAACATTTCGGATTTAGTGTTCTGCATTTCGGATTTAATTCTGGAAATGGATAGCACGGTTCTGCAACATGTTACCTTCCTGGCACAAGTGATACTGATCTTCAAACCATCGGTTAGAAACCAGTGCCTCGGAGTGGGCATCTACCTCCTCAACTTGGGAACCATGCCCCTCATGTTGGAATGGTGGGAGCTCGACTTGGAGACCTGGAAGCTGGCCAACGAGAAGATCCTGCTCGTACTAGGTGTGTGTCTCCTCGCGGTGGTCAGCTGCATCCTTGTATTGGGCAGCTTCCAGATGGCCATGGGCAACTGTCTACTTGTCTTTGGCAGATTCCTGTTGGCCAAGTTGGGGAGTTGTCTGCTGGCCTTGGGGAGGTTTCTACTGGACTTGGGGAGCATCCAGATCGAGCGGGGCGGCTGCCTTCTCGGTCACCACAGCTACCACCTTGGTTTGGACCACTGCTGGCCGCTTGTGTTTGACATCTGCCGTCTTGTCATTGTCAGATGCTTCTTGGGGGGCTTAGATGGCTTCTTGTTCCCGGATAGTGGTGGCCTGACTGGATCTGTGGGCTGGTTCTGCAAGCTCGTACTCCTTGTTCGACCCGTTCTGGGTGCGGAAACTACCAGTGCACTCTTTTGGATATTTTTATCTCCTGCCGGAGTAACAGGTGATGTGTTGTCAGATTTTTTAGCAAGGACGCGCTTCTTGCTAGCCATGGAGTGGCCGCCTAGAGGCATCTGCCCCCCACCGGAAGTCGTCTTGACTTTGAGTTTTCTAGCCTGCACAGTTCACATGTACAGATCAATGGGGCTGGTAGCACAACATATATGTAAATGCAGTAATTAGGCCACCAGTCCCACACGAGATAAGTAAGGAGAACCTTCACTGTTGAGCTGTCATGAAAGGGTGTTGAGCTAGAAGGTAAGGGTTCAGCTTCTTCAGTGAAGTTTTCCTCCCCTCGAGGATCATACTTGGATCCAGAGCTTTCCTTCTTGCTCTTTTTAGAGGAGAGTACGGTCGGGCTTGCAACAGCATATGCTAATTTCCTACCCAGCCGTAGATGGTTTCTCGGGATATTATTGATCCGTGTATCGTCAATGGATTTTATAGGTGGTTCTAGCATAAATCAAGAGCTCGACATAAGCTACAAACATCACACTAGATACTATAAGAACCCATTAAAGCTAAAGAGTAAGATTTGGGTTTCTTCCATGGAGTGATATTCTAACATATAGTGCTGGTGTTGATTGTTCTGTACTACTCCCTCTGTTCACTTCTATAAGGCACGCTACTTACCATTTCAATTTTAACAACATACATAGTAAAATGAGTGCATCTATGTACAAAATAAGCAAATTTTGACCGTAGGAAGTCATCGAACATAAAGAAGCACATAACAGGCAATTTTCTCGATCTCAGGAACTAAAACATAAACAAAAATGTGCAGGGAATAAGCATCAAACAGGCTAAAATAATTATCTCGAGATCGCCTCAGGATTTAGGTCCTTTTTCTTACTGCTTGCCATGGCTGAAACCATCTCTCAAGGAGTCAAGGTGGCAGGCCTTGACAAGATAGTTGCCTTGAGGTTAGTGACGAGGTGGCAGACCTCGACGAGGAAGTTTCCGCAAGGTTAGTTAGGCGGTGGCAGACCTATATCAAAGGTGAGGTTGGTGACGAGGTGGCTGAACTGTGAGCTGGACAACGAGGTGGCAGATCTTGACGGCGACCATGAAGGCGAGGTGGCAGATCTGGCGGCGAGGTGGAAGATCTGGACGGCGACCTGAATGACGAGGTGGCAAAACTGGACGGCGAGGTGGAAAAGCTGGGCGGCGACCGGAGAGTTGGGAGACCGGGAAGGCGAGTTACACGGCGAGGTGGAAGACCCGCACGGGGGAATGTTAGACCGGGACGGAGCTACGTGGCGAGGTGGGAGAGCGGGACAGAAAGCTACGCGGCGACGTGTGGGAGCGGGACGGAAAGGTACACGGCGAGGACGTGAGGTTGGAGAGCTACGCGGCGAGGTTGGAAGAGAGGAAATAGGGAAAATTCGTCAATGGAAAAAGGGGTGGGGGGATTTCGTTGAGAGGCCACGGGTGGGTAGAGTAAGGTGCGAAATTTTGCAAGAGGCGTGCGCGCGCACTGTGGGGGAGGCGCCAAAGTTTGATCCATAATTTGGGGTGGGTGCGTCACGAAAATTCTGCGCACACGAGTTCGTGTGGGCGTGGACAAAAACATTGCTGGCCGTCGGATGCATGATGGGTGACTTAAACAAATTGACAATCTATGTAATTGGTTAGCAAATGACTATGTAACTAAAAGTGGGGAATGTAGGAATCCCACCTAAGACTAACAAGATGTAACCCTATCATATCTATACAAATATTATGTGAGGTTCCTCCCGTTCCGACAAATCCGGGAGTTTCGGGGATCTAAGTAGACCTGGAGCCCGCCAAAGAGAATCTGACACCGGTGAAGCCGTAACACAGAGAGTGAGGAAATCTTGGGAATCTAATACCCATGCCACACTCTAACACGCGTGGTATGGAATACCCTGGTAACATC
This sequence comes from Alopecurus myosuroides, assembly GCA_028641055.1. Taxonomy (NCBI): domain Eukaryota; kingdom Viridiplantae; phylum Streptophyta; class Magnoliopsida; order Poales; family Poaceae; genus Alopecurus; species Alopecurus myosuroides. The sequence continues at coordinate 447,884,301 of CM054058.1, read as the reverse complement.
TGCCGTGATTATCCCACGACTTGCCCCAAAGGATCCGTTCGCGCTCCCAAGGATAGATCAGATTATAGACGCAGTAGCTGGAAGCGATCTGTTATGCTTCCTGGATGCATATTCCGGGTATCATCAGATTAAGCTCAAAAGGGAGGATTGGGAGAAAACATCATTCATAACCCCGTTTGGGGCCTTTTGTTATAAAACTATGACATTTGGGTTGAAGAACGCTGGCGCAACTTACCAACGGTGTATTCAAAAGTGCTTTGAGGACCAAATCGGACGTAACGTCCATGCTTATGTGGATGACGTGGTCATCAAGACCAGGAAGGCGGAGACATTTATCGATGATCTAAAGGAGACATTCAAAAACCTGAGGAGGTACCAGATGAAACTTAATCCAACGAAGTGCGTGTTCGGAGTTCCGGCTGGGAAATTACTCGGCTTCATAGTTTCCGAGAGAGGAATTGAGGCAAATCCAGATAAAATCAAGGCAATCCAGAGTTTGAAAAAGCCGGAGAACTTGAAGCATGTTCAAAAGCTCACGGGCTGTGTAGCAGCCTTGAGCCGGTTCATATCTAGACTCGGAGAAAAAGCAATACCCTTGTATCGGCTCTTGCGAAAATCGGATAAATTCGTATGGGACGAAGAGGCAGATGAAGCGTTTGAAGCACTAAAGAAGCAATTATCTGAAGCACCAGTACTAGCGGCGCCGGGTCCTAAAGAGCCTATGTTGCTATATGTGGCAGCTGGCCCCCGAGCCGTTAGTGCAGTGGTTGTCGTGGAACGCAAAGAGGACGGGAAAGGTTACCCGGTTCAGAGGCCGGTTTATTACGTCAGTGAAGTATTATCAGAAGCAAAGCAGCGCTATCCACATTGGCAAAAGTTGGTGTTCGGGGTCTTCATGGCCAGCAGGAAGTTGAAGCCGTATTTCCAAGAACATCCTATAACGGTGGTCAGCTCAATACCAATGTCGGATATTATCAGAAACTCGGACGCGACGGGAAGAATAGCCAAGTGGGCAATAGAGATGGGAGATTATCACATAAACTACGAACCCAGGTCAGCAATCAAGTCCCAAGCTTTAATTGATTTCGTTAACGACTGGACACATACAGGTATGGCTACCACAGTTCCAAAATCCGAGTCATGGACCATGCACTTCGATGGGTCAAAGCAATATGAGGGATCAGGAGCTGGAGTAGTGCTGACATCGCCCAAGGGAGACAAATTGAGTTACGTACTGCAAATTCACTTCGATTGCTCAAACAACGTGGCCGAGTATGAGGCCCTGTTGCATGGTTTAAAGGTAGCCAAGGAAATGAACATTAAAAGGATACGATGCTTCGGAGATTCGGATCTTGTGGTTCAACAGGTATCGGGAACCTGGGACAGAAAGGATGCAACTATGGCAGCATATCGCAGGGAGGTCGACAGGGTTGCCGGTTGCTTTTCCGGGTATGAGGTGGAGCACATAGACAGAAGAAAAAACGAGGCAGAAGACACACTCGCCAGACTCGGCTCGCGTAGAGAGCCGGTTCCACCTAATGTGTTCCTGGACGAGTTGTGGCGACCATCAGTTAAAACCGAGTCTGAGGAAGAACTGGCAAATCAAGACCCGGATTTGGAGTACGTGGCTGCAGTACATGCCATCCCCGAGTGGACAGAGCCATACCTGGCCTACCTATCACGGGGCGAGTTACCAGAACATGAGGTATTAGCAAGACAAATTCTGAGGCGAGCAAAGGGGTATTCTATCATCAATGGAGAATTATACAAGAGAAGCGCAACAGGAGTCTTCTTGCGCTGCGTAGCGCCAGAAGAAGGCCGACAGATCCTCAAGGAAATACACGAAGGCGACTGTGGGCATCATGCATCTACAAGGTCTCTGGTGGCTAAAGCTTATCGACACGGATTTTTCTGGCTTACAGCTCTAGCAGATGCAGAACGTTTGGTAGCGAGATGTGACGGATGTCAAAGGTACGCTCGCCAAACACACGTACCGGCTATGGAATTAAGGACCATCCCATTAACTTGGCCGTTCGCCGTCTGGGGTATGGACATGGTTGGTCCCTTCCATATGTCACCATGCAAAAAGACACATCTTTTGGTGGCTATTGACAAGTTTACCAAGTGGGTTGAGGTTATGCCAGTTACTAATTGCGAAGCGGCTACAGCAGTCAAGTTCCTGAAAAGGATCATCTACCGGTTTGGGTATCCCCACAGCATAATCACCGACAACGGAACTAACATGTCTCTTGGCGAGATGGAGAAATTCTGTGGCAACAATGGCATCCGGCTTGATGTTGCATCAGTGGCTCACCCGCAGGCCAATGGGCAAGTGGAGAGAGCAAACCAAGAATTGCTTCGTGGGTTAAAACCACGGTTGCGAGTCCCCTGTGTTAGGGCTGCTGGCGCATGGGTCGAAGAACTACCCTCTGTGGTTTGGGGTATCAACACTACACCTAACAGGTCTACCCAGATGACACCCTTCTTCATGGTCTATGGTGCGGAGGCAGTGTTACCAAGTGATATTATTCACGATTCGCCCAGAGTATCAGCTTACGTCGAAGTAGAGAATGAAAAAACCCGGCAGGACGCCGTAGATATGTTAGAAGAACAAAGAGAACAAGCCCTGGAAAGATCAGCCATATATCAGCAAGATCTACGTAGGTATCATAGCCGGCGTGTGAAGACCCGGGTATTCCAGGAAGGAGATTTGGTTCTGCGTCTGGTACAGTCAAACGAAGGAAAACACAAATTATCACCACCATGGGAAGGACCATTTATCATAAGCCGGAACCTACATAACGGATCATATTATTTGATAGATGCAAGGGAAGAGTCGGCTACAGTCAATGACACCGCGCACACCACTTCATCTATGCAAGAAAGAGATAGACCATGGAACGTGGCTCAGCTGCGTCCGTATTATACTTAGTAAAGACTATATCGGCAAGTGGAATTGCACGATGTAATAGGCAGCAGGTTTTCTGACGTACTCTTTTCCTATCCAGGGCACCTTTGGGGACTGGACGGGTTTTTAATGAGGCGGCTTGCTGACCTACATTTTTCATATCAAGTAAAGAGATGGTTATCAAGAAAAGAGATGGTTGTTATCAGTTTTTCATATCAAGTAAAGAGATGGTTATCAAGAAAAGAGATGGTTGTTATCAGGTTATGTATTCTCAGTACGATGCGTATATCTAGGTCTTGGGGGCTGATCGCTTAAATAGCACAGTTACAAACTCAAAGACCCGGCCATGATGCCTATGAGTTATAAGGGCCGATTACTTGCAAACGAGTACGGCTACAATCTTATAACCGGACAAAGAAGTCCAAATTTCTTGGCTACTCTTACTTAAGCTCGATGTGACTCGCATTAAAGTGGCATGATTTGTTCGCTTACGATGGCAGTTAGTCATGAAACCCGACGGGGATTGGCTGGCTACGTCTTCGTATTGATGTAACAACATGGTATCCACGCGAAAGCCGGCTTACAGTACAAGACAGTCAAAAGGGTCATCTAAACCACAAGTTATGCAGAGTACAAGGCTGAATAGCTGGAAACTCAATGACTATTAAGCATAACTTCAAATCCGATGTGAAACAACTCATGGATCTTTGTGACAATAGCAAGGAGCATTTTGTTGCCTTTTCAAGATCAAGTGTCCTAGGCTCGGCAATCCGGGCCCGGTAGCTTGGAATCTTGAAAAGAGCTGGCTTACTTGTATAGTTGCAAAAATCCAAGTATCCGAGTCTTGGGGACTTGGGGACTTCGAAGCAAAATCCGCTTGTCAATACCCATGAGACCCGGAAATTGAGTTTTCACAAAAGGAGCAATAAATAAAACCAGATATCGAGAACAGATGAGCTTAAACTTACAAAGGTCGGAACGGGGATCGAGTATATCAAGGCCTTAGTGTGCATTACAAAATACTGGTGAAAAAATATCAAAGGTGCACAGGCGCACCGCCTAAAGAATGACTGTTTCAAAAAGTATGTCGACCGACTGACGCTTAAGAAGAGGCATCGGAAACCATATATCACTCGGCGCCCATCTTGGCCTTACCCTTGCCATCATTGGTGGTAGCAGCAACACCCGGATCGGCGGCGCCAGCCCCCGCAGGGGGCGGAACGACTGATGTTGAGGCAGCAGGAGCAGAGCCGGCTTCAGCTTGTTTCTTGGCAGCCTCCGCCCTTATCGCAGCAGCTTCCTCCTTCCACCGAGCCATCATGTCATATGGTTCGGGAAGATCTGACTTAATTGCCACACCAGCAGCATCATAAGCGGGGACAAGAGTATTTACGTCCAGTTCATCAGCGATCACGCTAGCCGGGTAACGGACCTCTTTCTGCATAGCCTGAAAATCCTCCCGCGAGAATTTTGAACCATCAAGCTTGAATTCGGGGAAACCGCCCATGAGCTTTGCCAGATCGAGTTTGGGGAAGTAAGCCTTGGCGAGTGATAGCCCCCGGGTCATTCCAACCCGGCAGGACGAGCGCTTCCAGTGCCAAATCCACTCAGGAATCGTGGAAAAGGCGTCTAGCATCCTCTTCAGGTCAACATGTCCTCTACCTGGCCACCGTAACTCTTCCAAGATCCATCTGGTTCCGGCACACAGCTGCCGGATAACATTCTTCATGGTCTTCAGCTTGGCAATATCATCCTCATCCGGCATGGTTTCGTCCGGGCCTGGAGTAAAATGAATATATAAGCTAAGCATTTTTTGTTGTTGGTCAAAAGGATAAACCCGGATAAGGAAGCATACCAAGCAAAGAACGATAGGTATCAGAAATTTCGACAGAAAGGCTTGTCAGGTCGTCTTCGGCTCGGTGAGCCCTTCTTCGGTACTTCTTCATTAATTGCCTATTCCTTCTGGCCTCAGTCTCGGCCGCTTCGCGTAAGATATTTCTTTTTCAATGAGCTTGGCGGCGTCTGCAAGTTTCTCCTCATATTGAGTCACGAAAGACTGCGTCGATGTTAAAAAGTGTTAGTCGGATAGAAGAGCACGGTTATCAGTCATTGGTATAATAAAAGTACCGAGCAAGTCATGAATGAACTCCCTCGGAACTTGGGGACTGGACAAAGGTACAAGCAACATTAATCAAACTTACCTCGTGTTTGGTTATCAAAGACCCCAAGATATTTTCCTCGTTAGCCCTTAAGGCGCGCAGGGTCTCTAGCATCTGGGCAAAAGTTAACTCCTCGGAGCGAGTCCCGGAAGAGCCGGCAGCTTGATCATCTGGTAGGGGGGTTCCCCTTGCATTTGGAGTGGAGACCCGGACAGTCTGAGTGTCCGGGTTGGGAGGGCCCATCTTTGTATCTAGAATTTCTATCTCTTCGTCTACTGGTTCCGATAAGGAAGGAGATCCGACGGTTTGGGAAAGTGGATTGTTCAGAGGGCCTTGTTCCCGGTTAGCGGCCGCATCACCACCAGTTGCGGCGTCTGCGTCGTCAGTCGGCTTCTTCACCTGGAGGTTATCCGTTTCTGTGTTTTCCGGGTCACTGACGGTGACCTGAGCACTGAAAGAAAGATGAAAAAAGGCAGTTATTAATGATGATGGTGTCTCGGTTGAAAGTTCGCTAGAGGCAAAAAGAAATAGTAAGGCAAAAACTTACCCGGCATTTACGGTGTAATCCGATGGGAGCTCGCCACTTGAAGTAGATGAGGTATTCGCAGGAACCACTAATGGAACCCGGAATTGCCCGGCACGTGGGTGGTTAGGAGAAGGGTGGCGCTGAGGAGAGTTGGAAGAACGAGATGGAGGAGCACTGCCACGAGGGACTAAAGGGGCGGAGATGCCCGGGTTAAGGGGATCTTCACCCGGGGAGCTCCGAGTCACCCTGCGTTTGGCGGGGAAAGATTCCTTCAAGCACGACGAATTTGATAATTGATGGTTAAGTCTTCGCATGGCGTCAAAGGAGTAAGATTCAGAAGATAGTGAGGAAAAAGGAACCTTGGATACTGTCCCCCTGCTTTTCCTCTTGGCCCCGGTTGTTGCCTCTGGGTCAGACTCGGTTCTCTCCGGGTCATCCTCGTTGTTTCCACCTTCGTCCTCCAGCCCTGCGAACCAGATGTGTATTCATTGGGAAAAAGACAGACGAAAGGAAAGTGATACAAGCAAAAGTATACAGATCCTGGGTGAGTACCTTCGCTGTCGTCTCGTCCTCCTCTTCCGGGTCTCTGGAGGGGGGGAGTGGGTCCACTCTCCAGAAGGGGTCATCAGCCTAAAATAAAAAGATAAAGTTAAGGTTTAGAAGCAGTATCGAGTTGAAATGTGGAAACAAGTTATGAGTGCCGGGTATTACCGCTGGAGCTGGATTTTCCCGAGTAAACGGAGGTAACCCGGAGATGCCCTTTATCACCTCCAGCTTCTCTGCCAAGAGGCTCTTGATGGTCTTGATAGTGTCACCGGTCGCAAAGCTTTTGGAGGAATAGCGAAGTGCATCTGTAGTGTGACCCGAATATTCGCACATCAATTTGGTGCGGATGGAATTAGGTTGGATTCGGAAGTCGACCCATGTCTTTATCAAATTGAGCCCTAGGAGGCCTTGGGCTGAGAGAATGGCTATTTTGGCTAGTGCAGGAAGGATTGCTTCCCTGTCCGAGTCTGGTGCGAAGGCACTGAAAGACTCGGAGGGTTTGAGGGGGGTCTCTGAGTAACCCGGCAGCCTCTTTTCGCTGTCGGAGGAGGTATCGCGGCAATAAAAAAAGGATAACTGCCAATGTTTGGCACAGGATTGCAGGTTGAGGGTTGGCATTAAGGAATTCCTACGGCGTTGGATGGATACCCCGCCGCAAGTGAGAAGCGCCCCGTCGCCGCTTTCGCGGCACGGTTTGCATTGGAATAATTCAGTGAAAAGAGTCAGATTTGGTGGCATGCACAAATACGACTCAGACAGAACTATGAAGTGGGTGATGTTCAACATAGAGTTAGGCCCTATGTCGAACACCCGGAGTCCGTAGTGATCTAAGACCTCCCTAAAGAAAGGGTGACCCGGAGGGCGAAATCCTCGGGTCACGTGCTCTACAAAGCAGATTACCTCGTCTTCTGCGGGTGTGGGATGAGTTTCGTTACCTGGCACCCTCCAGTGGATGTCTTTCTGAGAGGGGAGGGTGCCTAACTCGGTTAGTTCGTCCAACTTGGCCTTAGTGGTTGTGGAGCGCCCCCAATTGGCGGATATGGCTTGGGTGGTCCTTGCTTGAGCCGGATGTTTTCCTTGTCGCTTGGGAGCCATGGGGTCAGCCTGCGAAACACAAAAAGAAAAAGATGTATGAAATGAGACCCGGGAAAGTTGAAATATCCGAGTATAAGGTATCAAGAAGGTACGAAGTTGAGAACTGTCCGGGTATTGAGCACACTTGTGGAAATTGTTGGTCACTTACGTAGGAAAAGGTATTTGGGGATGACGGATGGTTGCCCATATTTATACCGCAAATGAAATAGCTGGAAAAGGAGGGTTTTTCCGGGTGTTAATGCAATAAGCGGAAAACAGCGGAGGAACGGATCTAGATGGAAAGGTTCGCGGATGGCTTTTAAGTAAAATTGGTGATCAGTAATGGTTGGAGGATCATTTGTGACTATCAGGCAGGCAATTAAAGGGGTTGGCGAGCATTGAATCGATCTAATCTGGTGCAATCGGACAAGTAACTCGCGGGATGACCTAGATCTGATCTTGGATGGATTAAAAGCTGCGGGGCTGAATTAATTGGTTGCGAAGAGCTTACCGAGAAGATTGGGGCTTAATGTGATGGCGACGAGCGGTGCGGCTCGAATGGGAGGAATGGAGGTACAAAGGTGGCGCTTGACGGCGGCGCGAGGCGATTCAAGGGCGGGCGCGGCCGCTGTTAATCTTGCGTCAGTAACAGGCGCGAGTTCTTCACGATGGTGCTGCGAAGGTGCTGGGAGCAATGAGGGAGAGGAGAAGTTGTGGCGTGGTGATGGGCTTAGGGTTACCCTCTAAGCGCTATTTATAAGGCAAGGGAGAGCTTATCTTAACGGCTAGGAGCCGGGAACTGCGGGGTAATGGTTATCCACGAAGATTTCGCAAGATGTGCGTTAAGTGTTGGGCAAGGCATCGTGACAGAGGAAGGAAGGGGTTCGTCCGTAATGACAGGACTGGTTATCAAGCATGAGATCTTGTCATTCCTTATTGTGGTTTGGACTTAGGAATTTGGACCCAAGCATATGGAGGAAAGGTCCGGGTTATTGTATGGCCACCATGGAGTGAGGCCTAGCTGAATATCGCGATATCTTAACTCAGTTTTCGTACGCCCGTATGATCGGTATCTTTGCAGGGAATAGCAAGCGCTTCAAGGAGATCTGTGAAGCCCAAGCTATTCTGGGGACTACTGACGGGGGGATACTAACCCGGTATGCCAGGCTCCGGGAAGTAACTCGGCCCAAAGGATGGTGTGCAGGATTCGATTAATGATAAAGATGTTTGTGGAGGCCCAAGTTCGTGGGCCTAGTGACCCGGATTAGGGGTGTTGTAAAGGAAAGTTAGAGTTAGCACGCCGTGTCTGGGTAGGATCCGGGTGTGCCTTGTAGAAAAAGCTAGGGGGTACGGGTGTTATATAAACCGACCCCCGGGTATAGTTTGAGACAGAGATCTAAGAACCCTAGCAATATCGTGTGGTATCGAGTATCCAGTGTAAACCCTAATCGAGTATTATATCGAGAATAGAGATCCGGCGACTTCGATTGCCGGCTGTCAGATCAAGTTGTGTCATGTCTTCCTTTGAGCTAAACCCTCTCCCGAACGCCTGTGTCGACTTGCCCCAAGATCAGTTACCCCTGGTAACATCTGCCGTGATTATCCCACGACAGATTTGGTGGCATTCAGACGCTATGGAGCCCCTCTCCGGACAAACCCTAGCCCCGTTGGGGAAAAAGGCGGAACTGCCGTTATGGCCCCTCTACGTGATCCGGAAGGGGGTAGCAAAGTGGAACCAATTGCTTGGTTGTGTTAGTTTAGGCCCAAGGAACACCCAAGACATTGGTAGATCCCACCTCTTTGCAAGATTTCCCCGTTCCGACAGATCCGGGAGTTTCGGGCTCTAAGTAGTCCTGGAACCCGCTAGAGAGAATATGACGCCGGTGAAGCCCTAACACAGAGAGTGAGGGAATCTTTGGCATACAAGAACCATGCCACACTCTAACACGCATTTTATGTTCTACCATGTGATTTGGTGGCATTCAGACGCTCTGGAGCCCCTCTCCGGAGAAACCCTAGCCCCGTTGGGGGAAAGACAGAATTGCAGTTCTGGCCCCTCTACGTGAGCCGATAGGGGGTACAAAAGTGGAACTAATTTCTTTATTGTGTTAGGTTAGGCCCAAGGAACACCCAAAGAAATGGTAGGGCCCACCTATTGGCAAGATTCCCCCCTGTCCCGTCACTTTCGGGAGTTTCGGGCTCTAAAGTAGTCATGGAACCCGCTAGAGAGAATCTGACGACGGTGAACCCTAATACGGAGAGTGAGGGGATCTTGGGATTCCAAGAACCATGCCTCACTCTACCAGGCATGGTATGGCATACCATGTGTTGTGGTGGCATTCAAATGCTCCGGAGCCCCTCCGCGGAGAAACCCTAGCAACGCTGGGAAAAAAAGGCGGAGCTGTCGTTCTGGCCCCTCTACGTTAGCCGAAAGGGGGTAGCAAAGTGGAACCAATTTCTTGTTTGTGTTATGTTAGGCCCAAGTAACACCCAAGACAATGATAGGTCCCACCTCTTGGCAAGATTCCCCTCGTTCCAATAGATCCGGGAGTTTCGGGCTCTAAGTAGACCTGGAACCCACGAGAGAGAATCTGACGCTGATGAAGCCCTAACACAAATAGTGATGGAATCTTCGGCATCCAAGACCCATGCCACACTCTAACACACATGTTAAGTCATACCATTTTTTGTTGTGGCATTCAGACGCTCCGGAGCCCCTCTCCGGAGAAACCGTAGCCACGCTAAGGAAAAAAGACGGAACTGTCGTTCTCGCCTCTCTACGTACATGTGCCGGAAGGGGTGGCAAAGTGGAACCAATTGCTTGGTTGTGTTAGTTTAGGACCAAGGAACACCCAAGACAATGGTAGAGCCCACCTTTTGGCAAGATTCCCCACGTTATGTCAGATTGGGGAGTTTCAGGCTCTAAGTAGTCCCGGAGCCCGCCAAAGAGAATCTGACGCCGGTGAAGCCCTAACACAGAGAGTGAGGGAATACTGCGAATCCAAGACACATGACACACTCTAACACACATTGTATGTCATACCATGGGATCGGATTTGGTGGCATTCAGACGCTCCAGAGCCCCTCTCTAGACAAACCCTAGCCCCGGTGGGGAAAAAGGCGGCACTACAGTTCTGGCCCCTCTACGTGAGCCGGAAGGGGGTAGCAAAGTGGAACCAATTGCTTATTAGTGTAAGTTTAGGCCCAAGGAACACCCAAGAAAATTTTAGGGCAAACCTCTTAGCAAGATTCCCCTCGTTCCATCAGATCCGGGAGTTTATGGCTCTAAGTAGTGTTGGAACCCGCCAGAGAGAATCTGACGCCGGTGATGCCCTAACATAGAGAGTGAGGGAATATCGGGCATACAAGACCCACGCCACACTATAACACAAATTGTATGGCATACCATGTCTTGTGGCTGCATTCAGACGCTTTGTAGCCCCTCTCCGGAGAAACCCTAGACCCTTGGGGAAAAAGACGGAACTATCGTTATGGCCCCTCTACATGAGCCGGAAGGGGGTAGCAAAGTGGAACCAATTTATTGGTTGTGTTAGGTTTAGGTCTAAGTAACACCCAAGGAAATTTTAGGTCCCACCTCTTGGCAAGATTCCCCCTGTTACGACAGGTCCGGGAGTTTCGGGCTCTAGGTAGTCCTGGAACCCGCTAGAGAGAATCTGACGTCGGTGAAGCATTAACACAAAGAGTGAGGGAATATTCATCATCCAACACCCATGAAATAATCTAACACACATGGTATGTACTACCATGTGATTTCGTGGCATTCAGACGCTACTGATCCCCTCTCCGGAGAAACCCTAGCCCTGATGGGGAAAAAGACGGAATTGTCGTTCTGGCCCCACTACGTGAGCAGGAAGGGGTTAGAAAAGTGCAAGAAATTGCTTGGTTGTGTTAGGTTAGGCCCAAGTAACACCCAAGATAATGGTAGGGCCCACCTATTGTCAAGATTCCCCCGTTCCGTCAGATTCGGGAGTTTCGGGCTCTAAGTAGTCCTAGAACCTTCCAGAGAGAATCCGATGCCGGTGAAGCCCTAACAAAAAGAGTGAGGGAATCTTCGGCATGAAATACCCATGCCACACTCTAACACAAATGGTATGGAAACACGCATGGTATGGCATACCATGTGTTGTGGCATCATTCTGACGCACTGGATCCCCTCTTCGGAGAAACCTTAGCCAATTGGGAAAAAGATGGAACTACCGTTCTGGCCCCTCTACGTGAGCCAGAAGGGGCTAGCAAGGTGGAACGAATTGCTTGGTTGTGGTAGATTAGGCCCAAGTAACACCCAAGTCAATAGTTGGGCCAACCTCTTGGCAAGATTCCCCCCGTTCTGTCAGATCCGGGAGTTTCGGGCTCTAAGTAGTCCTGGGACCCGCTAGAGAGAATCTGACACCGGTGAAGCCCTAATACAAAGAGTGAGGGAATATTTGGCATCCAATACCCATGCCACACTCTAACACACATGTTATGGTATACCATGTGCTGTTGTGGCATTCATACGCTCCGGAGCCCCTCTACGGGGAAACCCTAGCCCCGTTGGGTTAAAAGACGGAAGTGTCGTTCTGGCCTCTCTACGTACATGAGCCGGAAGGGGGAGCTAAGTGAACCCAATTGCTTGGTTGTGTTAGCTTAGGTAAAAGGAACACCAAATACAATGGTAGGGCCCACCTATTGGCAAGATTCCCCCGTTCCGCCAGATCCGGGAGTTTTGGCTCTAAGTAGTCCTGGAACCCGCCGGAGAGAACACGACACAGGTGAAGCCCTAACAAAGGGAGTGAGGGAATATTTGTCATACAAGATACTTGCAAAAATATATCACACATGGTATGGAAACACACATGGTATGGCATGAAATTGCTGTGGTGGCATTCAGACGCTCTGAAGCCCCTCTTCGGAGAAACCTTACCCCCTTGGGGAAAAAGACGGAACTGTCGTTCTGGCCCCTCTACGTGAGCAGGAAAGGGATAGCATGGTCGAACCAATTGCTTGGTTGTGTTAGATTACTCCCTAGGAACACCCAAGTAAATTGTAGGGCCAACCTCTTGGCAAGATTCCGTCCGTTCTGTCAGATCCGGGAGTTTCGGGCTCTAAGTAGTCGTGGAACCCGCTAGAGAGAATCCAACGCCAGTGAAGCCATTACACAGAGAGTGAGGGATTATTTGGCATCCAAGACCGATGACACACTCTAAAACACAAGGTATGGCAAACCATGTGCTGTGGTGGCATTCATACGCTCTGGATCCCCTCTCCGGGGAAACCCTAGCCCCGTTGGGGTAAAAAAAGGAACTGTCGTTCTGGCCTCTCTGCGTACATGAGCCGGAAGGGGGTAGCAAAGTGGAACAAATTTCTTGGTTGTGTTAGGTTAGGTCCAAGGAACACAAAATAAAATGTTAGGTCCTAGTACCGCTTGGCAAGATTCCCCCCGTTCCGCCAGACCCGGGAGTTTCGGCGCTAAGTAGTCTTGGAACCCGGCAGAGAGAATCAGACGTTGTCGAAGCCTTAACAAAGAGAGTGTCGGAATCTTGGTCATACAAGACACTTGCCACACTATATCACAAATGGTAGGGAAACCCACATGGTATGTCATACCATGTGCTGTGGTGGCATTCAGACGCTCCGGAGCCCCTCTTCAGAGAAACCTTAGCCCCTTGGGGAAAAAGACGGAACTGTTGTTCTGGCCCCTCTACGTGAGCCAGAAGGGATGGCAAGGTGGAACCAATTGCTTTGTTGTGTTATATTAGGCCCAAGGAACACCCAAGTCAATGGTAGGGAAAACATACTGGCAAGATTCCCCCTTTCTGTCAGATCCGGGAGTTTCGGGCTCTAAGTAGTCGTGGAACCCGCTAGAGAGAATCCGACGCCGGTGAAGCCCTAACACAGAGAGTGAGGGAATATTTGTCATCCAAGACCAATTACACACTCTAACACACATGTTATGGCATACCATGTGTTTTGGTGGCATTCATACGCTCCGGAGACCCTCTCCAGGGAAATCCTAGCCTCGTTTGGGAAAAAGACGGAACTGCCGTTCTGGCCTCTGTGCGTACATGAGCCGGAAGGGGGTAGAAAAGTGAACCATATTGCTTGGTTGTGTTAGTTTAGGTCCAAGGAACTCCAAAGACAATGTTAGGGCCCACCTCTTGGCAAGATTCTCCCCGTTCCACCAGATCCGGGAGTTTTGGCTCTAAGTAGTCCTGGAACCCGCCAGAGAGAATCCGACGCTGGTGAGCGAATCTTGGCCATACAAGAAACTTTCCACACTGTATAACACATGGTATGGAAACACACATGGTATGGTATACCAATTGTTGTGGTGTCATTCATATGCTTTGAAGCCCTTGTTCGGAGAAACCTTAGCCCCTTGGGGAAAAGACGGAACTACCATTCTGGCCCCTCTACGTGAGCCGGAAGGGGGCAGCATGGTGGAACCAATTGCTTGGTTGTGTTATATTAGGCCCTAGGAACACCCAATTAAATGGTAGGTCCAACCTCCTCGTAATATTCCCTCCTTTCTGTCAGATCCGGGAGTTACGGGCTCTAAGTAGTCGTGGAACCCGCTAGTGAGAATCCGACGCTGGTGAAGCCCTTACACAGAGAGTGAGGTAATATTTGGCATCCAAGACCCATGCCAAACTATAACACACATGGTATGGCATACCGTGTGCTGTGGTGGAATTTATACGCTCCGTATCCCCTCTCTGGGGAAACCCTAGCCCCGTTGGGGAAAAAGACGGAACTGTCGTTCTCGCCTCTCTGCGTACATGATTCGGAAGAGGGTAGGAAAGTGGAACCAATTGATTGGTTTTCTTAGGTTAGGTCAAAGGAACACCAAAGACAATGTTAGGTCCCACCTCTTGGAAATATTCCCCCCATTCCGCCAGATCCGGGAGTTTCGGCTCTGAGTAGTCATGGAACCCGCCAGAGAGAATCTGACGCTGTTCAAGCACTAACAAACAGAGTGAGGGAATCTTGGTCATCCAAGACACTTTCCACACTCTATCACACATGGTATGTAAACACACATGGTATGGCATACCATGTGCTGTGGTGGCATTAAGACGCTCCGGAGCCCCTCTTCGGAGAAACCTTAGCCCCTTGGGGAAAAAGACGAAACTGCCGTTCTGGCCCCTCTACGTGAGCCGGAAGGGGTAGAAAGGTGGAACCAATTTCTTGGTTGTGTTATATTAGTAAAAAGGAACACCCAAGTCAATGGTAGGGCAAACCTCTTGGCAAGCTTCCCCCGTGCTGTCAGATTCGGGAGTTTCGGGCTCTAAGTAGTCGTGGAACCCGCTAGAGAGAATCCGACGCCGGTGAATCCCTAACACAGATAGTGAGGGAATATTTGGCATACAAGACCATGCCACACTCTAAAATACATGATATGGTATACCATGTGATGTGGTGGCATTCATACGCTCCAGAGCCCCTCTCCGGGGAAACCCTAGCCTCGTTGGGGAAAAAGACAGAACTGCCGTTCTGGCCTCTCTACGTACATGAGCCGGAAGGGGGTATCAAAGTGTAAAAAATTGATTGGTTGTGTTATGTTATGTCCAAGGAACACCAAAGACAATGTTAGGGACCACCTCTTGGCAAGATTCCCCCCGTTTCGCCAGATCCGGGAGTTTCGGCTTTAAGTAGTCCTAGAACCCGCCAGAGAGAATCCGACGCTGGTGAAGCCCTAACAAAGAGAGTGAGGGAATCTTGGTCATACCAGACACTTGACACACTATATCACACATGTTATGGCATACCATGTGTTGTGGTAGCATTCAGATGCTCCGGAGCCCCTCTTCGGAGGAACCTTAGCTCCTTGAGGAAAAAGACGGAACTACCGTTCTGGCCCAGCTACGTGAGCCGGAAGGGGGTAGCAAGGTGGAACCAATTTATTTGTTGTGTTATATTAGGACCAAGTAATACCCAATTCAATATTAGGGTGAACCTCTTGGCAAGCTTCCCCCCAATCTGTCAGATCCGGGAGTTTCGGGCTCTAAGTAGTCGTGGAACTCGCTAGAGAGAATTCCACGCCGGTGAAGCCCTAACACAGAAAGTGAGGGAATATTTGGCATCCAATACCCATGCCACACTCTAACACACATGGTATGGAATAACATGTGATGTGGTAGCATTCATACGCTCCGGAGCACCTCTCCGGGGAAACCCTGGCCCCGTTGGGGAAAAGGACGGAAGTGCCGTTCTGGCCTCTGTGTGTACATGAGCCGGAAGGGGGTAGCAAAGTGGAACCAATTGCTTGGTTGTGTTGGGTTAGGTCCAAGTAACACAAAATACAATGTTAGGTCCCACCTATTGGCAAGATTCACCCCGTTCTGCCATATCCGGGAGTTTCGGCTCTAAGTAGTCCTCGAACCCGCGAGAGAGAATCTGATGCTGGTGAAGCCCTAAGTAAGAGAGTGAGGGGATCTTGGTCATACAATACACTTGACACACTATATCACACATGGTATGGAAACACACGTGGTATGGCATACCATGTGTTGTGGTGGCATTCAGACGCTCCGGAGACCCTCTTCGGAGAAACCTTAGCCCCTTGGGAAAAAAGACGGATTAGCCGTTCTGGACCCTCTACGTGAGTCGGAAGAGGGTAGAAAGGTGGAACCAATTGCTTAGTTGTGCTAGGTTAGGCTCAAGCAACACCCAAGATAATGGTAGGGCCCACCTCTTGGCAAGATTCCCCCGTTCCGTTAGATCGGGGAGTTTCGCGCTGAAAGTAGTCCTAGAACCTGCTAGAGAGAATCTGACGCCGGTGAAGCCCTAACAAAGAGAGTGAGGGAATCTTCGGCATAAAATACCCATGCCACACTCTAACATAGATGGTATGGAAACACACATGGTATGGCATACCATGTGTTGTGGCATCATTCAGACTCCTCGGAGCCCCTCTTCGAAGAAACCTTAGCCCCTTGGGGGAAAAGACGGAACTACCGTTCTGGCCCCTCTTCGTGAGCCGGAAGGGGGGTAGAAAGCTGGAACCAATTGCTTGGTTGTGTTAGATTAGGTCCAAGGAACACCAAATTCAATTTTAGGGCCAACCTCTTGGCAAGATTCCCCCCGTTTTGTCAAATCTGGGAGTTTCGGGCTCTAAGTAGTCGTGGAACCCGCTAGAGAGAATCTGACGCCGGTGAAGCCCTAACACAGAGAGTGAGGGAATATTTGGCATCGAAGACACATGACACACTCCTAACACACATGGTATGGCATACCATGTGCTGTGGTGGTATTCATACGCTCCGGAGCCCCTCTCCAGGGAAACCCTAGCCCCGTTGGGGGAAAAGGACGGAACTGATGTTCTTGGTTGTGTTAGGTTAGGTTCAAGGAAAACGAAAGACAATGTTAGAGCCCACCTTTTTGAAAGATTCCCCCAATCCGCCAGATCCGGGAGTTTTGGCTCTAAGTAGTCCTGGAACCCTCTAGAGAGAATCCAACGCTGCTGAAGTCCTAGCAAAGAGAGTGAGGGAATCTTGGTCATACAAGACACTTGACACAATATATCACACATGGTATGGCATACCATGTGCTGTGGTGGCATTCAGACGCTCCGGAGACCCTCTTCGGAGAAACCTTAGCCCCTTGGGGAAAAAGACGTGATTGTCGTTCTGGCCCCTCTACGTGAGCCGGAAGGGGGTAGAAAGGTGGAACCAATTGCTTTGTTGTGTTAGATTAGGCCCGAGGAACACCCAAGTCAATGGTAGGGCCAACCTCTTGGAAAGATTCCCTTCGTTCTGTCAGATCCGGGAGTTTCGAGCTCTAAGTAGTCGTGGAACCCGCTAGAGAGATTCTGACGCCGGTGAAGCCCTTCCACAGAGAGTGAGGGAATATTTGGCATCCAAGACCCATTACACACTCTAACACAGATGGTATGGCATACCATGTGATGTTGTGGTATTATTACGCTCCGGAACCCCTCTCCGGGGAAACCATAGCCTCGTTGGGGAAAAAGACGAAACCGTCGTTGTGGCCTCACTGCGTACATGAGCCGGAAGGGGGAAGAAAATTGGAACCAATTGCTTGGTTGTGTTAGGTTAGTTCCAAGGAACACCAAAGACAATGTTAGGGACCACCTCTTTTCAAGATTCCCCCTGTTCCGCCAGATCCGGGAGTTTTGGCTCTAAGTAGTCCTGCAACTCGCCAGAGAGAATCCGACGCTGGTGAAGCCCTTACAAAGAGAGTGAGGGAATCTTGGTCATCCAATACACATGTCACACTCTATAACACATGGTATAGAAACACACATGATATTTCATACCATGTGATGTGGTGGCATTCGGACGCATCGGAGCCCCTCTTCGGAGAAACCTTAGCCCCTTGGGGAAAAGACAGAACTGCCGTTCTGGCCCCTCTACGTGAGCCGGAAGGGATAGCAAGGTGGAACCAATTGCTTGGTTGTGTTACATTAGGACAAAGGAACACCCAATTCATTGGTAGGGCCAACCTCTTGGCAAGATTCCCCCAGTTTTGTCTAATCCGAGAGTTTCGAGCTCTAAGTAGTTGTGGAACCCGCTAGAGAGAATCCGACACCGGTGAAGCCCTAACACAGAGAGTGGGAGAATATTTGGCATACAATACCCATGCCACACTCTAACACAAATTGTATGGCATACCATGTGCTTTGGTGTCATTCATACACTCCAGAGCCCCTCTTCGGGGAAACCCTAGCCCCGTTGGGGAAAAAGACGGAACTGTCGTTTTGGCCTCTCTACGTACATGAGCTGGAAGGGGTAGAAAAGTGGAACCAATTGCTTGGTTGTGCTAGGTTATCTCCAAGGAACACCAAAGAAAATTTTAGGGCCCACCTCTTGGCAAGATTCCCCCCGTTCCGCTAGATCCGGGAGTTTCGGCTCTAAGTTGTCCTGGAACCCGCTAGAGAGAATCCAACGTTGGTGAAGCCCTAACAAAGAGAGTGAGGGAATCTTGATCATCCAAGACACTTTCTACACTCTATCACACATGGTATTTAAACACACATGGTATGGCATACCATGTGCTTTGGTGGCATTCAGACGCTCCAGAGCCCCTCTTCGGAGAAACCTTAGCCCCTTGGGGGAAAAGACGGACCTGCCGTTCTCGCCCCTCTACGTGAGCCGGAAGGGGGTAGAAATGTGGAACCACTTGATTGGTTGTGTTAGATTAGTCCCAAGGATCACCAAATTCAATGTTAGTGCCAACCTCTTGGCAAGATTCCCCCCGTTCTGTCAGATCCGGCAATTTTGGGCTCTAAGTAGTCGTGGAACCCGCTTGAGAGAATCCGACGCCGGTGTAGCCCTAACACAGAGAGTGAGGGAATATTTGGCATCCAAGACCCATGGTACACTCTGACACACATGGTATGGAATACGATGTGATGTGGTGGCATTCAGACGCTCAAAAGCCCCTCTCTGGGGAAACCCTAGCTCCGTTGGGGAAAAAGACGGAAGTGTCGTTCTAGCCTCTCTACGTACATGAGCCGGAAGGGGGAAGAAAAGTGGAACGAATTGATTGGTTGTGTTAGGTTTGGTCCAAGGAACACCAAATACAATGTTAGTTCCACCTCTTGGCAAGATTCCCCCTGTTCCGCCAGATCCAGGAGTTTCGGCTCTAAGTAGTCCTTGAACCCACCAGAGAGAATCCGACGCCGGTGAAGCCCTAACATAGAGAGTGGGGGAATCTTGGTCATCCAAGACACATGACACACTCTAAAATACATGGTATGGAAACACACATGGTATGACAACACACATGGTATGGCATACCATGTGTTGTGGCATCATTCAGATGCTCCGGAGCCCCTCTTCGGAGAAACCTTAGCCCCTTGGGGAAAAAGACGGAACTGTCGTTCTGGCCCCTCTACGTGAGCCGGAAGGGGGTAGAAAGGTGGAACCAATTGCTTGGTTGTGCTATATTAGGCCCAAGGAACACCCACGTCAATGGTAGGGCCAACCTCTTGACAAGATTCTCCCCGTTCTGTCAGATACGGGAGTTTCGGGCTCTAAGTAGTCGTGGAACCCGCTAGAGATAATTCGACGCCGGTGAAGCCCTAACACAGAGAGTGAGGAAATATTTGTCATCCAAGACCCATGCCACACTCTAACACACATGGTATCCCCATTTGACGTGGTGGCATTCAGATGCTACGGAGCCCCTCTCCGGAAAAACCCTAGTCCCTTGGCATACCATGTGTTGTGGGTTCGAATGTCGTCCATGTACGTACCCATCGAGTGTGCCTACATGCCAACACAACTTGAACGTGCCAAGCTGCCAATACAACGTATAGTACATGCTGAAAAGGTGTGATAATCCTACGCGTGGGAGGAGTGAATGCAGTTTATTGTCTCCACTTCCACACGCGTGTTAGCAGTGCAGTTGCAACTGATTTAATATCGCCACTTTCACACGCCTCCATTTTATCTCTTCTTCCTCCTCTCGTTCCCCACACCGAAATCAGTTCGCTTCCTCCTCTCTTTCTTACCAACGATGTCGTCTTCACCGATATCCTCTGCATCTAAGAAGAGGAGGACCGAGGATTCCCTGGTAGTCAGGTATTTGTTTCAACGTACAAACATTCATTTTTTATGCTACCTTTTAGATTTTTTAATGCATCTTCTTACAAAAGTTCCTATAGGGTTGGCTGTTCCACTGAGAAACCTGGACCACACTTTCCTTTCGAGGAAGGTTCTAGATGCCAAGGTCACCATGGGGCAGATCAAAATCCGGAATGAGGACATAGCCAGGACCGCGAAAGAGGTCCTCGCGAATGCCAAGCGGGAGATCAAATATTGTGCACTCGAGCTGGAGCAGAAGGAGAGAGCTTTGAGGGCTGCTACCAGCATGGCTGAGATTCTGCCGGTCAACCATGACTTGTGTAGGAAGATGGAACAACTCTGGAATAAGATTCAGATGCAAGACCAGGTCGCTGATCTCATCCGCGACGAGATCGAAGTGCTGGCCAAGAAAGCAGGGGAGCCCGGCCAGATGTAAATCAATTTTCTCCTGCGTGAGCGTGTTTGGGGCTTGTCCTAGGTAGCATCTGTGAATTGATTTTATTTCAGTTTAATTAAGACTAAATGCGTACTGCCATCCAATGTTGAAGTTTGTGACCGAACATATATTGAAGTACTCCCCTCCGTTCACATATAGTTTGCATTCTTGGCAAATTTGTTTTTTCAGATTTTGTTCTTCGCTTGCATGCATTGGTCGTGGATGCCTCCGATGAGACGTGGGACACAGCTGTCAATGACTCAAAGTCAAGGAAAACTCCGGCCAAGGGTTAGTCACAGAATCTCCGCCGGCTGTGCACGTACACACAACGTACCGTTGCGTGCGTGCAGTTGCAAGCGGTGTGTGGGTTCCTCGTCTTCTCCCTCTTCCTTTCTCCCACCCCGCTCTATTTAGGGTTTCTTCTCACTCCGCTCGTTCGTGCATTTCTTTTCCAGAACCCAGCAGTTCTTCTCTCGAAGCAAAATCAGTTGTCCCTCTGCCGCTCGTTCGTGCCTTCCTGCTCGTCTCCACCGATGATGTCGACTTCTGCTGCAACAAGGTATTTGTTTCAACGCGATTTATTTCAACAGTTCTTCTTCTTTCATTTCGATTCCACCTTTTCAGTTCCTTTGGATTTATTTCAACATCTGGTTCCCCTTCGTGCAGGGCCGATGGTTCCAGTGGCCGCACCAGATCGCCTTCACTGTTGGGGCCGGTGGGCATCATCGATTCGCTCAAGACCCATTTGGCAGAACTGGACGAGGAGTTAAAGAATCTGGAAGAGGAGTGTAGGGAGAATGATCGCAAGGCTAAAGCAGCTATTGCCTGCGATCAGAAGGCAGAAAGGGCTGCGTCGGAAATATGCCATGAGCTGAATGAGAAGCTGCTGCAAAACGTCGACATACTGAGCACGGTCTCATTCCTCGAAAATAAGATTGAGCTGAAAGACAGGGAAATTGTTCTCCTCCGTAGGGAACTCGAACTGGCCAAGCAAGGGACGTTCCTCCCAGAGCGCGGCTTCAAATTAAGCTCCATTGCTCTTGCGTGAGCGTGTTTGGGGCTTGTCCCAGGTTACATGCTATCCATTTCTTTCCGTTTAAGACCTGATGTGTGTGCACTGGCAAGTTTATCGCAGATTTTTGTCGAACTATGTTTAAGTTGTGTTTACTAATTTTATAGTTTATCTCAATAATTTGTTTTTTAAGAACGCTTAGGAATATTTGGACTACGTTTCAAAGTAATCACTACACATGAGATAGTTTACAACAACAGTTCTCATGAGATAGTTTGGTAGGACAACAAAAGACAACATTTCTGGTACTACTACAAGTTTATATGAGATAGTTTTGGTAGGACAACAAAATACAACATTTCTGGTACTACTACATCTATACACGAGGAATATGCATGCTAATTAATTAAACAATTTAACACAAATTCTGACCACCAAACTAGCTGATAAAACAACAATACAAGTTTGTTATCATTCTCTAAAATTACTCAGAAGTTCTCACCAACTACAGTGCCAAGTTCACTGCCCCCATCGTCCTCCCGTGATTCGACGTCGCTGTCCGAATTGTCACTGACCACCTCTACGGCCAACCTGATATAGTCCTGCGTCACCTTTACCTGTATGACGATGAGGTCATCTATTTGCAATCGCGATTGAACAGCCAATTCAGACCAGCCCTCAGCGAACTTGCAGTAATAAGGTTCTTCTTCTTCTTCAATGTGATATGAACCCAACACTTTCTTGGCCCCACCAGCTTTCATGCATATACGAGATTTCCCGTCTCTTGGAAGTATATACCCATTTATGCATTTCAAAGGGACATCCTGAGCAAGTACATTTAAGACTGATATCAGAAATGCATAGATAGCTAAATGACATTTTTTTTCAAATTAAGCAGGAAAAGAATGATCATGTAATTAACTAACCAACTCATTAAGTTCTTCTTGATCCTGCACCCTGTGCACTAAGAACTGAGGGACTATAATGTGCTCCCAATTTTCCAGGTCCATCTTATTCTGCTTGTAAAAATCCCATGAAATCGCATTCATTTCAGAACCACTGACCTCACATGGGTACTCAAATAGACTCTTCTGTAGTGTCATCTTGCAAGATGGTACGATAGGACGACACTCTGATCGCAAAGGGAGAAACACGTGAATGTGCAATTACATAATCAATGCCATCTTGGAAATTTTGAAACATATATATTAACTAGCTAGTAAATTAATGTGTAAGGAAAACAAGCCAATGTGCAATTACATACCAGGGTCTAGAACCCAAGATTTGACCTCATTGTTTGCATTAGTTACTTGAATGTCAAACATACCGAATAGATCATCATAATCAAACCTCACAAGATCGTTCGGTTGAATGTCATAAGCTTGACAAAATGCTGTCCAATATGGTCCACATATATAAGTCCTTCCAGGCCCATGTTCCACGTAGAAGTGGTATTCATTGACATTGTAGACAATCCATGCCTTATGTGGACCAACAACAAATTACTCTATACGCTTATGGAAGAACAAGGAAGATCCTACATAGCACACTTATATACAGTTTAATAGAATAAGCACATATATATTCGTCAACAAATCAAGGATACTTACTGCCGCTTGATGACAAAATTCTGTAGACACCCTCATCCTCACTCTAAAAGTCAATAATGGCAGTACAATGCCGGCGAGACACATGTCAGATTCATGAGAACAGAACTCACATATGTTGTCGCACCCGGACTTCTAGAGGATACTCACAGCCCGCTAAACAGTAGATAAATGGCTTACGGGGCATACCGGCACCCGCATCTCAATATGAGTAGGCCAACACGTAAACGTGTGACAACCATCGTCTACTATTCATCGTCTGTGAAACCATCCAATAGAAATCCGAATACTTCCATTGACGTACTTCATAACATACACACATGGTACGTCAACGGCATTTGAACAAGTGATATCACAACAAATCTCTAAGACACAAAGAAATAGAAATAAGTGGCAAAAGCTCTCACTAGAGCAGAGATAGCAAATACAGTCATGCAGAGGACACATGTCCCAACAAGTCATCATTACATCACAGCGGAAGCATCCAAAGTGTCTGAGTACAGACAAGATCCAAATAGGCCTAAGAGGCCGGAAACGAAAAGACGGATCCCATCCACGAAATCTCGGATCCTGCCCGGGTCCGCTATCTACTCGTCAGCAGCCTCGTCATACTCCACGTAGTAGCCACCATGGGGATCCTCGGAAACATAGTCTGCAGAACACGCAGCCCCAAAGGGGTCAGTACAGACGAGTACTGGCAAGCAAGACGCACAAGATACCAAAGTGTACCCGGCAACACCAAGTACAGATGCTTTGGGTTCAACGGGAGATAGGTGATACAAAAGTGCGGCAGCGGGCTGCCTAACCAACTATAGAGACACGCTAAAACATCCGGCTAAAAGAAAGGGATAAGATAGCACATCGGAACCAACTATCACTATCCTCAAACAAACCCATCCTGGATCTCGCCCCTTATCCAAAGAAGCAATCCGAGGATAACTCACACAGTTGGATTAGTGAAGGTTCAAGTTATTGTGTCAATAAGCCTATTACTAGTCAAATTATTATTAATTAGGTGTAAGTTGTCTAATCCTTGTTAGCCAGCCCTATCACCAAGTCATCCATAACCGCGGACAACACGGCTTCTCGAGAAGATTTAACCCTGCAGGGATGCACCAATTTGGCCGTACACGTAAGAATAACCCGCCAGACGGGGGATCAACCCACCAAGCGAGGTACTCAACACAACCCAACTCTTTTTCGCATCAAGCCCAAAGAACCCCGTGCAGTTGAGCGCACGGCTAATCGAGCCCCACGAAGAAAGGGGACCCTCATAGCACTCTAAGAACGTGTCTCCCTAAATGCCGACTACAAAAGTTACCACCCTGGCGCCAAGGGTTTGCACCTGCATATGCATGCGGCAAATGGAAAACCCGAACTAAATGAGGCGATTTGGACGAGATGCGAATCGAATCAAAGTTGAGGGGGGCGCCCATACACGCTTCCCACATGCGGTTAGCGCGCTCAACATGGATCTAGAGGACAAGAACTTTTCCTGAGTTCGACACTAGCAGGCCTCAAAACCATACCCGGCCTCCTGCTGGTGCCTTATCATCAAATTAGCATTACCTCAAACATTAACAGGTTGTTGTTTTAAACATCGAGCCCCCAGAACATAATAGATATGGTAACAGAAAATAACGGACATCAAACTCGAGCATAAACAACCCTAAGCATGCTAGTAAGACACAGGCAACAAGCAACGGGGTTATAGGTGTGGAGGATAGGCTATATCAGGGTTACAGGATAACAGGTGATAGGATCGGAACACAAGCAACAAATCTTAAGGCTAGCAGGATAGACAACGGAAAGTATCGATATCCAGTGTGGAAAGGACACAATGGTTCAGGTGAGTGAATACTTGCCCGCAAACTCAGTAGCCTGGTACTGGGCTAACTCCTCTGAAGTAGTGTCGTAAACCTCGTCTGTCTCAACGTCGTCGTCTATTCGAGAAGAAGCAAACAAACAACGAAGAGAGACAAGCAATCAATAACATGGCATAATGCACAAACATGGGATGATGCATGGCAATTTAATTGATGCATCAAGATAAGCTAGTTGACATGATAACTTAATTAAATGGGCCCATATGCAATTTGAATTGCATATGGAAAAGCCCCTGAATTAAGGTTGGATTAAATTATCTACAAGTAACCATCATGTGAAAGTTGATTATAATGATGCATGGATGATGAAAACAATAAGAAAACAACAATAGCTTTACTTTGAAAAGTTGTTTACCAAGTTTGGAATTTTATTTATTAAGTTATGAAATTTGGCTTCTTAAGTGAGTTACACAAACATTTATTGTTTTCACCCATTTTCAATTGTTCAAAATAGATAACAAAATTCATATTTGGAAAGTACACAAAATTTTAGATGGAATACATATTTCATTTGTTGAAAAAGGATTTAAAATGAGCAAGTTATTAATTTGACAATTTTAAATGCATTAAATAAGAAACAGTTGTTTTCAGCAATTTAATTTATTTAAAACAGAACACAAAGTTGATATTTGCAAAGTTCATGAAAAATTGAATGGAAAACATATTTTATATGTGCCATTTGAATTAAATTTGAATTAGTTATGAATTGGACCAAATTTGAGAGAGTTGTTTGAATTTGAAATTTTGAAACCATTTGAAATGTTCAAAACAGTATACAAATGGTTTAAACATGTAGAGAATTTAATTTGGTATAGAAAACATATTTTATTTGTTGAATTTGGAATTTTTATGCCCAAGTTATGAATTTTGCAAAATTAAATGAATTAAACAAGGATTCAAATATTTCACCAATTTAAAATATTCAAAACAGTAAAAAAAGTTTATATTTAGGTAGAGAATTTAATTTGGTGTGGAAAACATATTTAAATTATTAAATTTGGATTTATAATGAATTAGTTATGCAATTTCAGAGTATAGGGTGTGTTCTGCCATTTTATTTAACAGCCAGGGACTTAGGAAAAATTAACAGGGACCTAGAAAATAACTACAGGGACTTGTGTGTGAAATAGGAATGGATCTGGATCTGAAAAAAAAGAAAATAAAAGTGTGTGTTTAATCCCGCGCGGGGGGGGGATTCGATCCCGGGATGTCCAGCGCGCGCGCACGGGGCACAAGCCACTGGGCTGCTGAACTGCTTTTGGTAGGTATAGGGCGCGTGGGGTTTTGAGGTATCGTTTCGGCCTACTGCCGAAACTGAACAAAGTTCAGTTAACTGCACCGATCGGGAGGGAGACGACGGACGGCGACCGCGACTGCCGGCGGGCGAGGGCCGTTGCGCGCGCGGGCGCTGGGCGCGTGTGGCCCGCGGAGCAGAGGGGAGAGGGAGCGGACAGGGGCGACTCACCCTCGGGTGTCGAGGAAGCAGCGACAGGGAAGATGGCGGTGACAGAGAGGAGCTCGACGGCGGCGAGGAGCTCGACGGCGCGTGCGGTGTAGTCGTCCTCCGGCCTCGCTCCCTTCGGCAAAAGGGGAGAGGGAACCCTCCCGGTTCCGTTCCCGGGGAGAGGGAGCCTCGACGGCGAGCGTAGCAGCGGCGGTTCAAGCTCTAAGAACCGGCCATGGAGGTGTGCTTGGGGTTCAGAAAGTTTCAGAGAGGAGGCAGGGAAAAGAAGAGGGAAGGGGAATGGCGGCGGCGGCTGGAGGAGGAAGAAAGGTGAGAGGGCTAGGGTTTCGGAGGGGAGGAGAGGGATTAAGTAGAGGAGGTGGAGGGGAGCAGGAAAGCTGCAGGTGGGGGAGCCTCCCCTCCTCTGTCTCCGTACAGAGGAGGAAGACGACAAGGGGGTCGTGCGCCTGGGCTCGTGGGGGTGTGGTGGGCTCAGCCCAAGTGGGCTGGCCTGCCCTCCCCCTCTTCTTTTTTTTTGCTTCCAGTTTTTTTTTTGCTGAAAGGAAAAGAAAGGAAAAGGAGAGAAATAGAAGGGGTTTTGGGGATGAAAAATTTTGGTGATAATTTTGTATAATCTGTTTATTACAAAAGCCCAGTTGTGCAACTTTTTGTTTTTCAAAAATTTAAATTTTGTGGCTGTTTGAAATTCAAATGAATTTGAGTGAAATTGGTATTAATTGAATTATTGAAAAGAAGCAAGTTAATAGTTTGGACTTTCAAGTTTATTGGAAACAATTGGATGTTTTGATTTGAATGTTTCATTTGAAAAATTGTAACAGAACAAGTATGAAACAAGGATTTGAATTTTTGTTTGAAAATCAAATGGAAAACAATTGAAACAAATGCAAAACTCATGATGGAATGATGCAAACTTAATTTAAACAAAAAGCAAACATTCTAGGGTTGTTTTTCATACTTGGGATGTTACAAAACGCCCCCCTTGAAGGAATTGCGCCCCGAGATTCCTACTGAGAAGAGAAAAGGTCCGGATACTTCTTGCGAAGATCCTCTTCGGTCTCCCACGTTGCCTCTTTATCAGAATGATGAGACCACTGCACTTTTAAGAACTTGGTGCTCTTGTTGCGAGTTTTGCGCTCGGTCTCATCGAGAATTCGAATAGGGTCCTCCTCATAAGAGAGGTCTTCTTGCAGATCAATAGAATCATGATCAACTGCACGACCTGGATCTTTGAAGCACCTCTTGAGCTGTGACACGTGAAACACATCGTGCACCTTGGATAGCTTTTCTGGAAGTTCAAGACGATAGGCATTTTCTGCACGCCTTGAGAGAATGTTGAAAGGACCAATATATCTTGGTGCAAGCTTTCCTTTGACACCAAAACGATGAGTGCCTCTGAGGGGAGTTACACGGAGATATGCTTTGTCTCCAGCTGCATAGACCATGTCCCTGTGTTTGCTGTCATAGTAGCTTTTCTGACGAGACTGAGCAATCCTCAGATTGTCACGAATGATGTGAACTTTCTCTTCGGCCTCGTTAACAATGTCAGGGCCTAAGAGTGAACGTTCACCATCTCCAGACCAATTGATTGGACTCCTGCATCTGCGGCCATAGAGAGCCTCAAATGGTGCCATGCCTAGGCTTGCCTGGAAGCTGTTGTTATAGGAGAA
Source organism: Alopecurus myosuroides (assembly GCA_028641055.1). Taxonomy (NCBI): domain Eukaryota; kingdom Viridiplantae; phylum Streptophyta; class Magnoliopsida; order Poales; family Poaceae; genus Alopecurus; species Alopecurus myosuroides. The sequence continues at coordinate 447,856,464 of CM054058.1, read as the reverse complement.
TTCAGCATATGGAAGACATTCCTCCCATTTCATGCCAAAAGAGAGACCACATGCTCTGAGCATATCCTCGATAATCTGATTGACTCTTTCGACTTGCCCTTGCGACTGAGGGTGATAAGCTATGCTGAATAGAAGCTTGGTGCCCAATGCTTCTTGAAAACTTTTCCAGAAATGAGAAGTGAAGATGCTTCCACGGTCTGAGCTTATTTCCAATGGAACACCATGAAGAGGAACAATCTTTGCTGTGTAGAGCTCTGCTAACTGGCTAGCTGAGATTGTTTCTTTGACAGGAAAGAAGTGAGCGACTTTAGTGAGTCGATCAATGACAACGAAGATTGCATCGTTGCCCCTCTTGGACTATGGAAAACCAGTGACGAAGTCCATTTCAATCATGTCCCCCTTCCACTCAGGGATTTTCAGAGGTTGGAGAAGACCGGCTGTTTTCTGATGAACTGCCTTAACACGTTGACAAACGTCGCATTCAGAAACGTATTGAGCAATTTCACGTTTCATGCCAGGCCACCAATACAGTGTCTTGAGATCCTGGTACATGTTTGTACTTCCAGGGTGTATGGAGAGAGGAGTTTCATGAGCCTCCTTGAGAATGACATCTTTGAGACTTTGAACCTGCGGAACTGCAATGCGTCCTTCGAAGAACACAGTTCCCTTGTCATCCACTGAGAAGGACTTAAATTTCTCATTGCCTCCTTTGATGTGTTCTACAATCTTCTTGATTTCAGCATCACGAAGTTGTTCAGAACGAATCTTGTCCTCGAGAGTTGGACTGGCTGTCAAGTTTGCAAGATAGCCTTGAGGAACAAGACCAAGGTTGAGCTTCTGGAATTCTTCATGAAGAGGAGGTTGGCTTTCCATGATCATGAGATTATTGCAATACGACTTGCGACTGAGAGCATCGGCCATAACATTAGCCTTGCCTGGAGTGTAAGAAATGGTAAGATCAAAGTCTTTGATCTTTTCAATCCATCTCCTTTGTCTGAGGTTTAGATCTGGTTGAGTGAAGATATACTTCAGACTCTTATGATCTGAGAAGATTTCAGTGCGATTACCCAACAAGTATTGTCTCCATTTCTTGAGGGCAAACACAACTGCTGCAAGTTCAAGGTCATGAGTGGGATAATTGAGCTCATGTGTGTTCAACTGACGTGAAGCATAAGCCACAACCTGACGTTCTTGCATAAGAACTGCACCTAGACCTTGGAGAGAAGCATCACAGAATATTTGGAAAGGTTTGGTAGGATCTGGGCCAACCAGAACTGGTGTAGAAGTGAGTTTAGTCTTGAGGAGATTGAAGCTCTCATCACATTGTGGAGACCAAACGAACTTCTTGTCCTTCTTTGTGAGGTCAGTGAGAGGTTTGGTAATCTTTGAGAAGTTTGGGAGGAAACGACGGCAATAGCTAGCCAAGCCAAGAAAACTTCTTACTTGCTTCACCGTCTTCAGAGATTTCCAATCAACAATTGCTTTAACCTTTTCTGGATCAATGGCTATGCCCTTGGCAGAGATGACATGACCAAGGTAGGCAACTTCTGAAATCCAGAACTCACATTTGGAGAACTTGGCATAGAGACGATGCTCGCGAAGCTTCATGAGAGTGAGACGAAGATGTTCTTCATGCTCTTCCTCGGATTTTGAGTAGACAAGAATGTCATCAAGATATACCACAACGAACTTGTCGAGGTATTCATGGAAGACAGAATTCATGAGTTGAGAGAATGTCGCCGGTGCATTGGTGAGACCAAAGGACATGACGGTGAATTCGTATAGACCGTAGCGAGTGGTGAAGGCTGTCTTCGGAATATCCTCTTTTCTGATCTTTATTTGATGGTAACCCATTCTCAAGTCCAACTTTGAGAATATTGAGGCTCCAGCAAGTTGATCAAAAAGATCATCGATACGAGGAATTGGATACTTGTTTTTGATGGTTTTCTCGTTAAGAGGACGATAGTAAACAACGAGTCTTTTTGTGTGATCCTTCTTCGCAACGAAAAGAGTTGGGCATCCCCAAGCCGAGGAACTAGGTTGAATGTAACCTTTTTCCATGTACATATCAATTTGTTCCTTCAACAACTTCAGCTCGGGAGTTCCTATCTTGTAGGGATGCTTAGAGATTGGAGCAGTACCTGGTTCAAGTTCGATCACGAACTCAACAGCTCTGTCCGGAGGCATTGCTGGCAACTCTTCTGGAAAGACGTCAGGGAAGTCGCAAACCACCGGAACATTTTCAAGTGAAGGTAGAGGTTTTGCATTGAGGGTGCATAGCTTAATGGAACTTGATTCATGTGGAGAATAGATTATCTGGCCAGAAGGGTGGAACAGAGTTATTGACTTTTGAGCATAGTCAATTCTTGCTTTATTGGCCTTCAGCAAATCCATACCAAGAATGACATCAATGTCAGAACTTCCCAGCAACATGAGAGAAGCAAGGAATATGTGGCCTCCATTTAGGATTTGATTGTCCTTGCTTATCTTGGAAGTCAACATTTGAGATCCCGGGGAGTGAACAGTGATTTGATTGCTTAGTGGAACTACAATTAGGTTGTTTGTTGTGGCAAAAGTCTTTGACACAAAAGAATGTGATGCTCCGGTATCAAACAACACTTTAGCTGGAATAGAGTTTACGGGAAAAGTACCGAGAACGATGTCAGGAGCTTCTTCAGCTTTGTCGATCTTGACATGATTCACCCTTGCAGTCCTCCCGACAGGCCTGTTGTTGGAGTTGAAGGCCTTAGGCGGGGGAGCGCGCACCATTGCCTGGTTTGTGTTAGGACGAGGTGGTGGTGGAGGTAGCTGCCTCTGCGTGCACTTGTCGGCGTAGTGCCCCGTCTGCTTGCACTTGTAGCATGTGACGACACGAGGAGGCCCTGGCCTTGGCTGCCCCATCGAAGCCCATGGATCATGCATCTGAGCAGGGTTGGGTGGACGGGGAGCGAAGCCTGGAGAAGTTTTGGCGTATGGAGCCCGAGTGACAGCACCATTTGGTACCCAGATGCGGCGCTTCTGCGGAGGGGTGGTCATGTTGGAGGAGGAACCACCCTAACGCGAGTGCTTGCGAGACTCCTCGAATGCCTTGCGCCCATTTTCTTCATTGAGTGCGGTGTTAACGAGGTCCTCGAAGCTGTTGGCCTTGATATTGGTGAGGGCATACTTGAGTTTCGGGTTAAAACCTCTGCGGAACCTTGCCATCTTCTTAGCTTCAGTGGACACCTCATCTCCAGCGTATCGAGCGAGGCGATTGAACTCACTCTGGTACCCGATGACGTCCAACTTGCCCTGCTTGAGAGAGCAAAACTCTTCACGCATCCTTTCCATGAGACCATCTGGAATGTGGTGCTTCAGGAAGGCTTCCTTGAAACAATCCCACGTGACTGGCATCCCAGTTCTCATGGCCTGGAAGTTTTCCCACCAAGTAGCTGCCTGACCCTTCAGCAGATAGGAGGCATACTTGACCTTGTCTTCTTCAGCTACGTGTGCAATCTCCAGAGCCTTGGCTATCTCACGGATCCAGTCATCGGCGTCCAGAGGCTCGCGTGTGGCCATGAAAGCTCTTGGGCCCAGACTGAGAAACTCCTTGATGCTGACTCGTGGAGCTGTCTGGTTGATGTGCTGATTAGCCTGAAACTGGGCCATCTGCGTCATGACTTGGGTCATCTGAGTCAATAGCTCCGCGATTTGCGGTGGCTCAGGCGTGTTGTTCCTTGTTGGTGGCATCCTGAATGGAAATGCATTTTAGCACAACAATAGAAAAGGATAGACTTGGCAACCGAAAGAGAGATTATTCCGACGCATGAATAGACAACCACAAGGTTCACCATCACATGTTCAAATACATCAGAATATCCAATACACCATAAATGGTTCGAATGCCAAAGGATAACTAAACATAGCTAAGAATGGATACATCGGTACTCCCATGCTCATCACGCAGGACGGCGGCTAGGAGTACGACGAGAGGTACGGTGAGGAGCACGCCCACGAAAGTAGGTGGAACGACGATCCACGTAGATATGACGTGGTCTGAGACCGACTCTAGGCGTGGTGAAGTACATAGCGTCGACTCCCTGTGCTCCAAAGCGTGGAATCCCAGTGTAACCAGCACCAAGGTTAAGGAGTGGACCTCTGATCGGCTCGTAACCTCCAGCATCTGGCAGACGACGCCCAACTGGCTGATCGAAACGTGCAAAGCGCTCGTCTCCAACAAAGTCTATGGTGTACGTCGCCAGACGAGTCAAAGCAAGGTAAAGCTGCTCTCTGACTGAAGCCAACTCCTGAGATAGTGTGCGGGCAACTGCGTCACTGTGTCTCACAAACTGAGCGGTGGTGTGCAGCCTGGAGTTATCATGCTCGTAAACGTCCAAGTTGTCGTAGAGAGTGAAGTGTGCTCCCTCCGAAGTGATGTAACCACGGGGGATGTGGCGATAGATAGAATCGTCAAATCCCCAGTAGTCAGCACGAAGGACGGTGACGCTCACATAAGCTGCCTGTTGTACAACCATATCCACTGTGGAACCCACTGCCTCGTAGCAGTGGACTACGCTCATGCCATCATTTGACAGAATGTAGACGATAGCCTGGTAGTAGGTCTGGTCAAACTCTCGCTGCTGCTCGTAGACCTGGTACTCTGGTGCCCAACGGAACCCCAGAAAAGTGACCATGTCTCTCAGCATCTCCGGATAACCGGCAGTGCTCTCGCAACGAGTCATACGAACCACCTGCGGGTAGAACCTGAGATCCATCTGCAGATGATCGGGGAAGCTTTGATTAGACGCCGGTAGAAAAACTGAAGTGGCAAGCAACAACAAGGTTCCAACGGACGAAAAGTATCTTGAGAAGAACAGGATATCGAAGTAATATTTGGGAAACACGAGACCAAACACTCCTGAGGTACTACGGAAACCCATCCGGGCTTCTAAAGGATCAATATCTACTGCTTAAGGAATAGAGGATCTGCTTCCGGGGCTTATGTGCCTCCGTTCTCAATCGTGAGTAGGCAACATGATAAATCATGTCACAACCACCTCCATTCCTATGGTCGAGTAGATATAACCATCCTAGAGAAACCAGGATACATGAAATCCTAACTTGAAAGTTTATATGAGAAGACAAAACAACGTTGCACTTCCTTACCAGAAAAAGGGAGGATGGGTGGGGAAAGAAATAAAAGAACAGAATTCCTACTCTCACGTTTCATTTTTCCTATATAGCTACAAAATAGTTTCTAGACTCAACTGTGACCAGTAAAAGGGATCCTACAGGCAGACAGGCTCTGATACCATTTGTCGCACCCGGACTACTAGAGGATACTCACAGCCCGCTAAACAGTAGATAAATGGCTTACGGGGCATACCGGCACCCGCATCTCAATATGAGTAGGCCAACACGTAAACGTGTGACAACCATCGTCTACTATTCATCGTTTGTGAAACCATCCAATAGAAATCCGAATACTTCCATTGACGTACTTCATAACATACACACATGGTACGTCAACGGCATTTGAGCAAGTGATATCACAACAAATCTCTAAGACACAAAGAAATAGAAATAAGTGGCAAAAGCTCTCACTAGAGCAGAGATAGCAAATACAGTCATGCAGAGGACACATGTCCCAACAAGTCATCATTACATCACAGCGGAAGCATCCAAAGTGTCTGAGTACAGACAAGATCCAAATAGGCCTAAGAGGCCGGAAACGAAAAGACGGAGCCCATCCATGAAATCTCGGATCCTGCCCGGGTCCGCTATCTACTCGTCAGCAGCCTCGTCATACTCCACGTAGTAGCCACCATGGGGATCCTCGGAAACGTAGTCTGCAGAACACGCAGCCCCAAAGGGGTCAGTACAGACGAGTACTGGCAAGCAAGACGCACAAGATACCAAAGTGTACCCGGCAACACCAAGTACAGATGCTTTAGGTTCAACGGGAGATAGGTGATACAAAAGTGCGGCAGCGGGCTGCCTAACCAACTATAGAGACACGCTACAACATCCGGCTAAAAGAAAGGGATAAGATAGCGCATCGGAACCAACTATCACTAACCTCAAACAAACCCATCCTGGATCTCGCCCCTTATCCAAAGAAGCAATCCGAGGATAACTCACACAGTTGGATTAGTGAAGGTTCAAGTTATTGTGTCAATAAGCCTATTACTAGTCAAATTATTATAAATTAGGTGTAAGTTGTCTAATCCTTGTTAGCCAGCCCTATCACCAAGTCATCCATAACCGCGGACAACACGGCTTATCGAGAAGATTTAACCCTGGAGGGATGCACCAATTTGGCCGTACATGTAAGAATAACCCGCCAGACGGGGGATCAACCCACCAAGCGAGGTACTCAACACAACCCAACTCTTCTTCGCATCAAGCCCAAAGAACCCCGTGCAGTTGAGCGCACGGCTAATCGAGCCCCACGAAGAAAAGGGGACCCTCATAGCACTCTAAGAACGTGTCTCCCTAAATGCCGACTACAAAAGTTACCACCCTGGCGCCAAGGGTTCGCACCTGCATATGCATGCGGCAAATGGAAAACCCAAACTAAGCGAGGCGATTTGGACGAGATGTGAATCGAATCAAAGTTGAGGGGGGCGCCCATACACGCTTCCCACATGCGGTTAGCGCGCTCAACATGGATCTAGAGGACAAGAACTTTTCCTGAGTTCGACACTAGCAGGCCTCAAAACCATACCCGGCCTCCTGCCGGTGCCTTATCATCAAATTAGCATTACCTCAAACATTAACAGGTTGTTGTTTTAAACATCGAGCCCCCAGAACATAATAGATATGGTAACAGAAAATAACGGACATCAGACTCGAGCATAAACAACCCTAAGCATGCTAGTAAGACACAGGCAACAAGCAACGGGGTTATAGGTGTGGAGGATAGGCTATATCAGGGTTACAGGATAACAGGTGATAGGATCGGAACACAAGCAACGAATCTTAAGGCTAGCAGGATAGACAACGAAAAGTAACGATATCCAGTGTGGAAAGGACACAATGGTTCAGGTGAGTGAATACTTGCCTGCAAACTCAGTAGCCTGGTACTGGGCTAACTCCTCTGAAGTAGTGTCGTAAACCTCGTCTGTCTCAACGTCGTCGTCTATTCGAGAAGAAGCAAACAAACAACAAAGAGAGACAAGCAATCAATAACATGGCGTAATGCACAAACATGGGATGATGCATGGCAATTTAATTGATGCATCAAGATAAGCTAGTTGACATGATAACTTAATTAAATGGGCGCATATGCAATTTGGATTGCATATGGAAAAGCCCATGAATTAAGGTTGGATTAAATGATCTACAAGTAACCATCATGTGAAAGTTGATTAGAATGATGCATGGATGATGAAAACAATAAGAAAACAACAATAGCTTTACTTTGAAAAGTTGTTTACCAAGTTTGGAATTTTATTTATTAAGTTATGAAATTTGGCTTCTTAAGTGAGTTACACAAACATTTATTGTTTTCACCCATTTTCAATTGTTCAAAATAGATAACAAAATTCATATTTGGAAAGTACACAAAATTTTAGATGGAATACATATTTCATTTGTTGAAAAAGGATTTAAAATGAGCAAGTTATTAATTTGACAATTTTAAATGCATTAAATAAGAAACAGTTGTTTTCAGCAATTTAATTTATTTAAAACAGAACACAAAGTTGATATTTGCAAAGTTTATGAAAAATTGAATGGAAAACATATTTTATATGTGCCATTTGAATTAGTTATGAATTGGACCAAATTTGAAAGAGTTGTTTGAATTTGAAATTTTGAAACCATTTGAAATGTTCAAAACAGTATACAAATGGTTTAAACATGTAGATAATTTAATTTTGTATAGAAAACATATTTTATTTGTTGAATTTGGAATTTTTATGCCCAAGTTATGAATTTTGCAAAATTAAATGAATTAAACAAGGATTCAAATATTTCACCAATTTAAAATATTCAAAACAGTAAACAAAGTTTATATTTAGGTAGAGAATTTAATTTGGTGTGGAAAACATATTTAAATTATTAAATTTGGATTTATAATGAATTAGTTATGCAATTTCAGAGTATAGGGTGTGTTCTGCCATTTTATTTAACAGCCAGGGACTTAGGAAAAATTAACAGGGACCTAGAAAATAACTACAGGGACTTGTGTGTGAAATAGGAATGGATCTGGATCTGAAAAAAAAAGAAAAAAAAGTGTGTGTTTAATCCCGCGTGGGGGGGGTTCGATCCCGGGATGTCCAGCGCGCGCGCACGGGGCACAAGCCACTGGGCTGCTGAACTGCTTTTGGTAGGTATAGGGCGCGCGGGGTTTTGAGGTATCGTTTCGGCCTACTGCCGAAACTGAACAAAGTTTAGTTAACTGGACCGATCGGGAGGGAGACGACGGACGGCGACCGCGACTGCCGGCGGGCGAGGGCCGTTGCGCGCGCGGGCGCTGGGCGCGTGTGGCCCGCGGAGCAGAGGGGAGAGGGAGCGGACAGGGGCGACTCACCCTCGGGTGTCGAGGAAGCAGCGACAGGGAAGATGGCGGTGGCGGAGAGGAGCTCGACGGCGGCGAGGAGCTCGACGGCGCGCGCGGTGTAGTCGTCCTCCGGCCTCGCTCCCTTCGGCAAAAGGGGAGAGGGAACCCTCCCGATTCCGTTCCCGGGGAGAGGGAGCCTCGACGTCGAGCGTAGCGGCGGCGGTTCGAGCTCTAAGAACCGGCCATGGAGGTGTGCTTGGGGTTCAGAAAGTTTCATAGAGGAGGCAGGGAAAAGAAGAGGGAAGGGAAATGGCGGCGGCGGCTGGAGGAGGAAGAAAGGTGAGAGGGCTAGGGTTTCGGAGGGGAGGAGAGAGATTAAGTAGAGGAGGTGGAGGGGAGCAGGAAAGCTGCAGGTGGGGGAGCCTCCCCTCCTCTGTCTCCGTACAGAGGAGGAAGACGACAGGGGGGTCGTGCGCCTGGGCTCGTGGGGGTGTGGTGGGCTCAGCCTAAGTGGGCTGGCCTGCCCTCCCCCTCTTCTTTTTTTTTTGCTTCCTATTTTTTTTTTTGCTGAAAGGAAAAGAAAGGAAAAGGAGAGAAATAGAAGGGGTTTTGGGGATGAAAAATTTTGGTGATAATTTTTTATAATCTGTTTATTACAAAAGCCCAGCTGTGCAACTTTTTGTTTTTCAAAAATTTAAATTTTGTGGCTGTTTGAAATTCAAATGAATTTGAGTGAAATTGGTATTAATTGAATTATTGAAAAGAAGCAAGTTAATAGTTTGGACTTTCAAGTTTATTGGAAACAATTGGATGTTTTGATTTGAATGTTTCATTTGAAAAATTGTAACAGAACAAGTATGAAACAAGGATTTGAATTTTTGTTTGAAAATAACCTGGAAAACAATTGAAACAAATGCAAAACTCATGATGGAATGATGCAAACTTAATTTAAACAAAAAGCAAACATTCTAGGGTTGTTTTTCATACTTGGGATGTTACATATGTTTTGAGCCATTCCTGATTTTTAAACACAAAACCAAGCGTATTAATTAGAACAGATTCCATGATACAGCTACACAAATAACATCACTAATGATCAACAAAATTATTTCTACCAGTACTAATCTGCATAAATACTACAATTTTAGTACTAAATCAGCACAATCTGCAGATACCCCTGCAAAATACTAGTACTAATTAGTACTCCCCTCCGTTCCACAATGTAAGCCTTTCTAGCAAGCTAGTTCAGGGAACGAAGGTATAGTAGGACTACTTGTACGGTTCATCGCCATGGACGGCAAAAAAAACCAGCAGATTCAAACTGATGATGATAGCCGATGAAGAGGGTGCTTACCGATGGTGAAGAGCGTCGTCGCCGGTGTTTTGCTGACCCTTTGCGTCGTCGCCGATGATGACCCAAGCGGCAGATTCGGCCACACGTACCGCTGCATGCATGCACACGAAAATGTGAGATTTACTCTCCTCGCGCTCACCATGCGCGCGAAGGAAAAAGAAAAGAGAAGGGGAATGGGAGAACCTCGCGGCTTGCGAAGAAGAACGGCGGCGGCGGTTATCTCCCCATGGAGAAAAACGGCGGGGGTTTTCTCTCACTAGAAGGGGACAGGGTGCTCTCTCTCTCTGGGTCTGTTTGGCTATTAACTGGAGTGGAGAATAAAGTCCAACGAAAATCAACCTATGGAAGACATATGGGGCCAAAGGGAACACGTGGAGAACCCACGAAAATCCCGTTGCCGCCGTGCCATCATGCGGAGCTAGAGGGGCTGGCATATGGGACCCACCACAGCTCAGATCAAAATCAGGTTTGGAAACAAGATCCAGTTCTTTCCATCCTTGGCTGTGGCGGCAGCGGCGGCGGCGGTGGCGGATGGTGCTCTCCACGGAGCTCACCCCTTCCGTCTTTTTTTCTCCCCGTAAGCCGTGCACGACTCCTCTCCCTGGGGCTGTGCAAACCGCCAGAGGCTCATCCTGCCGCCCCCACCACCTCCCCTCTCTGCGGCCGTCGTATCCTCGCCCACCCTCCACGGTTTACGTCGCCGGTGCTCCCCTTCCGGCCGCATTCCCCGCGCACGCCTATACTGTTCGACTAGTTGGGGCTCCCCTTCCGGCCGCCTCCGCAAGCCAAGGTAAAGAACCCTCCCATCTTTGTGCTACTTGCTAAGAATACCTAGAACTATTCTGGAAACTGTTCTGCCAGTTGATTAGTTTGCTCATGGTATGTTATTAGTTTGTTCATGGTTAGTGATTTGATGTTTTTTAAACTCGATTAGTTTGTTCTGCAAATTGATTAGCCTGTTATAAAAAATGAATACCCCCTTTCAGAAAAATCCAATAATAGCTTGTTTATCTCTTTAACATATGGATAGGCGTTGGGTTTCAAGTGGTAGACCTTGGACCCCTCCATATGTTGATGGAATCAAAGAGTTCTTAAGCTTAGTCAAGGAGGGAAACGACGATAATTGTCGTGTTCGATGCCCATGCACGAGGTTCCTAAATATTAAGATGCGGCATTTTGGAGAGATGACCCGACACTTATAGATCCACAAATTTTCCAGTACCTACCTTCGGTGGATACATCATGTAGAGCCAAGTGATGTCGTGATTATTGAAGATCCTCCACATAATGATGGCAATGGTGGTGATGAGGATGATAATGCCAGTCATGGGAATCATAATATGAATATGGATGATGAAGATGAGGCAGATAGAGAAGCTGATGAAATGGAAACAATGTTGAAAGACCTCACGGGAGCAACATCCCATGAAGGAATAGAAACTGAGGTCGAAGGTGGGTATGATAAAGTATTTGAAAAATTGTTGGCAGAGTCTCAGAGTGCCCTCTTTACCAGGGAAATGAACATGTCGGTAGGTTGGCATTAATGATAAAGCTACTTCATCACAAATCATATTACCGGGTCAACAACGCTGCTTTTGATGCTTGGATGCATATATTTGCCAAGGCACTTCCGGACAGCAATACACTGCCCAAATCATATAGAGAAGCAAAAGCTTATATGAAGGAGCTGGGTCTTTCATATGACAGCATACACGTGTGCCCAAACAACTGCATACTTTTCAGAGGGGATTATGCTGATAAGGACAACTGCCGAGAGTGTCAAGCATCGAGGTGGAAGTATCCGGAGAGAAAGAGATCTGCTGTTAAAGTGTTGCATTATTTTTCTTTGGCACCAAGGCTGAAGAGATTGTTTGCTTCGAGGAAAACAGCGGAGAACATGTAGTGGCATGCATTAAAGAGGAAGCTTGAAAAGGACATATTGACTCATCCGGCTGATGGTGCAGCGTGGAAGGCTTTCAACGATGACTTCAAAACATTTTCGGGCGATCCTAGAAACGTAAGGCTCGGCATTTCCCTTGATGACTTCAATCCCTATGGAACCATGAGCACAAGGTACAGCATGTGGCCTGTGTTTGCCGTGCCGTACAACCATTTACCAGAGGATTTCAGTGATCCATCATACTACATGCTTTGCTTGCTAATTCCTGGCAAAACAAGTCCTGGAAAGGACTTTGGTCTTTTCATTCAGCCGTTGCTTGAAGATTTGCAGGACCTTTGGAAGGGTGTGCGGACTTATGATTCATTTTCTAGGGAAATGTTTTATCTTCATGTTGCGGTACTCTGGTGCATACACGACTACCCAGCTTGTGGCACTATGTCTGGGCGTACCACTCAAGGCTATGTTGCATGCCTACATTGTGACAAAGATCCTCTATCAATGCACATAACCAACAAATTGTTCTACATTGGGCACCATCGTTTCCTCCCCCATGGCCACTACTGGGGGAAAATACCGACCTTCAAGGCCCCCGTTTCGTCAAGCACGAGCGGCCAGAATTGTTAACTGATAAAGAGTTAGAAGCTGAGCTGGAGAAGGTTAGACATCGGAAACCAGGAATTGGTCCCCAGAGCATCAGCAAGAAGAGGAAGCATGGAGAACCTACACCGATCTGGAAGTGTAGGCTTGGTTGGTGGGACTTGCATTAGTGGCCAAAGTTGAAACTTCGGCATAATCTCGACGTGATGCACATTGAAAAGAACATCTTAGACAACATCCTTGGCACCGTCCTTGAACTGGAAGGGAAGAATAAGGACACCGTCAATGCCAGGAAGGATCTTCATACCCTTGGCATTAGAAAAACTTTGCATCTGGATCCACCGGTAATTGCCCGGATGTGGATCCGAAGAAATGCAAATGTGTAATGATATATGGAAACTATACCCTAAACAAAGATGCGAAGACGCATCTATGCCAGTTTCTATTTGACTGTACATATCCAGATGGTTTTTGTTCCAACATGTCCAAGTGTGTCAACGTACAAACACGCAAGATCTCGGGACTTAAAACCCATGACTGCCACATCCTGTTGCAGAGGACATTAATTGCTAGGCTGTGGGGATTATTGAAAGACAATATCTATCGGGCGATAGGTGACCTAGGAAAAATTTTCAAGGACTTGTGCAGTAAAAGGTTGGAAAGAAGTGTTCTGCTCCGGCTGAATGATGAAATCTCAGTAATCTTGTGCAGGATTGATAACATCTTCTCGCCGGCGTTTTTTGACGTTATGGTCCACCTGGCTGTGCATTTACCGGACGACGCTTTGTTCCGAGGCCCTGTGAACTATGGGTGGATATATCCAAACGAGAGGATGTTGTGTACTTTGAAGAGATATGTGAGGAACATGGCACATCCAGAAGGTGCAATTGCAGAGGCGTACATTGCCTCCGAGTGCTTGATATTCGCCTCTAGATACTTGAAAGATGATATTGAGACAAGGTACAACCGGCAATGGAGATATGAGGTTCAAAAAAAAGTTGAACGAGAAGAATCATCTTGTCATGTGTTTGGCCATGGTGCGCGTTTAGTTGGAGCATATACTGCAATCAATCATGATAGCACTGAGACCCTGTCAACAGAGCTTCATAGAATGGCTTGGTATGTCCTAAACAATTGCAACAAGGTTACAGGCTATATCCAATATGTTCCCTACCTCTGAATTTTATGTTACCCTACACATTGTATACCCCATAGTTACTGGAGTTTAATAACTCTTCATGGTTTGCAGAAAGTTCAGGACAAATCTGGAGGAAGAAGGGACACCTGATGTCAAAGTTAGGATTGAGCAGGATTTTCTAAGATGGTTCAAAGAGCATGCAAGTTTCCTTTTGCATTTCATTGCATGATTTTGACCATATTGTTTTTCTTTTTTTCTGTGGTACACGGATGATGAACAAGGCACGGGAAATACCAGAAGTTCATGAAGATGAGTTGTTCGCATTGGCACTGGGCCAACACAGCAAAGTTAAAACATATTCAGTTTGCCATGTGAACTTAGTTCGGTTTGTCACCGCTGAGCGTGAAGAAGGCAAGAAAACACAAAATAGTGGAGTCATGGCTGTTGGAGATCACAGCAGGGACGCAAGAGATTTTTATGGTGTCCTCAAGGAAATCAAATAGCTGACAGAAAGTGTTTTATATGCTGTGACTGGTATCGTCTTGAAGCAGGCAGGGGCATGCGCAGGTTTAAACTGGAAAAGTATGATAAATTGTTCAGGAGCATCAACATTTCCAATTTGTGGTATGAGGATGATAAGTATATCTTGTCAACCCAGGCACATAAAGTGTTTTATATGCCAGACAATGTAGGGGGAGAACAGTGCAGAATAGTCCAAAAATTTGAGCATAGGCGGACCTTTTATGTGTCCGAACATGATAAGGACAAAGATGAGGAGGACAATGATGAGGAGGAGAGGCCTAGTATTCTAGCACATCAAGATGACGCAGTCTCTGACAATGAGGATGTTCCTGCTGACCCGATATCCCATCCTATGCCTCCGGCTACTTTGGAACGCGCTGACATGGCTCCCCGCATCCTCTCAGCAGATGAGATTTGGGCTTATATCAAAGACCGGAAAAAAGTGTCTGTGCAGCATAAGGAAGGTGAAGTACAAGATAGTGTCAAAGAAGTAGAAGATGGTGACGATGAATTAGAAGTCAGTGAGGATGAAGTAGACGACACATATGCAGAGTATGACAGCGATCCGTGTGCACTATCCGCAGATGATAGCGATGCCGACTAGTGTTGCATGCATGTGTGCAAGCTTGTGTCGAACTGATTTTGCATGCTTTGTGTGCATGCTTTTGTTGAACTGATGCGCATGCCTATTTGCATGATGTGTGTTGAACTGTTGTGCATGCCTGCTTGCATGCTTGTGTTGAACTGATGTGCATGCGTGTGTGCATGCTTGTGTTGAACTGAAGCGCATTCTTGCATTTTCTTTGAATTTTGTTTGTTTGTTTGTGTGTGTGTGTGATTTTTAGCTATCTGTCTCGTATATGTCAAAACCATAGCATTAAACATAGAGTACATACAAGTGCTCATAAAATTGACGGCGAACATGATATTACTCAAGTGCTACCATTACCCAATTATCTTCCTTACATTGCTAATATGCCATTACTCAACTGCCAGACATCATCATGCCAAGACACATTGCAAATAAAACTGAAAAACCCCAAATCATCAATAGATTGTGGCCAGAATCTTGAATCTTGCCTTCATGAGCAGGTTTTCCAGCAGCTTCATCAACACCTTCTCTGTGTACCCCTTGCTGCAGCACCTGGTCTAGCTTCTGCCTCAGTGCACTTATCTCTTCCTGCAATGTGCTATTCTCGTCTATCTCTATAAACACTGCATTACGCAGTTGAAGAACCACTTGTTCCTGGAATTCTGTCCATTTCGGGTCATGCCATGAGAACTTTCCACAACCATAAGGAATGTCATACTTCTGCAACCAAAATAAGATAAAATTTAACCAAAAGCAAAATCTTGGAACCAAACTGAAACTAAAGCATGAATCTTTACCAAGCGTCTTTGGCATTTCAGGAATCTTCGGCCTGGATTATGGTCGGTCCAAGAAATCCACATGGCCATCTTCAAACTGCACAGATATTTTGTTTCATTGGAGTTGTCCAAGGGCGCCAGAGTGTATGGGATAGGTTTGCGGCGGCGAGGAGGAAACCCCCCTTCGTGCGACGAGAACGAACTCTCGCCGCTAGCGGCCATGCTTTCCCTGCGCGCCATGTCAGCAGGGGAGACAGGGAAGAACCCTACAATCGCCAAGGGAGAAAGAGGAGAGGGAAATTTAGCTGCGCACGCTCGTCAGCGGCAGCGGTGCGGTAACGGCGGAGAAATTACGGCAGCGGTGGCGGAGGATTTACGGGAGTTGCTTTGTTGTGGTGTGGTCGAGTTATTTAACTGGTACGTTCAGCTGTGTCAACGGCTAAATTGGTTCCCACAGTACAAACGGCTACAAACGGTGCACACGGCCTCAAGGTGGGGCTAGGCACCAAGGGCGTGGTCGTTGCCGGTCAAGTCAGTCAAACAAGATAGGATGTGTGGCCCCAAGAAAAATTGGCGACATTCTATGTGACTAGGCAAGTTTCGTTGAAGGCAACTGGGCTCTTAGTGGGCTACTGGGCCATAGACAAAAATCTGCAACGTAAAACTAGCAAAAAGTCGAGCAAAACTAGTCTGCGACGGACCAAACCAATACGTCGAGAGAAAACCCCACTTTTCAGCCATCCACGATGGAAACACGCGACGTTATCGAAACGTTGCGCGCAAAACGTCCCTGGTCGCACGGAATTTGGTAGTGTTGTGAACTGCCTAACATGATCAAGATCATCTTATTGTAATGATATATGTTGTGTTTGCTAGGATCCGATGAATATTGAATGCTATGTCCAATGATTATCAATCTATCATGTTCTTTTCATTTGTATGTTATTTAGGATCTTGCATGCTCTCTGTTACTAGTAGATGCTCAGGCCAAGTAGATGCTAGTAACTCCAAGAGGGAGTATTTATGCTCGATAGTGGGTTCATGCCTCCCTTTCACTCACGCTCGAGTGACAGAAACGTAAACGGGTGGGGGATGTGTTGTTGCCACTAGGGAGAAAACGACGATGTTTACATTGTTTACATTACACACTTTGCTTAATGGGATTATCTGCTGATTGCAAC
Source organism: Alopecurus myosuroides (assembly GCA_028641055.1). Lineage (NCBI taxonomy): Eukaryota > Viridiplantae > Streptophyta > Magnoliopsida > Poales > Poaceae > Alopecurus > Alopecurus myosuroides. Next base: position 447,839,919 of record CM054058.1, on the reverse strand, counting down.
TTAATACCCAAGGTTTGCTCAGATGACATTATGAGGGTGGATTATTAGTCATAGATGCAGTTGTATAATGGTCTATGTATCTTGTTGTAATGCCCGCATGAATCACATAGTAATCATCATGTCATGCATATGCACTACGGTGCAACCTTTATATCTGTCAATTGCCCAGCTGTAATTTGTTTACCCAACATGCTATCTATCTGTTTTGGAGAGACACCACTAGTGAACTATGGACCCTGGTCCATTTCTTACACTGATAATACAACCACTGAAATTTCTGTTCTCATACTGTTCCTACTGTTTTCCTACTGCCATCGTTGTTCTATTTTCATTTACTGCAAACAAGTACTGTTTTCACACCATACGTTTAACCTCTTTGTTTTTAGCAAAACCGGTGAGATTGACAACCTTGCTGCTTCGTTGGGGCAAAGTGGTTTGATTGTGTTGTGTAGGTTCCATGTTGCTGCTGAACCAGTAGTGTGCCCGGCCACATCAGCCGCATCAACCTTCGGAAGTGATTTCTTTCTCCTACTGGTCGATTCAACCTTGGTTTCTTTTTGAGGGAAACTTTCTGATGTGCTCTTCATAACTTCCTCTTGGGTCTCCCAACGAGTGCAAGCCCTGCACGATCAAGCACTTTTATGGCGCCGTTGCTGGGGAGGAATAAAATTTCTACAAGGGGAGTCTCTCACCTCCAATCATTTTTTACTTTGTTATTGTTTTGCTTGTTACTTTGTTTATCATGCTTGCTAGAAATGTTTGATGTCTTTGAAACTAGATCTTATTGGCAAGGTGGGTTCACGGATGAACAACAAAAACATTATAAGGAACACCGCTTGACACAGAAAGGAATACACTTATGGGAGCAAATTAATAAATTGCATAACTATGCTAAAAACTTGTACACTACTTATAATGTTACTTATTGCTTTGATAAATCCTGTTGCTATAGGAGGTACAAACACCTCCATTTTCAACATGAGTATAATGATAATGTTACCATATCTTCTTATGTTCGGGGAAATTATGAGTTTTATGATGTGGAACAAATTGAGAAATTTATTGCTTGGAAGGGTGCATTCGAAATTGCCTATTTGCTTGAAATTATTGATGATGCACCTTATAAATATGAGATTTATGATATACTTGAATATTGCTTTGATAGTTACAAGGATTGTAATTACTACATAATTAAATATCTTAAGAGATTCTCTCCCCCAAAGGAGGAGACTAATGCCTTGTAGGAACCTATGGAAGAAGAAATTGCTAAAATTGGAAGCTCATTGGATGAAAAAGAGGAGGAGAGTGATGATCAAAACGAGGAAGAATGGAGTAGCTACCCATGTCTACCTCCCAATTAGAGTAACTCTTTAACTCATACCTTATTTAATTTTCCTCCATGCTTACCAAAGGAGGATGAGTGTTATATTGATAATTGTGATGATCCTGTTGATTCTTTTGAAATATCCCTTTTTGATGAAATTGATACTTGCTATACTTGTGACCTTGATACTACAATGAATGAAACTTGTGAGAATGATATTGCTACTATTATTTATGATTATCCATGCTACTTTGATAAATCCTATGATAATCCTCTATTTATTCCAACTATTGATATGCATGATAATGAGGAAGTTTGTTTAGAAAATTTATATGATAATGCTCTAGATGATGGTCCTATGTTAATTGATGTTATAAATTATAATGCTACTGAAAATAGGATTTCTATAATGTGTCTCATACCTTTTAACACTGACCAATCATCTTGTTTTTCTATTGCTAAAAGTGGGAAAGAAGAGGTCTTTATTTTTTATTTTGATCCCACTATTTTTAGCTTGATATGAATTGTGTGCTTTTAGACCACGACAAACATGATTTATGTGATGATTATGTTGTTGAGTTTGTTCATGATGATACTGAAAATTATTATGAGAGAGGATAATATGGTTGTAGGAATTTTCATGTTACTAAAACACCTCTCTTTTTGTTGAAAGTTAAAATTGTTCTTGTTCTACCTTTCCATGATTTCTAGTTTGAGCTCTGTTATCTATTTCTTTACAAGATTCCTATTCATAGTAAGTGGGTTAGACTAAAAAAAATTATACTTGCTTCTTGATGCTCTCTTTTTCTTAATTCATATTTCTTATGTGAGCATCTTCTTACTTTCTATACCTAGCTGAAAGGCGTTAAAGAAAAGCACTTCTTGGGAGATAATCCATGGTTTTATTTTTGCTTTGTTTTTCTCTGTTTTCTTTGAGTCAATGTGTTGTATACTTATATAGAAACTCCTTTGTATATTTATTTTCTCGCATTTTTTGTGCCAAGTAAAGTCTCTAGTGAAAGTTGAGGTTGGTTTTGGATTTCTGTGCAGGAAACAGATTTCTGCTGTCCACCGTAAAAAATCGCATAATTTACGGAAAGATCAAAATGACCTGCAAATTTTTACGCTTATTACTCAGTTAATTCTGAAACTTCTTTTAGCTTTACGATTTGTGATCTGAGCAACATAGGTGCCCTGAAAAAAATTCTTCCTTGCAAACTGTTCTGGTTTTGACAGATTCCGCCTTTTTACTTGCATTCTCTCTTTTACTATGACGAGTGGATTTCTTTGCTCCACACAACACCAATGGCTATAGCTAATGTTGAAAAAGTATTCATAATGCCTGTGTCCATGCAGAACATGCGAATTTTTTATTGTGCACTAACCCTCTAATGTGAATTACATTGAATTTGGTGTGAAGGAAATTTTCAAGGGTCAAGAGAAGAGGGTGATATAATGTGATCAAGAAGAGTGCAAAGCCAATGCTTGGGGATTCCCCCGTGGTTCATACAAGAAAATTCCAAGAAGACACAATCATCTAAGCTTGGGGATGCCAAAGGCATCCCCTTCTTCATCAACAAATTATCAGGTCACTTCTAGTGAAACTATATTTTTATTCGGTCACATCATATGCATTTTACTTGAAGCGTCTGTTTGTTTTTTGTTTTGTTTTATTTCGTTTTGTTTTGTTTTCCTTGGTGCAATAAATATGTTTGGAACCCAGCATTGTTTGTGTGGGAGAGAGACACGCTCCGCTTTTTCATATGAATACTCATTTTCTTCCATGCTCGTATTCGTAGTTTTTCTTCTAGCGGCTGCAAATCCTTTTAGCTCATGTTTTTCATGCATCTCTTATTCATAGATGTTAGTAATAGTAGAGTACTGTTAGTAATATCTTGTTGAATTGCTATATCTTTTGGAGAGTTTTTGTTTAGTATAACATGATTGGTGTTGGAAAGCAGTAGTACAGTTTTCGTGCTTATAACGGTGCAAATAGAAGCTTGTATAGACTATGGCTAGACTTTTTCATGTCATGCTAGATGTTTTTACTTCTATTCTTAGTAGTTTTTATTGTAGCACGGCTTGTCTCAAATAGCTGAGAGTGATTAATGTGCTACTGAAAGAATCATGAGTTGTTGTTTTCATATTGAAGCATGAATTTGTGATGTTCTCCTTCGAATGCTTTATTTTGTTGACCTGACGCATGCTTACACCATGTTTATGACTAAAAAACCATTCACTTATAGCCTATATGATGATTTAGTTTTTGACTTGTAATACCCTTTATGCTTTGATTAATAATGTTTTTGTCGCTATGTGTCTCTCCATAAAAGATAGCTAACATGCGTGGTGAACAAATTACAGCTGGGCAATTGAGAGATAAAGAACATGCATGACATAAACATTACTATGAGAATCATGCGGGCATTACAAAAAAATACATAGATCATCATCCAACTGCATCTATGACTAATAATCCACCCTTCGAATATCATCTGAACAAATGTTAGGTATTAAGTTGCAAGCAACGGATAATCGCGGTAAACAAAGTGTGTAATGTAAACAATGTAAACAAAGTAAACATCGTTTTTCTCCCTAATGTCAACATCACATCCTCCATCCGTCACATTTCTGTCACTCGAGCACAAATGCAAAGGAGGCATGAACCCACTATAGAGCGTAAATACTCCCTCTTGGAGTCACTAGAATCTACTTGGCCACAACATCTACTAACAACAGAGAGCATGCAAGATCATAAATAACATACACATGAAGATAACATGATAGATTGGTAATCAACAGACATAGCATTCAATAATCATTGGATCCCAGCAAAAACAACATGTAGCATTACAAATAGATGATCTCGATTATGTGAGGCAGCTCACGATATCTAAACATGGCACATAAGGCGGAGAGTACAACCATCTAGCTACTGCTATGGACCCGTAGTCCAGGGATGAACTACCCATGCATCACTCCGGATGCGACATGGTGGTGTAAACCCCTCCGGTGATGAATTCCCCTCCTGGCAAGGTGCCAGGGAGAGCTCTAGAACCCTCACGATCTCGGGCTGACGATGACGGGTTGACGTATTGGGGGGAATAAATAGGTGAAAGGGCGATGGCGGTGGATGCCCGAGGGGCCCACACCACACCAAGGCGCGTCCTGGGGGGCGCGCCGCCATATGGTGTGGCCCTCTCTCCTTGTCTCTTCGGGACTCTGTGAACCTTCGGGAATTCTAAGACATCCGGGCTTCGAATTTTCCGATTCCGAGAATATTTCCAGAACAACTTTTCTGAAACTAAAAACTGCAGAAAACAGGGAGCTGGCTTTGTGGCATATTGTCAATAGGTTAGTCCCGGGAAATCAATAAAAATGACATAAAGTGTAAGGAAAACATGTAGCATAAGGCATGAAAACAACAGGGAACATCAGAAATTATAGATACGGTTATGACGTATCAACATCCCCAAGCTTAGTTCCTACTCGTCCTCCAGTAGGTAAATAACAAAACAAATAATTTCTGAGGTGACATGCTACCAACATAAACTTGATCATCATAGTAATGTAAAGCATGTAAACTAGGATCAAATGAATAAAGGATGTGGTTTATACTTGATATCAAATAGTAATGTATAAACCATTAGGAATAGCAAAGTAAAACCTTTCAATGAATAAATACTAAAAGACAATCCACTGTGCAAAGTATATTAGAGATGATTTAAGCATGAAGAACAACAATATAATCATCCAAGGCATCAAACTCTCACGACAACTCCTGTTAGGATCAAGTCAAGTGACAACAATATGCACATACGAAAATCATTCAAATAATTGTGCACTCGAAACAAGCAAGTGTTCTGTATTGGTTCCTGACACTAAGATGTTGTGGCTAAAAGAACGTTATGGGGGGTTTGGATGGTCAATGGAAGAAAGTCTCACACAACTGAAAGTGATCATTAGACAAGAAGAAGTCTTATAATCAAAATTATGCAAGGAGTAGTGATTGCCACACAACAGACGCACATAGAGCTATAAGTTAATGAAAGCTCTCCAATGGAACTGCTGGGGTCACGAAGACCTAGAGCTCTTTGAGGAGGCTCATCATTGGAATATACAATACAAGTTCTATAATGTAAATTCCCCACATAGTTATGCAAGTCATAATACGAAAACTCTCTCCAGACTGAAGTAATGATGCTAACAAAGCACAAGTGTGGAATAAATGATAGTAGTGATGTCCCCTCTCTCTTTATTGTCTCTCTTTTGCCTCTTTTTTCTCTTTTGGGCTTTTACTCTTTTATTTTTTAATTTTTTTATATATAACCTCACTGGTAGGGGCAACACTCTATTTTAAAATGAATCAACACACTTTTAGTACTCATAACTCAAACTGAAATATCTATGATGAATAAAACTAAATGCTCCTGCTAGTGTAGCAGTATGCAAAATAACAATGAAGCATGCCAGGTAACATAATGATGATGGATGTTGTATGGCAATATATCTCGGAATGGCTATGGAAATGCTATGGTAGGTAGGTATGGTGGCTATTTTGAGGAAGATAAATTTTGGCTTATGTGTAGAAGAACAAAGTTCTCCTATGGGGTTTGGATGCACTGGCGAATTTTGCACCAACTCTCAGTGTGAGAATGAGCAATGCACAGTACCGAAGAGGCTAGCAAATATGGATGGTGGAAGTGCCAGAAAACTGCAACATAGAACTCACAAGTTAAAAGATTCCAAATAAAACCATGATCTCACAAGGCATAATGAAAATCACTCCAAGAGGGTCCATGGCAGTGACAAGTCACTGTTAGCTACCCCGACCATAGCGCGTACAAAAATCCATTACGATTGCTATCAGCAAAGGAAGTCATATACCATTATCCTATCAAGTGGTTATTTGAGTGTGGCACCATTTCAAGCTTTTCGAAAACCCATTAATTATTTTTACTCTACTACACCAGAAAGTTTAACATTAAGAAAATTAATATCTCAAAACAACAGCAAATAATCAAGTGAAACAGTTTAATGTTCTACAAGAATATGCAAGCTTTTTCGTTATACCATCTACCACACGTAGCATTTTCTACCAAACAACAAACTACAAAAACTCTCCAAGAGATATAGCAATGAAACAAGAGATTACTAACAAAAATCTACTAAAACTAACAACTCTGAATAAGATATGCAAGAAAAACAAGAGCTAAACCGGAATTTTGCAGCATCTAGAAGAAAAATTAAGAATACGAGAATAATAAGTATTCATATGAAAAAGGGAGAGTGTATCTCTCCCACACAAAGAATGATAGGGTCCAACTATATTATTGAATCAAGTAAAACAAAGGAAAACAAAGGAAAACAAAAGAAAAACAAACAGACGCCCCAAGTAAACTTCATATGATGTGACCGAATAAAAATATAGTTTAACTAGAAGTGACCTGATAAATGTTGATGAAGAAGGGGATGCTTTGGGCATCCCCAAGATTATTTGCTTGAGTCTTCTTAGAATTTTCTGGGATGAACCATGGGGGCATCCCCAATCTTTGACCTTGCACTCTTCTTGATCATATTATATCACCCTCTTCTCTTGACCCTTGAAAACTTCCTTCACACCACACTCAAAGAGTAATTCACATTAGAGGGTTATTGCAACAATAAAAAATTCATTGGTTCTTCTAGGGAAAAAGTTCTATTGATACTTTTAAACATTAGCTACATCCACTGATGTTTCGGGAAGCAAATAAATCCACTTGACATCGTAAAAGAGCAAATGCAAGAAAAATGGCAGAATCAGCCAAAACTAGAACAATCTGTAAAGACGATTTTTTTTGGGGCACTTATGTTGCTCACATCGAAAAACTTAAAGAACGAAAAAGTTTCAGAATTAGCTGAGGAATAAGCCCAAAGAATTTCAGATTATTCTGATCTTTCTGGATTTTATACGGTTGTTTACAGTGCACAGCAGAAATCTGTTTCCTGCCCAGAAATCTAAAACCAACTCCAACTGTCGTCTGAAACTTTACTTGGCACAACTAAAACATGAAAATAAAGATACATAGGAGTTGCTAAATAAGTATACAACTCCTTGACTCAAAGAAAATAGAAAAAAAAAACAAAAATTAAACCATGGGTTATCTCCCAAGAAGTGTTTTTCTTTAACGCCTTTTAGCTAGGCCCAGAAAAGTTGATTCACGTGTTTTAAAGTAAAGAAGCATCCAAATTGTAATTTGTTAGAATAATAGAATCAAAATTAAACTTCATTATCTTTCTAGGAAAGTGTTCAATACCTTTCTTGAGTGGGAACTGAAATTTAATATTCCCCTCTTTCATATCAATAACGGCACCAACAGTTCAAAGAAAAGGTCTTCCCAAAACAATTGGACAAGAAGCATTGCATTCAATATTCATAACAAAAAAACCAACGGGGACAAGATTATTATTAACCATGGTAATAACATCATCAACTCTCCCCAAAGTTTTCTTTCTAAAATTATCAATAAGACGAATATCCAAATAACAGTGTTCCAAAGGTGGCAAATCAAGAATATCATAAAGTTTCTTAGGCATAACAGAGATACTAGCACCAAGATCACATAGAGAATTGTAATAAAAATCATTAACTTTCATTTTAATGATGGGTTACCAACCATCATCTAGCTTCCTAGGGATAGAGTCTTCACATCTTAATTCATCCTCTCTAATTTTCATGAGAGCATTTGTAATATGTTTTGTGAAAGCCACATTCATAGCACTAGCATTAGGACAACTAGCAAGATTTTGTACGAACTTAATCACTTCAGTTATGTTGCACTCATCAAATTCAAGATCATTTTTATCAAAGGTAATGGGACCATTATCTCCCACGTTTCTAAAAATTTCAGCACTTTTATCAGGAACATTTTTAGTAGTTTCAGACAGTTTTGCATTTTTAATAGGAGAAGAGGGAATGTTGCCAACACCAATTAATTTACGATTGATAGTAGTAGGCTTACTAGCATGAGAAGTTTCAGTTTTACTAGTGGTTGTAATGGTGCAAATATTAGCTATATTATTCTTTCTAGTTGTTTCATCTTCTCTTTCCCATCTAGCATGCAATTTAGCTAACACCCAACATTATCATCAATTTGAATATGGATGTAATTCAATGTTTTGCTTTGTTTAACATCATGAGTCATAACCTTTAGTTTCAGAAAATCAACATCAAGATGAAGGCTATCAACTTTACAAGCAAGAACATCAATTCTGCCAAATTTTTCCTCAACGGATTTATTAAAATTAGTTTGTGTACTAATAAAATTCTTGAGCATGTTTTCAAGATCATAGGGTACACTTTTATTGTTGTCGTAGGAATTACCATTATTGGGAGGATATGTACTATAATTGTTGCTACCAAAATTATTCCTATAAGCATTGGTGTTGAAATTATTATTTTTAATGAAGTTCACATCAACATGTTGTTCTTGAGCAACCAAAGAGGCTAAAGGAACATTGTTTGGATCAATAGGAGCATGGCCATTCACAAGCATAGACATAATAGCATCAAGTCTTTCATTCAAAGAGGGGGTTTCTTCAACAGAATTTACCTTCTTACCAGTTGTAGCTCTCTCAGTGTGCCACTCGGAATAATTTACCATCATATCATCAAGAAGATTTGTTGCTAACCCCAAGGTCATGGACATAAAGGTTCCTCCAGCAGCTGAATCCAGAAGGTTTCTTGAAGAAAAATTCAGACATGTATAAAAGGTTTGGATGATCATCCAAGTAGTCAGTCCATGAGTGGGACAATTCTTTACCAAAGATTTCATTCTATCCCAAGCTTTAGCAACATGCTCATTATAAAGTTGGTTAAAACTCATAATGCTACTTCTTAAAGATATAATCTTAGCAGGAGGATAATATTTTCCAATGAAAGCATCTTTACACTTAGTACAAGAATTAATACTATTTCTAGGCAAAGATAGCAACCATTCTTTAGCTCTTCCTCTCAAAGAGAAAGGAAACAATTTCAGTTTAATAATATCCCCATCAACATCTTTATATTTTTGCATCTCACATAGTTCAACAAAATTATTAAGATGGGCAGCAGCATCATCAGTACTAACACCAGAAAATTGCTCTCTCATAACAAGGTTTAACAAGGCAGGTTTTATCTCATAAAAAACAGCAGTAGGAGCAGGTGGAGCAATAGGTGTGCTAATGAAATAATTGTTGTTGGTGCTAGTAAAGTCACATAGCTTACTGTTCTCAGGAGTAGTCATTTTAACAAGACTAAAAACAGGAATAAAACTACAGCTAGAATAAGAACTAATTTTTTGTGTTTTTGATAAAGAGAAGCAACCAAGAGCAAAAAAAATAAACTAAGAAAAACAAAAACAAAGAAAAGAGATTGGAAGTGAGAGACTCCCCTTGCGGAAATTCTCTTCCTCCCCAGCAACGGCGCCAGAAAAGTGCTTGATGTGTGTGAACACACGTTCGTTGGGAGACCCCAAGAGGAAGGTTTGATGAGCACAGTAGCAAGTTTCCCTCAGAAGGAAACCAAGGTTGAATCAACCAGTAGGAGGAAGGAGTAACTTCATAAGGTTGATGCAATTAAGATGGTAGGGTGCACTACCGGTTCAGCAGCAACGTGGAACCTATACAACACAAACACTTCACTTTGCCCCAACGAAGCAGTGAGGTTGTCAATCTCACCGGTTTTGTTGATAACAAAGAGATTAAATGTATGGTGTGGAAAACAGTAGTAAAACAATATGAAAACTATAGCAACAGTGTGAAAACTATGGAAGCAGTGGTTGTATTATCAGAATGAGAAAATCGACCAGGGTCCACACTTCACTAGAGGTGTCTCTCCATAAAAGATAGCTAACATGCGTGGTGAACAAATTACAAATGGGCAATTGACAGATAAAGAACATGCAGACATAAAGATTACTATGAGATTCATGCGGGAATTACAACAAAAATACATATATCGTCATCCAACTGCATCCATGACTAACAGTCCACCCTTCGAATATCATCCCAATAAACGTTGGGTATTAGGTTGCAAGTAACCGATAATCGCAGTAAGAAAAGTGTGTAATGTAAATAATGTAAACGAAGTAAACATCTTTGTTTTCTCCCTAATGGCAACATCACATCCTCCATCCGTCACGTTTGTGTCACTCGAGCACAGATGAAAAGGAGGCATGAACCCACTATCGAGCATAAATACTCCCTCTTGGAGTCACTAGCATCTAGTTGGCCAAAGCATCTACTAACAACGGAGATCATGCAGGATCATAAATAACATACACATGAAGATAACATGATAGATTGATAATCAACAGACATAGCATTCAATAATCATCGGATCCCAGCAAACACAACATGTAGCATTACAAATAGATGATCTCGATCATGTGAGGCAGCTCACGAGATCTGAACATGAGGCATAAGGTGGAGAGTACAACCATCTAGCTACTGCTATGGACCCATAGTCTAGGGATGAAGTACTCACGCATCACTCCGGAGGAGGCATGGTGGTGTAGACCCCTCCGGTGATGAATTCCCCTCCCGGCAGGGTGTCGGGGAGAGCTCCAGAACCCTCCTGATCTCGGGTTGACGATGACGGCGGCCTCCGGTGTTTCTCGGGAAAAAGTGGTATATCTTTAGGGTTAACGTACCGGGGGGAATAAATAGGCGAAAGGGCGATGGCGGTGGATGCCCGAGGGGCCCACACCACCCCAGGCGCGGCCAGGGGGTGCGCCACCCTATGGTATGGACCCCCTGTGGCCCCCCTCTGGACCTCTTTGGGACTCCATGGAACCTTAGGGAATTCTAAGACTTCCGGGCTTCGAATTTTCCAATTCCGAGAATATTTATAGAACAACTTTTCTGAAACTAAAAACAGCAGAAAACAGGGAACTGGCTCTGTGGCATCTTGTCAATAGGTTAGTCCCGAGAAATCGATAAAAATGACCTAAAGTGTAAGGAAAACATGTAGCATAAGGCATGAAAACAACATCGAACATCAGAAATTATAGATACGTTAATGACGTATCAATAGTGAGATTTGAGGAGTGTTGTTACAGCCCTACACATAGATTGGTGTTCGTTATCCGACCGGAGAGTGGTTCGGAGTAGCATAGTGAAGAGATGATATTTATGCATTCAATTATGTTATTATTGTTGAGAGTGTTCACTAGTGAAAGTATGATCCCTAGGCCTTATTTCTAAGCATTAAAACACCAGTTACAATCAGTTCTGCTACATGCTTGCTTGCTGCCATTTTTATTTCAAATTGCTATTATCACTTACAATCACCCATATTACTTGTATTTTACAATCTCTTCGCCGAACTAGTGCATCTATACAACTGACAATTGTATTAGGTGTGTTGGGGACACAAGAGACTTCTTGTATCGTAATTGCAGGGTTGCTTGAGAGGGATATCTTTGACCTCTTCCTCCCTGAGTTCGATAAACCTTGGGTGATCCACTTAAGGGAAACTTGCTGCTGTTCTACAAACCTCTGCACTTGGAGGCCCAACAGTGTCTACAAGAATAGAAGCGTGCGTAGACATCAAAAATCTTATGAGTTTAATTTATCTAAATTTTCTAGAGCTCCTTATGAATCTTAATTTCCTAATGAAAATTTTATAGTTGAACATCTTGCCTCTACTGCTCTTGCTCCTAACAATGCTTTACAGTAATATATGGAGGACCATGAAAGTGATGTATTTATGGAAGAGAGAAATGAGATTGACGATATTCTTCTTCGTCAGCCGATAATACTGAAACATAATTTACCTGTGGAAGACTTGGGTACCATATTACCACCCAAGGAGGACCCTGTTTTTGATTAAAAACCTTTGCCTGATGATCTTAAATATGATTAGAAATCTGTTTCCTGCGCAGAAATCCGAAAACCAACTCCAACTCTCGTCAGAAACCTTACTTGGCACTACTAAAACATGAAAAGAAAGATACAAAGGAGTTGCTACAGAAGTATACAACCCCTTGACTCAAAGAAAACACAGAAAAACAAAGCAAAAATAAAACCATGGGTTATCTCCCAAGAAGTGCTTTTCCTTAACGCCTTTTAGCTAGGCCCAGAAAAGTGGAATCAAGTATTTTTAGATGAAGGGGCATTCATATAAGATTTGGCAATTCATTAATAACGCATTGTATTTTATCTAAGTGAGTTTTAGAGTCTCCTCTATTAGAACTTTTAGGCTTACTATCTTCATCAAATAAATTCTCAGGAACAATCCACTCAAAATTCTTTTCTTGGGCTTCATGCAGTGCTATCAATTTAAAGAGGATTGGTATTTTATCCTCCTTTTCATCATTGGATTCAGTTTTTTCTAGAGCACCAACAATATCTACACATGAGCCAAGCATATTGAAACGATCAAAGACTTTTCTAGCTTCTATAGCAACATCTCCAAATTCTTTAAGCATGGTTTCTAAGATAAAGTTTCTTTTCTCAACATCTTCAATGTTATTCAAGTTAAGGAACATATGTTGTAATATGGGATGGAGGTTAACAAACCTAGCTTCTAACATGTGAACTAAAGAAGTTGCAGCACTCTTATAATTGGGAGCAAGTTATACTATGGATTTTTCCTCAAAATTATCATGCTTACTGACATGATCAAATAATTCTTTAATAGTGTCCTTTCCAAGTATAGAACCACTTCCTACCGGCAAATCTTTTAGGGTAAACTTAGGGAACAACATGATGAAAAATAACAACAAAGTAACAACTAGAATAAGAACTATTTTTTTGTGTTTTTGATAAAGAGAAGCAAACAAGACAAAATAAAATAAACAAAGCAAAAAAAACAAAAAAAAAGAGATTGGAAGTGAGAGACTCCCCTTGCAGAAATTCACTTCCTCCCCGGCAATGGCGCTAGAAAACTTTGTTGATGACTAATGTTGGTAGACCCCAAGTGCAAGGTGTGAAGAGTGCATCAGCAAGTTTTCCCTCAGAAAAGAAACCAAGGTTGAATCGACTAGTAGGAGGACAAGCAATCTCTGAAGGTTGCTACAGCTGAGGTGGCAGGGCGCACTACCGGTTCAGCGGCAACGTGGAACCTACACAACACAATCAAATCACTTTGTCCCAACGTAGCAATGAGGTTGTCAATCTCACCGGTTTTGCTGAACACAAAGAGGTTAAACGTATGGTGTGGAAAACAGTATGAGAACAGTATGAAAGAAGTAGCAGCAGTTTGAAAGCAGTAGGTGTTTTATCAGTATGAGGAAAATGGACTGGGTCTACAGTTCACTAGTGGTGTCTCTCCGTGAACGATAAATAACACGTGTGGTGAACAAATTACAGCTATGCAATTGACAGAAATGAAGGCTGCACCGTAGAGCATATGCAAGACATAAACATTACTATGTGATTCATGCGGGCATTATAACAAAATACATAGACCATCATCCAACTGCATCTATGTCTAATAATCCACCCTCCGAATATCATCCGAACAAATGTTTGGTATTAAGTTACTAGCAACAGATTATCATAGTGAGCAAAGTGTGTAATGTATACAATGTAAACTAGGTAAACACCGTTGTTTTCTCCCTAATAGAAACAACACACCTATCACGTTTCTGTCACTCGAGCATAGATGGAAAGGAGGCATGAACCCAATATCGAGCATAAATAGTCCCTCTTGGAGTTACTAGCATCTACTTGGCCAGAGCATCTACTAATAACGGAGAGCATGCAAGATCACAAATAACATAAGCATGAAGATAACATGATAGATTGATAATCAGAAGACATAGCATTAAACATTCATCAGATCCTAGCAAACACAACATGTAGCATTACATAAAGATGATCTTGATCATGATAGGCAGCACACACAAGATCTAAACATGAGGTACAAAGTGGAGAGCACAACCATCTAGCTACTGCTATGGACCCGTAGTCCATGGATAAACTACTCACGCATCACTTCGAAGGAGGACATGATGGTGTAGACCCCTCCGGTGATGAATTCCCCTCCCGGCAGGGTGCCGGGGAGAGCTCCAGAACCCTCCCGATCTCGGGATGACGATGACGGCGGCCTCGAGTGTTTTCGGGACGAAGTGGAATATATTTAGGGTTTACGTCTTGGTGGGATTAAATAGACGAAAGGGCAAAGGCGGTGGAGGCCTGGGGGCCCCACACCACCCCCTGGTGCGGCCAAGGGGGGCTCTTCGGGACTCCGTGGAACCTTCGGGAATTCTAAGACTTCCGGGCTTCGAATTTTCCAATTCCAAGAATATTTCCAGAACAACTTTTCTGAAACTAAAAATAGCAGAAAACAGGGAACTGGCTCTGTTGTATCTTGTCAATAGGTTAGTCCGAAAAATCGATAAAAAATGGCATAAAGGGTATAGCAAACATGTGGGAAACAATAAGAAAACAACATGGAACATCAGAAATTAAGGATACGTTTATGACGTATCAAACGCCGCCGCCTCCGCCCGCTAACGAAACTAAGCGGAAGTGTGCTGAAAACGCTCAGTCGATGAGTTCTTACCGACGGAGCCCACAGTGAAAACAGTCGCCCCTCCCAAAGGTACCTCATCTGAATCTTCCCACGAGACCTTAAGATCTTACTGACAAGAAAAATGATGCAATCGCAAAGTCCCATAAAGATGCGCAGTTGCAAAAGAAGAAACCTGAGCCCCGCCAGACATACACCGAGAAGCTGAAAAACTGTGGAGTTGATTCTATGAACACAAAATCTCAATATGACTTGCACCATAAGCTAGATGACTATCTACGCACTCCTCAGAAGGAAATGAGGAAGAGCAAACCAAGTGGGAGTGCAAGCGCGAGAAAATCAAGTAAAAGTGCAGGCAGGAAAATATCTGACGTTACCCAGCTCGGCAGCAGGTCAAACAATCGATCCCATCCCTCAATGTGTTATCCGGAAATGCCCCCCCTCCCCCTGCTTCTAGGGAAGCCAATAAATATGGAAGAAGCTGCAAAGTGGGCAGCCGATATGAGTGCGAGTGTTGCCGACTTGCTAGGTTCCCAAGAAGACATGTTACCCAAGGCTGATGTAGCCCCTAAGCCTACATATGTCCCAGGGGAGCCTTTGGTCAGTAAAGAGAAGTTGCAACAACTGCCAACACATATGCGTAATTTGCATGAATGGTACTTGAGAGCCAACAGAAGAATGATCGTGACGAAGGTCCCATGGGAGTACTACTTCCGACCCGGCGAGAACCATGTCGAATTTGAAGAACTCTTCCAGATGTACAATTTTGAAGCCCTAGACAAATCTCTCATGAGTTGCTATTGTCTGTAAGTTGTTGAATTCATTGTCTACATATAAGTTGTTCAGTTGTTCAGTTATTTCAGTTGTTCAGTTCATTGCATGTAATTATCCTCGTTATATCCTTTTGTACTCTATTATGCGGAATGAAGATCTTGGTTTGTAAAAGTAGGAAGATCTTTAATGTTGGGTTCATTGACCCTGATAAAGTACATATAAAGACGCTAACGAGCTATCCCGACGAGATGACAAGAAACATTCTAAGGTTTCTAACTGATCAAGATTTCTATGTCCACATACTATTTCCTAACAACTTCAGGTGAGAGTCTTACTCTATTGTGTCCATTCACTTTTTCTCACTCTATGTTAAGTATAATTGATGAGTTACTAACGTATATATAAACATGTGCAGCTTCCACTGGATTGTGCTAGACATTCAAATTGATAAGGGAAAAGTTGAAGTCTTCGAACCATTAACGAGAAACATGGAAGAGTTCCTCAGAATGCAGGACATGCTCCAAAGGTAATTTCAATCATTCTCGCGCTATATCGGTCTCTTTCGATGATTTCCTGAGATATCAAGTAATGATTAACTCATTCATTCATTTTCCTTACCGGGCAGGGTTTAGAAGTAGTTCAAGAGTGTGACTGAGGGTATCTCTCATAAGGAGCTGACGTTTACGAGGGCCTCGGTAAGTAGCACGAGATAGGGCCGCGTAGCTCTTTACTTCTAGTTTTTCAATACAATTATGATGCTAGATTATTATTTTGCTTAAATTCTATTCTCGTAAAGTGCGCACAGTACCCACCGGGGACGCATCTATGTGGATACTACGTTTGCGAGTTCATTCGCACGTTTACCTCAGAGCATAAAGATTATAGAGTCGACGTAAATAATACATTCACAACTTTATTTTATTACCGTCACTTTTTGTTATCATGATTGATATTCATATTGATCTCCTTTCTCTTATATAGGCCATACGGGATAGGCTCCTACCAGAGCAACGCCTAATAGGAATTGCAGAGGAGCTGGCCGGTCTTTTGATGACAGCTATGGTAGACGATGCTGTACTATTTAGTGTAAATAGGCGCTCCTACTGATGATCCCTGTGTAATCGAATAGACGGGCTCTAGTTCCGGTAATTGTGTGATTTCCATGTAACTATCAAAATTATATATATTTATATGCTCAATCGTAAGACAAGTTATCTTATATACTCACGAACGTGTACGGTATATATGTAGCAGCGTAAAAATATACGGAAACTATTTTTAAACGAAGAAATAAATAAATAAAAGAAAAGAAAATGACTTCTCTGCTATGGCACAGAAAGTGCCCAAATTTCTGCCACGGCAGAGAATCATTAGTCGCGGTCCGTTATACGAACCGGAACTAAAGGGGGTGCCCCCAGCGCGCTCCGCGGCGGCCACGTGGAGGGTCATTGGTCCCAGCTAGTAACAGGGCCGGGACTAAAGGTTGGGCCTTTAGTCCTGCTTGGCCTGTCCCGGTTGGCCAACCGGGACTAAAACCCCTCACGGACCGGGACAATAGGTCATGTATCTACTAGTGTTATTGATCTGATAATGTTGAGACCACGCCTTCTTTTAGGGAAGAGGGAATTCAATCCTAGATTTTTTTTATCGAATACAATACTCCTACTAGAGACCTGAACGTGATGTATATTTCCATAGATTCCATCCCCGTTAATGTATTTATTCCATCAAATTTAATTGCATCTTATCTGGCAAAACTTTAAAACTCATGTTGTGCTTAAATATTTTGGTCACTATATTTCACTTTTTGCAGAGCAACATGGTATACGTGTATATTATTTAAATCAAGTAAATGTATTCAGATTTTGTATGCAAGAAGGATCGGTTAATAAGTTTCAAGGCCCCTTTAATGAGAGTTTTTTCATTCTACTTTTTGTCAAATAATCCAATAGAACAAATGCATATATGTTAAGGGTAAAATAATCCACATGGTTTGAATTATTTTATGAGCTGAGGTGTAATTAAGCCACTGCTCTAATTTTTTTTCTTTGTTCTTGCACTTTAAACTGGAAAAGATACATTTTTTAGCTGGTATGTTATTAATTCTATTGAATTTTGAGTAAATATTTCATATAGTACATTTATGAAGATTTCATTCTGGTAGAATTTTATGGCAACTTTTTCAAACCTTGGTGCACCATGGACAGTTGGTACATTTGTTCGTGCTACCTTAAACATCTGTATGTTAGCTAGTGCAATGCTTTCGAATTTCAGTATTTGATCTTTCTCAACGACAATATTTCCCAGTTAAAACAATTTCATGTGTTATAACACTATAGGTTGGAGATGTGATATAACACTATAAGTTGGAATATTCTCTATTTCTTTTCGATGGAGAAATATTATCTTGTTGTTTGAAATTTTACAATGCAAGATACATATAAATCTTTTTTCCTGCATGGAAAATAAGAGCCTTCATTATCTAGTTGTGTTTTTCAACAGACTGGATGATGACGAGGGATACCAGATTTTTCTCAAGGTTAAAATCTTCACAATTTTGAGTTCGTGAACGCAATAGTCCAATGTATTGTCAGGACAATAAATTCCAAAGATGCTCGATGGATAATGCAGCAGACTAGAAAATGTAATAATTGCAAGCAAATATAGACAGGGTAGTAGGCATCATCGGGAAATTGTGGGACTCCTCCTTCCATCCTGATGACTGACACTATCATCCCATAATCACAAAAGCCGCACTTCCTATCTTCATGAATGGGTCTCTCCCTGGGTAGCAGTCCTCCGTCCAAGGATCACCGCACGTAGAGATGTTCTTGGTTGATACCGGAAGACGATCTCATGTTCAAAATTTTGAGAAACATTTTCGGAAATGCAATCTAAATGTATGACAGTTTGTAGGGTGTAGTTTTGGCTGATTAATGGGCTCCAAAGCTAAGCTAGATAGCATGTCCAACGGTCAGCAACGTGTTGCGAGGATGACAATAGCATCATCTTCCATTGAACGGATGCCAACGATGATGCAAGGGTGAAATCATTTTTGTTTGTTTATAAATAGTGATTCTTAAGTTAAAAGTTGTAGTAGTAAAGCGTTCAATTTGTCCTGATAGTCAAGTATACCTTGATGGTTTCTACATATCGAGTAACATATTAAATTCACAACATATCTTTTGATATGGAGATATCAGTAGCCCGTGCGGATGCACGGGTCGATGACTAGTTAACATAAAGTGGAAACATCTAATCCTCGAACTAGAGTCCATCCTCTCCGATATCCCAACCATGTCACCTAGGGGTCTTGGGTTCCGAACAATAATAAGTGTATACAACTAGTATATATGATTCAAAACAACAATTAAAATCGTGAAAACATAACATGCTCAGATCTGAAATCATGGCACTCGACCCCTAAGTGACAAGCATTAAGCACTCCAAGTTGTAACAACGATAAGAAACAACAATAATGGATACTAGGCATCAAGCCCAATCAATCTTGTGATCTATTACATGACTAATCTCATCCAATCCCTACCATCCCCTCTGCCTATAGCAGGGAATTACTCACACATCGAAGGGGGAATCATGGAGGGTTGATCGAGAGGTCATGGCGATGATGATGGCGACGATCTCCCTCCAATCCCCGTCTCGGCAGGGTGGCAGAACAGGAAATTCTTTCTCCCGAACTAGGGTTTCATATGTCGGCGGAACTACAGATCGTATTGGGGAACATCCTTTGGGGGTTCTGCGTTTTCGGGACGAAAGAGGCTTTATGCCAAATGGGACTCTGGGGTGGTCCTAGGCCCCTAGGGGCCCACCAGGCGTGGCCAGAGGGGGGCCGCGGATGGCACCCCCTGGAGGTCCAGTGGCCCCCCTCTAGTTGTCCTTCGGGCTCCGAGAGTCTTCCGGGGGAAAATATTATTTTGGAATTTTGTAAGGAAATTGAATTTCTACACAAAACTAGACACCAAGGGTAATTCTGCTGAAAACAACGTTAGTCCGTGTTAGTTTGATCCAAATCATGCAAATGTGAGGAGAAACAGCAAGAAAAGTGGTTGGGAAAGTAGATACGTTCGCAATGTATCATGTCTCACTTACGCAACTTTGCCGCGATGGTTGTACTAAAGCAAGCAGATTGCTAATGGGAAAAATGCATGGTTCGTCACAAGGAAAATTCAAGGTGAATCAAGAAAAACAAAGGCGCCCACTCACAAGCTTTATGAGGATCTCAATGGGTTAGAATGGTGAAATAAAATCAACCAAATCCAAAAAAGTTTTGTTAAAGGTGATAAATGATCAAATTGACTATTGCAAGAGAAACCGATTCCACACACGAGGAAACAAAGGAAAAATCACTCAAGAGAACAATGTGGCTAGTGATTCCAAAAGACGAGTGACGCTGAAATGACCTAACAATGACTAATCTCGGTTGCCACACTAACTTAAGAGGGACTCCAACTTCATTTCTTGCAAGTAAGGCAACTAGATTTGCACAAAGTGTTCATCGGTCACTCTCACCTTGCTCGCGAAGTTAAGCGTTCTGTGGCAACGAGGCTCTCGATACCATATGATGAGGGTTGGACCTCAGGAGTGGCCCGATCTCACGGAAGACCCAAGGGGAAAAGAAAGAACATCAAGAACGAGTAACCGGATAACTGGTGCGAACTAGAAGATTCAAAACCCGGCAACTAAACCCACGCCCGCCTCCAGGAAACAAACTCCTCGAACTCACCTTAATTGAAACCACTTCAAACCTGCGGCTGGTCCATCGCACCAATAGATCCTCGAGGGTCCGTCAAGAAAGATTGGAAATCAACGACGGACTCCCAAGGTGAAAGGACGGCAAATCCGGAGTAGCCTTGATACGATCCAAATACAAGAGTTGTTGGGGTAGCCTTGGTACGATCCTAGTTATACACTAGAAGTAGCCTCCTAAGAGGAAGGAAAGGGAGCCAGATCTCTCAAATCAAGTCTCGAATCTCATCTAACCCTAATCTAGACGAAGGGGTGTCTACTTATAGGCCAAGGGCCACAGGGAGGGATTACGTGGTCATTTTGGACCAATCATGCGCGCAGGCAGTCACTTACCCCGGAGACTCTGGTGTGTCAGGGGGCGGAGATTCCGGTCTGCAGGGCACGAGGAGGAGACTCCGGTCTTTCTCTGGCCACAGTTTGGACATGGCATCTATGAGTTGGGTCGGTTGACTGGGTGTTGTGTGGGGCGGAGACTTCGGTCTTTGGGGGCGGAGAATCCGGTCTTCGCACGAGGGGTGGGGACTCCGGCCTTTCTCCGGTCATACTCCAGATGGGGCATCTGTGAGTTGGGCCGGTTGATAGAGCGACGAGTTCGAGGGTGGGTCGGAGACTCCGGTATGGGCAGGACAGAGGCTCCCATCTGGAAAGCTTCAGCTAGCTTCTTCTCTTTTCCATCTTCTCCATTCTTCTTGGGCATCATCCAACACATCATTGGGTCCATCTTGGGAGTCATAGCTGAGCACACATCGGACATTGGCATGAGGTAGCACACCATTCAATAAGTCGTCGAATTCATGAAGGGATAGGAGCGAGTCCACCTTTTCTTGTTTGCACGAGCTCTCGTCACAGGTCCTCTAGGTTTTTTAGATGTGCTTGGTGGAATAGGATGGGCTACATCACTTTTGTCCCTATATATATGGAACATAGTTCCTCTCTCTCTCTCTCTCTCTCTCTCTCTCTACAGGGTTTTGTGTTCCTATCTTTGTGGAACTTTTGTTCTTAACCATAGTTTTAAATAGAGGGCTATGACATTTAGCGACGACCTTCTTGAAATGCTATAGTGACGATAAATCACCACTAGATCGTGCTATTTAAGGGTTTTGGTACATTTAGCGCGCTAATGAACTTATCGTCACAGTGCAGAGAATGCTATAGCAACGCTATAGAGAATCTATAGCGCGCTATTTAAAACTTTGTTGCCCGAGTTTTGGTTCCTATCTCGATGGAACTTTGTTCCTCTATAGATTTTTTGGTTCCTATATCCATTGAAACTTTTGTTCCTAGCTTTGTTCCTCACTTTTATTCCAAGCATTTTTTTTCCTATGTCAGTGGAGATTTTTTTCCTACCTTTTGTCCCGAGTTTTGTTCCTATATCTATGGCGCATTGTTCCTCTCTCTCTATAGAGTTTTGTGTTCCTATCTTTGTTGAAATTTTATTCCTAATTTTTTTTCCTGAGTTTTTGTTTCTATCTCGATGGAACTTTGTTCCATTGTAGCTTTTTGGTTCCTATCTCCATTTAGGTTTTTGTTTCTAGCTTTGTTCCTCACATTTGTTCTAATCATTTTGTTCCTATGACAATGGAGCCTTTTGTTCCTATATTTTGACCCAAGCTTTTGTTCCTATATTATGGAACATTGTTCATCTCTCTAAAGAGTTTTGTGCTCCTATTTTTATGGAACTTTTCTTCCTCTATAGTATTTTTGGTTCTAAGCTTTGTTTCTCACTTTTGTTCCAAGTATTTTGTTTATATGTCAGTGGAGCTTTTTGTTCCTACCTTTTGTCCCCATATATATGGAACATTGTTCCTCTCTCTATAGATCTTTGTGTTCCTATCTTTGTGGAACTTCTCTTCCTAACTTTGTTGCCCAAGTTTTTGTTCCTATTTTTTTCGTAACTCCATGGAACTTTGTTCCTCTATATACTTTTTGGTTCCTATCTCCATTGAGATTTTTTACCCTAGCTTTGTTCCTCACTTTTGTTCCAAGCATGTTGTTCCTATGTCAATGTAGCTTTTTGTTTCGACCTTTTCTCCCGGGCTTCTGTTCCTATATCTATGGAACATTGTTCATCTCTCTATAGAGTTTTGTGTTCCTAATCTTTGTGGAACTTTTTTTCCTAACTTTGTTGCCTAATTTTTTGTTCCTGGTTTTTGTTCCTGTCTCAATGAAACTTGTTTCCTCTATATACTTTTTGGTTCCTATCTCCATTGAGCTTTTTATTCCTCGCCTTTGTTCTAAGCATATTGATTCAATGTCAATGGAGATTTTTGTTCCTACCTTTTTTTCCCGAGGGGTTTGTTCCTATGTCCATGGAACTTTGTTCCTCTCTCTATAGAGTTTGTGTTCCTATCTTTGTCGAACTTTTGTTCCTAACTTTGTTGCCCGAGTTTTTGTTCCTAATTTTTTTCCTGTCTCAATGGAATTGTGTTCCTCTGTAGACTTTGTGGTTCCTATCTCCATTAAGACTTTTGTTCCTAGCTTTGTTCCTCAACTTCGTTCCAATCATTTTTGTTCCAATGTCAATGGAGTTTTTTGTTCGTACCTTTTATTTCGAGTGTTTGTTCCTATGTCTATGGAACTTTGTTACTCTCTCTATAGAGTCTGTGTTCCTATCTTTGTGTAACTTTTGTTCCTAACTTTGTTGCCCGAGGTTTTGTTCCTAGTTTTATTCCTATCTCCATGGAACTTTGTTCCTATATATATACTTTTTGGTTCCTATGTCCATTGAGCCTATTGTTTCTAGCTTTGTTCTTCACTTTTGTTTCAAGCATTTTTGTTCCTATGTCAATATAGCTTCTTGTTCCTACCTGTTATTCCGAGTATTTGTTCCTATGTCCATGGAACATTTTTCCTCTCTATATAGAGTTTGTGTTCCTATATATGTGGAATTTTGTTTTTAACTTTGGTCCGAGCTTTTGTTTCTATCAAATACTTGTTTGGTCTGAATAATTCATTTATTTTTGTAGAGTTTTTTGTTCTCCGGGTATAGAAAATTGGTTTCGGTTAGTCTAAAATGGTGTTCCTCTTTGTGATGTGGTTTGTTCCACGGGTAATACTTTTTGTTCCATGTAGTGATATTTTGGTCCAAGTAGTTGCGACTTTTGTTCCTCGTGTATTCAAATCTTGTTTCACGTAGTCTAAAAAGGGTTCCTCTTTGTTTCTTGGTTTGTTCCATGGGTATTAATTTTTGTTCAAAGTAGGGAAATTTTCTGTTCCAAATAGTTCTAAATTTTTTGTTCCCCGTGTATTGAAATTTTGTTCCGCTAAGTCTAAAATGGTGTTCCACTTTGTGACGTGGTTTGTTCCATGGGTATTAATTTTTATTCCATGTAGTGCTATTTTGTTCCAACTGGTTGCGAATTTTATTCCTCGTGTATTGAAATATTGTTCCGCTCAGTTTAAAATGTGGTTCCTCTTTGTTTCGTGATTTGTTTCATGGGTACTAATATTTTGTTTGAAGTAGGGAAAAATATTGTTCCAAATAGTTTCGAGTTTTTTGTTCCCCGTGTTTAGAAATTTTGTTCCGCTCGGTCTAAAATGATGTTCCTCTTTGTGACATGGTTTGTTCCACGGATACTATTTTTTGTTCCTTGTAGTGCTATCACTACTAGGGAATAGGCTATAGCAGAATTGAGTAGCACCGGCGCACGTGCTATAGGGTCCGCCGGTGGTAAGTACCACCGGCGCGCTCGTTTGGCATCCGGCGGTGCTATGCCATTACCCCCGGCGCGCACAATACCCAACGCGTCAGCACTAAAGGCAGGCCAGGCTCCCCCTCTTGGGCAAAGTTAGCCCCGGCGCGGCCCATTATACGTGCGCCGGTGCTAGTGGCACACCCCCGGCGCGTTCGTGGCGCAGCGTGCCGGCGCTAAAAAGCTGCCCATGGCCCCCGATTACCACCGGCGCAAGCTATCTAGGGTGCGCCGGCGCTAATATTTACCCCCGCGCGTTAAGGTGATAGCGCATCGGCGGTAAGATACATCTTATCCAGCCATCACCCACCACCCATTTGCCCAACCACTCACTCCACTCACTCCTGCTCATCTCCAACTCAAAACTCCTCTCTTCCCAGCCCATTTTCTCACTCCTTTCTTCCAATTTTAGCACATTTAACCAGCCAAATATGATATGTTTTGTCAAACGACCTCTTGTTGCCATCTAGTCTCCAAAGACGGGGCATCGACATGGCGAACGCCCCTAGCGATACAGTGAGAAATGAGTTTCGTCACATCCAACGACAGATTGCCACAATAATCCATCACGATGTCGTCACTAAGGGTGGCCTCTTCTTCTACGGTCACGTACCACCAATGAATGACGAGATAGAAGCCCGCCTAGAGGCATACGGTGACAAGCAGCCATTCAACTCGCTAGACGGCATCCGCCCCTTCCCACCAAAGCCGAATCCTTAGAGTAAGAAAACTTATTTTTCAGCCTATATACTTGTTGTTGCAGCCGAATCCTTGTTTCATATTTGAATTTGCTACATTGTTGCATATAATCGTTGCATATATGATTTGGCTACTGATGTATATTTTGTCTTGTCCAAATAGATGACGTTCTATGTCGTGTACCGGGGACATGTTCCCGGAGTATACGACGAATGGGAGGCTTGCCGGAGACATGTGCACCGGTTCAGCGGCAATAGCTACAAGGGGCACACCACTATGGCGGAGGCACAAGCTCGATATTCGAGCTATCTAGCAGGAGAGACATATCTAGCGGGCAAGATGAGAAGGAAGCGGATGAAGACCATCTTCGTCACGATGATGCTCATCGTTTCCGCGTTTCTATTCTATCTTCTAGTTTAGATCGATCTTGATGTCTCCTTAGCTAGGTATCATCCGACACTTTGTATTCGCGGGTGATTGATGTCTTAGCTACTTCGTATTTGATACATTGCATTTGTGTTCGAGACTTTGTATATTCGTGTTCGAATCCTTTTATATTAGTCTTTTCTAGTATATATTCGTGTTCTATACCTTCTATATTCTTTGCTTATTACTTTCTGCAATTTATATGGATATAATAACTGACTGTGTATGTATTTCTGTAACAGTATAAACCTGTATAAATACGTTATGTATTATTTATTTTTTTGGACCAGCAAAACCTACCGCCGGCGCGCTGGGTGGACCTATCACCGGCGCAGTGTGGAAAAATATATGCAACGACAAAGCATACCCCCGGCGCGTTGGGCAGACGCGTCGGCGCTAAACTTACCCCGGCGCGTCAAAGCAGGGCGCCGGCGCTAAGAGTTTTACCCCCGGCGCGTCGGACAGGGGCGCCGGCGGTAGTTTTTTACCACCGGTGTGGTCATCGCCGGCGCGCGCCAAGGCGCCGGCGGTAAGCCAAACTAGAGCGTCGGTGGTAGGGGTTTCCCTAGTAGTGTATTTTGTTCCAAGTAGTTGCGACTTTTGTTCATCGTTTCTTGACATATTGTTTCGCTCAATCGAAAATGTGGTTCCTCTTTGTTTCATGGTCTGTTCCTTGGCTATTAATTTTTTTCAAGTAGGGAAATTTTTTGTTCCAAATAGTTCTGAGTTTTCTTCTTCACTGTGTATTGAAATTTTGTTCCGCTCAGTTTAAAATATTGTTCCTCTTTGTGACATGGTTTGTTCCACGAGTACTAATTTTGTTCCATGTAGTGATATTTTGTTGCAACTAGTTGCGAGTTTTGTTCCTCGTGTATTGAAATCTTATTCCGGACAGTCTAAAATGTGGTTCCTCTTTGTTTTGTGATTTGTTCCATGGGTACTAATTTTTTTGTTTCAAGTAGGGAAAATTTGTGTTCCAAATAATTCTGAGTTTTTTTCCCGCGAATTGAAATTTTGTTCTGCATAGTCTAAAATGTTGTTCCTCTTTGTGATCTGGTTTGTTCCACGGGTACTATTTTTTGTTTCAAGAAGGGTAACTTTTTGTTCCTGTTAGTTCTGAGGTTTTTGTTCCAACTAGTTCTGAGTTTTTTTGTTCCAAATAGTTATGATTTTTTTTGTTTCAAATTTTGTTCCAAGTAGTTATAATCTTTTTGTTCCACATAGTACAAAATTCTATTCCAAATAGTAGTGATTTTTTGTTCCTCGTGTATCTAATTTCTTTTCCAAAATTATTGCCCAATTTTTTTCTTCTTACAGATGTTATCGCCATTGTAACATCCCAAGTATGAAAACTCCATTAGAATGTTTGCTTTTTGTTAATTTAAGTTTTGCATCATGACATCATAATCATTGCATTTTTTTTGCTTTTGTTTTCCATTTGTTTTCATTTGTTTTCCCTTGTTTTTCCATTTGAAATTCAAACCAATTTTCAAAATATTTGTTTCATACTTGTTCTGTTACAATTTTCAAATAAAAAGTTCAAATCAAAACATCAAATTGTTTCCAATAAACTATAAAGTTCAAACTATTGAATTGCTTAAGTTTCAATGATTTAAATAATATCAAATTCTTTCAAATTCAAATAAAATACAAACAGCAACCAAAATTCAAATTTTTGAAAACCAACACTTGCACAGCTGGGCTTTTGAAATAATCAACCTATAAAAATTTATCACCAAATTTTAAACCCCCTAAAAACCTTCCTTTTCTTCCTTTTCTATTTCTGCAAAAAAAAACAGTTTCATTAAACAGAAAAAACAAGAAAAAAAATAACAGAGGGGAGAGGCAGGCCAGTGGGCTGAGCCCAGCCCACCAGCCACGGCCTGGTACCCCCCCTCTCCTCCTACCTCTGTACGGCACCCCATCGGGGGTGTCCACGTCGAGCAGCAGAAGGAGGGGATGGCCACAGCTCCTCCTCCCCCCCTTAAAAACCTGCCCGAGCTCCTCCCCTCCTGCCCTAGTTCCTCCTCCACCTCTCTCTCTCCACCGCCGCCAATTTCTTCCTCCACCTCCCTCTGTTCCCTCTCTGAACCACCACCGAGCACCACCACCGTGCTGAATCCCCGGCGATCGCCGTCGCCAGGATGGTCCTCAGCGCTGGCTAGCCACGGGAACGAACTCCCCTCTGTTCCCTCTTCCTCCTCGACGCTGCAGCGAGGACGGGGAGCTCATGGATCGCCGCCGCCTTCCACCTCCCTTTCGCCACCGTCGATGACGGTCTCCTCCCGAGCACCTCCCCCTCTGATTCCTCCCGGTGAGCTCCACCTCTTTCCCCTCTCTCCTTTCCCTCTGTCAGTGGCCACGAGCACGTACGCCTCCCTACACACACGCACGCGCACGCAGCAGCGCTGCAGCTCGCCGCCGGCGAGCACCGTCGCCTGTCGTGGTGCAGTTAACTGAAGAAATTCAGTTTCGTCAGATAAAGAAACTGAACCTCAACCCCCCGTGGTCTCCCTCTCTGTCACGATCCGTTCAGCAGCGCAGTGGCAACAACACTACACGCACACGCCCTAGGTTGCGGGTTCGATCCCTGCCCCCCGCGGGATTAATCCAACCTTTTTCGCCCGCGCGCGCTGACAGGTGGGGGCCCCTGTCAGCGACCCACGATGCCACGCGGCGCCAACGTGTCCTAGGGCCCGTTGTCAGCGGCCCAGGCTGGGTTGCTGCGGGGTGGAAAACTTTTCTGCCCCTTTTCTTTTTAATCCAAGTCCCTGTTTATTACAGATTAGTCCCTAGTTTTCAAACCTTTATAAAAATTGCAAAACACATCCAAATTAAAAATGTAAAACATGTAAACCACTCCAAATAAAATGAACTTTCTAAATGTGCAGTTTGTTTACTGTTTTGAACATTTCAAATTGTTTCAAAAATTCAAATTCAAACTACTAATACAAATTTGGTTAAATTTATAACTAATTCAAACTTAATTCAAATGGCACATATGAAATATGTTTTCCATGAAAAATTGAACCACCTTTCCAAATATAAACTTTGTTTCATGTTTTGAATAATTAAAATTGGTTAAATAATTTAAACCTTGTTTAAATCATTTAAAAAATGGCTAAATTCATAACTTGGTCAAATTAAATTCTTTTTGGACATATAAAATATGTTTTCAAACCAGAAAATTATAACCTTTCCAAATATGAATTTTATTAAATGTTTTGAACAAATAAAAAATTCAAATAAATTCAAACTTGAATTAAATTCATTTAAATCTTGTTTAAACTTGTTTAATTCATAATTAATTCATTCTAATTCCTTTTTCGACAAATGAAACATGTATTCCACCTAAAATTTTGTGTTCTTTCCAAATATTAATTTTGTTATCTATTTTGAACAATTAAACTTGGTGAAAACAACAAATGCTTGTGTAACTCAATTAAGAAGCCAAATTTCATAACTTAATAAACAAAATTTCAGACTTGGTAAACACCTTTTCAAATTGAATCTATTGTTGTTTTCTCATTGTTTTCCTCATCCATGCATCATGCTAATCCACTTTCACATGTTGGTTATTTGTAGATCATTTAATCCAACCTTAATTCATGGACTTTCCATATGCAATCCAAATTGCATATGGTCCATTTAATTATGTTACCATGTCAACTAGCTTATCTTGATGCATCAATTAAATTGCCATGCATCATCCCATGATTGTGCATTATGCCATGTTATTGATTGTTTGTCTCTCTGCGTTGTTTGTTTGCTTCTTCTCGATTAGACGACGACGCTGAGACAGACGAGGTTTACGACACTACTTCTGAGGAGTTAGCCTAGTACCAGGCTACTGAGTTTGCAGGCAAGTATTCACTCACATGAACCATTGTGTCCTTTCCACACTGGATATCGATACTTTCCGTTATCTATTTTGCTAGCCTTAAGATTCGTTGCTTGTGTTCCGATCCTATCACATGTTATCCTTTAACCCTGATATAGCCTCACCTCCACACCTATACCCCATTGCTTGTTGCCTGTGTCTTACTAGCATGCTTAGGGTTGTTTATGCTCGAGTCTGCTGTCCGTTATTTCTGTTACCATATTTTATTATGTTCTGGGGCTCGATGTTAAACAACAACCTGTTAATGTTTGAGGTAATGCTAATTTGATGATAAGGCACCGGCAGGAGGCCCGGCGTGGTTTTGAGGCCTGCTAGTGTCGACCCTAATTAGGAAAAGGGTCTTGTCTACTGATCCATGATGAGCGCACTAACCGCATGTGAGAAGCGTGTATGGGCGCCCCCTCAATTTGATTCGATTCGCATCTCGTCCAAATCGCCTCATTTAGTTCGGGTTTTCCATTTGCCGCACGCATATGCAGGTACGAACCTGAGGCCAGGGTGGAAACTTTCGTAGTCGGCATTTAGGGAGACACGTTCTTAGAGTGCTATGAGGGTCCCCTTTTCTTCGTGGGGCTTGATTAGCCGTGCGCTCAATTGCACGGGGTTCTTTGGGCTTGATGCGAAGAAGAGTTGGGTTGTGTTGAGTGCCCCGCTTGGTGGAAGGGCCATTCCATCTGGCGGGTTATTCTTACGTGTACGTCCAAATTGGTGCACCCATGCAGGGTTAAATCTTCTCGAGAAGCCGTGTTGTCCGCGGTTATGGATGACTTGGTGAAAGTACTGGCTAACAAGTACTCAGACAACTTACACCTAATGACTAACAATTTGACTAGTAATAGTCTTATTAACACAATAACTTGAACCATCATTAATCCAACTGTGTGGGTTATCCTCGGATTGCTTCTTTGGATAAGGGGCGAGATCCAGGATGGGTTTGTTTGGAGTTAGTTGTTAGTTGGTTCCAATACGCTATCGTATCCCCTTCTTTTAGCCGGAAGTTGTAGCGTGTTTCTGTAGTTGGTTAGAGCAGCCTGCTGCCGCACTTTTGTATCACCTATTCTTCCGTTGAACCCAAAGCATCTGTACTTGGTGTTGCCGGGTACACTTTGGTATCTTGTGAGTCTTGCTTGCCAGTACTTGTCTGTACTGACCCCTTTGGGGCTGTGGTTTCCGCAGACTACGTTTCCGAGGATCCCCATGGTGGCTACTACGTGGAGTATGACGAGGCTGCTGACGAGTAGATAGCGGACCCGGGAAGGATCCGAGACATCGTGGATTGGCTCCGTCTTTTCGTTTCCGGCCTCTTAGGCCTATTTGGATCTTGTCTGTACCCAGACATTTTGGATGCTTCCGCTGTGATGTAATGATGAATTGTTGGGACATGTGTCCTCTGGATGATTGTATTTGCTATCTCTGCTCTAGTGAGAGCTATTTGCAACTTATTTCAATCTTTTTTGTCTTAGAGATATGTTGTGATATCGCTTGTTCAAATGCCGTTGACGTACCATGTGTGTATGTTATGAAGTACGTCAACGGAAGTAGTCGCATTTCTATGGGATGGTTTACGCAGACGATGGATAGTAGAGAATGGTTGTCACAAGTTTACGTGTTGGCCTGCTCATATTGAGATGCGGGTGCCGGTATGACCCGTAAGCCATTTGTTCTACTGTTTAGTGGACTGTGAGTATCCTCTAGAAGTCCGGGTGCGACAAATGGTATCAGAGCCTGTCTGCCTGTAGGATCCCTTTTACTGGTCGCAGTTGAGTCTAGGAACTATTTTGTAGTTATATAGGAAAAATGAAACGTGAGAGTAGGAATTCTGTTCTTTTATTTCTTTCCCCACCCACCCTCCCTTTTCTGGTAAGGAAGTGCAACGTTGTTTTCTCTTCTCATCTAAACTTTCAAGTTAGGATTTCACGTATCCTGGTTTCTCTAGGATAGTTATATCTACTAGACCATAGGAATGGAGGTGGTTGTGACATGATTTATCATGTTGCCTACTCACGATTGAGAACGGAGGCGTGTAAGCCCCGGAAGCAGATCCTCTATTCCTAAGCAGTAGATATTTATCCTTTAGAAGCCCGGATGGGGTTTTCCGTAGTACCTCAGGAGTGTTTGGTCTCGTGTTTCCCCAATGTTGCTTCGATATATTGTTCTTCTCAACATCCTTATCGTCTGTTGAAATCTTGTTGTTGCTTTCCACTTAAGTTCTTCTACCGGCGTCTAATCAAAACTTCCCCGATCATCTGCAGATGGATCTCAGGTTCTACCCGCAGGTGGTTCGTATGAGTCGTTGCGAGAGCACTGCCGGTTATCCGGAGATGCTGAGAGACATGGTCACTTTTCTGGGGTTCCGTTGGGCACCAGAGTACCAGGTCTGCGAGCAGCAGCGAGAGTTTGACCAGACCTACTACCAGGCTATCGTCTACATTCTGTCAGATGATGGCATGAGCGTAGTCCACCGCTACGAGGCAGTAGGTTCCACAGTGGATATGGCTGTGCAGCAGGCAGCTTATGTGAGTCTCACCGTCCTTCGTGCTGACTACTGGGGATTTGACGATTCTATCTATCGCCACATCCCCCGTGGTTACATCACTTAGGAGGGAGCTCACTTCACTCTCTACGACAACTTGGATGTCTACGAGCATGATAACTCCAGGCTGCACACCACCGCTCAGTTCGTGAGGCACAGTGACGCAGTTGCCAGCACACTATCTCAGGAGTTGGCTTCAGTCAGAGAGCAGCTCTACCTTGCTTTGACTCGTCTAGCGACTTACACCACAGACTTTGTTGGAGATGAGCGCTTTGCACGTTTCGATCAGCCAGTTGGTCATCGTCTGCCATATGCTGGAGGTTACGAGCCGATCAGAGGTCCACTACTTAACCTCGGTGCTGGTTACACTGGGATTCCACGCTTTGGAGCACAGGGAGTCGACGCTATGTATTTCACCACACCTAGAGTCGCTCTCAGACCACGTCAGATCTATGTGGATCGTCGTTCTACCTACTTTCGTGGGCGTGCTCCTCACCGTACCTCTCGCCGTACTCCTAGTCGCCGTCCTGTGTGATGAGCATGGGAGTACCGATGTATCCGTTCTTAGCTATGTTTAGTCATCCTTTGGATTTTGAACCATTTGTGGTGTGTTGGATATTCTGACGTATTTGAACATGTGATGATGTACCTGTTGGTTATCTATTCATGCTTCGGAATAATCTCTCTTTCGGTTTCCAAGTCTATCCTTTTCTATTGTTGTGCTAAAATGCATTTCCATTCAGGATGCCGCCAACAAGGAACAACCCGCCTGAGCCACCGCCAATCACGGAGCTGTTGACTCAGATGACCCAAGTCATGGCGCAGATGGCCCAGTTTCAGACTAATCAGCACAACAACCAGACGGCTCCACGGGTCAGCATCAAGGAGTTCCTCAGTCTGGGTCCGAGAGCTTTCGTGGCCACACGCGAGCCTCTGGACGCTGATGACTGGATCCGTGAGATAGCTAAGGCTCTGGAGATTGCTCACGTTGCTGAGGAAGACAAGGTCAAGTATGCCTCCTATCTGCTGAAGGGCCAGGCAGCTACTTGGTGGGAAAACTACCAGGCCATGAGAGCTGGCATTCGAATCACGTGGGGTTTGTCGCACCCGGACTTCTAGGGGATACTCACAGTCCGTTAAACAGTAGATAAATGGCTTACGGGGCATACCGGCACCCGCATCTCAATATGAGCAGGCCAACACGTAGACGTGTGACAACCATTCTCTTACCATTCATCGTCTGCGCAAACCATCCCGTAGAAATCCAGATACTTCCATTGACGTACTTCAGAACATACACACATGGTACGTCAACGGCATTGGAACAAGTGATATCACAACAGATCTCTACGACACAAAAGATTGATATAAGTTGCAAATAGCTCTCACTAGAGCAGAGATAGCAAATACAATCATTCAGAGGACACAGGTCCCAACATATCATCATTACATCACAGCGGAAGCATTCAACATGTCTGAGTACAGACAAGATCCAAATAGGCCTAAGAGGCCGGAAACGAAAAGACGGAGCCCATCCACGAAGTCTCGGATCCTGCCCGGGTCCGCTATCTACTCGTCAGCAGTCTCGTCATACTCCACGTAGTAGCCACCATGGTGATCCTCGAAAACGTCGTCTGCGAAAACCACAGCCCCAAAGGGGTCAGTACATAAACGTACTGGCAAGCAAGACTCACAGTTCACCAAAGTGTAACCCGTCAACACCAAGCACAGATGCTTTGGGTTCAACGGAAGGAAGGGGATATAAAAGATGCTGCAACTGGCTGCTCTAAACAACTACAGAGTTACTACCACTTCTGGCTAACAGAAAGGAGATAAGATCGAGTATCGTAACCAACTATAGCTAACCATCAAACAAACCCATCCTGGACCTCGCCCCTTATCCAAAGAAGCAATCCGAGGATAACTCACACAGTTGGATTAATGATGGTTCAGATTATTGTGTCAATGAGCCTATTACTAGTCAAGTTGTTAATCATTGGGTGTAAGGTTGTTAATCATTAGGTTTAAGTTGTCCTGAGTACTTGTTAGCCAGTACTTTCACCAAGTAGTCCATAACCGCGGAAAACACGGCTTCTCGAGAAGATTTATCCCTGCAGGGGTGCACCAATTTGGCCGTACACGTAAGAATAACCCGCCAGACGGGGGATCAACCCACCAAGCGAGGTACTCTACACAACTCAACTCTTCTCCGCATCAAGCCCAAAGAACATTGGGCGCACGGCTAATCGAGCCCCGAAGAAAGGGGACCCTCATACCACTCTAAGAACGTGTCCCCCTATATGCCGACTACAAAAGTTCCACCCTGGCCTGGGCTCGCAAAAACATGCATGCGGCAAATGGAAAACACGAACTAAATGAGGCGATTTGGACGAGATGCGAAGCGAATCAAATTGAGGGGGGCGCCCATACTCGCTTCCCACATGCGGTTAGTGCGCTCATCATGGATCAGTAGACAAGACCCTTTTCCTATTAGGGTCGACACTAGCAGGCCTCAAAACCACGCAGGGCCTCCTGCCGGTGCCTTATCATCAAATTATTATTTAATAATAACATTAGCATGATTGATTGATTAAACATCGAGCCCCCAGAACATGATAGAAATAGTAACAGAAAGTAACGGGTAACAGACTCGAGCAAAACAACCTAAGCATGCTAGTAAGACACGGGCTCAAACAAAGGGGTTGTAGGAGTGGAGGTGAGGCAATATCAGGGTTAAGGGATTCATGTGATAGGTTCGTAACAGAAACAACTACTACTATGGCTTAGCAGGAATAGACAACGGAAAGTATCGGTAACCAATGTTGAAAGGAACACAATGGTTCATGTGAGTGATAACTTGCCTGCAAACCCAGTAGCCTGGTACTGAGCTAACTCCTTAGAAGGGGTGTCGTAAGTATCGTCGGTCTCAACGTCGTCGTGTATCCGAGAAGAAGCAAACAAACAACACAGAGAGATAAACAATCAGTATCATGGCATAGTGCACAAACATGGGATGATGCATGACCATTTAATTGATGCAACAAAATAAACTAATTGACAAGATAACAACATGATTAAATGGACCCACATGCAATTGGATTGCATATGAAAAGACCATGAATTATGGTTGAATTAATTGTTCTACAACTAATCATCATGTGTAAGTGAATTAGCATGATGCATGGATGAGGAAAACAGCAAAATAACAACAATAGAACCAAATTGAAATAAGGTTTAACAAGTTTGGAAATTCATTCATTAAGTTAGGAAATTTTGGTTTCTTAAAGGGGTTACACAAGCATTTGTTTTTTTCATCAAGTTAAATTGTTCAAAATAGATAACAAAGTTTATATTTGGAAAGTTCACACAATATTTAGGTGGAATACATGTTTCACTTGTTGAAAAAAGGATTTCAAATAAATTATTTATGAATTAAACAAGTTTAAGCAAGAATTAAATGAATTTAATTCAAACATGAACTTATTTGAATTTTTATTTGTTCAAAGCATTGAAGCAAATTCATATTTCAAAAGTTTATACTTTTATGGTTTGAAAACATATTTTATATGTCCCAAAAGAATTTAATTTGATCAAGTTATGAATTTAACAATTTTAAATAATTTAAACAAGGTTTAAATTATTTAACCAATTTTAATTACTCAAAACATGAAACAAAATTTATATTTGGAAAGGTGGTTTAATTTTGCATGGAAAACATATTTCATTTGTTGAAATTGGATTTAAAATGAACAAGTTATTATTTTGGCAATTTTAAATGCAATAAATAAGAAACAGTTGTTTTCAGCAATTTAAATTATTCAAAACAGCAAACAAAATTTATATTTGGAAAGTACATGAAAAGTTGATTGGAAAACATATTTCATTTGTGGAATTTGGAATTTTTATGCTCAAGTTATGAATTTTGCAAAATTAAGTGATTTAAACAAGAATTCAAATATTTCAACAATTTAAAATATTCAAAACAGTAAACAAATTTTATATTTGGGTAGAACATTTAATTTGGGACAGAAAACATATTTAAAAAGTCAAAATTGGAGTTGGGATGAATTTCTTATGCATTTTACAAGTTAAGGTGCAAATCTGGCATTTTTATCACCTCTAGGGACTTAGAAATAATTTTGCAGGGGTCTAAATTTATTTAACAGGGACCTAGCTGTGATTACTGAGAAGGTGTTGTATCAAAACATTGCAAAATAAAAGGTTTGTTTTATTGTGGGAGGGGGGGAATCGAACCCCCCACCTCCTGCTGCGCTCAAGGGACAGGAACCAGTGGGGCTGGTGTGCTGTTTGTGACAGAATAGGGGGGCTCGGGGGGTTATGCTGTGGTGCGCGCGACTTAACTGAATTTTACTGAACTTTGCACGTTGACAGGGAAGAAGAGGTAGCGACCCGCAGTGGCTCTCGCCGGAGCCGCTGGTGCGCTCGCGGGAGGGGCCGTGGGCGTGTGGCGACCGAGAGGGAAAGGGAAAGGGAGGAGAGCGAGCGGGAGGGAGGCGACCGAGGGACCTCACCTCGATGGAATCGGACAGGAGGCAGAGCAGGGGGCGGTCGGGGCGGACAGGGAGATGGCCGCGGCTTGGAGCGGACGGCGGCGGTGGCTCGAGGCTCCTCGGCCCTCGCCGAGAGGTGGAGGAGGAAGAGGGGGCCGAGGAGTCTCCATTCCCGGCCCCAAACACGGCGGTGGGAGCCCCTAGCCCCGGCGATCACCGGCGGAAGGTGGAGCTTCTCGGGTGGGTTTCAGTTTACAGAAGAAATTCAGAGGAGGTTGCAGGGAGGAGGCAGAGAAGAAAGAGAGAGGGGAAGGAAGAAGATGGCGGCGGTGAGTGGTTAGGGCTAGCAGTGGGGAGAGGTGGATGCTTTTATGGGGAGGTGGAGCTCGGTACGGCAAGAAATCGGGTGGAGGAGGGAGGATCCTGCGGTGGTTGATGGTTCGTACAGAGATGACGACACGAGGAGGAAGAAGGGTATGGGCTCTGAGGGAAAGTGGGCTTGGGGGAAATAGATGGGCTGGCCTCTCTCTCCTTTGCTTTGCTTTTATTTTTCTGTTCTATTTTTTTTTTTTTGCTGATTTGGAAATAGGAAGAGAGATAGAAAGGTTTTTGATGGTGGAAAATTTCAGAATAACTTTGGTATTG
The DNA here is from genome assembly GCA_028641055.1 of Alopecurus myosuroides. Taxonomy (NCBI): domain Eukaryota; kingdom Viridiplantae; phylum Streptophyta; class Magnoliopsida; order Poales; family Poaceae; genus Alopecurus; species Alopecurus myosuroides. Next base: position 447,803,146 of record CM054058.1, on the reverse strand, counting down.
ACTAGTTATGTAATATTAACAACTTGTCAAGTTTTTGGTTTTCAAAAGATTCAAAATACAATGTTGTTTGTAATTTAATTTAAATTGGATGGATTTAATTATTAATTGCATTCTTTGAAACAAAATTTTAAATGGCATGAACCTTGGAGTTTGAAATAGAAACAACAAATTAGAATGTTTGGTAATTTGCACATATTCAATTGGGGTGTTGTTTGATGATTTGAATTTGAGTTTTGAATGCAATTTATATTAGGTGGATTATTAAATGACAAATAAGAGTTGAGCTTATTATTATTTCATGGAAACAATTGGAAGTGTTAATTGAACCATTTTATTTGGGGAGTTTTGTTTTGCAATTTTCATAACTTTCAAAAGGGTTGTTGTTTGGAAGAAAATCATAATTGAATTTGAAAAGGGTTTGATTATTGGATGCATTTTTATAGAAACAAAACAACAGTTTTGAAACCTCACTTTAATGGAAACAATTGATTGTTTTGATTTGAAATATTCATTTGGAAATTGTAATATCACAAGGATGAAACAAAAGGTTTGAATTTTGGTTTGAAATTCAAATAGAAAACAAAGGAAAACAGTTGGAAAACAAAAGGAAAACAAGCAAAACAATTGCACTGAACATGATGCCATGATGCAAAACATAAAATAACAGAGAGCAAACATTCTAATGGCTGTTTTTCATACTTGGGATGTTAGAAAACGCCCCCCCTTGAAGGAATCGCGCCCCTAGATTCCTACTGAGAAAAGAAAAGGTCCGGATACTTCTTGCGGAGATCCTCTTGAGCTGTGACACGTGAAACACATCGTGCACCTTGGATAGTTTTTCTGGAAGTTCAAGATGGTAGGCATTCCTGGCAACTCTTCTGGAAAGATGTCAGGGAATTTGGAAACCACCGGAACATTTTCAAGTAAAGGGAGAGGTTTTGTATGGAGGGTGTATAGCTGGATGGAACTTGATTCATTTGGAGAATAGACTATCTGGAATGTGGTTCTTCAGTAGGTGGGAGGCATACTAAAATCAACAACAACAACAACAACAACAACAACCTTTCTGGCCAGATAGACTTGATATTTGGGAAGTTTTGATTAGACGCCGGTAGAAGGATTGAAGTGGAAAACAACAACAAGATTTCAACGGACGAAAAGGATGTTGAGAAGAACAGGATATCAACATCGGGGAAAACAAGAACAAAACTCCTGAGGTACTACGGTAAACCCATCCGGGCTTCTAAAGGATCAATATCTACTGCTTAAGGAATAGAGGATTTGCTTCCGGGGCTTACACGCCTCCGTTCTCAATCGTGAGTAGGCAACATGATAAATCATGTCACAACCACCTCCATTCCTATGGTCTAGTAGATATAACCATCCTAGAGAAACCAGAATTCGTGAAATCCTAAATTGAAAGTTTAGATGAGAAGGGAAAAACAACGTTGCACTTCCTTACCAGAAAAGGGAGGCTGGGTGGGGAAAGAAGAAAAAGAACAGAATTCCTACTCTCACGTTTCATTTTTCCTATATAGCTATAAAATAGTTTCTAGACTCAACTGCGACCAGTAAAAAAGGGATCCTACAGGCAGACAGGCTCTGATACCATTTGTCGCACCCTGACTTCTAGGGGATACTCACAGTCCGTTAAACAGTAGATAAATGGCTTACGGGGCATACCGGCACCCGCATCTCAATATAAGCAGGCCAACACGTACACGTGTGACAACCATTCTCTTACCATTCATCGTCTGCGCAAACCATCCCATAGAAATCCAGATACTTCCATTGACGTACTTCAGAACATACACACATGGTACGTCAACGGCATTGGAACAAGTGATATCACAACAGATCTCTACGACACAAAAGATTGAAATAAGTTGCAAATAGCTCTCACTAGAGCAGAGATAGCAAATACAATCATTCAGAGGACACATGTCCCAACATATCATCATTACATCACAGCGGAAGCATTCAACATGTCTGAGTACAGACAAGATCCAAATAGGCCTAAGAGGCCGGAAACGAAAAGACGGAGCCCATCCACGAAGTCTCGGATCCTGCCCGGGTCCGCTATCTACTCGTCAGCAGTCTCGTCATACTCCACGTAGTAGCCACCATGGTGATCCTCGGAAACGTCGTCTGCGGAAACCACAGCCCCAAAGGGGTCAGTACATAAACGTACTGGCAAGCAAGACTCACAGTTCACCAAAGTGTAACCCGTCAACACCAAGCACAGATGCTTTGGGTTCAACGGAAGGAAGGGGATATAAAAGATGCTGCAACTGGCTGCTCTAAACAACTACAGAGTTACTACCACTTCCGGCTAACAGAAAGGAGATAAGATCGAGTATCGTAACCAACTATAGCTAACCATCAAACAAACCCATCCTGGACCTCGCCCCTTATCCAAAGAAGCAATCCGAGGATAACTCACACAGTTGGATTAATGATGGTTCAGATTATTGTGTCAATGAGCCTATTACTAGTCAAGTTGTTAATCATTGGGTGTAAGGTTGTTAATCATTAGGTTTAAGTTGTCCTGAGTACTTGTTAGCCAGTACTTTCACCAAGTAGTCCATAACCGTGGAAAACACGGCTTCTCGAGAAGATTTATCCCTGCAGGGGTGCACCAATTTGGCCGTACACGTAAGAATAACCCGCCAGACGGGGGATCAACCCACCAAGCGAGGTACTCTACACAACTCAACTCTTCTCCGCATCAAGCCCAAAGAACCTTGGGCGCACGGCTAATCGAGCCCCGAAGAAAGGGGACCCTCATAGCACTCTAAGAACGTGTCCCCCTATATGCCGACTACAAAAGTTCCACCCTGGCCTGGGCTCGCAAAAACATGCATGCGGCAAATGGAAAACACGAACTAAATGAGGCGATTTGGACCAGATGCGAAGCGAATCAAATTGAGGGGGGCGCCCATACTCGCTTCCCACATGCGGTTAGTGCGCTCATCATGGATCAGTAGACAAGACCCTTTTCCTATTAGGGTCGACACTAGCAGGCCTCAAAACCACGCAGGGCCTCCTGCCGGTGCCTTATCATCAAATTATTATTTAATAATAACATTAGCATGATTGATTGATTAAACATCGAGCCCCCGGAACATGATAGAAATAGTAACAGAAAGTAACGGGTAACAGACTCGAGCAAAACAACCTAAGCATGCTAGTAAGACACGGGCTCAAACAAAGGGGTTGTAGGAGTGGAGGTGATGCAATATCAGGGTTAAGGGATTCATGTGATAGGTTCGTAACAGAAACAACTACTACTATGGCTTAGCAGGAATAGACAACGGAAAGTATCGGTAACCAATGTTGAAAGGAACACAATGGTTCATGTGAGTGATAACTTGCCTGCAAACCCAGTAGCCTGGTACTGAGCTAACTCCTTAGAAGGGGTGTCGTAAGTATCGTCGGTCTCAACGTCGTCGTGTATCCGAGAATAAGCAAACAAACAACGCAGAGAGATAAACAATCAGTATCATGGCATAGTGCACAAACATGGGATGATGCATGACCATTTAATTGATGCAACAAAATAAACTAATTGACAAGATAACAACATGATTAAATGGACCCACATGCAATTGGATTGCATATGAAAAGCCCATGAATTATGGTTGAATTAATTGTTCTACAACTAATCATCATGTGTAAGTGAATTAGCATGATGCATGGATGAGGAAAACAGCAAAATAACAACAATAGAACCAAATTGAAAGAAGGTTTAACATGTTTGGAAATTCATTCATTAAGTTAGGAAATTTTGGTTTCTTAAAGGGGTTACACAAGCATTTGTTGTTTTCATCAAGTTAAATTAGTCAAAATAGATAACAAAGTTTATATTTGGAAAGTTCACACAATTTTTAGGTGGAATACATGTTTCACTTGTTGAAAAAAGGATTTCAAATAAATTATTTATGAATTAAACAAGTTTAAGCAAGAATTAAATGAATTTAATTCAAACATGAACTTATTTGAATTTTTATTTGTTCAAAGCATTGAAGAAAATTCATATTTCAAAATTTTATACTTTTATGGTTTGAAAACATATTTTATATGTCCCAAAAGAATTTAATTTGATCAAGTTATGAATTTAACAATTTTAAATAATTTAAACAAGGTTTAAATTATTTAACCAATTTTAATTATTCAAAACATGAAACAAAATTTATATTTGGAAAGGTGGTTTAATTGTGCATGGAAAACATATTTCATTTGTTGAAATTGGATTTAAAATGAACAAGTTATTATTTTGGCAATTTTAAATGCAATAAATAAGAAACAGTTGTTTTCAGCAATTTAAATTATTCAAAACAGCAAACAAAATTTATATTTGGAAAGTACATGAAAAGTTGATTGGAAAACATATTTCATTTGTGGAATTTGGAATTTTTATGCTCAAGTTATGAATTTTGCAAAATTAAGTGATTTAAACAAGAATTCAAATATTTCAACAATTTAAAATATTCAAAACAGTAAACAAATTTTATATTTGGGTAGAACATTTAATTTGGGACAGAAAACATATTTAAAAAGTTAAAATTGGAGTTGGGATGAATTTCTTATGCATTTTACAAGTTAAGGTGCAAATCTGCCATTTTTATCACCTCTAGGGACTTAGAAATAATTTTGCAGGGGTCTAAATTTATTTAACAGGGACCTAGCTGTGATTACTGAGAAGGTGCTGTATCAAAACATTGCAAAATAAAAGGTTTGTTTTATTGGGGGAGGGGGGGGAATCAAACGCCCCACCTCCTGCTGCGCTCAAGGGACAGGAACCAGTGGGGCTGGTGTGCTGTTTGTGACAGAATAGGGGGGCTCGGGGGTTATGCTGTGGTGCGCGCGACTTAACTGAATTTTACTGAACTTTGCACGTTGACAGGGAAGAAGAGGTAGCGACCCGCAGTGGCTCTCGCCGGAGGCGCTGGTGCGCTCGCGGGAGGGGCCGTGGGCGTGTGGCGACCGAGAGGGAAAGGGAGAGGGAGGAGAGCGAGCGGGAGGGAGGCGACCGAGGGACCTCACCTCGATGGAATCGGACAGGAGGCGGAGCAGGGGGCGGTCGGGGCGGACAGGGAGATGGCCGCGGCTTGGAGCGGACGGCGGCGGCGGCTCGAGGCTCCTCGGCCCTCGCCGAGAGGTGGAGGAGGAAGAGGGGGCCGAGGAGTCTCCATTCCCGGCCCCAAACACGGCGGTGGGAGCCCCTAGCCCGGCGATCACCGGCGGAAGGTGGAGCTTCTCGGGTGGGTTTCAGTTTACAGAAGAAATTCAGAGGAGGTTGCAGGGAGGAGGCAGATAAGAAAGAGAGAGGGGAAGGAAGAAGATGGCGGCGGTGAGTGGTTAGGGCTAGCAGTGGGGAGAGGTGGATGCTTTTATGGGGAGGTGGAGCTCGGTACGGCAAGAAATCGGGTGGAGGAGGGAGGATCCTGCGGTGGTTGATGGTTCGTACAGAGATGACGACACGAGGAGGAAGAAGGGTATGGGCTCTGAGGGAAAGTGGGCTTGGGGGAAATAGATGGGCTGGTCTCTCTCTCCTTTGCTTTGCTTTTATTTTTCTGTTCTATTATTTTTTTTTGCTGATTTGGAAATAGGAAGAGAGATAGAAAGGTTTTTGATGGTGGAAAATTTCAGAATAACTTTGGTATTGACTAGTTATGTAATATTAACAACTTGTCAAGTTTTTGGTTTTCAAAAGATTCAAAATACAATGTTGTTTGTAATTTAATTTAAATTGGATGGATTTAATTATTAATTGCATTCTTTGAAACAAAATTTTAAATGGCATGAACCTTGGAGTTTGAAATAGAAACAACAAATTAGAATGTTCGGTAATTTTCACATATTCAATTGGGGTGTTGTTTGATGATTTGAATTTGAGTTTTGAATGCAATTTATATTAGGTGGATTATTAAATGACAAATAAGAGTTGAGCTTATTATTATTTCATGGAAACAATTGGAAGTGTTAATTGAACCATTTTATTTGGGGAGTTTTGTTTTGCAATTTTCATAACTTTCAAAAGGGTTGTTGTTTGGAAGAAAATCATAATTGAATTTGAAAAGGGTTTGATTATTGGATGCATTTTTATAGAAACAAAACAACAGTTTTGAAACCTCACTTTAATGGAAACAATTGATTGTTTTGATTTGAAATATTCATTTGGAAATTGTAACATCACAAGGATGAAACAAAAGGTTTGAATTTTGGTTTGAAATTCAAATAGAAAACAAAGGAAAACAAAGGAAAACTGTTGGAAAACAAAAGGAAAACAAGCAAAACAATTGCACTGAACATGATGCCATGATGCAAAACATAAAATAACAGAGAGCAAACATTCTAATGGCTGTTTTTCATACTTGGGATGTTACAGGGTTGTTTCAAGGAAGCCTTCCTGAAGCACCACATTCCAGATGGTCTCATGGAAAGGATGCGTGAAGAGTTTTGCTCACTTAAGCAGGGCAAGTTGGACGTCATCGGCTATCAGAGTGAGTTCAATCGCCTCGCTCGTTACGCTGGTGATGAGGTGTCCACTGAGGCTAAGAAGATGGCAAGGTTCCGCAGAGGTTTTAACCCGGAACTCAAGTATGCCCTCACCAATATCAAGGCCAACAGCTTTGAGGATCTCGTTAACACCGCGCTCAATGAAGAAAATGGGCGCAAGGCGTTCGAGGAGTCTCACAAGCACTCGCGTGAGGGTGGTTCCTCCTCCAACATGACCACCCCTCCGCAGAAGCGCCACATCTGGGTGCCAAATGGTGCTGTCACTCGGGCTCCATACGCCCAAACTTCTCCAGGCTTCGCTCCCCGCCCACCCAACCCTCCTCAGATGCATGATCAGAGGGCTTCGATGGGGCAGCCAAGGCCAGGGCCTCCTCGTGTCGTCACTTGCTACAAGTGCAAGCAGACGGGGCACTACGCTGACAAGTGCACGCAGAGGCAGCTACCTCCACCACCGACTCGTCCCAACACAAACCAGGCAATGGTACGCGCTCCCCCGCCTAAGGCCTTCAACTCCAACAACAGGCCTGTCGGGAGGACCGCAAGGGTGAATCATGTCAAGATCGACAAAGCTGAGGAAGCTCCTGACGTCGTTCTCGGTATATTACCCGTAAACTCTTTTCCAGCTAAAGTGTTGTTTGATACCGGAGCATCGCATTCTTTTGTGTCAAAGATTTTTGCCACAACAAACAACCTAATTGTGGTTCCACTAAGCAATCAAATCACTGTTCACTCCCCGGGATCTCAAATGTTGACCTCCAAGATAAGTAAGGACAATCAAATCCTAATTGGGGGCCACATTTTCCTTGCCTCTCTCATGTTGTTGGGAAGTTCTGACATTGATGTCATTCTTGGTATGGATTGGCTGAAAGCTAATAAAGCAAGGATTGACTGTGCTCAAAAGTCAATAACTCTGTTCCACCCTTCTGGCCAGATAGTCTATTCTCCACATGAATCAAGTTCCTTTCATCTGTGCAACCTCGATGCAAAACCTCTACCTTCACTTGAAAATGTTCCGGTGGTTTGCGAATTCCCTGACGTCTTTCCAGAAGAGTTGCCAGGGATGCCTCCGGACAGAGCTATTGAGTTCGTGATCGAACTTGAGCCAGGTACTGCTCCAATCTCTAAGCATCCCTACAAGATAGGAACTCCCGAGCTGAAGTTGTTAAAGGAACAAATTGATATGTACATGGAAAAAGGTTACATTCAACCTAGTTCCTCGGCTTGGGGTTGCCCAACTCTGTTCGTTGCGAAGAAGGATCACACAAAGAGACTCGTTGTTCACTATCGTCCTCTTAACGAGAAAACTATCAAAAACAAGTACCCAATTCCTCGCATCGATGATCTTTTTGATCAACTTGCTGGAGCCTCAATATTCTCAAAGTTGGACTTGAGAATGGGTTACCATCAAATAAAGATCAGAAAAGAGGATATTCCAAAGACAGCCTTCACCACTCGCTACGGTCTATATGAATTCACCGTCATGTCCTTTGGTCTCACCAATGCACCGGCGACCTTCTCTCGACTCATGAATTCTGTCTTCCATGAATACCTCGACAAGTTCGTTGTGGTATATCTTGATGACATTCTTGTCTACTCAAAATCCGAGGAAGAGCATGAAGAACATCTTCGTCTAACCCTCATGAAACTTCGCGAGCATCGTCTATATGCCAAGTTCTCCAAATGTGAGTTCTGGATTTCAGAAGTTGCTTACCTTGGTCATGTCATCTCTTCCAAGGGCATAGCCATTGATCCAGAAAAGGTTAAAGCAATTGTTGATTGGAAACCTCCAAAGACGGTGAAGCAGGTAAGAAGTTTTCTTGGCTTGGCTAGCTATTGCCGTCGCTTCGTCCAAAACTTTTCCAATATTGCAAAACCTCTCACTGACCTCACAAAGAAGGACACGAAGTTCGTTTGGTCTCCACAATGTGATGAAAGTTTCAATCTCCTGAATACTAAACTCACTTCTACACCAGTTCTGGTTGGTCCAGATCCTTCCAAACCTTTCCAAATATTCTGTGATGCATCTCTCCAAGGTCTAGGTGCAGTCCTTATGCAAGAACGTCAAGTTGTGGCTTATGCTTCACGTCAGTTGAACGCACATGAGCTCAATTATCCCACTCATGACCTTGAACTTGCAGCAGTTGTGTTTGCCCTCAAGAAATGGAGACAATACTTGTTGGGTAATCGCACTGAAATCTTTTCCGATCATAAGAGTCTGAAGTACATCTTCACTCAACCAGATCTAAACCTCAGGCAAAGGAGATGGATTGAAAAGATCAAAGACTTTTATCTTACCATTTCTTACACTCCAGGCAAGGCTAATGTTATGGCCGATGCTCTCAGTCGCAAGTCCTATTGCAATAATCTCATGATCATGGAAAGCCAACCTCCTCTTCATGAAGAATTCCAGAAACTGAACCTTGGTCTTGTTCCTCAAGGCTATCTTGCAAACTTGACAGCCAGTCCAACTCTCGAGGACAAGATTCGTTCTGAACAACTTCGTGATGCTGAAATCAAGAAGATGGTAGAGCACACCAAAGAAGGCAAGGAGAAATTTAAGTCCTTCTCAGTTGATGACAAGGGAACTGTGTTCTTCGAAGGACGCATTGCAGTTCCTCAAGTTCAAAGTCTCAAAGATGTCATTCTCAAGGAGGCTCATGAAACTCCTCTCTCCATACACCCTGGAAGTACAAAGATGTACCAGGATCTCAAGACACTGTATTGGTGGCCTGGCATGAAACGTGAAATTGCTCAATACGTTTCTGAATGCGACGTTTGTCAACGTGTTAAGGCAGTTCATCAGAAAACAGCCGGTCTTCTCCAACCTCTGAAAATTCCTGAGTGGAAGTGGGACATGATTGAAATGGACTTCGTCACTGGTTTTCCAAAGTCCAAGAGGGGCAACGATGCAATCTTCGTTGTCATTGATCGTCTCACTAAAGTAGCTCACTTCTTTGCTGTCAAAGAAACAATCTCAGCTAGCCAGTTAGCAGAGCTCTACACCGCAAAGATTGTTCCTCTTCATGGTGTTCCATTGGAAATAAGCTCAGACCGTGGAAGCATATTCACTTCTCATTTCTGGAAAAGCTTTCAAGAAGCATTGGGCACCAAACTTCTGTTCAGCACAGCCTACCACCCTCAGTCTCAAGGGCAAGTCGAAAGAGTCAATCAGATTCTCGAGGATATGCTCAGAGCATGTGGTATCTCTTTTGGCATGAAATGGGAGGAATGTCTTCCATATGCTGAATTCTCCTACAACAACAGCTTCCAGGCAAGCCTAGGCATGGCACAATTTGAGGCTCTCTATGGCCGCAGATGCAGGAGTACAATCAATTGGTCTGGAGCTGGTGAAAGTTCACTCTTAGGCCCTGACATTGTTAAGGAAGCCGAAGAGAAAGTTCGCATCATTCGTGACAATCTCAAGATTGCTCAGTCTCGTCAGAAAAGCTACTATGACAGCAAGCACAGGGATATGATCTATGCACCTGGTGACAAAGCATATCTCCGTGTAACTCCCCTCAGAGGCACTCATCGTTTTGGTGTAAAAGGAAAGCTTGCACCAAGATACATTGGTCCTTTCAACATTCTCTCAAGGCGTGCAGAAAATGCCTATCGTCTTGAACTTCCAGAAAAGCTATCCAAGGTGCACGATGTGTTTCACGTGTCACAGCTCAAGAGGTGTTTCAAAGATCCAGATCGTGCAGTTGATCATGATTCCATTGAACTGCAAGAAGATCTCTCTTATGAGGAGCACCATGTTCGAATTCTCGATGAGACCGAGCGCAAAACTCGCAACAAGAGCACCAAGTTCTTGAAAGTGCAGTGGTCTCATCATTCCGATAAAGAGGCAACGTGGGAGACCGAAGAGGATCTTCGCAAGAAGTATCCGGACCTTTTCTCTTCTCAGTAGGAATCTCGGGGTGCGATTCCTTCAAGGGGAGGGCGTTTTGTAACATCCCAAGTATGAAAACTCCATTAGAATGTTTGCTTTTTGTTAATTTAAGTTTTGCATCATGACATCATAATCATTGCATTTGTTTTGCTTTTGTTTTCCATTTGTTTTCATTTGTTTTCCCTTGTTTTTCCATTTGAAATTCAAACCAATTTTCAAAATATTTGTTTCATACTTGTTCTGTTACGATTTTCAAATAAAAAGTTCAAATCAAAACATCAAATTGTTTCCAATAAACTATAAAGTTCAAACTATTGAATTGCTTAAGTTTCAATGATTTAAATAATATCAAATTCTTTCAAATTCAAATAAAATACAAACAGCAACCAAAATTCAAATTTTTGAAAACCAACACTTGCACAGCTGGGCTTTTGAAATAATCAACCTATAAAAATTTATCACCAAATTTTAAACCCCCTAAAAACCTTCCTTTTCTTCCTTTTCTATTTCTGCAAAAAAAAACAGTTTCATTAAACAGAAAAAACAAGAAAAAAATAAGAGAGGGGAGAGGCAGGCCAGTGGGCTGAGCCCAGCCCACCAGCCACGGCCTGGTACCCCCCCCCCCCTCTCCTCCTACCTCTGTACGGCACCCCATCGGGGGTGTCCACGTCGAGCAGAAGAAGGAGGGGACGGCCACAGCTCCTCCTCCTCCCCCTTAAAAACCTGCCCGAGCTCCTCCCCTCCTGCCCTAGTTCCTCCTCCACCTCTCTCTCTCTCCACCGCCGCCGATTTCTTCCTCCACCTCCCTCTGTTCCCTCTCTGAACCACCACCGAGCACCACCACCGCGCTGAATCCCCGGCGATCGCCGTCGCCAGGATGGTCCTCAGCGCTGGCTAGCCACGGGAACGAACTCCCCTCTGTTCCCTCTTCCTCCTCGACGCTGCAGCGAGGACGGGGAGCTCACGGATCGCCGCCGCCGTCCACCTCCCTGTCGCCGCCGTCGACGACGGTCTCCTCCCGAGCACCTCCCTCTCTGATTCCTCCCGGTGAGCTCCACCTCTTTCCCCTCTCTCCTTTCCCTCTGTCAGTGGCCACGAGCATGTACGCCTCCCTACACACACACGCGCGCACGCAGCAGCGCTGCAGCTCGCCGCCGGCGAGCACCGTCGCCTGTCGTGGTGCAGTTAACAGAAGAAATTCAGTTTCGTCAGATAACGAAACTGAACCTCAACCCCCCGCGGTCTCCCTCTCTGTCACGATCCGTTCAGCAGCGCAGTGGCAATAGCACTGCACGCACACGCCCTAGGTTGCGGGTTCGATCCCTGCCCCCCGCGGGATTAATCCAACCTTTTTCGCCCGCGCGCTGACAGGTGGGGGCCCCTGTCAGCGACCCACGATGCCACGCGGTGCCAACGTGGCCTAGGGCCCATTGTCAGCGGCCCAGGCTGGGTTGCTGCGGGGTGGAAAAACTTTTCTGCCCCTTTTCTTTTTAATCCAAGTCCCTGTTTATTACAGATTAGTCCCTAGTTTTCAAACCTTTATAAAAATTGCAAAACACATCCAAATTAAAAATGTAAAACATGTAAACCACTCCAAATAAAATGAACTTTCTAAATGTGCAGTTTGTTTACTGTTTTGAACATTTCAAATTGTTTCAAAAATTCAAACTAATACAAATTTGGTTAAATTTATAACTAATTCAAACTTAATTCAAATGGCACATATGAAATATGTTTTCCATGCCAAATTGAACCACCTTTCCAAATATAAACTTTGTTTCATGTTTTGAATAATTAAAATTGGTTAAATAATTTAAACCTTGTTTAAATCATTTAAAAAATGGCTAAATTCATAACTTGGTCAAATTAAATTCTTTTTGGACATATAAAATATGTTTTCAAAACCAGAAAATTATAACCTTTCCAAATATGAATTTTATTAAATGTTTTGAACAAATAAAAAATTCAACTAAATTCAAACTTGAATTAAATTCATTTAAATCTTGTTTAAACTTGTTTAATTCATAATTAATTCATTCTAATTCCTTTTTCGACAAATGAAACATGTATTCCACCTAAAATTTTGTGTTCTTTCCAAATATTAATTTTGTTATCTATTTTGAACAATTAAACATGGTGAAAACAACAAATGCTTGTGTAACTCAATTAAGAAGCCAAATTTCATAACTTAATAAACAAAATTTCAAACTTGGTAAACACCTTTTCAAATTGAATCTATTGTTGTTTTCTCATTGTTTTCCTCATCCATGCATCATGCTAATCCACTTTCACATGTTGGTTATTTGTAGATCATTTAATCCAACCTTAATTCATGGACTTTCCATATGCAATCCAAATTGCATATGGTCCATTTAATTATGTTACCATGTCAACTAGCTTATCTTGATGCATCAATTAAATTGCCATGCATCATCCAATGATTGTGCATTATGCCATGTTATTGATTGTTTGTCTCTCTGCGTTGTTTGTTTGCTTCTTCTCGATTAGACGACGACGCTGAGACAGACGAGGTTTACGACACTACTTCTGAGGAGTTAGCCCAGTACCAGGCTACTGAGTTTGCAGGCAAGTATTCACTCACATGAACCATTGTGTCCTTTCCACACTAGATATCGATACTTTCCGTTGTCTATTTTTCTAGCCTTAAGATTCGTTGCTTGTGTTCCGATCCTATCACATGTTATCCTTTAACCCTGATATAGCCTCACCTCCACACCTATACCCCATTGCTTGTTGCATGTGTCTTACTAGCATGCTTAGGGTTGTTTATGCTCGAGTCTGCTGTCCGTTATTTCTGTTACCATATTTTATTATGTTCTGGGGCTCGATGTTAAACAACAACCTGTTAATGTTTGAGGTAATGCTAATTTGATGATAAGGCACCGGCAGGAGGCCCGGCGTGGTTTTGAGGCCTGCTAGTGTCGACCCTAATTAGGAAAAGGGTCTTGTCTACTGATCCATGATGAGCACACTAACCGCATGTGGGAAGCGTGTATGGGCGCCCCCCTCAATTTGATTCGATTCGCATCTCGTCCAAATCGCCTCATTTAGTTCGGGTTTTCCATTTGCCGCACGCATATGCAGGTACGAACCCGAGGCCAGGCTGGAAACTTTCGTAGTCGGCATTTAGGGAGACACGTTCTTAGAGTGCTATGAGGGTCCCCTTTTCTTCGTGGGGCTTGATTAGCCGTGCGCTCAATTGCACGGGGTTCTTTGGGCTTGATGCGAAGAAGAGTTGGGTTGTGTTGAGTGCCCCGCTTGGTGGAAGGGCCATTCCATCTGGCGGGTTATTCTTACGTGTACGGCCAAATTGGTGCACCCCTGCAGGGTTAAATTTTCTCGAGAAGCCGTGTTGTCCGCGGTTATGGATGACTTGGTGAAAGTACTGGCTAACAAGTACTCAGACAACTTACACCTAATGACTAACAATTTGACTAGTAATAGTCTTATTAACACAATAACTTGAACCATCATTAATCCAACTGTGTGGGTTATCCTCGGATTGCTTCTTTGGATAAGGGGCGAGATCCAGGATGGGTTTGTTTGGAGTTAGTTGTTAGTTGGTTCCGATACGCTATCTTATCCCCTTCTTTTAGCCGGAAGTTGTAGTGTGTTTCTGTAGTTGGTTAGAGCAGCCTGCTGCCACACTTTTGTATCACCTATTCTTCCGTTGAACCCAAAGCATCTGTACTTGGTGTTGCCGGGTACACTTTGGTATCTTGTGAGTCTTGCTTGCCAGTACTTGTCTGTACTGACCCCTTTGGGGCTGTGGTTTCCGCAGACTATGTTTCCGAGGATCCCCATGGTGGCTACTACGTGGAGTATGACGAGGCTGCTGACGAGTAGATAGAGGACCCGGGCAGGATCCGAGACATCGTGGATGGGCTCCGTCTTTTCGTTTCCGGCCTCTTAGGCCTATTTGGATCTTGTCTGTACCCAGACATTTTTGATGCTTCCGCTGTGATGTAATGATGAATTGTTGGGACATGTGTCCTCTGGATGATTGTATTTGCTATCTCTGCTCTAGTGAGAGCTATTTGCAACTTATTTCAATCTTTTGTGTCTTAGAGATATGTTGTGATATCACCTGTTCAAATGCCGTTGACGTACCATGTGTGTATGTTATGAAGTACGTCAACGGAAGTAGTCGGATTTCTATGGGATGGTTTACGCAGACGATGGATAGTAGAGAATGGTTGTCACACGTTTACGTGTTGGCCTGCTCATATTGAGATGCGGGTGCCGGTATGCCCCGTAAGCCATTTGTTCTACTGTTTAGCGGACTGTGAGTATCCTCTAGAAGTCCGGGTGCGACAGCCATGTGGACATAATAATTTTGTTTCATTATGTATAAGTATTTTATTTCAATATAAATTGTGTTTCTCTCTTCAGGGAGTTAAATTTTTATCTCCTTTGTCAGACTTCCTCCTCTTATATTTTCAAAGGTGTTTACCGTTGTGTTCATCATCACCTTAGCGAAGTGAGCTATCCTTATGGTAGTAATTCTTTCTTTTTTTCATGCCTAGCTCACTATTTTATCATGTGACCACACCACTGGCCACATTTTCCGTTGTTCCAAGTGATAGCAAATTATCCCTTAAATTTTTTTCCTGTAGTCAAATGGTTTTATGATGACTTTCATCTATTCCACGTATATTAATTTTCTTGCTTCACTTAGTCAATACTTGTTTCATGGTTATTTTTTTATTTCACTAGTGATCACATTCTTTCTACTTTATTTAATATGAGGTTGTGTTTTCTTTATTGTTCCACTTATGGGGGGTATTTTTAGTAGCAGCCATGATTTTTTAATAGTCGCATTGGCACACGGGCTATTAGGAAAGCCTAAATACTCAACAATCCAAAAAAAAACTATTTTGTGTAGGCAATTTTTGATCCATGGTTTTTCTACTGCAGTGAAACCGGACCCGTTTATGGGTCGTCGGTGTTACTCCCACGGGAACAATTACCCCTAAACAGGAGAAGTCGTTCAGGGATGCCACCGTTGTCCTTGTTGGTTGCGTTCTGAGCGTGATTGGATATAAGTTAGTTAACGCATATTTACATATGCAGGTTGCCAAGGACTTTTCGGAGGCGCTCGAATCTAAATTCGGCGCAACCAATGTTGGCAGCGAGATGTACACTATAGAGCAGTTCTATAATTACATAAAATGGCCGAAACCGTTCTGTATTGGAGCAGCCTCATGAGATACAGTGCATCTCTAAGGACCTTGACCATTTTAAGTGCGGGGTGCATTATCGCCAAGCTACCTAATTCTTGGAGGAGCTTTGCTACCACTCTAAAATATCAGAGGCTTGAATTTTATCAGTAGAGGATGCCATCGGCCATCTGAGTGTTGAGCAGAATTCAATGGCAACGGACTCGCACGGAAAAGGGAACGAATGTACTTATGCGGCCAATATGGTATAGAGTAACTTCAACTTCCAGAAGAACAAGGCAAGGACCGGTGTCCAACAGAATACCGACTTCAAGAAGAAGGCTAACAAGACCTTCAAGAAGGATAAGAAGAAATATGACTGCTTCACTGGAACATTGGGCTGTAAAGTGCCCAAAAAAGTACAAGAAGTCAGGATAGGGTTCCAAGCTGTCAACATGATTGTGAGCAACAATGAGAATGGGGCTTCTGGGTACGGTAATTTTTTTACTCTATTTTTAGTTTGTGAGTCTACAGATTGGTGGATTAACACAGGTGCAAATATTCATGTGTGTGCTAACATCTCATTGTTTTCTTCTTATCAGGTCATAGGGAACAGGACTGTATTGATGGGGAACAACGCAAGTGCTTTTGTACTTGGTGTTGGCACGGTCGATCTGAATTTTACTTTGGAAAGGATCGTGCATCTCAAGAACATGCAACATGTCCACGCCATCAAGAAGAATCTCGTTAGTGGCTCCCTTCTAAGGGTTTAAATTGGTTTTTGAGTCTAATAAATTAGTTGTTATGAAATATGGACTGTTTGTTGGAAAAGGTTATAAGTGTGGAGGCATGTTCCTCTTTTTCCTTGCGGATTTCTGTAATAAAGTCGTGAAAAATATTCATTCGTGTGTTGAGGAAACAGAAGTTTGGCATTCACGTATTTGTCACAATTGTTTCATTTGCATGACGCGGTTAGCAAAATTATATTAAATTCCAAGTTTTACTTTAGCCAAAGGTTCTAAGTATCATTCGTGTGTGCAAGCAAAGCAACCTCGTAAGCCCCATAAGGCTGCGGAGAAGAGACACTTGGTGCCGTTAGAACTCATACATTCTGATCTTTGTGAGATGAATGGTATGTTGACTAAAGGTGGAAAGAGATACTTCATGATGTTAATAGATGATTCCACTAGATTTTTCTATGTATATATGTTAAACACTAAATATGAGGCTCTACACCACTATAAAATCTATAAGCCAGAAGTTGAGAATCAACTTGAAAAGAAAATTAAATGAATCCGGTCAGATCGTGGTGAAGAGTTTTTCTCTAATGAGTTTGATTATTTTTTGTGCGGAACATGGTATTATTCATGAGAGTACACCTCCCTATTCACCCCAGTCAAATGGGGTTGCCGAACAAAAAAATCATAGTCTAACAGATTTGGTTAACGCCATGTTAGATACATCGTGTTTATGCAAGGCATGGTGGGGGAGGCTATATTGACATCATGTAATGTACTGAATAAAGTTCCGACAAAAGACAATGAGATCACTCCCTATGAGCAATGGGGGAAGGAAAAAATGACACTCTCATACTAACGTAGTTGGGGCTGCTTGACGAAAGGCAATGTGCCGATCCCCAAAAAGCGTAAACTTGGACCAAATACCATGGATTGCGTTAATTTGGGCTACGCTAAGAATAGCGTTGGCTATAGATTTCTAGTAGTGAAAATTGAGGCATCTGACGTGAAGGTCGGTACTATTATGGAGTCAAAAGATGCTACATTCTTTAAGCATGTTTTTCCTATGAGAGATATGCAAAGCACTTCTAGACAGTATTCAGAGGAGACTCCTGAGCCTATCGTTCCTATGGAATATTAGGAACAAACACATGATGAAAATCCTAAGGAGGATGACAAGGAGACCCTTGGTAGGGGCAAGAGACAAAGGACTGCAAAGTTTTTTGGTGATGACTTCCTTGTGTATCTTGTGGATGATACTCCCACTTCTATTTCAAAAGCTTATGCATCTCCAGATGCTGACTACTGGAAAGAAGCGGTCTGTAACAAAATGGACTCCATCATGGCTAATGGAACATGGGAGATCACTGAATGTCCCTATGGTTGTAAACCATTAGGATGTAAGTGGGTGTTCAAAAAGAAGTTTAGGCACGATAGTATGATTGAAAAGTACAAGCCTAGGCTTGTGGCCAAAGGTTATTCCCGGAAAGAAGATGAAGATTTATTTGGTACTTATTCAATTGTGGCCATACTGGCCATCATTCGAGTATTACTCTTGTTGGCGGACTAGCATGGTCTTCTATCCATTAGATGTATGTTAAGACAGCTTTCCTGAATGGAGAGCTAGACGAGGAAATCTATATGCAACAGCCTGATGGCTTTGTGATATATGGTTAGGAAGAAAAGATGTATAAGTTACTGAAATCTTTATATGGCCTAAAACAAGCACCTAAGCTATGGCATGAGCAATTCAATAAAACTTTAACATATATTGGCTTTGTTGCTAAAGAAGCTGACAAAATGCGTATATTATCGCCATGGTAGGGACGAAGGAGTTATACTGTGCTTGTATGTTGATGATATACTGATATTTGGGACCAACCTCAAAGTAATCGAGGAGGTTAAGTCATTTCTATCTCAGAACTTTGAGATGAAGGATCTTGGTGTGGCTGGTGTTATTTTTGAACATCAAGTTGTTGAGAGACAATGAGGGTGGGATTACACTTGTTCAATCCCATTATGTTGAGAAGGTTTTGAGTCGTTTTGGATATTCGGACTGCAAAATTTCTCCAACACCATATGATCCTAGTGTGCAGATTCAAAAGTTCAAAGGCACAGCGAAGGACCAGTTGAGGTACTCTCAAGTAATTGGTTCACTCATGTACCTAGCAAGTGCTACGAGGCCTGACATCATGTTTGTTGTGTGCAAACTGAGTCGGTTTGTTTTCAATCCGGGTGATGTGTATTGGTATGTTGTTGAAAGAATAATGCGCTATCTGAAAGGTACTGTGAATCATGAACTTCACTATAGTGGATACCCTTCGGTACTTGTGTGCGAAGAAAGAGAGGAACCGTACACCTTGCGGTGGTCGGGTTTCGTGTTAATATATGTGTAGAAACATAACCCTACACGGGCCCGTACATGTGTTGTATTTATACTAGGAAGAGTACTACTCTTAGGCTAGTACAATACAAAGAACCAAAATACAAAGCTTAACAGCCCCCCTTAATCTAAACCTTTAGAAAGGTTTAGATTACGCTTAAACTCATCTAAATCTCTAACACCTAAGACCTTAGTAAAACCATCAGCAACTTGGTCTTTAGTGGATATGAATCTGATGTCCAGCAACTTCTCAGCAACACGCTCTCGAACAAAGTGATAATCAATCTCAATGTGTTTAGTTCTGGCATGAAAAATAGGATTAGCAGAAAGATATGTGGCACCAATGTTATCACACCAAAGACATGGTCGTTGAGAAATAGGAACTCCCAACTCTCGAACCAATGCTTCAACCCAGATCATTTCAGCTGTGGCATTTGCTAATGCCTTATATTCTGCTTCAGTACTAGAGTGTGAGACAGTTGCTTGTTTTCGAGCACTCCAGGAGATCAAATTTGGACCAAAGAAAAAAGCAAAACCACATGTGGATCGTCTATCATCAAGACATCCTGTCCAGTCTGCATCTGAAAATCCACTAAGAAGAGTGGAAGAGGATCTCTGAAAAGTGAGTCCTATATCAACTGTACCACTGATATAACGAAGAATTCGTTTAACTGCTGTCCAATGGCTTGTAGTTGGTGCATGTAAATACTGACACACTTTATTTACTGAGAATGACAAATCAGGACTTGTAAGTGTTAAATACTGTAGTGCACCAACCACACTTCTGTAATTTGTACTATCCTCAGAATTAAGAACTGTGCCATCTGTCAGAGATAATTTTTCTGTGGTTGATAAAGGTGTGGGACAAGTAGTACAATGTTGCATTCCAACTTTCTTTAACAAATCAACAACATATTTCTCTTGAGTCAAAATAATTCCATTAGCAGATCTCTTTACCTCAATGCCCAAGAAGAAATGCAAATCACCAAGATCTTTGAGTGCAAAATGTGTGCTAAGATTTTTAAGCAAGACTGTTGTAGCTTCATCAGAGGAACTAGCCACAATAATATCATCAACATAGATCAATATAAACATAGTAATACCTGACTGTTTATAAAGAAACAGAGATGTATCAGCCTCGGAGGGTATGAATCCATATTCTTGCAGTTTTGAACTCAACCTTGAATACCATGCACGTGGGGCTTGCTTTAGACCATAGAGAGATTTATCCAATTTGCAAATATGCTTAGGAAAACGAGGATCCTCAAAACCAGGAGGTTGTTGCATATATACTTCCTCCTCCAGAACGCCATGAAGAAATGCGTTCTTAACATCTAGTTGTCGTAGGCTCCATCCCTGAGACACAGAAATAGCAAGAACAAGACGAACAGTAGCAATTTTAACTACTGGACTAAATGTGTCCTCGTAATCAATACCATACCTTTGTTTAAAACCCTTAGCAACCAAACGTGCTTTGTACCTCTGAATAGTGCCATCAGCATGTCTCTTGATGCGATAAACCCATTTTCAACCAATCAGATTTTTGTTTGGACTGGAAGGTACTAAGTGCCATGTTTTATTTTCCATCAAAGCCTTGTACTCTTCATCCATTGCCTGCTTCCACTTCTTATCCTCCAATGCTTCTGAAAGACCACTGGGTTCACCTGTGGACGTATACAAACTGTACCGAACGGTGCTGCCCGTCCATTTATTTTTATATGGGATAGTGCCATCTGTCCATTTGCGGGGTTTTTGTATGCCTTTTTGTAGACGAGTGCACGTAGTAATTGGTTCAGCCACAGAAGATCCAGCAGTAATTGGTTCAGCCACAGAAGATCCAGGCGTACTGTCGGAATCATTCTCCTCATCATTGGGGACAGAGGCATCGGAATCATGTTCCTCATCATTGGAGGCAGAGGTCGCTTCCGTGTCCATGTGCTGGTGGTGGTCCCCGTGTCGGGAAGCAGCAGAATGTCCTGCGCCCGAGGCAGGCGAGGGAGTGGAGCGTGCTCCTCGCTCGCTGTCACCACGTGGGTGGGGCCCGGCGCTGTCGGCCATGCGGGAGGAAGACGGCGTGGCGGGAGTTGACTGGTGCGGAGAGGCGGAAGTGCTTGGTGGATCCGAGGTTGATGCGCGCGCGGAGAACGAGGCTGATTGACTGGGAGATGAATCTGCGTCAGGTGAATCTTCCTCGACAGATGTGCTGGACGTTTCTTGCTCATTTTCAGCATTTTCTTCACCGTTTGAGCTGTGATTTTTAGAGGAATCTGCAGAAATATTGCTAGAAGCTGCAAGAGGCTCATCAACACGCATTAGAGCATCAGTAACAGGGACAATATGCAATTGATCATCAACATGTAAACCCTCACTAGAAGACAATGGAGAGACTAATTCTTCTGGTAATAGAAGAATTTCAGCACGGAGTCTAGCACCCGCATTTGGATGTAATGCTTTGAAGGGGAATATGTTCTCATCAAATACAACATCTCATGAAATATAGACACGTCCAGTGGATATATCAAGACATTTCACTCCCTTTTGTCGAGGACTATAACCCAGAAAAACACACTGTTTTGAACGAAAAGAGAGTTTACGTGTGTTGTAGGGGCGAAGGTTAGGCCAACATGCACAGCCAAAAATACGAAGGGCATCATAGTTTGGTTTGACTTTGAGGAGTTTTTCTACAGGAGACTCATGGTTTAAGACTTTGGTACGAAGTAGGTTTATAAGAAAGGTGGCAGTAAGGAAAGCCTCATCCCAAAATTTTAAGGGCATGGAGGCATTGGCAAGAAAAGCAAGACCAACCTCAACAATATGTCTATGTTTACGCTCAGCAGAACCATTTTGTTGATGGGCATGTGGACAAGATACATGATGTGTGATGCCAACCTTTTGGAAGAAACCATGAAGTTTTCATACTCACCACCCCCAATCAGTTTGCATGGTGATAATTTTGCGATCAAATTTTCGTTCAACAAGTTATTGAAAATTGAGAAAAACTTGATACACTTCATGTCTATTTTTAGCAAATAAATCCAAGTAAACTTGCTATAGTCATCAATAAACCTTACATAATATTGATGTTTGCCAACAGAGGCTGGAGCTGGGCCCCATACATCAGAAAACACTTGTTCCAAAGGAACAGTGGAAACACTAGTAGATGTAGGATAGGGTAATCGATGACTTTTTGCCTGTTGACAAGGATCACACACATAGGGATTTATTTCTGGAGAATGCGAGAGATTATTTTTCCTAATAATTTGTTGAACAATGAAAGAAGATGGATGCCCTAATCGACGATGCCATGTGGATGAAGACGGCTTTATGGTGATGAAAGCATGCTTGTGGGACTCGGCGGCGATGGGAACAAGAGGGTATAAGCCGCCATGACATGGGCCTCCAAACAGAATTTCCTGAGTTGCCTGATCCTTGATCAAAAAGAAGAAAGGGTGAAATTCAACAAATGCATTATTATCAAGGGCAATTTTGTGAGCTGACAAGAGATTTTTGGTGGAACTAGGGACATGCAAGATATTTCGCAAGTGTAAGGAACTATGAGGGGTATGTAATGTTGAATGACCAATGTGTTGTATTGTCATACGTGTGCCACTAGCATTGTGGACTTGATCGCGACCCCTGTAATCATCCCGAGTGTGCAGCTTATTCAGTTCTCCTGTGATATGATCAGTAGCCCCAGTGTCCATATACCAGTTTGTGTCCACGCCATAAGCAGCCTTCTCATTGCGATTGTCATTGCGATTATCATTACGAGTGTTGTCCTGATTGTTGTTCCTTCGAGCCTCATAACACCATTAGCAGTCACTCGCAGGATGATCATATTTCTTGCAGATTTGACAATCAGTATCCACAAACGGTGTAGGAGTTCGTCCACGACCACGACCACCCCTAGGTGCACCACGGTCATCACGAGGACGCCCACGGTCATCTCTATAATAGCCACCGCCACCATCACGACGCATCTCACGATCATCGCGCCTATAGTAATCACGACGGTGTTGACCGCCACCATCATCACAGCGATCTCTATACTGGCCACCACTGTCACGACGGTATCCATTGTCATCACGGTATCCACCATTGTTTCGGTATCCACCCTGCTGCTGATGACCATATCCTCCCTGCTGCTGTCCGTATCCACCCTGCTGCTGGCCGTATCCACCCTGCTGCTGCCTGTAATCATCCCGGCGATAACCACCACTCATGCGTGCATCGGCGTTTGCTGATGACTGAAACACTAAGCCATTCTGCCCAGTTTCAGACAAAGAGGATTTCCTGTACTCATACGCCTGCAGCTGTGCACGCATGTCTGTCAAGGTTGTGCTAGGAACTGCATTTATCGAGGCAACAAAAGGAGTATATTCGTTGTCCAACCCTGCTAGGATATATCCTTTCAACTCATCCGAGTCTACAATTTTCCCTGCTGCTGCTAATTCAGAAACGAAACCACGCATCTTGGCTATGTATTGTGCCGCGGTCATAGTAGCCTTCTTGGTGTTGCTCAGCGCACCACGCAGCATGTTGATCCATGCACGAGACTGGGAGCTTCAACTGCAGACCAGACTTCGTGCGAGTGCTCGAGACCAATTACCTGTGCAAGGATATCAGGGCCAAGTCCCTTAACAAGGAAGCTTAGCAGAGTTTGATCACGTGCGAGCCAAATGTCATAAGCAGGGTTCGGGACTTGAAATTTCTTGTGTTCATCGTCTTCCTTCTCGAGGGTTTTAGGAGGGGCGAGATCGGAGCCATTGAGGAGGTCCATAACCTGCGCGCCGCGAACTGCAGGAAGGATCTGAGCCTTCCAAAACAGATGGTTGTCGTTGTTGAGTTTCTCCGTCGGAGGCGATCCAAGAGTAGAGGCAAGACTTGTCGCAGCTGTCGACAAAGAGGCCATCAGATCGGACTAGGGTTTGCTTGTTGTAGTCGTGTTGAGGTTTTGGGAGAGGAGGTTGTCTCTCGATCGGTTAATCGTCGGGTTTTTGGGTGTGGGTGTTTGATGCTTTCTAGGTTTCTTCTCAGGTCCTTCACCGGTGATCACCGGCGGGTTGTTTCTCTGCGATCTCGCTCGAGATCGGATCTAGTCGGCGGAGCCTCGCTCTGATACCATGTGCGAAGAAAGAGAGGAACCGTACCCCTTGCGGTGGCCAGGTTTCGTGTTAATATATGTGTAGAAACATAATCCTACACGGGCCCGTACATGTGTTGTATTTATACTAGGAAGAGTACTACTCTTAGGCTAGTACAATACGAAGAACCAAAATACAAAGCTTAACAACTTGAAGGGTATTATGATGCAAATTGGATCTCCGATGTTGATGAGATGAAAACCACAACGGGGCATGTGTTAACTCTTGGAGGTGATGCCGTTTCATGGATGTCTAGCAAGCAAACGATTTTAACGAGATCGACAATGGAACCAGAATCAAGAGCATTAGACACATCTTGTGTCGAAACAGGATGGCTTCTAGATTGTTTGATGGACTTGCTTGTGATTGAAAAATCAGTACCGGCTATCCTTATGAAATATGACAATCAAAAAGTGATTGTCAAGGTGACGAGTTCAAAGGACAATGCACAGTCCACAAAACACATAAGAATGGGATTAAAAGATGTCAGACATTTAATAAACTCTGAAGTGATAGCGGTGGATTATATCCAGTCCGCTTTGCCGGGCTAGCTCTGCCACTACCAGTAACTGGGCAGAGTAGAGCAACGGGTCATTTAGAACCTAGGTGTTCCATCTGACTGTTTTCATGCCTAGTAGTTTAGGGCTTGGTCTATGTAAGGACGTGGAACAAAATGTTGATGAGGATGTTACCTGGTTGTCGTTTTGTTTGATCTATTATTCCGAATTTTCTCTATTTAACATGCCAGTACTCCTGCTTGCTTGGTAGAGCCGACTGCTTACCCCTTGGTGTTTTTTCTTTGTAACATTGATTGTGTTGTACCTACTGATTTGTCTGCCTCATGTTTGGGAGACATGTCAAGATATTTGATTACTTATCTTTTGGCCCCTTAACATGGTCGTCTTGTTCATTTCTTTATCAGATCGTAAGGCTGAAAGAGTTTCGAACTTTCAAGGACAAGTCCAGTGCCATTAATCGTGGTACTGGTGTCAGTAAGGACCTTAGTGAGATGATCTCGCGCCATCACCACCCTGGTCAAAAATTGGCTGTTGGAAAACGTGAATATAAAAGAATCATCAAAACGAGCTTGGTTAGTGTAAAGCTCCCTTGTTTGCTTATGCTTGTCGAAAACTTTGAACATCTATTTTTCCGCCACTTGTTTCAGGCGGATGTGCCTTGCCTCTTCGATAGAACTGTGAAGGAGGTGATGTGGGGTCTGAAGAATCTCATGCATAGTTTAGTTCCCCAAGAAGAAGTGAAGCTGACGAAGGAGGACTGCCTGCCAATGTGTCGGGGAATAAAAAAAAATCCTGGATCGTTATGGTTTTGATGTCAAACCGGATATGGTTAGTTCACAAGCTATTACCGATAGTTTGTGCAGTGTGTACTTAACTGGCCCTGCCCAAAGCTCTTGGTGCAATAGGTAGAACCTTCTCTTTTTTCTTCTTTTAGTGACAAGACAGTATTCTTTTTGTACCAAGGTTAATGAGAAGGTTGTTGAGATGGTATGCATGTTGTTTGATGCTGACTTGATTGAGAAGAAACATTCAGAATCCGTGCACTGGGCTGCTGACAAGCTGAAGGACGTGTCTGGCATTAACTCGGAAAGCTGGGACACGATGAAGATCGCCAAGGCTCTGAAATTCATGTTTGAACCTTTAGAATCAACTGAAGATGAAATAGAGGTAACGTTTTGTAAATGCTTAATATTTTATTGGAAATTTGTCATTCATGTGACGGACATTTATCTTTCAGATGTTTACTAGAGAGGAGTTGATAAAGTTTGTGGTGGATTCAGATAAATATGATGACCTGATTCGTCGAGACGTTATCCTGAAGACCAACAATGAACTTGTGGAGATGCGTGCTCTTAAGAGAGAAGCCCTGGAAGTATTGGGCAATTTGCTTAGCTAGCTGAAGAAAGGATGTGAGGAGAAGCCGATCCTCTATATCCTATTTATTTTTAACTAGTGTGTAGAAAAAAGTGGATTGGAAACTTGATCCTGGTTTGTCTTAGGAGTCCTCCTAATCACCAATAAATCGACAATGCAGAAATATTACGAGATAAATCAACAAAACAAAAACCCCCCATTTCTGTGATTTTCTTTCTTATATGGACCATACCTTCCGCTCTCTCAGAATGTCAAAAAGAGAGAGAAAACTCTCAGGAAGATGAACAACAAACTAAAGAGAAAGACCAGGAATAGGGGAGAAAGATACGATCCAAGTTATAGCACCCTCGAGGCGTGCAAACTAGCTCGCTCTCCTAAGTGGTAAGATAAGAAACGAAAAGAACATCAACTAGAATTGATAATAATTAAACAAACTACAAGGTGAAACTATGTGCATTTCGGTAAACTAAGCTAGCCGAGACTGGGAGGTGATGAAGGTGTGGAACAGTATGCATTGCATTCATGTACTACAGTAGCTACATAAAAGGTCCCCCTTGTTCTCTGCATTCAAGTATGCAACCAAAGTAGCTAGATAAAGGTCTCCTTATCTCAAAACAGCGATGTGCACTGATACAGCGGTATACAACAGTCACAGCGACAGTCACTTTGCTTGCTAAACACACACCAATCATCGTGAGATCCAAGAACACAAACTCTGGCCAGGTTACAGCCAAACAGTCAAATGGGCAAATAACATTTGATTCAGTTCACTGTCAAAAGCATGTACCTTTGCCAAACACAGTCGATTTCTCCTTAAGTTCAGCATACCTGGGATGTTCTATGCCACGCACTTGCGTAGCAGGTACAAAGATTGGCAGGCATACAAGTACATAGTCATACTACACACCAACCATTGCCAGACCATATTACAACTAAACAGAACCAAAAGCACCCTACTACAGGCAAACTTAGTAGTTATCAACCATCGAGTTGCATCACAAACATCACCAGCCTCTCTCTTCTTACAACACTGCCAGATCTCCAGCATTCGCACCAGCACTACTCTGACCATGGTGACTCTTCAATTGAGCTTGTAGCACAGCCTTGTTCCAGCATCTCCTTCTCAGGCCCTTTTTCAACACCTGCCCAATACCTCAAATTAAGTGTGTTCAAAATGTAGATATTCAAGGGCTTCACGTTGAGATAAACAAAGAAACAAGAAGGAGAACACATGAAAAAGCAGAGGCTGAGATAAAATACAGCAGATTAAAACAAAGAAGGTACAGTAGATGGCGAATCAACACTCAGGTTTAGCATTTGTAGTTTGCAATACAAAACCATAGCCAGACAGCAAAAACAAGAAGTCACAGAAAAATGGTAGCTTCACGTTGCAGTACTCATAAATTTCTAACTTAAGTCAGCGAAGAAAACAAAAGGGTATCAGCAGAGACAAAAAAAAAGCTAGGTGTGTCCTCTGCCATCCCAGAAAAATGATTACTTGCATTGGCCATTTGAATTGAGACGACAGAGACAGGGAAGGAGTTGAAGCTGTCAAAAGATAACATGGGTGCGCTGTTACTAATTTATCTTGAGAAGCTGATTTCAAATCAAATGGTTTCTGACCACAAGCTGGCAAGCAGTTTTTGCTATGTGAATGCCAAATCCATTGAGCATTTCGATTTATTTATTTTGGAACAGTACTTCGAGAAATCAATCAAGCTCAGCACTTTAATTTTGCTAAACATCATATATTGATATACAGGACATGCATTAGTTCTAATAATTGCTAAGCCTCTTATTTCCAACCATATCAGTAATGCAGATTTACTTGAAACCAACATCATGAGATAAATCTATAGGTGTAATGATGACCAAAAATAGTTTATTCTGCCTCCTTATATCTATCAAAATAAAAGCAGACAATATAAGTCCTACTTGACAGGAACAAATGTTTCCAAGGAGGAACAATCCATAAATGAACTGGATTTGAACTTGCATTCTTTCTCCACGTATTGAATATCTCAAAATTAAGTGCATTCGAATTGTAGATATTCAAGAGCTTGTCAGCAAAAGGAAAAAAAATGTAGTGCTTAGTATCAGGCAACACTCAGTAACCTGCTTAGAGGAAAAGCGCGGCAACAACAGCTAAGATAAACAAAGAAACTAGAAAAGAACACGGAAAGAAGAAAAGGCTGAGATAAAATACACGGGATTACAGCAAAGCACGTACAATAAATGGAGAATCAACACTCAAGTTTAGTACTACCTCCAGTCCGTAAACACTGTCGCTAGAAAATAGCGTGACCAGTACAAGTAGTATGCACTCCCTCCGACAATTTTTCCGGATCGGAGGGAGTATATGTAGTTTGCAATACAGATCAATAGACAGACAGTCAAGAAAATAAGTCGCAGAAAAATGGTAGCTTCACGTTGCAGTACTTCATAAATTTCTAACTTTAAGTCACCGGAACGAAAACAAAGAATATGTCAGTAGTGACAATAAACAAACTTCGTGCATCCTCTGCCATCCCATAAAAATGATTGCTTGCATTAGCCATTTTATTTGAACAACATGATAGAGAAAGGCGAGAAGCTCAATCTTTCAAAAGATAACATGGGTGCCCTGTTACTGATATATCTTGAGAGCTGATATCAAATCAAATGGTTTCTGACCACAAGTTGGCAAGCAGTTTTTGCTATGTGAATGCCAAGTCTATTGAGCAATTTATTTAACTTGGAACAGTACTACGAAAAAACAATCAGGCTCACCATTTCATTTTGCTAGCATCATATATTGATATAAACATGCATTGGTTGTAGTAATGGCTAAGCCTCTTATTTCAAGCCATAACAGTTATGCAGATTTACTTGAAACCAATATCTTGAGATAAATCTATAGGTGCAAAGTTGACCAGAAATATTTTTTTAGACTCTTTATATCTATCAAAAAAAGTAGACAGTATAAGGTGTGTTTGGCTGGAGTCAATGATTCGAAGGTAAAACATAACTGAACTGGATTTGAACTCATATTCCTCACCATCAGATTCAGTGCTGAATATTAAAAACATTCAAAATAGTAATTGTGATATAGTGTTCTTATGATCCACGAGGTCTTCAGAGTGCTTCTCATAGTGTTCAAAATCCTTTCTTTTACTTTCCTAATTACCTTAAAATGGGAACATATAACGAAACATATCACAATTATATTTCTGAGCTTGATTAGCCTTTTCAAAAGAAGAGAAAAACTAACTACCATAACATCGTGTAAAGAAAACCACAGGTGCCAATACTGAACTGTGGAATGTGTGATTAAAAGTAGAAAACTTGGCAGCTTACCACATGATATTGTTTGTGACGACAACAGTGCTGGGGGGAAGTTCCTATAGGCGTGCAGCTTAGTAAAGGTAGACCCCAAAGCGCACACCTTCTCAAACTGGAAAGTTTCAATGTCCAGCGTGAAACAGCCTGGCTCGAGCAGTGAGCTTTGCCTATAATGCAGGAGCAAGTATTTGTCCATATTGCACATCAAACGGGCGCAAGAACCAAGTGAGATTGTCTTCACCTTCTGCCACTGGCTCCCACTGTCGTTTTTCCTAATGAAACAGATGAGGTCACATTCGGTATCTGCTAGCAGAAACATCCCAGGCCTGCCTTCCCCTGCCTCCACCATGGCAAAATCAGAAAAACTGTTGGCTTCCTGTGGTGGCTCAGCAATGGAGAACTCCATTGTTTCGGTATCGAGCACTAGTAATTTATTTTCTTCGCTATTAGCTGTCAGCCAGTAGAAGCAGCCATACACATACTGGCGAAAGTAGAAGAGAGTCGCCGCTGTCAATGCTGGCAAGCCATCAGACAAATCGCTCCAACACCGGGATGGAAGAGCTAGCCATTGTCCTGTGTTGGAAGAGAAGACAAAGGCGACTAGCCCAGTTTTGCCCTGCGCCATATAGATCGCTCTGAATGATGTCTCGTCTGCCTCCACGCCGCAGCCAGGAGGGACGAGGAAGATCTCGATATGGAGCAAAGCTGTTAGGTCGTAAGCAAGTGGGGGAAGCAGGAGGTATCGCCGGTGCAAGGGATCGCACACCACCGCCTCTGGGAAGACGGCAGCAGAGGACGACCACCTGGTGAGGACGACGCGGCCATCGCGGATGTCCCGTAGGACCCAGTGGCTGGCGGGGGCGGGGAGGAATGAGAAGGAGAAGTCGGCGGCCCAACCAACACCACTGGCTGCAGATGCGGAGGGGTGCGGTGCAATGGCGGGGTAGAAGGCTTTGGGTCGCTCGAGGAAGCCGAGCAGGGGCGGGGCGTGGAGCTTGCGGTACCGACGAAGGAAGGAGCGGTGGGCGGCGACGCGTCGGAATGAGACACAGGCAGCGGAGGCGCGGACGAGGTCGGCAGGGGTGGGCAGCCGGAGCAGGATTTCCCCCAGGAGCTCGTCGGGGATCGGCAGCGAGGACATTTCGCGGCATCGGCGCGTCTGGCGGTCCTCCTCCGCGCCGCCGGCCATTCCGCCGCCGGAATCTAGTTCAGCTCGTGAACCCTAGCACTAACACGGGTGAGAGTGAGTGTGAGATTTGGGGGGAGAAGGAGGACACATCTTAACCCAACGGAGGTGCAATCCTGTCCCTTGCTTACAAATCTAGCGGCCGGAATCTGTCAGGTGAGATTAACTTCATGGGACAGGACAGCTGCTGGTTGAGATAAGATTAGCTTCAAGCTTCTTTGCTCTCTAAAAAACAGATTCACAAACTCCTGGCCCATGAGTTAAATGAGAATTAGTCTCCTCTTCACGGACATTTCCAGGAATCTCACTTATTCACGTTGTAGGACTCGAAATGTGTTGTATTTTAGTAATGGTATGAGATTACACCGTTACTGTAAATGGAACAGATAAAAGCTGATCTTGTTTGTTTCGTGAGGGAACGGTAACAGAAAACGGTTTGCACAAAATTGTCCAAGAACACAGCAGATCTGATCGGCAACCGCTCCCGATTTTACGCGGCCATTGGTTGTCTTGCTGCCTAGAACGCTGGAGGAAACGTGGCCAGGCTCGGCTTGTCGCGACGGTTCTTCCACCTGCCGACGGAGGCGAAGCAGGAGTACACTACAGCAACATGGTCGACGCCGACGACGGTGGCCGCAAGTTCCAGCCTGAGGGCTACAGCATCGACCGCGGGAACACCGACGAGCAGGCCCTCGACTAGTGCGACCGCCTCTACCTACAGGTCCTGCCGGAGGACGAGCAGTAGCTCAGCTACTGGCCCACCCGCCGGACCTCGGCGAGCTACTGCACGAGTTCAACCTGGAGAGCGAGAAGCTGGCGAGGCTCGTGCTCGCGGCCATGGCGAGGAGCCTCCTGCTCGACGAGCACGTCGGCGGCCTCCAGGTTCCAAGGATGGCGTGGCTGGATCGATATGCCCATGCTCGGCGGCGGCCACCACCAGCCGCTGGTCGTCGGAGCCAGATCGGAAAATGCATTGTCGGAGCTGTGACCGTGCTTCTCCGGCGGCGCACTACTCGAAACAGAGGGAAAATCGAGGAGGGGGATCGGAGACTGCACTGCCGGAGTTGCGACGAGTCGACGACCACATGACTCCACGAAGAAGAAGGGGCGTAGTCGAGGAGCGGGTGGGGTCGGGCTGGACGGTTCCTTCGAGCGTATAAGGTAACGCGATCTCATTGCGGTGGGGGTGGACAGAATCAGATTTGACTTTGGTCGTAATCTGTTTACGTGGTATCTGTTACCGAGCTAGGATAACCAAACTCGTTTAAAGGAATATGTTAGCGGTGGGATAACGGGAAAAAAACTCGAACCAAACACGTCCTCGGTCTCTCACTGGCAGAAATCCTTATAGGGAAAATCCGGGTCCAACACCCAAGACTGCTGATGGAACATCCAATGCTGCTGCGAGATATTGCTACCGAGACATTTCTTTAGGTATTTATTGTTCTTGCTTATGGATTCTACTGCTTATAGTCCTACTAAGCTATCCACTTTATTGTTTTAAAAAGAGGAAATAATGATAACTACAAACATTGCAGCATCTTTGTGTTTTGGACCAATTCGGTCTCACAAGTGGCCAGCGAATCTCTACTCATCCAGTAAAGGAAGCTCAAGATCGATTTTCTGCGTTTTTTCTTGATGGACTAGTGAAGCTGATATTTCGATTGTTTTTTTATTGTTAAGGAAAGCAACACGATACAAAACATAGATTAACAACAAAACCCAACTGAAGCAGAAAAGAAGTGTGCAACCTTGTGGCTATATATGCAAGTCCAGTTTTAACGATCCATGGTATTTCTCCTTTGGTATCCAGATACTACCATTACTACTCTCTCCAAATATATACTTGTGCATAAACTTAACACAATTACTACTCTCTCCACCTTATCTGGCACACAAACGCACCAATCATCGGCGCATCAGGATCAAGGCACACAAAATTGACTCCACGTTAATTCTAGACGATCGACCAAACAGAGCAAGAAGAACCAAATCTCTCGCAACCTGTCAAGGAGCAGCACACCCTCAATCAACATTATGCATAACATCTGCATCTACAGGCTCTTCAGCTCGCACCACCTCTAAGGCTTGTTTCAGCATCTCCTTCTCAACACCTTCCTAAGAACCTGCATGATATATCAAATTGGGCGTGTTTGGTTGCAAACTAGCAAAAATGGCCATTTGTATTTGTGGCCCAGTTGGCCCTGCCTTTGAAAAAACGAGGTCTGAACCATGTTGTGCAGCCCGTTTGGTTGCCAACAATGTCTCAGCCAGACCCATTTGGCTGGGAACAAAATTCAGTGCACAACATGTTTGGTTGCCTAAATGTTGTGTTTAGGGGCATAAACCACTATGTTTGGTTGCACAATTTGTTCTCGTTATAGTTACCTCGCATCCCTAGTGGTGAGCTTACTAGCCCAAAGATGTTCACATAAGATCATACATACCTAAGAGAACCACAAATAGACAATGACGACGAACATGAGGGCGATTATGAAGTCTTTGATGCTGCCACACCCGATCAGACATGCACCTTTGCCGTGTCCGATCTTAGTTGCGCCTTTGTTGGTCTCAAGAAGTAGGGGGGTCTCTTCTAGTATCGACATGGAGTAAGCTGCTTCTTCCTCGGTCAGAGTCTCGAACCTTTTGCAGCAGTTGTCGAGGAAATTCTCCACCTGAGTGGAGCAAGAACTCCAGGAGGTGTAGATTCCTAGAACCCGGCCTCTAAACACCACGTACAACTACAACACAGAAGATAAGATTACAAAGTGCAATACTAGCAACATAAGATCACAAGGGAGAAATGCAACATAAAGAAAGCATGCATTGATGATCATATACCTAATGCACTACTAGCGGCACAAATTTTAGCTGCCTAGGTATGGTGTCAACCTAGCACCACATCAAAAGAGGGTGTAATACTACCATCACAAGTCCATCCAGTGAGGGGTCAGTTGTTGAACCTCGTCAAGTACCCAAAATATACAGGCCGTAAGAATTTTTGTTGTCCTAGCTATGCAAAATATACATCATATCGTCATGCTCATCATCATCATCAAGCATGCCTCCCAGCACCACCACCACCACCCCAGGTGATCGAGCACTACACGTAGTAGTGCTTGGTCAGGAAGGTGTGGATCCAGAGCTTCTGATGGTCCTCGGCCATCTTCACAAAGCCATGACATTAGGCCTTGTTGTCGAGGAGGTGGCTGAAAGTAAGCATCTTGGCGGCGTCACTGTATCCAGACGTGGTCATCACAACCTCGTAGAGGCTGGGGTACACGTCCACAGGCACGCTCTCCCTGATGGCACTGACCACCTATCGGATGGCCTCGGTCATGCTGGTGAAGATGAGGACCTCCTCATCAACCAAGGCACCCATCGTCCTCTCCCCCCTCCCCACCACCGCCTCAGCTGGCTTCGGTGCAGTAGCGTTGGCAGTGTCGTGATGGGTCTCACCGGCTGCTTCGGCATTGATAGTCTCGGACTTCTGTGTGTCAGGCTCATCAGGGCTACCTAGAGGCTCGCTGGATCCCATGTCATGCCTTCCAGTTGCAAGGCCGAAAGAGAAGATGCTTCACTACTCACAGAGAAAACTAGAGAGAAGAGTGGCTACTCGGCTGAAGGCCTGTACTGTACTGTGGCTACTCGGTAAACACCCATATAAAGAGAGAGGCAGGAGTAGGGGTGTTACCTCCACACGAGGGCCCCGAACCTAGGTAAGATCTTGTTGTTTGCAGTGTTTGTGACTTACCACACGCGGCTACTCGCCGTGTGATCCCTCCCCGAGCACCTCCAGCGTCCATCGGCCCCAACTTTAGCCATCCCATGGCATCTGTCGTGATACCACCACGACAGTTGGCGCCCACCGTGGGGCACACAGCGGCGCTGGCTGGAGTCCATGTTCGGACGGGACTCGTTTCTGCTACTGGGGAGCGTGTGGTCTGTGGCCTTGTCCACAGATTCGGCTCCTTCGACTTCGTCACCGACAACGCCGGAGATTTCAGCGGGAGGCCCATGCCGGCAAGTGGCTCGGTGCTCTCCTTCGGCTCGCACCTCGTCTACGTCGCCACCGCCGTCATCCGCGAGTTCCCAGAGGAGGTGCTGGTCGCGGAGGATCCTCCTGCTGTGCTCGCTACCCGCGGAAGGCCGATGGGCTGCTCCGCGGACAGCGTGGAGGTGATGATGACCGGCCCGGCTACCGATGCCGGGAAGGGCGCGGCTGCTGCCGCGGGAGTCATCGAGGATCTTGCAGGCCCGAGTGCTGGCCAGAGGGTCCACAAGCCCTACGAGAAGGACTCCAACATCCCTCTCTCCATGACACCGACAATACCGGCATCCGCCGTGTGGATGGGCATGCCGCCTCCCACCGAGCTTGAGCTCTTGACCATGAGGGCGCAGCTCGACCGGCAGCGTCAGGAGCTGCTAGCTGAGCACCTGGAGTTGGAGAAGGTTAGGCTTGAGCTTAGCCTAGACCAGAACGAGTACAACAAGGCCCATGGCTTTACTCCTGTTGTTAGGAAGCCTAGCAAAGTAGGCGCTACTCGTCGCAACTTACGCGCCGAGATGGCGACCGTTCGTGAGGCTCCTAGCCAGTCTGCCACCGTAAACACCACTACCAGGCTCAGATACAGCACCCCCGCCAAAACACTTAGAGCTGCAGAGGCTGTAGCTGCTGAGTTGCCAAATCTTGCCGGCGACGCGCGCGCTAGGCAGCAGGAGAGGCTCAATGAGCTAGTGCTAGAAGCTGCTAGGCAGAATGAGGAGTTCCGGAAAGCCAATCCGGGTGCTGATGCTTCTCAGATTGTGCACTCGCGTGCCGCGAGATCTCATGACCAAGCGTCATCACTGCTTCCCAACCGCGAGAGGGACCAGAGTGTGCACTCTGGGAAGAGTAGACAGATGCAGGTGTACGACCCTGCTCTCGCCGCAAAACAGCGCGCTGTGCCACGAGAGTCCGGTCAGAAACACACTACTGCAGGAGCAGGCTATCAAGCCCATAAAGCTCACAGCAAGGGGCAAGACGGAGACAACGCGGGGCCTTCTCGGTGTCCTGCTGCTCAGCCTACTCGGCAGAGGACGCAGCAGCCTGCTGCAGCACAGCCGCGTGCGGCTGCGCCAGCAGCCAACCCTGTGGTGCAACCCGCTGTTGTGAAGGAGAACAGGTATGATGATGGCTACTCGGCGGTGGGGCTAGCCGGCTATGCTGACCCAAGGAATGTTGCTGACCGTCTGGGTGACCGCATGTTGGAGCCCAGTGATGCAAGGTTCAAGCTGGACCGGATTAATCTGTCCGCGCAACTCGAGAACAAGGGGCCGCCTGGCCCAGAATGATTTGGCCCTCGTATCATGAACGAGCCGTCCGTGAACCACTTCCAGCTGGCCAGGGGGACCAAGTGTTACAATGGCAGCACCAAGCCAGAGGACTGGTTGAGTGACTACGTCACAGCCGTGCACATTGCAGGCGGCAACCGGATATGGGCTGTGCGGTATATTCCGCAGATGCTATAGGGTCCAGCTCGGACGTGGCTCAAGAACCTGCCCAAGGACAGTATCAATTGCTGGCTGGACTTCTCGGAGGCCTTCATCAGC
Source organism: Alopecurus myosuroides (assembly GCA_028641055.1). Lineage (NCBI taxonomy): Eukaryota > Viridiplantae > Streptophyta > Magnoliopsida > Poales > Poaceae > Alopecurus > Alopecurus myosuroides. Next base: position 447,767,297 of record CM054058.1, on the reverse strand, counting down.
AACTTCACCAACACATACAAGAGGCCGAATAGGCCGCAGCAGTTGTCCGCTTGCAAGCAGCGGGAAGATGAGACCGACCGCGAGTATCTTACTCGGTGGAGCACCTTGAGGAACACCTGTGAAGGTGTGAATGAGGCCCAGGCCATCACTTGGTTTGCGCAGGGCTGCAGGCATGGCAGCATGTTGTGGCAGAAGCTGCAGCGCGAGATGCCGAGTACTCTCGCTGAGACCATCAAGATCGCGGACATGTATGCACTCGGCGATCCAACTCAGCCTCTGATGGACTCCCCTGAGCCGAGAAGGAACTACAACAGCAACAAGCGCAATGATTTCCGCAACAAGCGCAGGGGTGACCGGATTGATACTCGGTATGATCACGAGGAGGTGAATGATGTGACTACGGCTGCTGGGAGTAGCCAAAGGCAAAAAACTGCTGGAGCCCAGTACGGGCAAAACCAGAATCAGGGCCAAGGCATCAAGAAGCCGTACAATGCTCCCCAGCAGGGTAGCGACAACCCGGATCCCGCTCCGAACTTTGTCTTTGGGAGCATGAGGGATGGGCCGTGCAGCTTCCATACTCGGCATCCGGCCAGGCCAGCCAACCACACTACTCGGCAGTGCAGCTGGTGGGAGCAGATCAAGAATGAGGGCCTGCCCCCTCCTCCTCCTCTGCCAGCTGCGAATGCCAATGTGCAGCCAGCTCGGGCACCTGCTCCCCGGCCTGCAGCCTTCCCGAGAAGAGAGAACGTGAACCAGGTGGATTTAGGAGCCAACCGCCACTTCAACAACGACGGCTACCGCAACTACAACAACAACGACCGCAACCGCAACTTCTAAACCCGCAACAACAACAGGAACAACAACAACAACAACAACCAAGGTAACAACAACAACGGCAACAATGGTGGTGGAGACCGCAACCAATACCAGGAACACCACGAGAGCTACATGATCTTCACCTCCGAGCCCGCCGACAAGCAGTCTCTGCACATGCACGCAATGGAGGTCAATGCTGTGATTCCTGCTGTGCCCCACTACCTGCACTGGTGCAACCAAGAGATCACATGGTCCAGAGCTGATCATCCTACGGTGATGCCCAACCCAGGTAGCTATGCTTTGGTGGTGGATCCCACCTTCTTGGGCGCTCAGAAGAATGTCAGGTTCAGCAAGGTCCTGGTTGACAACGGCAGCAGCATCAACATTGTGTACAGAGACACACTTGAGAAGCTCGGGATGGCCGAGAACATGTTGCTACCCAGCAGGACCACATTCCATGGCATTGTGCCGGGAGTGTCTTGTTCTCCAATCGGCCACGTCTGGATAGACGTCCTATTCGGCACCAGGGAGAACTGTCGCACTGAGAGCTAGGCATTCGAGGTGGTTGACCACCAGAGCCCATACCATGCCCTACTCGGTAGGCCTGCTCTCAGCAAGTTCATGGCTTCAACCCATGCTACGTACTTGAAGATGAAGATCCCTGGTCCCAATGGAGTGATCACCATCTCGGGTGACTACAAGAGGTCTATGGAGTGTGCCTCTGCTGGTTCCCAGCTGGCGGAATCCATGGTCATTGTTGCCGAGAAGAAGAGGATGTATGAGGTGGTGGCTATGGCGCAAGCAGCGCAAGGTGGTGCGCCTGGCATGCCGACTTCCCAGTACGGGACTGCGTCCCAGGAGACAAAGAAGGTCCAGCTTGATCCTGAGTTCCCAGACCGTGTTGCCATCATTGGCGCCGGGTTGGGAGAGAAATAGGAAAGCGAGCTCATCCACTTCCTCCGTGAGAATCGGGACGTTTTTTCTTGGTCCAATTAGGATTTGCCGGGTGTCCCGAGGGAGTTGGTTGAGCACTCGCTACATGTGCGGCATGATGCCAAGCCAGTGAAGCAGGCGATGCGCCGCTTTGGTGATGAGAGGAGAAAAGCTATCGGTGACCAGATCACCAAGTTGCTGATAAGCAAATTTATCATGGAGGTTTTGCATCCGGATTGGCTAGCCAACCCGGTTATGGTTGAGAAGAAGAAGGAGGACCCCAAGGCGGATACCGCATGGCGTATGTGCGTGGACTACACCGACCTAAACAAGGCCTGCCCCAAGGATCGCTTTCCGCTACCCCGCATAGATCAGGTGACCGATTCCACTGCTGGTTGTGAGCTTTTGTCTTTCATAGATGCCTACTCTGGTTTTCATCAGATAGCTCTCAACCCTGCTGATCAAATAAAGACTGCCTTTATTACCCCGTACGGGGCTTATTGTTATCGTGGCATGTGCTTTGGGTTGCGGAATGCTTGTAAGGACCCCAGTCCGGCAGTCTGAAACCCTACGTATGCATACATTCACGATCCCAGAAAGATCAGTCGTGAACAACATACACAGTTGGCACGCAGAAATACATCATCCATTACACGAATACATAAAGGTATTACATAAAAGATCACATGATCAAGTTTAACGCAACTGCCACATGGGGCAGGCAACTTATCAAACACAGCGGAAGACAAATAAAACACAACGTAGTTGAGCCCAAGTCACGCCTTAACCTACAGGCTGCTGACCCGGAGACGATCCTAGTTCGCAAAGCCGTCAACTCCGTACTTCTCTTCATAGATATCCTTTGGAGGCTCCTTCTCCAAATCTGATAAGTAGATACCAGGGGCGAAACCATAATGAGTACATTTGAATGTACTCAGCAAGACATCCATCATGTCACTTACTAAACATGCAAATATGCTTATATGGTGGAATAGGTAGGCTATAAATATGGTTCACTACCAATGGTGTTCATATATGATGACACCACAGTTGCAGTCAGGTTAATCTGTATCTTCGTTGAAGAAGATACTTCAGAAGAAAATATAATAATATAGTTTTATTTATCTTGTAGATATCACATGTACAAGAGGTTTTGTAAAACTTTGTTAAGGAATATTTTCTCTTTGCAAAACTTCTTGGAATCAGTTTCCAGAATTCTTGCTTAGAGTAGAAAAGGTTTTCTTTTGCAAAACATTTTGTTTTGTATAACATCATCTGGCTTTTCATCATCCACGATACCTCCACGGTATAAGTTTCCATTCCTTTCCGAACTTCACAAGTTCAACACTTCCTTTCCAAAATTCCCTTTTCAAGAACTTCCTTTTTGAAAACATTGACACAATGCTAGCTACATGGCCATTCAACTGTCCATATCCGAGGACGTGGCTTCTTCGAAAAAGTTATACTCTGCAGAGGTGTACACATCCACCAGATCCAGTACACCTCCCGTGAAACAACCACGGACTGTAACAACAGTATGTAAACATCAGGTATCTGATCATAACCATCCACTATGTTCAAGCTAGAATATGCCTATCTCTCAGTTGAGTTTTACCACATCCCCGGCACCGAGCTAATCCCCGCCAAGCCAGGATGTCTCAACTGATGCATCCGGAGGGAAAATTAATCCCACACTTTATATGTCTCCACGACATTCGGTTCAGAGGATCGCATCCCCTATAGCACATTGAGATAGCACACACTAATAAGAACAAACTTCAAGTTAAGCCCCTTGCCCATGTTGGGGTAGGGTGGCAGTACGGTAAAGGTTGTCCGGCGAAGACTAGGTTATGTGTCATTTTTGAAAACACCACTTTCTCAAAAATGACCACTTCCACATTACTCCGGAGAACAAGGATCCGCCTTTTCTCCGGGTTTTTCCGTAAAGCCTTTGTTTTGTAGAATCACAATTTTAGGGTGTCCACTTAGGGACTAGTATATTTGATGGTAATAAATACCATAGGGTGGCTTATGGGCTTGGTATTACCAAGTTTAACTACTGGCAAGATAGTAACCTATAATATAGTATAGTAGTAAATTCCACATCAAAAATAGTTTTGATAATCAAGTTTTTGTAAAACTTCAGAGGTAAAACATGCATGAGAGATAATGATAAGTATTGTATCAGCAAGCATCAGGATGGCTTGCCTGGTATCTCTTGTGTCCCTGGTTTTGGAGTGACTGGAACTTGAAACAGAGCTTCCCGACACTTCCTTCCTCTTCGTTTTCTAACGCCGTAAAAGGAATAAAGGACACACATTCAGAACCAATCAAGGCAAGCAACCATACATAACAATACATACAGCAAGGAAATCTAATAATAACCAATCACACAATTATTAATGGAGACAAACAATCAAACAATCCTACTTGGCAGAAATGCCATTTAATAAGACAACTTAAGGTTGGAGGAACATATCTCACAACCTTAATATCATGGATTCAGTGGGTGTGCCACTCTCATACCAAGATATTAATAAACCCAAAATACACTTAGTTTCACAAGGGTGAGACTACTAAAAGTGTATAAAACATGCACAAAAATAATCATGGCAATGGGTCTATCAACTCAACCACAAAAATAAAAGGGTAGCCATTCTACTGAGTCTAAATTGACATCAAGAATAAATGAACCACATGATTTGCAAAAGTTACTTTTACAAATCTGTGAGCCTACATAAGTGTAACAAGGTAATAGACTCATCATAAAACACACAATTTCTCATAGTGAGAACAATAGAAATAATGACTAAAAGGAGGAATCCTATAGACATGTTTCTACTAAAAGTTTGCTATGCAAGCATGCATAATAAGTAAAGTAATAAAATGCAAACAAGGAACCATGTTACCATAATGGGAATGAAAACATGTCCTCATGCAAGGATACACAAATATCTACCAACACAAGTTGGCAGAAAAATAATTCAATACAAAAACTGCTAAGGAAACTAGTATTACTTAAACATGAAGAATCAATGGATGAATTTCAATCAAGTAATTGAAATACAACCAGAGGGTCCATGTCAAAAAAACAGTAGTGAAAAACATCTATACTTGCTATAACAAAAATATCCCATTTAGTAAAACAATGCATCAATTTGCAGGGCAACTCCTACATACTAGTAGTAATAAAAAGGGCATTACTAGGGGAATCAAACAACACTCCAAAGATGGATTTTTCCTAGCAAGCCACACATGATTACAACCACTTACAAACAGAAGCATACCCATTTTTGTTTAGCACAAAAATTCCCAAAGCAAAAATACTAGGCACTCATTAGTTATGAAACTATATAAAAGAAACACATCTAGTGTGGGGGAAATAATGTTTCCACCAAAAATGCAATGAAACTAGTGGGTGTTACACTAGCATATCAAAGCATTAAGAGGTCACAAAGCCTCTGGTCACACTTGCTAAAAATTAACAAAAGACTAAACTAGCACCTAGTGCAATAACAATACTAGTAGAAAACAATAGGATGCTAAAATAAGCAAGGTAATGTTACTTATGCAGTTATTTCCACACAAGTGAAAACTCTAGGGGTCAAGTACTCATAAAAACCTTATCAAAATGCTACTGGTCCTATGAATACAACATAAAAATATGTGGCTACTCAACCACAAATATTGTGCTAAAAATTCTACACATGAGAGAATTTTTCCAAACATTCTCATAGTCATGACAAAGCTACTCATGCTTTTCTACCAAATCAAATGCAAGCTAGCAGAGGTGATACTAACAAAATATAAGTACCAACATGGTACTGAATCTAATATCTTAACACAACAATTCAATCACTTGCACACAAATTAATCAATCAAAAATTATATGCAAGTAATAAACTAGAGATAAAACATATGCTACTAATATAAATCCTATTTCTTCTCCACTCAAGTCCACACAATATAACATGATAAAATAGCTAAGCACATCTTAGAAAACAAGTTCATACAACTTATACATGCTAGAAAACAATATGGAAACACAAAAATATAATCACACAATTTAATTACCTAAAATGCCAAAATGGCAGAAATATGCAAAACAAGGATCTGTCCACAAAATTTTCTAGGATGCTCTAAAAATTAAACCCTTCTATGTTTGGATAGTACTAAACATATACAAGACCATCCAGTTGAGTTTGCATCAAAATTCATTTTTAATAATTTTATAAAAATCACCAAAGTGCTCTCTGGTGTTTTACCAAATTGCATCCCATTTCAAAAATACAATGAATTTGGAAACGAGGTTAAATGATCCTGTTAGGAAATTTCAAGGTCTTTCCAATGCAATTGGACTCACTTCATTCTGAGTTGTAAAATAAAAATGGTGCTCATTTTGGTGTTTCTGGTAGCTGTTACCAAAACATTTTTCATTTCAAAACCATTCATCCAAAAGTAGATCTACAAGTTGGAGGTGGTTCAAATTTAGTTGATTTACAACTGTGATTTTTGTTTTGGTCAAATTAATTTGTTTGGTTGCCTTTTAGAGCCAGAAGTAACCTGCAATGTTTCTGTAAAAATAAATGGAAAAAAAAGAGCATTGTTGGGCCAGACCTACCATTTGGGCCGGCCTGGATCTAGTCTCACCGCGAGGGAACCCAGCCTCTAGTCGCTGACCTGCGGGCCCGTAGGCCACGCGGGCAGCCACGCGGCAAATCGCGGCCCCACGGCCAGTTTGACTTTCCACGCGCGGGTCAGGGCGAGCGACGTCAGCACGACGTCAGCATGATATCATCCGCCGGCGGTAAACGTCTCCGGCGAGATTGAATCTTGCGTTTCCGGCCACCAATCTGCAAACAAAACATAGCCAAACGTTGCACTCGTCGTGGGGAAGCGAATGGGGTTGGTTTCGTTTCCATGGAGGCACCGGAGGGGCGGCGGCAACGGGCGGCGCACGGCGGCCGGACGCGGCCACGGCTCGGCGTCGACTCGGAGGGAGAGGGAGAGGGGAAAAGGTACCGGGGGAATCGCCTGCTCACCGTGAACACGTGGGACCATTCGGTGAGGGAGGAGTAAGCTCGAGGCGGCCGGAATCCCTCGCCGGAGTTCTCCCGGAGCCGAAGAAGAAATTTGATGGCGCGGGCACCACATGGCTTCCCTCCACGATTCCTTCTGCAGGGAGGTCGAGAACGACGAGGCGGAGGGGTAGGGAACCACGGCGACCGGCGGCAAGCTCCCCAGTGGCCAAATCGACGGCGGCCATAGACTAGGGTTTCGGGTTTGGGGCCTTTTAGAGAGAGAGGAAGAGAGCTCGAGTGAGGGGGGAGAGAGAGAGCAACTAGGCATCCAATGCACATGGGGGGCCTCTTTATCATCAAGGTTTCCTTCTACTCGAAGCAATGGAGTAGGGGTGCTGTTTGCTACAGAGAGCTAGAGGTTGAAGATGACTCGGATAACTTCTAGGTCCCTGGAAATTTACAACTAGGTCCTTCTCTTCTCTGAAAAAGGTTGTTTTCCCTAGTCAAACAAAGTTATAAATTGAAATCCTTTTGCCCAAAATTCTCATTAGTTAAGATGTACAACATATGTGAAAATTGGCTCAATTAGCTAAACTTTATAATTCAAAGTTGTTCAAATTTGAATTCTTACAAAAATGGACATTGAATTTATTAGACTACTTAGGAGCTTCCAAAAATGATAATTTTTGGCACAAATTCCTTATTTGATGTGTTCCTTGTGTGGTAGAAAATTCAAGTCATTTTGAGTTACTTCATAGAACAAACTTGTTCAAATTTTAAAAAGGTGCTGTCAAGAAAACAGGGGTTTTTGGCAACTTAAGTTATTCAAAAACTTGTGCCCTTTTGGTTTTAATCCTTATTTATGATATAGAGCATGTGGTATTTATTTCATGGCATTTGGAAAAAGTTGGTAGAACAAACTTGTTCAAAATCCCAAATGTTGCTGTGGAGAAAAACCATGTTTTCAGGACTTTAATGGATTCAATTTTTGGTCTCCTCTTGTGTGTGTTCCTTATTTGATATAAGTAAGCAATGGTATGAATTTCAAATCATTTTAAGAAAGTTTCCAATAGTAACTTGTTTTAGTTTTCTGTTTCTGGAAATATTGGAATTTCTATTTAATAAGGCACTTGGCTTTTCTTTAACAATGCTTTGCCAAAATATTTATGTGACTAGAGATAGCAAGTCAATGCTCTCCAATACTTTTTTTTTAAGCTTGCAAGGTTGGAAAAACATTTGATAAGGTTTTGGTGAAGCATTTAAGAATGCCTCTTTTTCTGATAATCTTTTAGGGAGATTTATTAAGTGTTTCCTCTTTCTTAATTTAGGTCTTGGAATAATATTCAACATGTATGGGACTCATAATATAGTTTTGGAAAACTCTTTGATCAATATTTACTTTAGAAAATATTGCCAAAGTCATTGGAACAATATGTTGAATATTTTTATCATTGGAACAATATGTTGAATATTTTTAGTTTACTGCTTTGCTATCCTTTTTAAGTTTGTTTAGTTGCACTTAAACAAACACAAACAAACACAACCAAGGTTTATTAGTCAAGCAATTTGCAAAACAACTGTGTTAACAGGTATTCCAAAATTGGGATGTGACAAGTCTTCCCCCCTTAAAAAGAATCTCGTCCCCGAGATTTGCAAGCGAGGACTAAGGGAGAGGCAACAAACACAATGTTAGTGTTGGAGTGCAGGTGCTTCCCCCCTTTTACTTTTCTTGGGAGGCGGGGTACTTCCCTAAATTATCAAATTAATTTTAAAAAAGTACACCAGTACTGTTTTAGGTCCAAAACTTTTGTTTCCTAGTTTGAACAAAAATTAAGGTTAGTGCAGAACTACCTGGAAACGTACCGTCAATTTTTTTACATGAGTTCCTAGCTACATCCCACATCTTACATAACACATATGGAGTGGTGTACCACTCTCATAATAAGGTATATAATAAGCTAAAAGTATAGCTTGTGGGTGCAAAACGGTTAGGTTGCTAAGGTAAAACAAACAGACAGAACAAATACCCATGGCAGTGGTTATTACTCACCACAAGCAACTATCACTTAAAGTGTTCATGATTTTAGTTGGATGTTTTAGCTTCATAAGATACTATTAAGCACAATCATAACACAAGTATAAACTCATGCTAAGGTAAAACATTTACAACATCCAAAAAGCAAGCAAACAACACCACAGATGAATAGACTATTTATTCACTAGGTTATTGTTTATTAGAGGTTTTGGAATCCATCAATCATGAACAATTAGCAAACAACCAGTAGCTAAAAACTAATGAATTAAATAATAAAGATACTATAAAACACCATCTTTACACAAGATAAAACTTCTATTACACAGGCATAGAAAAAGGTCTGCACAAATCACACACTAGTATGAAAAATCTACACCAGCATGATATAAGAGATAATCATATCCTATAACCATAGAACATGCATCTAAATAATTCATGGCATGATAACAGAAGTAATAACTTCCTAAACATGCTATATCAACACATATACTCATAAAATAAAAAGAGTGTAAAACTAGAGCAAAAATCACCATTTTCTAGTGGTGAAACTAGTTCATCTCTAGAGAAGTAAACAATGCTATCATGATGTTTAAACTTAACCAAGCAAGTCATGAACATAAGTGTACCTAATAACAGTACACAAAACTTACTCATGTTAGTAAGCACAAACATCAAAACAATCCCATGAAACAACTATTAAACATGCATAAATTAATTCTAGCAATTTATGTTTTTCTTACACAATTACTAGCAAACAAGCAAGGTATAACTCACACAACCAGTAGCTATGCAATTAATGAAAAGTTATCTAAACTTTTTTCAAGAATCCATACACTCAATTTAAAATTATACACAAACAATCTACCAATCAAGAGGAATTTATTTTGTTTGCGAACAATTTAATTTTAGCACACGATAGTGAAACATTTCTTAACATGATACCCCTAAGGAATATTATGCTAACAAAAGAATCACACCTAAACATATTAGTCTTTACTAATAATAGATAAACTTCTCACTTTCATAGGTGAAAAGAAACAATTATATTTTCCATGCTGGAAAATAGAAATCAATCACATAGTGAAACATGCTATTTTCACACATGTGTATGGTTGGGGATTTTCATCCTCAAGCCAAAAAGCAATGGGACCAGTGGGCTATGGCCTACTAATACCAAGGCAAAATAGGTACTAAGCCTCTGGTTACTCATGGAAAACTTTGCATACAAGATAAAAATATAAGGCTATTTAATTTAGTGCAACAATACTAGTGCATATTGATAGCCAATCTTACACATGCTTTACTATTAAGAGACATGCAAGATAAAATAGGTACAAGCATAAAAATAACAGTACCTAAATGGTACTGGACTCCAAGAAAACATAGCACAAAATCTACTAAGAAAGCATACACAGATCTAGCTCTCGCAATACTTCCAATTAATAAACTAGAAGGTAACAAATGATATTTCATTTTTATTCGAGTTTCCAAACATGCACACACTTTCTAGGGTAGATTTATTGTAAGAGATCAACATAATAACAAGTCCTAACAACTCCATATAAGTTAGGAAGCAAGATTGAATAAAACACAAATTTATTTCAATCAAGAGCACACAAAGAAACAAACACCAGAAAACTGCTGTTTCCTAGATCTATCATATCCATTCCATCGTTCACTTAATTTCTAAACCCTGAATTTCATAGTACCTACAATGTCTACTAAGATTTGGTTTCCAAATTATATACACATGATATCCTATTGACTAGTAAACGAATAGGTCATCATTTTATTTTCTCGTGACTTCTCTTTTTTACCAACTAGATTAAAAGGTGTCCTAAGTCACTTAATCTCTTGGTTTAGAAAGAGTTGTCAGTAGTTCGCATGCTTTGGTTAGGTGTCAACCTAAGATTAGAACAAAGCATGTTAGTCTTGTTAGCTTTCTATTTAATCATGTTTGTCCGACAAGGTACGACTAGCGTCATCGTACGTCGAATATTGAATTGTGCTCTTTTGATTGTCTTTTGAGGGGGTTGCGCATCATGGCACGTGAAGACTTATTTTTCACCTTTATCCAGAGGAGGGAGGTATATAACTTTTTTTAAAAAGCAACGTTTAGCCCACAGGGCAAAACGAGTATTTTTCAAACAGACAAAACACAGGGGTTTTGGTCAGTATTGGTTGGTTTTCTTCACGCCTTTTTTTCTTTGAGGGTTGTCGTTGTTGGAGCTTTATCTGTTGGAGTGCATCACTGGTAGCAATGCTATCAGCTCGTGTGGCTTGAGGGTCCTCTATTATTAGGCCCAATGGTGCTTTCATTGATTGTGGGGGAGATGGTGGTGGTTCACGACGAGTGGCATTATGAAGCGAACACAAGTATAAGCCTAAGCAACAAATTCTTGTTTTTGAATGCTATACAAACATTTTTGCTTGCAAAAATTTAACAGGAGGCGATTCAAAAACAAGAGCGGGGCAAGCACAAATTTTCAAACTTTGAGCACCCCACAAACATATAGAAGCCTAGATGAACCAAATTCTACACCACACAATAGCACAAAGTCCTACGGACACACATAAGCAAGCCAAAACACACAAGCAAGGCTCCATGGGAGCTACGTCGGGGAAGGCGACTCATGGGGTAATCGCTAAATTACTCCAAACTAGACTAGTCCAAAATCCTAGAAGTGGCTGAAGAACTATATCTACTTCTGACCATCATTACTGTAGAGCTAGGCAATTATTTTGGTCTCCTCGGGACATCGGCAAGTATACAAGTTTCTGGATAGAAACAAGATAATAGAAGTAAAGTTTTTGAATAAACTTTTAACTGAGAGAGGTAAAACTACGCAACAATCTGTTTTTGAAACCCCAACTATTTCTGAACAGAAAACTTCAAAGACGAGAGGTGTTTCAAAAACAGAGCGGAGCAGTTGCAAACAAGTAAGAAATAAACTCTTAACCGAGAGAGATACCAACTTTGTAAGGCCCGCCCTTCGAACCACTGTTCAAGAACGCCCTTGATATGCATTTAGAATTTTTTTGAAAAGATCAGAAGGAGGGAAAATATACTAAAATTCCTTTAGATAAAAATAATGTAGATAGTAAATAGGTTTTTACTCCAAAATACTTTTCTTTCCTATCTGACGTCCATGCTAACTAAGGTCTCCTAAGGTCAGGATGGCTCTGATACCAACTCTGTAAGGACCCCAGACCGGCAGTCTGAAACCCTACGTATGCATACATTCACGATCCCAGAAAGATCAGTCGTGAACAACATACACAGTTGGCACGCAGAAATACATCATCCATTACACGAATACATAAAGGTATTACATAAAAGATCACATGATCAAGTTTAACGCAACTGCCACATGGGGCAGGCAACTTATCAAACACAGCGGAAGACAAATAAAACACAACGTAGTTGAGCCCAAGTCACGCCTTAACCTACAGGCTGCTGACCCGGAGACGATCCTAGTTCGCAAAGCCGTCAACTCCGTACTTCTCTTCATAGATATCCTTTGGAGGCTCCTTCTCCAAATCTGATAAGTAGATACCAGGGGCGAAACCATAATGAGTACATTTGAATGTACTCAGCAAGACATCCATCATGTCACTTACTAAACATGCAAATATGCTTATATGGTGGAATAGGTAGGCTATAAATATGGTTCACTACCAATAGTGTTCATATATGATGACACCACAGTTGCAGTCAGATTAATCTGTATCTTCGTTGAAGAAGATACTTCAGAAGAAAATATAATAATATAGTTTTATTTCTCTTGTAGATATCACATGTACAAGAGGTTTTGTAAAACTTTGTTAAGGAATATTTTCTCTTTGCAAAACTTCTTGGAATCAGTTTCCAGAATTCTTGCTTAGAGTAGAAAAGGTTTTCTTTTGCAAAACATTTTGTTTTGTATAACATCATCTGGCTTTTCATCATCCACGATACCTCCACGGTATAAGTTTCCATTCCTTTCCGAACTTCACAAGTTCAACACTTCCTTTCCAAAATTCCCTTTTCAAGAACTTCCTTTTTGAAAACATTGACACAATGCTAGCTACATGGCCATTCAACTGTCCATATTCGAGGACGCGGCTTCTTCGAAAAAGTTATACTCTGCAGAGGTGTACACATCCACCAGATCCAGTACACCTCCCGTGAAACAACCACGGACTGTAACAACAGTATGTAAACATCAGGTATCTGATCATAACCATCCACTATGTTCAAGCTAGAATATGCCTATCTCTCAGTTGAGTTTTACCACATCCCCGGCACCGAGCTAATCCCCGCCAAGCCAGGATGTCTCAACTGATGCATCCGGAGGGAAAATTAATCCCACACTTTATATGTCTCCACGACATTCGGTTCAGAGGATCGCATCCCCTATAGCACATTGAGATAGCACACACTAATAAGAACAAACTTCAAGTTAAGCCCCTTGCCCATGTTGGGGTAGGGTGGCAGTACGGTAAAGGTTGTCCGGCGAAGACTAGGTTATGTGTCATTTTTGAAAACACCACTTTCTCAAAAATGACCACTTCCACATTACTCCGGAGAACAAGGATCCGCCTTTTCTCCGGGTTTTTCCGTAAAGCCTTTGTTTTGTAGAATCACAATTTTAGGGTGTCCACTTAGGGACTAGTATATTTGATGGTAATAAATACCATAGGGTGGCTTATGGGCTTGGTATTACCAAGTTTAACTACTGGCAAGATAGTAACCTATAATATAGTATAGTAGTAAATTCCACATCAAAAATAGTTTTGATAATCAAGTTTTTGTAAAACTTCAGAGGTAAAACATGCATGAGAGATAATGATAAGTATTGTATCAGCAAGCATCAGGATGGCTTGCCTGGTATCTCTTGTGTCCCTGGTTTTGGAGTGACTGGAACTTGAAACAGAGCTTCCCGACACTTCCTTCCTCTTCGTTTTCTAACGCCGTAAAAGGAATAAAGGACACACATTCAGAACCAATCAAGGCAAGCAACCATACATAACAATACATACAGCAAGGAAATCTAATAATAACCAATCACACAATTATTAATGGAGACAAACAATCAAACAATCCTACTTGGCAGAAATGCCATTTAATAAGACAACTTAAGGTTGGAGGAACATATCTCACAACCTTAATATCATGGATTCAGTGGGTGTGCCACTCTCATACCAAGATATTAATAAACCCAAAATACACTTAGTTTCACAAGGGTGAGACTACTAAAAGTGTATAAAACATGCACAAAAATAATCATGGCAATGGGTCTATCAACTCAACCACAAAAATAAAAGGGTAGCCATTCTACTGAGTCTAAATTGACATCAAGAATAAATGAACCACATGATTTGCAAAAGTTACTTTTACAAATCTGTGAGCCTACATAAGTGTAACAAGGTAATAGACTCATCATAAAACACACAATTTCTCATAGTGAGAACAATAGAAATAATGACTAAAAGGAGGAATCATATAGACATGTTTCTACTAAAAGTTTGCTATGCAAGCATGCATAATAAGTAAAGTAATAAAATGCAAACAAGGAACCATGTTACCATAATGGGAATGAAAACATGTCCTCATGCAAGGATACACAAATATCTACCAACACAAGTTGGCAGAAAAATAATTCAATACAAAAACTGCTAAGGAAACTAGTATTACTTAAACATGAAGAATCAATGGATGAATTTCAATCAAGTAATTGAAATACAACCAGAGGGTCCATGTCAAAAAAACAGTAGTGAAAAACATCTATACTTGCTATAACAAAAAATATCCCATTTAGTAAAACAATGCATCAATTTGCAGGGCAACTCCTACATACTAGTAGTAATAAAAAGGGCATTACTAGGGGAATCAAACAACACTCCAAAGATGGATTTTTCCTAGCAAGCCACACATGATTACAACCACTTACAAACAGAAGCATACCCATTTTTGTTTAGCACAAAAATTCCCAAAGCAAAAATACTAGGCACTCATTAGTTATGAAACTATATAAAAGAAACACATCTAGTGTGGGGGAAATAATGTTTCCACCAAAAATGCAATGAAACTAGTGGGTGTTACACTAGCATATCAAAGCATTAAGAGGTCACAAAGCCTCTGGTCACACTTGCTAAAAATTAACAAAAGACTAAACTAGCACCTAGTGCAATAACAATACTAGTAGAAAACAATAGGATGCTAAAATAAGCAAGGTAATGTTACTTATGCAGTTATTTCCACACAAGTGAAAACTCTAGGGGTCAAGTACTCATAAAAACATTATCAAAATGCTACTGGTCCTATGAATACAACATAAAAATATGTGGCTACTCAACCACAAATATTGTGCTAAAAATTCTACACATGAGAGAATTTTTCCAAACATTCTCATAGTCATGACAAAGCTACTCATGCTTTTCTACCAAATCAAATGCAAGCTAGCAGAGGTGATACTAACAAAATATAAGTACCAACATGGTACTGAATCTAATATCTTAACACAACAATTCAATCACTTGCACACAAATTAATCAATCAAAAATTATATGCAAGTAATAAACTAGAGATAAAACATATGCTACTAATATAAATCCTATTTCTTCTCCACTCAAGTCCACACAATATAACATGATAAAATAGCTAAGCACATCTTAGAAAACAAGTTCATACAACTTATACATGCTAGAAAACAATATGGAAACACAAAAATATAATCACACAATTTAATTACCTAAAATGCCAAAATGGCAGAAATATGCAAAACAAGGATCTGTCCACAAAATTTTCTAGGATGCTCTAAAAATTAAACCCTTCTATGTTTGGATAGTACTAAACATATACAAGACCATCCAGTTGAGTTTGCATCAAAATTCATTTTTAATAATTTTATAAAAATCACCAAAGTGCTCTCTGGTGTTTTACCAAATTGCATCCCATTTCAAAAATAAAATGAATTTGGAAACGAGGTTAAATGATCCTGTTAGGAAATTTCAAGGTCTTTCCAATGCAATTGGACTCACTTCATTCTGAGTTGTAAAATAAAAATGGTGCTCATTTTGGTGTTTCTGGTAGCTGTTACCAAAACATTTTTCATTTCAAAACCATTCATCCAAAAGTAGATCTACAAGTTGGAGGTGGTTCAAATTTAGTTGATGTACAACTGTGATTTTTGGTTTGGTCAAATTAATTTGTTTGGTTGCCTTTTAGAGCCAGAAGTAACCTGCAATGTTTCTGTAAAAATAAATGGAAAAAAAAGAGCATTGTTGGGCCAGACCTACCATTTGGGCCGGCCTGGATCTAGTCTCACCGCGAGGGAACCCAGCCTCTAGTCGCTGACCTGCGGGCCCGTAGGCCACGCGGGCAGCCACGCGGCAAATCGCGGCCCCACGGCCAGTTTGACTTTCCACGCGCGGGTCAGGGCGAGCGACGTCAGCACGACGTCAGCATGATATCATCCGCCGGCGGTAAACGTCTCCGGCGAGATTGAATCTTGCGTTTCCGGCCACCAATCTGCAAACAAAACATAGCCAAACGTTGCACTCGTCGTGGGGAAGCGAATGGGGTTGGTTTCGTTTCCATGGAGGCACCGGAGGGGCGGCGGCAACGGGCGGCGCACGGCGGCCGGACGCGGCCACGGCTCGGCGTCGACTCGGAGGGAGAGGGAGAGGGGAAAAGGTACCGGGGGAATCGCCTGCTCACCGTGAACACGTGGGACCATTCGGTGAGGGAGGAGTAAGCTCGAGGCGGCCGGAATCCCTCGCCGGAGTTCTCCCGGAGCCGAAGAAGAAATTTGATGGCGCGGGCACCACATGGCTTCCCTCCACGATTCCTTCTGTAGGGAGGTCGAGAACGACGAGGCGGAGGGGTAGGGAACCACGGCGACCGGCGGCAAGCTCCCCAGTGGCCAAATCGACGGCGGCCATAGACTAGGGTTTCGGGTTTGGGGCCTTTTAGAGAGAGAGGAAGAGAGCTCGAGTGAGGGGGGAGAGAGAGAGCAACTAGGCATCCAATGCACATGGGGGGCCTCTTTATCATCAAGGTTTCCTTCTACTCGAAGCAATGGAGTAGGGGTGCTGTTTGCTACAGAGAGCTAGAGGTTGAAGATGACTCGGATAACTTCTAGGTCCCTGGAAATTTACAACTAGGTCCTTCTCTTCTCTGAAAAAGGTTGTTTTCCCTAGTCAAACAAAGTTATAAATTGAAATCCTTTTGCCCAAAATTCTCATTAGTTAAGATGTACAACATATGTGAAAATTGGCTCAATTAGCTAAACTTTATAATTCAAAGTTGTTCAAATTTGAATTCTTACAAAAATGGACATTGAATTTATTAGACTACTTAGGAGCTTCCAAAAATGATAATTTTTGGCACAAATTCCTTATTTGATGTGTTCCTTGTGTGGTAGAAAATTCAAGTCATTTTGAGTTACTTCATAGAACAAACTTGTTCAAATTTTAAAAAGGTGCTGTCAAGAAAACAGGGGTTTTTGGCAACTTAAGTTATTCAAAAACTTGTGCCCTTTTGGTTTTAATCCTTATTTATGATATAGAGCATGTGGTATTTATTTCATGGCATTTGGAAAAAGTTGGTAGAACAAACTTGTTCAAAATCCCAAATGTTGCTGTGGAGAAAAACCATGTTTTCAGGACTTTAATGGATTCAATTTTTGGTCTCCTCTTGTGTGTGTTCCTTATTTGATATAAGGAAGCAATGGTATGAATTTAAAATCATTTTAAGAAAGTTTCCAATAGTAACTTGTTTTAGTTTTCTGTTTCTGGAAATATTGGAATTTCTATTTAATAAGGCACTTGGCTTTTCTTTAACAATGCTTTGCCAAAATATTTATGTGACTAGAGATAGCAAGTCAATGCTCTCCAATACTTTTGTTTTTAAGCTTGCAAGGTTGGAAAAACATTTGATAAGGTTTTGGTGAAGCATTTAAGAATGCCTCTTTTTCTGATAATCTTTTAGGGAGATTTATTAAGTGTTTCCTCTTTCTTAATTTAGGTCTTGGAATAATATTCAACATGTATGGGACTCATAATATAGTTTTGGAAAACTCTTTGATCAATATTTACTTTAGAAAATATTGCCAAAGTCATTGGAACAATATGTTGAATATTTTTATCATTGGAACAATATGTTGAATATTTTTAGTTTACTGCTTTGCTATCCTTTTTAAGTTTGTTTAGTTGCACTTAAACAAACACAAACAAACACAACCAAGGTTTATTAGTCAATCAATTTGCAAAACAACTGTGTTAACAGGTATTCCAAAATTGGGATGTGACAATGCTGGGGCTACCTATCAGAGATGCATGCAGAAATGCTTGCATGATCAAATTGGCAAAAATGTGCAGGTGTACGTAGATGACATTGTCATCAAACCGAATAAAACACATACTCTGCTTAGTGACATTGAGGAAACATTTTCCAACTTGCGCAAGTATAAGATGAAGCTGAATCCGACTAAATGCACCTTTGGCGTCCCGGCAGGCAAGCTACTCGTCTTCTTAGTATCCAGTCGGGGCATTGAGGCCAATCCTTCAAAGATAAAAGCTATAGAGAGCATGTCTCTGCCGAGATCACTGAAGGATGTGCAAAAATTCACTGGTTGCTTGGCTTCTCTGAGCCACTTCCTGGGCAGAATGGGCGAGAAGGCCTTGCCTATGTATCAGTTGATGAAGAAGAGCGACAAGTTCGTCTGGACACCGCAAGCTGATGTGGCATTCAAGGAGCTGAAAGCCATGCTGGGTAGCGCTCCCATCTTGGCTAGTCCGCTACCCAAAGAGTCAATGCTGCTGTACATTGCTGCGACCAACCGAGTGGTCAGTGTTGTGATTGTGGTGGAGAGAGAAGAGGAAGGCAAGACTGTGCAGCGGCCAGTATACTATCTCAGTGAGGTGCTGTCTAGCTCCAAGCAGAACTACCCGCATTACCAGAAGATGACTTACGGCGTGTACCTGGGCACCAAGAAGCTGAAGCACTATTTCCAAGAGCATCCCATCACTGTGGTGAGTTCCGCTCCCATCTTGGACATCATGGGCAACAAGGAGGCAAGTGGCAGAGTAGCCAAGTGGGCGATTGAGCTGGCCGCGTACGCTCCTGCGTATGCGAGAAGAGAAGCCATCAAGTCTCAGATCCTAGCAGATTTTCTGGTGGATTGGGCTGATGTGCAGTATGAGCCTCCTACTCCGGTAGCCAACTACTGGAAAATGCATTTTGATGGCTCCAAGGTGAAGGAAGGCCTGGGTGCTGGTGTGGTGCTCACATCGCCCAAGAGAGATCAACTCAAGTACGTGCTGCAAATTCATTTCAAGGCATCCAAAAATGTAGCAAAGTACGAGGCCGTGGTGCACGGATTGAAGGTGGCCAAGGAGGTTGGCGTGCAGCGCATCATATGCTATGGCGACTCGGATCTAGTTGTGCAGCAAGTGTCAGGCACTTGGGATGCTCTGGATGCCAACATGGCTTCATATCGGTTTTTGGTGCAAACCATGACTGGTTTCTTTGAAGGGTGCGAGTTCAAGCACATACACCGAGCAGAGAATGAGGCAGCTGATGAGTTGTCCAAGTTGGGGTCTTCTCGGCAGTACATCCCGGCTGGGGTTGCCTTGGAGCATTTGAGAAAGCCATCCATCAAGCCATCCCCCAACTCAGAATCCATATTTGTTCCATCTCTGCCTGGTGAGGAAGCTATTCCCATGGAGATTGACTGGGAGGTTCCAAAAGAGAACCCGGGGACTGCCGTCTCCATCCCGGGGACTGGCACCTGCAACCCGGGGACTGTCCCTTCTTACTCGGGGACTGCCCCTCCTAACTCGGGGACTGTCGCATTCATTGAGGGGGTCCTTGCCGAGTGCTCGGGGACTCGGGGACTCGTCCCCAACTCAGAAGAAGAAGGAGTGGTGGCTGATCCAATGGAAGTGGACGAACCATATTTCCCATCCGGGGACACCGAGTTGGGCTTTGCCCATATTATCCTTTCTAAAGGACGGCACCTTGCCGAGTGATGAGGTTACCTCGAGGAAAATTCAGAGAAGATCCAAGGGCTATACAATCTTCAGAGATGTGCTGCATAAAAGAAGTCCTACTGGTGTGCTGCAGCGCTGTGTAGAGCCAGAAGAAGGGGAAGAAATTCTGGTGGAGATACACCAAGGGGAATGCGAGCATCATGCCTCTTCTCGGGCTCTGGTCAACAAGGCTTTTCGACATGGCTTCTTTTGGCTCACTGCCTTGAAGCAAGCTGAAGATATTGTGAGAAAGTGCAATGGCTGCCAAAGATTCGCAAGTAAGATTCATATGCCAGCTTCCGAGTTGAAGACCATTCCCATTACTTGGCCATTTGCTGTATGGTGCTTGGATATGGTGGGTCCTTTGAAGCCGGATATAGGCAACATGACTCACATCCTGGTCATGGTTGACAAGTTCACAAAGTGGATTGAGGTGAAACCTATTCGGAAGTGTGATGGAGCCACTGCTGTGAGTTTCCTGAAGGATGTGATCCTGAGATATGGCTACCCGCACAACATTATCACGGATAATGGCACAAACTTTGATGAGGGTGTGTTTGTGAGGTTCTGCAGAGATAAGCATATTCGGCTAGATGTTGCATCTGTTGCGCATCCCGCCTCCAATGGGCAAGTTGAAAGAGCAAATGGCATGGTGCTATCAGGCATAAAGCCAAGGCTGATTGAGCCGCTGTTGAAAACACCTGGGTGTTGGCTAGACGAGTTGCCAGCGGTGTTGTGGAGTCTAAGGACTACCCCTAACCGGTCAACCGGCTACACGCCATTCTTTCTGGTTTATGGAGCTGAGGCCGTGTTGCCCACTGACCTAGAGCATGACTCGCCCCGTGTAACGCTCTACACGGAGGCAGAGGCTAGAGAAGCGCGAGAAAATGACGTTGACCTGCTAGAAGAAGCAAGCGAGCTAACTCTGTCACGTTCAGCTGTTTACCAGCAAAACTTGAGGCATTATCATAGCCGGAAAGTGAACCCACAGCCCTCCTACTCCGACAAGGAGACATGGTGCTTAGGCTCGTGCAGCGCACAGCCGGGATGCACAAGCTTTCCCCTCCGTGGGAAGGGACTTTCATTGTGAGTAAGGCCTTGCACAATGATGCCTACTACCTAATTGACGCACAGCCACCCCAGAAGAACATGCTGGATAGGGCTGGAGAGGAATCCAAGCGCCCTTGGAATGTAGCTCTACTTTGACGTTTTCACTCATGAGCAAACTGTGTATGTATCTTCTTATCCGAGTTAAACTCCTATTCGGCAATCTGAAATTGAACTCGGGGACTGCCCTCGTCCAAATTGTTCCTTGTGTTTACTCTGTTTTGCTTTGTCTATTCGGTTGAACCACTTAGAATTTCAAAAGCATACAAAGTAGTGTGTTTAAACTCACCGGACACTCTGCGACTCTGCTGCTGTCCGCAACCCGGCCTCATGGCAAGCCAGAGAACAAGCCAAAGGCTCAATGAACACATGAAAAATTTCAAAGGAAAGGAAGCGTGTGGCAACCGAATAGAGTGTTTTTTCACTGTTTTTTCTTTTCGGCTAAGTGGTGGGCAGCGTTACTATGATTTTTCTAAGTGGCTAAGTATTTGAAACTCCTACTTTGAACTCTTGTGACTCGACTACCAAAAAAGCAACAAGTTGCAGGTAAGAGCTGAGATAAAAAGGAAGAGCGGATAAAAAATGCAACTCGGGGACTTGCATATTAACGCAACCCGGCATTGAGCCAGAGTTGCTAAGAACTTCAACAAAGATAAAATTGAGTAGCAACACAGACTTGATAGTTTGATACATTTTCACTAGGCCTCCCGGCGATCTGATAAAAGTTCCAGAGAATAAGAGTTTTCAGGAATTCACTAGTTGGAGGTAGCGGTGTTGTCCGCAGCTTTGTCATCATCTCCAGCCTTCTCGACATCAGCATTAGCCTTGGCGCTTTCGGCATCCGCTTCAGTGTTGGCATTGGCGGCTGGCTCTAAGGTTGCCGTGGAGACGGAGATAGGATCCGTGGCTGAGGTCGATGCAGCAGATTGGAAGCTGGGCATCGGGAAGCTGCTGGTTGCACCCAACTCGGGGGTGGCTTGCTGGATCACCATCTCGGTGGTGATGGTGGTCTCCTCAGCGTTGGTTTGCGGCTGCTCGATGTCGGTGTCAACCTTGGCTTTTCCTTTCTTGGCGGCTCCCTTCATGCCACCCTCCTCGAACATGCTCAAGTCATCCGACTCGGTGTCCTCATCTTCGTCGTCGTCCTCTTCCTCAGCTTCAGTGTCTGGCTCGGGGAGGTCGTCGATGTAGGTAGCGGTGTCCGCGTAGGAGGCTACCTCGTAGGCTGCTGCCTTCCGGCGAGCAATGCAGTCGGGATCCTTGGTCCACTTGGAGTCTTGGCGCATCTCAAGGATCCGGTCGAGGTTGAGGTTCTCATACCAGCTACAGATGAAGTGAAGAAGCTCATCCGCTCCTGCCCGAGCTACCGAAGCGCGCCACTTTTTCAACTCGGCCTTCACGCCGTCGAGCTTCTCGGCGAGCGCGCTGAAGTTGTTCGGCGCAGTTTGATCCGGCCAGAACAGGTCATGAAGCTTGTAGGCAGTGGACACCATGGTGGTGCCCAAGACTTTGAGTTCGCGAAGTTGCGACTTGATGTTCAGAAGGTTGTCATTAATGCTGGATTTGGTGTTGATGGGCAGCCCGGATGCAGCTCGGAGTTCTTGGGCCTTAGCCAGAGCAGGCGTGCTAGCGGCGCGAATATCAGGGAAGATATCTAGAGAGAAACCAATAAAAGTTAGAAATGGAGGCAGAGAAGATATGAAACCAAGAAGAAAGAGTGAGAGGAAAAGCAAGCCAGGTAGCGGAGAAGAAGAAACAGCTAAGTTCCGGGAAGAGGAAACTTACTTCTAAGATCCACCAGCAGCGCGTCCAGCTTGATCTTCCAATCCTCCTCGTCAGCAATATGCCGGTCCTCAATCTGGCGTGCGTTGGCGAGCTGGAGCATGAGTTGCACGTTGTGGTCCTTCAGCACCGAGATCTCCATCTCAAGCGCCTTCTCTTTGGCCTTAGCTGCTGCCTTGATCTCCTCCTTCGCGGTCGTCTGATCCAAGGCATCCTGGAGGGCAGACTTGAGCTGGACCTGCATCTGCTCGAACTCGGCGCGCTCTGCGTCGCGTTCCTTCTGGAGATCCGCGTCTCGGGTGGCCAGCTGCTGCTGCACCTCAGCAGGCATCAAGCAGTTGAGATGCTCCTCCCGGAATTTCTTGTATTCTTCTGCAAAAAGAACAGCAGGGTTAGCAGAGTAACCAAGTAAAGGAAGATGCAATGACAGAGTAGCTGACAACTCACCTTCCAGTTGCTTGATTTTGCTTTCGGCAGAGGAAGAGAAGACATGGCAGTGTTCATGCTGCTCCTTAAGTTCTTTGAACTTGCCTGCAGAGTAAACAAAGTTAGAGCAAAAAGCAAACGCGGGCGTAAACACAAAACACACAAACCGAATAGCTGAAAGCTCACTCTCTATCTCAGAAAGTTGGAGAGCGCGGTCCAGTGCCGCCTGCTCCATTGCCGCGTCATCTTTGCGCTAGGATTCAAGGGCCGCGATGCGGTTCTTGGCTACGCTGTGGTTCCAGAGCAGTCGACGGAAGATATTGGTCCTCTTCAGGAGGCTATTCTGTGGAAGAGAAGAAAAGGAGTTAGAATTTTTTTGAAGATTTGACCCGAGAAGACGGCAACTCGGTCGAGTACCCGTCTACTTGGCCTGAATCTCGGGGACTGGGGAATAGCTAAGAGGAAAAGAATAGAAGAAGAAAAGAAAAATTGCAACTCGGAAAAGCAAGAAAAAGCAAGGGAAGCAAGAAAAACTTACAGCATATGTTTGCTCCACGTCCTCGGCGGTTTTGCGGAGGCAGAACAGCTTCCCGGCTAGCGTGCAGGTGTCGGAGGCGATGGTCATTGGAACAGAGCCAATGTCGGCCTTGTTCCAGTCGACGCGATAGTGGTCAACAGCGCCCAAGGTGCTGCCGTTCCACTTCTCGATGCCGTGAGCGTCACTCTCCCAGACCTTGTCCATGAAGCCTACCCGATCCAGGACCGCGGTTAGCCCTTCTGACTGGATGTCGTCCTCACCGGCTTGGCGCGAGTGGAAATCAATAGGTTTCTTGGCTTTGGACTGGGCAGCCACAGCCTTGGCCTGGCCTTCCTGCAGGGTGGAAAGCCGCTTCTCGCCCTTGGCCAGGGAGATGCTGTGCTGCTGGGACACCTCCATCAGGTATGATGGCCAGCTGCCTTGTGCGCGAACATCACTCGACCCTTCGCCTGGGCCAGCAGATCCAGCAGCAGCGCCAACAGTGAGTTGCGTGCTCTTTGGTCCCTTGGGCGGTGGCATCAGATCCGTGTACTGCGCAACCTTGCGCGTTGGGTTCTTCCGAACGGCTGTAGCTTCAGGCTTGGCGGTCTTCTTGGAGGCAGTGTCCGCCCGAGAAGCGGACGGAGGTGCTTGGCGTGAAGTGGGTGGGGGCATAAGCTGAGAAGCAGTCTTGGTCGTGTTCTGCTTCGGTGGAGGGCTCGGTGCAGTTGGTGGAGTAGCCTGCTGGGTAGGCGGCACGGGGGGCCGGCTACCCTGCGCAGCGTCTGGCTGCGCTTGGCTCTGGAGCACTGGCTCCACCACGGTCTTCTCAACCCGCTGCTCGACAGCGGGATCAGGCTGAAGGTCTGTTGTTTCTTCTACCCGCGGCCTGGCCGCAGGCTCTTCTTGAGCTGCAGCTTGTTCTTCCTGCTGCTCGGTGTTGTCATCTGGCCGCTCAAGGGCGGCACGGTCTTGGTTCTCGGTTTCTTGATCAACATTCTCCCCAGCTGAGGTAGCTGGGGGAGAGGGAGGCGTCTCGTTGTGAGCAGCATCCTGCGTACTCTGGTACGCGTAGGTCTGCTGCTCCGTGTTATGATCGTCTTGGTCACCAGCGCCCGTGTTCTCGGCGCCGGTGTCTTCTTCTTCCAGCTTCACCGGAGAGGGCGCACGCGTCCTAGCCCGCGGTGCTGGCTCGTCTTCATCCTCGGAGAGCTCGATGAGCTTCTCGAGGTCCATGATGAGTTTCCTCTTGGTACGAGTGGGGGCCGCGGCAGCATCAGCATCCAGAGGATCGCTAGAAGAAGGAAGCAATTCAGGAAAAGAGACTTAGAGCAGAATAGCAAGAAGCAGTAGCGAGTTGGTGTTCGGATGGAACAACTTACCCTTTGCGGGAGGGGGGTTGCCTTCTGTTGGTGGTGAGCTTCTTGCCACCCGTCTTCTTCGTCTTCTTGGCAGCAGGTTCTTGGGCACCGCTGCCCGCCCTCTTCCGGGTTGTGGGAGCAGCCACAGATAGAGGCTAGACATCCATGGGCTCCTCGTCCTCCTCATGCTCGGGATCCTCTGCAGAGAAGAGAAAAGGGATTCAGAAACAGAAAAGGAAATCAGAAAGCGCTACTCGTGATCAGAAAGGTGAACTTTGTCACCTTCGTCGTCCTCGGACCAATCCCGGATGGACGCGTCAACTCGGTGCTTACCAGGTAGAGTGGCATGCGGGATGCAGAGGGTGTCCTGGGTGTCGTAGGCCTTCACATCATCCTCTTCTCGGTCAACATGCCAGTTGCTGTCGAAGACCTCCTCATCTTCCTCTGCCTGGCGATCAATGTGCTGGAAAGGCAAACAGATGGCACAGTGAGTTGAGTTATCGGCTACGGGGTCCTACTCGGAGCAACATACAAACACAAAGCATATTTGGCTAAGTACTTCTACCCGACAAGGCATGCAAACATAAAGCATATAAAGCCAAAGGAGTATTATGTGATGTCCTACTCGGAATGGCATGCAAACACAAAGCATATTCAGCTAAGGATTTCTATTCGACATGGCATGCAAACACAAAGCATAAAAATCCAACACGTTACTTATGATGTTCTACTTGGTGCAGCGTGCAAGTATTAAGCATACAAAGCTGAGAAACCAGCTACTCGGTATCAAAGTGCAGAAGTAAAAGCACAGAGTACTAACCTGTTCAATACGCTTGGTGCGGCTATACGACTCGAAGCCATAAAGCCAATTGTCCTTCAGCGTGGTGTGCATGATGGACCTGGCCCAGACAGCCACCTCCGACTTGCTGAGCTCGAAGGTTGTGGTCCTTGTGCAGTCACGGGCTCCCCCCATATAGCACATCTTGTGCGAGCGGCGCTGGAGCGGGAGTACCCGGCGTGAGATCCAGCATGCAATTGGATCATCATGGAGAAGCCCCTCCTCGCGCAACTCGGCCAGGCGTCGCCCGACCTGGATGACGTCCTTGATGGTGGTCTTCGGGTGGTATCCCCAATTCTGCTGAGTTGGCAGGGCGTTCTTGAACTTGGGCAGGCCTATCCTGTCCTGGATCGGCTCCCCGACTTCGGTGGCGACATTCTTCACATAGAGGAAGTTGCGCTGCCACTTGCGCACAGATTCCAATCCCTTGGATCGTGGATGGCTACCCGTGGAGCGCTGCAGCATCATAGCGCATCCCGTCTGGGTCATGGCGCGGGCTCCATCAGTCTTTCCCGGGTTGGGGACACTCTGTTTGCGGAAAAAGAAGTACCGCGCCTAGCTGTGGATTGTTGGGTACACGCCAAGGAAAGCTTCACACACCACGGCGTGGGTGGAGAGCATGATAAGAGAATTTGGTGGAAGATGGTGTGGCTGAAGGCCGAAATGGTTGAGAAATTTGGAGAAGAAGTCGGAAATCGGAAGGCCGAAGCCGCGCTTGAAGTGCGCAAGGAAAACGACATACTCATCCTTCTCAGGTTTGGGTACGATCTCCGTACCTGGATGGCGGCATGTCACGCCGGGAGGCACGCGGCGCGTGTTCACGAGCCATTGACAGTCCTCGGCGGTGACCTCGGAGCCTTCCCAGCCGGCGCGGGCGGCGGCATCGTCATCTCCGTGGGCAGCCATTGCAGCAGCGATGCGCGGTGGAGATTGGAAGCGGAGGCGCTAGAGGGGGATGCGAATCAGAGTTTGGAGGCTCAGGGATCTCTCTCTGTCTCTCCGGCGGCGCGTGGAGCAGCGACGCGGCAAGCGGTTGCGGTGGCGGTGCGCTCGACGGCGGCGGAGAGACGAAGGGCAGGAGATTGAAGTGAGCAGGAAAGAGAAGAAGAAGGCGTCGAGGGGGTATTTATCTCTCCCCTCGAGTTGCCGTTACCAGCGGAATATTCGCGGATTGATAGTGCAGAGAGATCGTGCGGCGTGGGTTGCGCACCGGTTAGAAATGCACACATCGCATATCGCGCACGTAACGGGTGCAGTTAATCCCACGTCGAGATCGTGGGCGATTTAGTGTGGTTGAAGTGACTTAACAGGCTAGTGGGCCCGAGGTGCAGTTATTGGCGCGTGGCCTGTAGTATCCCAGGCACCGAGGCGTCGGGGGTACGGAGGTGTGACACGTGCCCCGTAGCGACACACAGAGGCGGATTTGCACCGTTTGAGCGGGATTGTGTTTCGAGATTTCGCTAAGTCATTTCACTCGGCATCACCAAAGGAGGGTGTTGCTACTCGGAGAAGAAGAGATTCAAGAAAGAGTTAAGGGCCGTGTGGAGGTGCTACTCGGCCCCTTTCAGTACGAAGACAAGTTTTGTTTTTAAGCTGGCAGGGCCCAGTGAACAAGTTCGCAGGACTCTACCAGCTTCGGGGACTAATGTTAGGGGGTTACCCCCGAGTAGGGGTAAGGCAAGTGCTAAAGGCAAGGTCAAGGGGCTATTTGACTGAGTAGCTGGCCACCCGGTACTTGCTACCCGCTAGGCTGCTATTCGGTGGTACCCACCAATGGCCAGATGGAAGAATCAAGGAAGTTACATCCCTCCGAGTAGAGGAGTTGGTCCGAATAGAGGGAGTGGTTTCCTACTCGGGCCAGAAGTCAATGGAGCCGTTCTGACAAAGGATCCCGCGTATCCTGCGTTCGTACGACGTGCGGTTCAACTTACGGAGCGCGTGATTATCCGCGCTACGGCGTGGCTACAGTGCGGTAGGCGCCTGTCTAGTCCTGTCACTGACAGAGGGGACAGGACAGGGCTAGGGGCCTACCCTATCTCACTGACAAGGGTGGACAGGTCCCATCTCCGAACGGCGCGACGACTTACGGTGCTCGATTCAGCGGGAACCCGGAGGCGTGCTCTGTTCTGCAGTGCTCCTGTCCCATCAAGCGGTACCTTTTAGTCTTATTCTATTCGGCTGGGCACCAGTATATAAGGTGCCCTGCCTCCTCCTGTGAGAGGTTCGGAACTTAGGCCGACACTCTGGATTGCTTCACTACTCACAGAGAGAACTAGATAGAAGAGTGGCTACTCGGCTGAAGGCCCGTACTGTACTGTGGCTACTCGGTAAACACCCATATAAAGAGAGAGGCAGGAGTAGGGGTGTTACCTCCACACGAGGGCCCCGAACCTGGGTAAGATCTTGTTGTTTGCAGTGTTTGTGACTTACCGCACGCGGCTACTCGCCGTGTGATCCCTCCCCGAGCACCTCCAGCGTCCATCGGCCCCAACTTTAGCCATCCCATGGCATCTGCCGTGATACCACCACGACAACCACCCGCAGGAGTAGCAGATCGTCGCTTGCCTGGTGGTCAATGAAGATCTGGCGCTGCCGATGTAGCCGAACTCGAAGACGGGGGAAATGGTGGCGAGAGTAGGGGCGATGAGCCGAGGGGAGGCTGTGAGCGAAATTTCTCCCGCCATCATTTTCACATGCGCGCGCGACCGAGCGCCATCTTCAAGGTCGCACCAAGTCGGCTCCGCATTTCCCCTTTTTGCCTGTGGGGAAGGTGGCTGAAACAGCCGATTCGGGCGTTCTTCTCGGGGCCTGGCCCAGAAGGTTTAAGGTTCACGCCCATGCAGACAAGCGGGTCGATGCAGGAAACCAAACAGACATTTTTTGCATGCACGGGGCCTGATTGGGGTGTTGGTGGGCATCCAGACACGCCCATTATGCATGTTAAGAAACGTTGCTTCAGGAGCTTGTGGGTGAAGTGGGTCATATCATGGGTATTGCTGTTAGGGAACACTTGGTAGTTTCTTACAAGAGAAGCACTGGAAGAAGTAGGATAGCCAATATAAAGTACTACGTACTCCCCAATCCAATACATCCTTCGGAACTATTTCTACCTATATTCACATTGGTATAACTAAGGTGTTCAAAGTGTCAAGCATGGTTGTCCTGCCTTTAATTAATCTTCATTAGATTAATTCAAATCAACGAGTTATTTTTAGCACAAGCGATTCTTGCTATTTGAACAACAAGTCCATTGAACATTTTTTGTGGGGAATAGTCCCTTGAGATTAATAAAAAATGGCCACTTCACTATTGCTCCTATAAGGATTTTCGCCTCGCTTTATAAACAAAGCAACCACCACAACCGAGTTCATACAATATGTTCGATCAACAAGAAGAAAGAAACAACCATAGATAGCAAATATTGCTGGGGCATCAGCACAAGTAAGCCCGAGAAAAACATGAGATGAGATGCGAGAGCAGAGAGGTAAAGGTGAAGGGGGTGAAGGCCTCTCAACACGCACATGGCTCAGCTCGTGGGTGGTGGCGAAATACGACTTGTCGTCTCCATGAGAAGATCCAGTATGTTGTCCAACTGAGCCATGTCTCACTGACTACACAACAGGTGCCACTGCTGCAAGAAAGTAAGAAATTTAAACATAGAGTCAGCACCTCATCGCAAGAACACCCTCTCTATAACCATCTTATTCTGAATCGTCCAAAGCGTCCAGAACATCCCAGCGAAAACGACCCAGAAGAGACGGTATCCCCTCCCGGTCGATTCGCCTGGGCCTCCAGAAACTCACCAAGGTCTAAGGCTAACCAATCAAGCCCCGGAGCCTCATGGACGAAGCTCCATAGGAACCGGGCCGCCGGGCATGTGAATAGGATATGGGTTCCTGTCTTGGGGATCCCACATAATGGACACAAGCCATTTACGGGCCCTTGGCGTATCCGTATTTCCACCCCCGAGGGTAGGCGGTCGCGTAGGAGCTGCCAGACAAAAATATTTATCTTTAGGGGGTGGGTTCCTTCCACAATGGATAAGACCACATGATTCCTGGCCCGTGGAAAAGGCTGTGGTAAGCCGTTTTAACCGAAAACAGTTCAGAGGGGGAAAGGGTTCCACTTAGCCCTATTCGGGATCCCTATAAGGGGGGCCTGGTAGGAACGCTCTAAGCTTGGTCCAAGCTGCGTCTCGGCCGCGCCAAATGTTCTTAGGAACGACATGTTTCAAATCCCATTAGGGGCGGCCTCGGCAATCAACAGTTGTGGATCCGAGCAAATCGCATATAAGTCTGGGACTTCATGTTCAAGCGGTCTCCCTGCCAATAATGAATCCGACCAAAATAGGGTGCTCTTACCATCCCCAACAGTAAACCGAGCACCCTTCTAAATCTCATGTTTTATGGATTGGATGGATCGCCAGAATTGGGATCCCTCCCGGCGATTGCAGGCGAGCAGGGGCCGGTCTTGCAGATACTTAGCCTTGATACCGAAGCCACAACCCCCTCTCGTCCCGCAGGATGCGCCATACCCATCAAAGCATGAGGATGGTGTTCATTTTGCAAGTTGCCAAGAGTCCTATGCCCCAAAATCTTTGGGGCGCAAACATGGGCCCATTTCACCATATCGTATTTCTGCAAGCCATTGGACGCCGACCATAAGAAGCGCGAGAGCTCCTTATCAAACGTATTATGGACCCCCTCTGGAAGTATGTACAATCCCATCATATACATGGGTAGGCTAGACAGGCAGGAGTCAATAAGCACGGTTGTGCTTGCCTTAGAGGTGAACCTACCGCATGGATCCGCCTTTGACTTAACCCACCCAATCAGGGGTTCCAGACCCCTAGATACTCAACGGGGAATGTAGACATCTTGCAGTTGAAGTTGTCTGCAATCCGTTGTTGATCCTCCGGGGAGAACCCCATGACCACCACCTCGCTCTTGTCGAAGTTGACTTTGAGGTCGGCTGATGACCCACAAGTATAGGGGTTGTATCGTAGTACTTTCTATAAATAAGAGTGTCTAACCCAACGAGAAGCACAAGGTGTTGCTAAGAAGGTTGGATAGAGGATTCACTGTAAACAATAGCAAACAGGTTTTTGGTGGTTTTTGATATAGTAGATAAATAAAGTGCGGGTAAATAAAAGACAGTAATAATAATTGCAGAGAGTGGCCCAATCCTTTTTAGAGCAAAGGACAAGCCGGTTGGTTTACTTATGATGACTAAACATTCTCGAGGACACATGGGAATTTCGTCAAGCGCTTTCGTTTCATATATTTGATTAATATTTATTATTTTGATAGGTGTTGTGTGGGTGAACCTATGCTAATGCACCTACCTAAAAAGAACGATTCGTTCTATCGTCCCTCGAGCGAAGTACTTCGTCCAACCCAGCGTACGCTCCGTCTAATTTTTTCCCCAGCCCGGACACCGTGTGCCAAATGCTTTGTCAATCACACGATTATTTATTTCCAAGCCTCCTAACCCCAAATTATCGGAAATCAATCGAGAACAATACAATCGGCAGTTATTACACGCCCAATTATAGGAAATCAATCCGGTCGTCTCCTTTTCAATATCCCCGTAATCGCGTCGATCGTGGGCCTGCATATGTTTCGTTCCACCAATCCTCCCCGTAGTCGCCGGCGCTTGCGTAGAGAAAATCGTTCACTTCCCCGTCCTTTCTTTCCCTTCCTTGCTTCTCACGCACACTAAACAATCTCAGAATCCGGTGCAGAGGCACCCAACTCGTCGATCGGACATGGAGGTACTATCAGCACGTCCGTTGTGAGGAATGCCAGAACCCGCCGCTCCGACCACGGCCGCGCCTTTCCCGACGACTACGGCGAGGCGGAATGACCTGCTCTCTCGTCCGGTGGAGGCCGCAGCGGGTGTCGCACCCTGGGTTTCTAGAGGATACTCTCCGCACGAACTGGAAGTCAGGTGCTTGGATTATGGGGCAAACATGCTCCCACGTCCCAGCTTCCTGGTAGGCCTGCGCTTATGCGCGACAACACAAGCCCTGCTTCCACCGTCGAAGTAAACTATCCGCTAGGAACCTAAAGGCACTACTGTCGACGTACTTCATAATCAAACACGCACGGTACGTCAACAGTTTGGTACGAATGATAACACAGAATGTCTCTAAGACACAAAAGAATGAAATAAGTGCAACTGGCCTTCACTAAGGCAGAAAATATCGAATACAGTCATCCAGAGGACACATGTCCCAACATATCATCCATTACAACAGCGGAAGCAATCAAAGGGGTCTGAGTACAGACAAATCCATGGCTTAAGAAGCCGGAGAAAATAAAGAAAAGCGAAGCCCATCCACGTAGGTCTGGATCCTGCCCTGGTCCAGCTAACTACTCGTCTGCAGCGTCGTCGAACTCCACAAAGTAGCCATCCTGGGAAGCATCGTAGTCGTAGTCGTACTCTGCGTAAACCACAGCCCCAACGGGGTCAGTACATCCAAGTACTGGCAGCAAGACTCACAGTTCATCAAGGAGTTACCCGTCAACACAAGCATTGATGCTTGGGATCAACGGAAGAAAGGGGTAATGTAAAAGTTGCTGCTGGCTGCTCTAAACAACTACAGAATATAACTACAAATTCCGGCTAACAGAAAAGATAAGATCGAGGATTGTAACCAACTGAAAGATAACTTCAACCAAAACCCATCCTGGATCTCGCCCCTTATCCAAAGAAGCAATCCGAGGATAACTCACACAGTTGGGATAAGGTGAATCAAGTTATTGTGTGAATAACCTATTACTAGTCAGGTTATTAATCATTGGGTGAAACATGATTGATCATTATGTTGAAGTTGTCCTGAGTACTTGTTAGCCAGTACTTTCACCAAGTAATCCATAACCGCGGAAAACACGGCTTCTCGAGAAGATTATCCCTGCAGGGTTGCACCAATTTGGCCGTACACTCATGAATATCCCGCCAGATGGGATGCCTCCCACCAAGCGGGGCACTCAACACAACCGACCATTCCTCGCATCAAGCCCAAAGAACCTTGGGCGCACGGCTAATCAAGCCCAGAAGAAAATGGACCATCATAGCACTCTAAGACCGTGTCCCCCTATATGCCGACTACGAAAGTTCCACCCTGCGCTGGGCTCGCAAAAACATGCATGCGGCAAATGGAAAACACGAACTAAATGAGGCGATTTGGACGAGATGCGAATCAGGTCAAGTTGAGGGGGGCGCCCATACTCGCTTCCCAAATGCGGGTAGTGCGCTCATCATGGATCAGTAGACAAGACCCTTTTCCTATTAGGGTCGACACTAGCAGGCTCCAAAACCACTCAAGGGCCTCCTGCCGGTGCCTTATCATCAAATTATTATTACCATTAGCAATTAACAGGATTGATTGATTAATAACGAGCCCCGGTACAAGATAATAAGATAGTAACAGTAGTAACCGACAACAGACTCGAGTAAAAGCAACCCTAAGCATGCTAGATAAGAACAGGCACAAGCAATGGCTGTAGGTATGGAGGTGGTGGCAATATCATGGCTCAAGGTATCATGTGATGGGTTCGGAGAACAAGCAACGATACATAGGGCTAGCAATAGTAGACAACAGATAGTATCGACAACAAGTGTGGAAAGGAACTCTATGATTCATGTGAGTGATAACTTGCCTGGCAGCTCAGCCTCGTACTGGGCTAGGTCCTGAGTAGTGGTGTCGTAAGGCTCGTCGGTACCAACGTCGTCGTCTAACCGAGAAGAAGCAAAACAACAACAAAGGAAGACGGGCAATCAATACATGGCATAGGTGCACAAACATTGGATGATGCATGTCATGTTTAATAGATGCACCAAAATAACTTGCTTGACATGAAACACAAGTTTAAATGGATTCCATATGCAAAAGGATGCATATGGAAGCCCATGCTTGGAGTTGAATTAATTGTTCTACCACTAAGCATTAGGTGTAGTTGAATTAGTATGATGCATGCATGATGATGAACAATAACATAACAAGTTAATTGCAAGTGGAATGATAGTTAGCAATTTAGAAAGGCATTTATCAAATTTGAATTTTGTTACTTAACATGGCACACAAGTAAATGTTGTTATCATCAAGTTAAAGTGTGCAAAACAAGTTACAAATTTTATATTTGAAAAGTTTATCAAATTTTAGTTGGATTACATGTTTCACAATTTGAAATTGGACTTTGGATTAATTATTTATGAATTAGGCAATATTAAACAATTTTTAATTGAGTTAAACAAGAATTAAATTGTTTAGGCAATTTAAATTATCCAAACCAGAAAACAAAATTTATATTTGAATAGAACATTCAAAAAGGTGTGAAAAACATATTTTATTTGAATTATTTGAAAACAGTATGAATTAGTTATGAATTATTTCAAATTGCATTTGAATTATTTGAATTTGAATTTAGATTGCATTTTGAAAATTCAAAACAGAACACAAATTGCATATTTGGAATGTTCATGAAATTTGGATCAGAATAGACATCAAGTTTGCATTTGTTGGATTTATAGAATGGGAGATATTGAATTTATAAGTTTTAGTTTAATTCTGCTATTTAAAATGGAATTGGAATTAACAGATTTGTTGTAACTTTTGTTACCGTGAGGGGCTATACCCGCTGCCACTGACGTGCGGGTCCAGGCCAGCGTGGCAGTGAGGGCCTATGACAGTGGGCCACGGGAGCGGGCAAAAATCGCGAAAAAGTTGTGGCCTTTGCGGCCGCGGGGGTTCGAACCCCGCTCGCTGGCTCGCGCGCGTTCGCCTGCAACCAGTGCGGCTGGTGCGATTCGTTTGACAGAAACAACCGCGCAGCCAAGGTGAACTTAACAGGCGCGGTTAACTGAATTTTGACACTCGCTATCTGAACTTCTGTCAGAAACGGAGATCGACGCCGGCGAAAAACAGCGCTGCGCCGCGGCTGTTCGTGGTGCAGAGAAGCTGCGGCTAGTGGTGCTTGTGTGTGCGGTGCTGCGGATGCATCGAAACAGAGGAAGGGAGGAGACAGAGGCTCACCGCGAGCTGCAGAGGTAGCAGGTGATCGAGGCGGAGGTTCGTCGGAGAAGACGCGGACGGCGGCGAGGCGTTGGTTCTCCTCAGGTGCCACTGCGGTGTCGAAGTCGAAGAGGGTACCGTGGGCTTCCAATTCCCGCGGCTACCTCACGACGGCAGCCATCGGAGACGGTGCTCCTCGCCGGAATTCAGAGAAGTGGCGGCGGAAAGCTTCAGAGGTTCAGAGATCGTGGTGGAGGCGGATGGAAACAAGACGGCGGGGCTCGAGGGAAAACTAGGGTTTGCGGCGCAGGAGGAGCACGCGTGCTTTTAAGGCTTGAGGGAGTGGTACGGCGGCCATCGGGGAGCTCCAGAGGCGATCAACGACGGAGCTCAGCTCGTACGATTCTGACGTCACGAGAGGAGGGACGAAAGCGACGTCGGGGAAGGGTAACGGGCCAGGGGGGGAAAAACGGGCTGGGCCCTAGCTGCTGCGCTGCTCTCCTCTCTGCAGTTTTATTTTTTTTTTCTGTTTCTATATATTTTTTTTTTCTGCTGAAAACGAAAAGGGAAGGAAAAGATAAGGTTTTGGTTAGATAATTCCAGGAAAAATTGTTAGGCTATTTAGTTAATAGCAACCACATTGCAAAAGTGGATTTCAAAAATTGTAATTTAAGATGGGGTTTTGTATTTGAAACCAAATTAGAGGGATTTTTATTTATTACCTCATTAATAAAAACATGTATAAAAATAGGGTTACCCCTAGATTAAAATTGACTTTTAGGATCACAAGCATGAGGTGAATTGTTATGTTTTCAAAAGAGTGCTGAATTGAAAAATGGTTTGAAATGGAAAATGATTTAGGAGTTAATGATTTAATCAATTGATTTGATAATTGGTTTGATTAAAGCAACAATTTGAGAAGTGGAAAACAAGGAATAAAAGGGTTGTTTTTATTTGTTATTTTGGTTCCAATAGTTGTAACAGAGCAAGTATGAAACCATGTTTGAAAAAGGTTTGAATTTGAGTTGTGAAAACAGGATAAAACAGATGGAAAACAAATGCAAACAATAAGTAAACATGATGACATGATGCATTGCTTGAAATAAAACAAAGAACAAAGCATTCTAGGGGTATTTTCATACTTGGGATGTTACAAAACGCCCCCCCTTGAAGGAATCGCGCCCCGAGATTCCCTACTGAGAAATGAACAGGTCCGGATACTTCTTGCGAAGATCCTCTTCGGTCTCCCACGTTGCCTCTTTATCAGAATGATGCGACCATTGGACTTTCAAGAACTTGGTGCTCTTGTTGCGAGTCTTACGCTCGGTCTCATCGAGAATACGAATAGGGTGCTCCTCATAAGATAGATCATCTTGCAGTTCGATGGAATCATGATCAACTGCACGATCTGGATCTTTGAAACACTTCTTGAGTTGTGACACGTGGAACACATCGTGCACTTTGGAAAGTTTTTCTGGAAGTTCAAGACGATAAGCATTCTCTGCACGTCTTGAGAGGATGTTGAAAGGGCCAATGTATCTTGGTGCAAGCTTTCCTTTCACACCAAAACGATGAGTGCCTCTGAGGGGAGTTACACGGAGATATGCCTTATCACCAGGTGCATAGACCATATCCCTGTGCTTGCTATCATAATAGCTCTTCTGACGAGACTGAGCAATCCTGAGATTGTCACGAATGATACGAACTTTCTCCTCGGCTTCCTTAACAATGTCAGGGCCTAGAAGTGAACGTTCACCAGCTCCAGACCAATTGATTGGACTCCTGCATCTGCGACCATACAGTGCCTCAAATGGTGCCATGCCTAGGCTTGCCTGGTAGCTGTTGTTGTAGGAGAATTCAGCATATGGAAGGCAATCCTCCCATTTCATGCCAAAGGAGAGACCACATGCTCTGAGCATATCCTCGAGAATCTGATTGACTCTTTCGACTTGCCCTTGAGACTGAGGGTGATAAGCTGTGCTGAACAGAAGTTTAGTGCCCAATGCTTCTTGAAAGCTCTTCCAGAAATGAGAAGTGAAGATACTTCCACGGTCTGAGCTTATTTCCAATGGAACACCATGAAGGGGAACAACCTTTGCTGTGTAGAGCTCTGCTAACTGGCTAGCTGAGATAGTTTCCTTTACAGCATAGAAGTGAGCAACCTTAGTGAGACGATCAATAACAACGAAGATTGCATCGTTGCCCTTTTTGGACTTTGGAAACCCAGTAACGAAGTCCATTTCAATCATGTCCCACTTCCACTCAGGAATTTTCAGAGGTTGGAGTAGACCTGCTGTCTTCTGATGGACTGCCTTAACACGTTGACAAACGTCGCATTCAGAAACGTATTGAGCAATTTCACGTTTCATGCCAGACCACCAATACAGAGTCTTGAGATCCTGGTACATCTTTGTACTTCCAGGGTGAATGGATAGGGGAGTTTCATGAGCCTCCTTGAGAATGATATCCTTGAGACTTTGAATCTGAGGGACTGCAATGCGTCCTTCGAAGAACACAGTTCCCTTGTCATCAATTGAGAAGGACTTGAACTTATCATTGCCCTCCTTGATGTGATCCACAATCTTCTTGATTTCATTATCACGAAGTTGTTCAGAACGAATCTTGTCCTCGAGTGTTGGGCTGGCTGTCAAGCTAGCAAGGTATCCTTCCGGAACAAGACCAAGGTTCAGCTTCTGGAATTCTTCATGAAGTGGAGGTTGGCTCTCCATGATCATGAGATTATTGCAATAGGATTTGCGACTGAGAGCATCGGCCATAACATTAGCCTTGCCTGGAGTGTAAGAAATGGTGAGATCAAAGTCTTTAATCTTCTCAATCCATCTCCTTTGCCTGAGGTTCAGATCTGGCTGAGTGAAGATGTATTTCAGACTCTTATGATCGGAAAAGATTTCAGTTTTGTTACCCAACAAGTATTGTCTCCATTTCTTGAGGGCAAACACAACTGCTGCAAGTTCAAGATCATGTGTGGGATAGTTTTGCTCATGTGGGTTCAACTGACGAGAAGCATAGGCCACAACTTGACGTTCTTGCATAAGAACTGCTCCTAAGCCTTGGAGAGATGCATCACAGAATATTTGGAAAGGTTTGGTAGTATCTGGTCCCACTAGAACAGGTGTGGAAGTGAGTTTAGTCTTCAGGAGGTTGAAACTCTCATCACATTGTGGAGTCCAAACGAACTTTTTGTCCTTCTTTGTGAGATCAGTGAGAGGTTTAGCAATCTTGGAAAAGTTTTGGACGAAACGACGGCAATAGCTAGCCAAGCCAAGAAAGCTTCTAACTTGTTTCACCGTCTTAGGGGGTTTCCAATCAACAATTGCCTTAACCTTTTCAGGATCAATGGCAATGCCTTTGGCAGAGATGATATGACCAAGATATGCAACTTCTGGAATCCAGAACTCACATTTGGAAAACTTGGCATACAGACGATGCTCGCGAAGTTTCATGAGAGTGAGACGAAGGTGTTCTCCATGCTCTTCCTCGGATTTTGAGTAGACTAGAATGTCATCAAGATATACCACAACGAACTTGTCGAGGTATTCATGGAAGACAGAATTCATGAGTCTTGAGAACGTTGCCGGTGCATTGGTGAGACCAAAGGACATGACGGTGTATTCATACAGACCGTACCGAGTGGTGAAAGCTGTCTTAGGAATATCTTCCTTTCTGATCTTTATCTGATGGTAACCCATCCTCAAATCCAACTTTGAGAATATTGAGGCTCCAGCAAGTTGATCAAAAAGATCATCGATACGAGGAAGTGGATACTTGTTCTTGATGGTTTTCTCGTTGAGAGGACGATAGTCAACCACGAGTCTCTTAGTTTGATCCTTCTTGGCAACAAACAGAGTTGGGCAACCCCAAGCGGAGGAACTAGGCTGAATGAAACCTTTGTCCATATACATATCGATTTGCTCCTTCAACAATTTCAGTTCAGGAGGAGCTATCTTGTATGGATGCTTAGAGATTGGAGCAGTACCTGGCTCAAGCTCGATCACGAACTCAACTGCTCTGTCCGGGGGCATCCCTGGCAACTCTTCTGGAAAGACGTCAGGGAAATCACAAACCACCGGAACATTTTCAATTGCCGGAAGGGGTTTGGCATCGAGGCTGAACAGCTGAGCAGAAGTTGATCCATATGGAGAATAGACTATCTGGCCTGAAGTGTGGGAGAGAGTTATTGACTTTTGAGCACAGTCAATTTTAGCTTTGTGGGTCTTCAACCAATCCATACCCAGAATGACATCAATGTCAGAATTTCCCAGCAACATGAGTGAAGCAAGGAATATGCGACCTCCAATTAGGATCTGATTGTCCATGCTTATCTTGGAAGTAATCATTTTATTTCCCGGAGAGTGCACATAGATCTGATTGCTTAGCGGAACCAGAGCTAAATTGTACGTTGTAGCAAAGACCTTTGACACAAACGAATGCGATGCTCCAGTATCAAACAACACTTTAGCTGGAATAGAGTTTACGGGTAATATACCGAGAACGACGTCAGCAGCCTCTTCGGCTTTGTCGGCCTTGATATGGTTCACCCTCGCGTTCCTCCCGACAGGCCTATTGTTGGAGTTGAAGGCTTTAGCCGGAGGAGCACGAACCATAGCCTGGTTGGTGTTGGGGCGAGGAGGTAGGGGTAGCTGCTTCTGAGAGCACTTGTCAGCATAATGTCCAGTCTCCTTGCACTTGTAGCAAGTGACGACACGAGAAGGACCTGGCCTTGGCTGCCCCATCGGAAACCTCTGACCCTGCATCTGAGATGGGTTGGGTGGGCGGGGACCAAAGCCTGGAGAAGCTTGGGCATTTGGAGCCCGAGTGACAGCACTATTTGGCACCCAGATGCGGCGCTTCTGCGGAGGGGTGGTCATGTTGGAGGAGGAACCACCCTCACGCGAGTGCTTGCGCGACTCTTCGAACGCCTTGCGCCCATTCTCCTCATTGAGCGCGGTGTTCACAAGCTCCACGAAGTCCTTGCACTTGATGTTGGTGAGAGCGTACTTCAGTTCCGGGTTAAAACCTCGGCGGAACCTTGCCATCTTCTTGGCTTCGGTGGACACTTCGTCACCAGCGTACCGAGCGAGACGATTGAACTCGTTCTGGTAGCCGAGAACGTCCAGCTTGCCCTGTCTGAGAGAGCAGAATTCCTCACGCATCTTTTCCATGAGACCATCCGGGATGTGGTGCTTCAGGAAGGCATCTCTGAAACATCCCCAGTTGATAGGAAAGCCAGCCCTCATGGCCTGGTAGTTCTCCCACCAAGTAGCTGCCTGACCCTTCAGTAGGTAGG
The DNA here is from genome assembly GCA_028641055.1 of Alopecurus myosuroides. Classification (NCBI taxonomy): domain Eukaryota; kingdom Viridiplantae; phylum Streptophyta; class Magnoliopsida; order Poales; family Poaceae; genus Alopecurus; species Alopecurus myosuroides. The sequence continues at coordinate 447,727,121 of CM054058.1, read as the reverse complement.
TGGCGTACTTGACCTTATCCTCTTCAGCAACATGAGCTATCTCCAGAGCTCTTGCTACGTCACGGATCCAGTCATCAGCATCCAGGGGCTCACGTGTTGCCACGAAAGCTTTTGGGCCCAAGCTGAGGAAGTCCTTGATGGTGACCCTTGGAGCATTCTGGTTGTGTTGCTGGTTAGCCTGGATCTGGGCCATCTGTGTCACCACTTGGGTCATCTGAGCCAACAGCTCCCCCATTGGTGGTGGCGGTGGCGGGTTGTTCCTGGTTGGAGGCATCCTGAACAGAAATTCATTTTAGCACAACAACAGAAAAGGATAGACTTGGTAACCGAAAGATAGATTATTCCGACGCATGAATAGATAACCAACAGGTACATCATCACATGTTCAAATACATCAGAATATCCAACAGACCAATACATGGTTCGAAAACGAAAGGATAAACTAGACACAGCTAGTAATGGATACAACGGTACTCCCATGCTCATCACGCAGGACGGCGGTGAGTAGTACGACGAGAGATACGGTGAGGAGGAATCCCACGGAAGTAGGTATCACGACGATCCCTGTAGATAGGAACTGCTCTGAGAGGAACTCTCGGTGTCGTGAAGTAGGAAGCGTCGTATCCCTGTGCTCCATAGCGGGGAATCCCTGTGTAACCAGCTCCGAGATCGAGAAGTGGACCTCTGATCGGCTCGTAACCTCCAGCATCTGGCAACGGAAGACCAGCTGGCTGAACGACACGTGCGAAGCGCTCGTCTCCAACAAAGTCTGTGGTGTACGTCGCCAGACGAGTGAGAGCAAGGTGGAGCTGCTCCCTGACTGAGGCTAACTCCTGAGAGAGTGCGGAAGCAACGGCATCACTGTGACTAGCGAACTGGGCAGTGATCTGGAGCCTGGAGCTATCAGTCTCGTAGGTATCCATGTCGCGGTGGATAGTGAAGTGAGCTCCCGCTGCCGTGATGTAACCACGGGGGATGTGACGAAAACTGGACTTATCAAACCCCCAGTAGTCAGCACGGAGAACGGTGACACTCACGTACGCTGACTGCTGCACTGCCATATCCACTGTGGACCCTACTGCCTCGTACTGGTGTGCAATGCTCCTGCCATCATCCGACAGAATGTAGACGATAGCCCGGTAGCAAGTCTGGTCACACTCTCGCTGGTGCTCGTAGACCTGGTACTCTGGTGCCCAACGGAACCCCAGAAAGGTAACCATGTCTCTCAGCAACTCCGGAAAACCGGCGGTGCTCTCACAGCGAGTCATGCGAACCACCTGCGGATAGTAGTTGAGACCCATCTGCAGATGATTTGGAAGGTTTTGATTAGACTCCGGTAGATGAAAAAGGATGTGGAAAGCAACAACAAGGTTGAACGGACGAAAGGATGTTGAAAAGAACATGATATCGAAGCAACATCGGGAAAACGAGACCAAAAATCCTGAGGTACTACAGAGAACCCAAAACACGTGAAATCCTAACTTGAAAGTTTAGGTGAGAACAGAAAACAACGTTTCACTTCCTTACCAGAAAAGGGTGGGTGGGTGGGGAAAGAAGAAAAATGACAGAATTCCTACTCTCACGTTTCGTTTTTCCTATATAGCTACAAAATAGTTTCTAGACTCAACTGCGACCAGTAAAAAGGGATCCTACAGGCAGACAGGCTCTGATACCATTTGTCGCACCCTGGGTTTCTAGAGGATACTCTCCGCACGAACTGGAAGTCAGGTGCTTGGATTATGGGGCAAACATGCTCCCACGTCCCAGCTTCCTGGTAGGCCTGCGCTTATGCGCGACAACACAAGCCCTGCTTCCACCGTCGAAGTAAACTATCCGCTAGGAACCTAAAGGCACTACTGTCGACGTACTTCATAATCAAACACGCACGGTACGTCAACAGTTTGGTACGAATGATAACACAGAATGTCTCTAAGACACAAAAGAATGAAATAAGTGCAACTGGCCTTCACTAAGGCAGAAAATATCGAATACAGTCATCCAGAGGACACATGTCCCAACATATCATCCATTACAACAGCGGAAGCAATCAAAGGGGTCTGAGTACAGACAAATCCATGGCTTAAGAAGCCGGAGAAAATAAAGAAAAGCGAAGCCCATCCACGTAGGTCTGGATCCTGCCCTGGTCCAGCTAACTACTCGTCTGCAGCGTCGTCGAACTCCACAAAGTAGCCATCCTGGGAAGCATCGTAGTCGTAGTCGTACTCTGCGTAAACCACAGCCCCAACGGGGTCAGTACATCCAAGTACTGGCAGCAAGACTCACAGTTCATCAAGGAGTTACCCGTCAACACAAGCATTGATGCTTGGGATCAACGGAAGAAAGGGGTAATGTAAAAGTTGCTGCTGGCTGCTCTAAACAACTACAGAATATAACTACAAATTCCGGCTAACAGAAAAGATAAGATCGAGGATTGTAACCAACTGAAAGATAACTTCAACCAAAACCCATCCTGGATCTCGCCCCTTATCCAAAGAAGCAATCCGAGGATAACTCACACAGTTGGGATAAGGTGAATCAAGTTATTGTGTGAATAACCTATTACTAGTCAGGTTATTAATCATTGGGTGAAACATGATTGATCATTATGTTGAAGTTGTCCTGAGTACTTGTTAGCCAGTACTTTCACCAAGTAATCCATAACCGCGGAAAACACGGCTTCTCGAGAAGATTATCCCTGCAGGGTTGCACCAATTTGGCCGTACACTCATGAATATCCCGCCAGATGGGATGCCTCCCACCAAGCGGGGCACTCAACACAACCGACCATTCCTCGCATCAAGCCCAAAGAACCTTGGGCGCACGGCTAATCAAGCCCAGAAGAAAATGGACCATCATAGCACTCTAAGACCGTGTCCCCCTATATGCCGACTACGAAAGTTCCACCCTGCGCTGGGCTCGCAAAAACATGCATGCGGCAAATGGAAAACACGAACTAAATGAGGCGATTTGGACGAGATGCGAATCAGGTCAAGTTGAGGGGGGCGCCCATACTCGCTTCCCAAATGCGGGTAGTGCGCTCATCATGGATCAGTAGACAAGACCCTTTTCCTATTAGGGTCGACACTAGCAGGCTCCAAAACCACTCAAGGGCCTCCTGCCGGTGCCTTATCATCAAATTATTATTACCATTAGCAATTAACAGGATTGATTGATTAATAACGAGCCCCGGTACAAGATAATAAGATAGTAACAGTAGTAACCGACAACAGACTCGAGTAAAAGCAACCCTAAGCATGCTAGATAAGAACAGGCACAAGCAATGGCTGTAGGTATGGAGGTGGTGGCAATATCATGGCTCAAGGTATCATGTGATGGGTTCGGAGAACAAGCAACGATACATAGGGCTAGCAATAGTAGACAACAGATAGTATCGACAACAAGTGTGGAAAGGAACTCTATGATTCATGTGAGTGATAACTTGCCTGGCAGCTCAGCCTCGTACTGGGCTAGGTCCTGAGTAGTGGTGTCGTAAGGCTCGTCGGTACCAACGTCGTCGTCTAACCGAGAAGAAGCAAAACAACAACAAAGGAAGACGGGCAATCAATACATGGCATAGGTGCACAAACATTGGATGATGCATGTCATGTTTAATAGATGCACCAAAATAACTTGCTTGACATGAAACACAAGTTTAAATGGATTCCATATGCAAAAGGATGCATATGGAAGCCCATGCTTGGAGTTGAATTAATTGTTCTACCACTAAGCATTAGGTGTAGTTGAATTAGTATGATGCATGCATGATGATGAACAATAACATAACAAGTTAATTGCAAGTGGAATGATAGTTAGCAATTTAGAAAGGCATTTATCAAATTTGAATTTTGTTACTTAACATGGCACACAAGTAAATGTTGTTATCATCAAGTTAAAGTGTGCAAAACAAGTTACAAATTTTATATTTGAAAAGTTTATCAAATTTTAGTTGGATTACATGTTTCACAATTTGAAATTGGACTTTGGATTAATTATTTATGAATTAGGCAATATTAAACAATTTTTAATTGAGTTAAACAAGAATTAAATTGTTTAGGCAATTTAAATTATCCAAACCAGAAAACAAAATTTATATTTGAATAGAACATTCAAAAAGGTGTGAAAAACATATTTTATTTGAATTATTTGAAAACAGTATGAATTAGTTATGAATTATTTCAAATTGCATTTGAATTATTTGAATTTGAATTTAGATTGCATTTTGAAAATTCAAAACAGAACACAAATTGCATATTTGGAATGTTCATGAAATTTGGATCAGAATAGACATCAAGTTTGCATTTGTTGGATTTATAGAATGGGAGATATTGAATTTATAAGTTTTAGTTTAATTCTGCTATTTAAAATGGAATTGGAATTAACAGATTTGTTGTAACTTTTGTTACCGTGAGGGGCTATACCCGCTGCCACTGACGTGCGGGTCCAGGCCAGCGTGGCAGTGAGGGCCTATGACAGTGGGCCACGGGAGCGGGCAAAAATCGCGAAAAAGTTGTGGCCTTTGCGGCCGCGGGGGTTCGAACCCCGCTCGCTGGCTCGCGCGCGTTCGCCTGCAACCAGTGCGGCTGGTGCGATTCGTTTGACAGAAACAACCGCGCAGCCAAGGTGAACTTAACAGGCGCGGTTAACTGAATTTTGACACTCGCTATCTGAACTTCTGTCAGAAACGGAGATCGACGCCGGCGAAAAACAGCGCTGCGCCGCGGCTGTTCGTGGTGCAGAGAAGCTGCGGCTAGTGGTGCTTGTGTGTGCGGTGCTGCGGATGCATCGAAACAGAGGAAGGGAGGAGACAGAGGCTCACCGCGAGCTGCAGAGGTAGCAGGTGATCGAGGCGGAGGTTCGTCGGAGAAGACGCGGACGGCGGCGAGGCGTTGGTTCTCCTCAGGTGCCACTGCGGTGTCGAAGTCGAAGAGGGTACCGTGGGCTTCCAATTCCCGCGGCTACCTCACGACGGCAGCCATCGGAGACGGTGCTCCTCGCCGGAATTCAGAGAAGTGGCGGCGGAAAGCTTCAGAGGTTCAGAGATCGTGGTTGGAGGCGGATGGAAACGAGACGGCGGGGCTCGAGGGGAAAACTAGGGTTTGCGGCGGCAGGAGGAGCACGCGGTGCTTTTAAGGGCTTGAGGGAGTGGTACGGCGGCCATCGGGGAGCTCCAGAGGCGATCAACGACGGAGCTCAGCTCGTACGATTCTGACGTCACGAGAGGAGGACGAAAGCGACGTCGGGGAAGGGTAACGGGCCAGGGGGGAAAAACGGGCTGGGCCCTAGCTGCTGCGCTGCTCTCCTCTCTGCAGTTTTTTTTTTTTTTTCTGTTTCTATATTATTTATTTTTTTTGCTGAAAACGAAAAGGGAAGGAAAAGATAAGGTTTTGGTTAGAATAAATTCCAGGAAAAATTAGTTAGGCTATTTAGTTAATTAGCAACCACATTGCAAAAGTGGATTTCAAAAATTGTAATTTAAGATGGGGTTTTGTATTTGAAACCAAATTAGAGGGATTTTTATTTATTACCTCATTAATAAAAACATGTATAAAAATAGGGTTACCCCTAGATTAAAATTGACTTTTAGGATCACAAGCATGAGGTGAATTGTTATGTTTTCAAAAGAGTGCTGAATTGAAAATTGGTTTGAAATGGAAAATGATTTAGGAGTTAATGATTTAATCAATTGATTTGATAATTGGTTTGATTAAAGCAACAATTTGAGAAGTGGAAAACAAGGAATAAAAGGGTTGTTTTTATTTGTTATTTTGGTTCCAATAGTTGTAACAGAGCAAGTATGAAACCATGTTTGAAAAAGGTTTGAATTTGAGTTGTGAAAACAGGATAAAACAGATGGAAAACAAATGCAAACAATAAGTAAACATGATGACATGATGCATTGCTTGAAATAAAACAAAGAACAAAGCATTCTAGGGGTATTTTCATACTTGGGATGTTACAGCGGGGCGGAATCGCCATGATCGCGGGATGTCGTCGTGGCCGCGGAGAGCGGTGAGCAGGGCAGTCGAGGCGGACGGCCGGAACGGCTTCAAACACGTCGTGCTGGGATATGCCAAGGCCGTCGCTCACCACTGCGGTCAAGCTGTCGCCGAGGGCAAAGATGCTCAGCTCGACAAATGCATGGTGAACGCCCCCTCTCCTTTCTACCAAACTACTCCCTGCCCACCTACTCTTGGTCTCACGGAAGCCCCTTCGATTTCGTCGAAATTGTTGCTGATGTTGGGGAGCTGAGTTGCGAGCTAAGAAGATCTCCCAGCAATGGGACGATTTCAATTCTCGCATGCTATGGCAAGTATAGGAGTGTCTATGTACTGCACTTAAGATATCAGATGCCTGAATCCCGATGATTATTTAGCACCAGGTGGAATTTCTTACGATTAGGTGCTGAATGTGACTTGCAGACAATGCAAAACTACAAAAGCGTCAAGCAATGAGACAGTGAAGCGCATGGAAGAGGCAGCAGTTTCAGCATGTGGCTTGGAGATGGCATTGGCTGAGGGCACTTCAAGAGATCAAGGCTCCACTCAGGTTTTAATGGTACTGTCTTTTCAACTGAACCGAGCATCTTGAAAACACCATTCACAAGAGTATGTATCTATGCATCACATGCGCTTGCCGTTAGCCGATCACCTACAGTGGGCACCCATGGCGCAGCTCCGAGAGCCAAGAGTGGGGCGGCGTGGGTCGGATAGAAATGGTGCCACAGCTACAAAGTAAGAAGAGCAAGATCAAGAGCCCTTGGGTGGATAGAGTTTGCACATGAATGTGGAGATTTTTTTATAGGGCCAGGCTTGTTAGAGGAATATGACAAGGTTTTCTTTAGTATTTTATGTTGTATGGTCCGGCAGTAAAACCAAATTACCTTGAAACCGAAGGCACCAATCTGGAAATTTTGTAATATTCATGAAAACCGAATATGAATTCAGGTTCTATGTTTTGGTAGACCACCACAATTTTGTTGTTGTACATAGCTTAATCTTTCGCAATGAGTACCATCTTATTTCAGATATTGAATATTTTGATAGACTATCGTATAATAGCTGTAGTATGTTTTAGATATCACCGGTTGGTATATGTTTGGTTACATGAACTTCCTCATGTATGCACGCTACAGATTTTTGCAAACATGCGTTATCTTGAGTCGACTAGAATATTTCATGTACACGCAATATATAGTTTCGGTAATGATCTGATGTCTTTCCGTAGCAACGCACGGGCATATGTCCTAGTAGGACTAATACATACTTTTGATTAAACCCCTTGCAAGCATCCACAACTACAAGAAGTAATTAAGATAAATCTAACCACAGCCTTAAACTCTAGGATCCTACACTCCCTCGTGCATCGGTTTTCTAACGGGGGTTTAGGTTTCTGTCACTTCGGCAACCCCACAATTAGTAGCCAAATACACAATGCATCCCTCTAGGCCCATAAAGGTGAAGTGTCACGCAGTCGACGTTCACATGAAACCACTAGAAGAATAACACCACAACATAAATATCAAACCATTAGATATTACTTCAACATAATTCCACTACTAACATCTTGACTTCTCCCGTATCCTTGAGAACTAAATAAACTACTGACAGGACATCAAGGTGATATAATGATGAATAACAATCTGCTCATAAAGTGCAAACACCGATAAATCTCGTAAGCATCAACTACTAACAAGATTATTAGTCATAGATGCAGTTGGATAACGGTATATGTATCATGTTGTAATGCCCAAATGAATATCATAGTAGTCATCATGTCATGTATATGCATTACGGTGCATTATCTATATATCAACTGCTCAGCTGTAATTTGTTCAACCAGCATGTTATTTATCTGTTATGGAGAGACACCACTAGTGAACTGTGGACCCCAGTCCATTCTTTTACACTGATAATACAACCTACTGCAAATACTATTCTTTTTCACTTCAAACACTGTTCTCATTTCATTCACTGCAAACAAAAATCATTTTCCACACTATACGTCTAATCCTTTATTTTCAGCAAGACCGGTGATATTGACAACTTCACTGCTTCGTTGGGAAAAGTATCTTGGTTGTGTTGCGTGCAGATTCCACGTTGCTGCTGAGTCTGGTAGTGCGCCCTGCTGATGACCCACAAGTATAGGGGGTGTATCGTAGTACTTTCGATAAATAAGAGTATCGAAACTAACGAGGAGCAAAAGGTGTTGACAAGCAGGTTGGATAGAGAATCACTGTAAACACTAGCAAACGGGTTTTTGGTGGTTTTTGATATAACAGATACATAAAGTGAGAGTAAATAAAAGACAATAAATATAATTGCAGCGAGTGGCCCAATCCTTTTGAGAGCAAAGGACAAGCCTGTTGTTCTACTTATTATTACCAAACATTCTCGAGGACACATGGGGATTTTGTCAAGCGCATTCGCTTCATACAGTTGATTAATATTTATTGTTTAGATAGGTGTTGTGTGGGTGAACCTATGCTAATGCACCGCCCAACTAGGACTAATACATGCTTATGATTAAACCCCTTGCAAGGATACACAAATACAAGAAAGTAATTAAGATAAATCTAACTACAACTTTAAACTCTGGGATCCTACACTTCCTCGTGCATCGGTTTCCTAACGGAGGTTTAGGTTTCTGTCACTACGGCAACCCCACAATTATGAGCCAAATACACGATGCATCCTCCTAGGCCCATAAAGGTGAAGTATCATATAGTCGATGTTCACATGACACCACTAGAATAATAACACCACAACTTAAATATCAAACCACTAGATATTACTTCAACATAATTCCACTACTAACATCTTGACTTCTCCCATGTCCTCAAGAACTAAACGAACTACTCACAAGACATCATATGGATCATAATCAGAGGTGATATAATGATGAATAACAATCTGGTCATAAATTGTAAACACCAATACATCTCACAAGCATCAACTACTAACAAGTAATCCACACCGGGAGAGAGATCTAATAAAGAACAACGATATAGAACCCTAATTGTTACAGCGGGATGGAAATGGATGGTGTGGGTAATGGTGATGGTGATGATGATGATAACGATGACGATCTTGATGATGCCCGGAGCGATGACGGTGATGATGGCGATGATTTCCCCTCATCAGGGAGGAATTCCCCCCGACAGATTTCTCCCTGCTGGAGAGCTTTTCTCTCTTTCTTGTTTTCCGCCCCCAGGAGGTGGAGAAATATTTCCTCGATGATGTTCTACGGCTTAGGGTTCCCTAGGGGTCAAGTACGTGAAAGGGGGCGGCCAGAGCTGGGCCAGGGTGGCCACACTACCTGGACTTCTAAGACATCCTCGATGCCCCCTTCTTCTTCTAATCTTCTGAAATAGGGTATTGATGGAGGGAAGATAACCCGGTAGGCCAATGCCAAGGTGTAACTCGGCCCAAAGGGAACTGCGCAAGACCTGGCTCAAGGAAAAGGAGCTTCTAGAAGGCCCAAGAAGTAGTGTAGGCCTCATAACCCGGCTTGTGGGTTATGATAGGGAAATCTAGGGTTTGTATGCGGTGACCGGGTAGGACTCCGAGTGTGCCTTGGATAGGAAGCCAGGGGGTCGGGTAAAACATAAACCGGCTCCTAGGGTCAGAAAGAACACGAGCTTTTACCAGATATTCGAGTTTCCCTGTAATACGAGAGTTGAGATTGTAACCCTAGATCGGAGACTCGGCGACTTGATTGCCAGAGCTACCAGATTGATTATTACCATGATTTCCCCTAAGCTAAACCCTCTCCCAAACACCAGAGTCGATTTACCCAAAGATAAGTTACCCCTGGTAACGTCTGCCGTGATTATCCCACGAGAGTTGGCGCCCACCGTGGGGCCTGCGTCCAAGGGTGTTTACATCACGGGAAAAGCTCGGGAGAGCATGAAGAACCTCGTCATCGGCGAGATCTACACCAACCCCGAAGGAGAGAAGATGGTGGACGATTTTGGCTGGGGGCCAGAGTCGGATTTGCTGGATGCCAGATCTATCGTCACAATTGGCCGGGTCAACGTCTTCGTCGGCATGGTACGTATGTCCGGTTCAATTCCTGATGACGTTGAATATGATTCCATGTCAGGAGGAGCGACCTGCGTTCAATCGGATGGGGAAGAGTCGGTCGGCACGATCGATCCGATAGAAGAGCCCACCACGAAGAGGGAACAACCGGAGGAGCCGGCATGGACCCCGCGTGTCCGGGTCACGAGGGAAGATGATACCGAGTCTATCCTGCACCTACTGGAGGATCGGTACGAAGAGGATAGCTGTGATGAGGAAGAGTATGAATCAGCACCAGGCATCGCGCGCCAGGTCGCGGTCTACACGGCCCCCGCAACCAATCTTAATCAGGGGGACGTGACTACGGACGCGGTCGGAGCGGCGCAAGCGCTGGCCCAACAACAAAATCCGGTTGATGGAAACCCGGTCATAGCCCGGGTTGACGGAGAGTCGGCTTCGGTCACCAGCAATACCCCGAAAAGCGAATTGCAAAGAAACATGTTTGGGTTTATGACGAACTGAACGCTAGGAGCAGGGCCCTCGAATCCGCAAAATCCGGCTCTGTTCAACAATAACCTGATCTTAGATCCTACGGTGCTAGCAACGGTGATAACCCCGGAAAACGCGGCGGCACGCGCTGCGGATCTGGATGTGGTCCGCCATGCATTGGATCAGCAGAGGAGAGATATGGAAGCTGAAAGACAGGGGATAGCAGTGCGCCAGCGCGAGCTGGAAGCATTGGAGAACCGGCTCCAAGTTCAGTCGACCAGGATGCACAATCAGAGATATCAGTCGAGATTACCGGCAACGGGTGGAGCTATAAACCCGGCCGCACTGTTTATTACACCTCAGGATCAACCAATTCCAGCTGTGAATCAGGAAACCAGACATCAGCCTGCAACCTTGGGAGGACAGCCGGCAAACGTACAAGCCGGGTTACCCACATTGCAAACAGGGATCGTAACTGGCAATACGGTGCCACCACCACCACCGCCACGGTTTCACACTCCACCAGGTCACTTTAATAATCCCATGGACAACATATATGCAGCAACATTGGCATTAGATCGCATCCCCGTAAGAGAGTCACCCCATGCGGAGGAGACCCGGCGGGCGATAGATCTATTGCGGACAGCAGTGGCTCAGCAAGCCAATTACCCGGATAACAGGAGTGGAATGCATGGAACACCGTATGTTAGCCGACATAATGGAAATACCGGCAATATTCAGACGAGCTCAGCACGACGGAGGGCAGAGGAGCAGCAAATGCCGCCTCCTCCCCGTAGACCGGCAACACCTGCAGTATCAGCGGCGCAAGCTATCGTGGACAGTTCTCGAGCCAGGCGCGCAGCAGCCGGGTCTGCGATACGAGGGCCGGTAGCGGTTGCACCCCCCGCCGTACCTGCAGCCGGATCACACGTTTCCCGGGTGAGGTCAGTACCGGCAATTTTAGCCGGGCCCAAGTGTTTGTCGGACGCCATCAGAGCCGAGCCTTACCCGGATAAGTTCAAGGAACTAGGTAAAGTGGTCAATTACGAGCCAACCATGGATCCAGAAACTTGGCTGAGTAGTTATGAGATGGCCATGTCGATTCGCAATGCATCTGAAAATCTTCAAGCCAAATTTATGTACCTGATGATGTCAGAGGGAGCAACAAAATTATGGTTCAATAATCTGCCCAAAAAGTCCGTCAATTCATGGAGCGAGCTGAAAACGGCCTTTGTCAAGCACTTTCATGGGACGTGCAGGAAGTTGTTCACAATTGATGATTTAGAGCGGTGTGTCTAGAAGAAGGGAGAGTCGGCGCGCAGTTGGGTGCGCCGGGTTATGGAAATACTCCACTCGTCCACGGATATTCAACCAAAAGATGCATTACAGGCTATGGCAAAAACATGCAAGTACATACCCTTAGTGCAAAAGTTGACGCGCATGAAATCTAGTCGGAATGCTTCGGAGGTGACTATGGGAGAGTTGATGGACGCGTGCAACAAGCACGCCGTCACAGATACCACAGAGGAGGACGTTGATGATAAAAAAGCAAAAGCTAACGCGAGCAACCGTGGAAGACCCGGCAATGGATCTGCGTCGGGTAACAATGGAGGAAATAATGGAAACAACCAGAACAAGCGTCCTTATGAGGGGAGTTCCGAGTTTGTCGCCAACACGGAAGCCGGGTTTTCCAGACCCAGAGTAGAAGGAAATTTCAACGGAGGAAACTTTAATGGAGGAAATTACCAAGGACCGCCAAGGCCGGCTAACCATATAGAGGCCTTCAGAATGCCCTGCCCGCGTCATAGCAGGAACGGCAGGCCGGCTAATCATTCATTGGAACAGTGTGTAGATTTACAGAGATGGAAGAACGAAGAAATACAGAAGGCAATGCGAGGTGCAGGCCGGGGAGCAGGACCGGGTCCGGGTGGAAACCCGGGCAATGGCCCACCCCCGGCTGGCAACCCAGGAGGCGGTAATCCGGGTAACAACCAAGGAGGCGCTGGAGGTTTCCAAGCTAACCCCAAGCAGTTGGGGCAGTACCACATTCACACTACAGGAACTTCTAACAAGGATAGAAAGATGCTCAAAAGGCAGTAAACTCGATTTCTTCAGCTGTCCCGAGATACTTGAGATGGTTGGATCAAGAGGTAACATGGAGCAGAAGGGACCACCCGGAAAGAATAGAACACCCGGGTGTCTTAGCGTTGGTCATTGCACCATAGGTTAATGGTTATGAGTTGAAAAAGGTGCTAATGGATGGCGGAAGAAGCATCAATATCCTATATTGGGAAACTTTCCTACGCATGGGTCTCAAGGAGTCCCAGTTACTAAAAAGTTCTACAGTTTTTCATGGGATTGTGTCGGGTCACTCGGCGTGCCCCGAAGGAAAGATTACATTTGAGGTCTCTTTTGGAGAATCAAAGGATAATTTCCGAGTGGAGTGGCTCACGTTCGAGGTGGTAAAGTTGCGCAACCCCTATCACGCGCTGTTCGGAAGGCCGGCTTACGCCAAGTTCATGGTCAGGCCATGTTACATATAAATCCCGGGTCGCAAGCAAACCATCACCATACATGGGAGCCGGGTTATAGCAGCTGAGTGTGACGAAGAGACGCGGCAATGGCAGAACAAGCTTGCAGAAAGGAAGAGCTCAAGTATTACCGGTCTCAGGTAGACCCGGATGACAGAACAACATTGAAGAGACCAAATACGGAGGATGAAAGGGCAAAATTCAAGGCAGCTCAGGACACAAAGATGGTGGCTTTTGTTGAAGGTGATCCCTCCAAGCAATTTGCTATAGGATCTAACCTAGACAGTAAGCAAGAAGAGGCACTCATCGAGTTTATTCGCGGAAATCAAGATGTTTTCGCTTGGACGCCCAGTGATATGCCGGGTATCCCGACTGAGTTAGCTGAGCATAGTTTACATGTTGATCCTAAGTCCCGGCCCGTGAAGCACGGCCTGAGAAAAATGAATGAGGAAAGAAGGAAAGCTATAGGAGCAGAGATAGCCAGGCTACTTGCAGCCGGCTTTATCATGGAAGTTTTTCACCCGGATTGGTTGGCAAATCCGGTTCTAGTAATGAAAAAGAGTAACGAGTGGAGGATGTGCATTGATTACACGAGTATCAACAAGCATTGCCCAAAGGATCCGTTTGCTCTTCCAAGGATAGATCAAATCATAGATGCAGTGGCTGGAAGTGACCTATTATGTTTCCTGGATGCATATTCCGGGTATCATCAGATCAATCTCAAGAAGGAAGATTGGGAGAAAACATCGTTCATAACCCCCTTTGGAGCTTTCTGTTACAAAACCATGACTTTTGGACTAAAGAACGCTGGTGCAACCTACCAGCGGTGCATTCAGAAGTGTTTCGAGGATCAGATTGGACACAATGTTCATGCCTATGTTGATGATGTGGTGATCAAAACGAGGAAGGCAGAAACATTCATTGATGACTTGAAAGAAACATTCAGGAACCTAAGAAGGTATCAGATGAAGCTTAACCCCACAAAGTGTGTATTTGGAGTTCCAGCTGGAAAATTACTCGGATTCATTGTTTCCGAGAGAGGAATCGAGGCAAACCCAGATAAAATCAAAGCTATTTAGAGTCTGAAAAAGCCAGAAAGCCTGAAGCATGTTCAAAAACTTACAGGATGCGTAGCAGCATTAAGCCGGTTTATATCAAGGCTTGGAGAAAAGGCAATACCAATATACCGACTCTTGAGGAAAACCGACAAATTCGTTTGGGACCAAGAGGCGGATGAGGCGTTCGAGGCACTAAAAAAGCAGTTGTCTGAGGCACCAGTCTTAGCTGCTCCGGGTCCTAAGGAGCCCATGTTACTATACATTGCGGCTGGGCCCCGGGCGGTTAGCGCAGTGGTTGTTGTTGAGCGTAAAGAGGATGGAAAAGATCACCCGGTACAGAGGCCGGTTTATTACGTAAGCGAGGTACTATCGGAAGCAAAGCAGCGTTACCCACATTGGCAGAAGTTGGTTTTCGGGGTCTTCAGGGCCAGCCGGAAATTGAAACCCTACTTTCAGGAACACCCCATAACAGTGGTTAGCTCCATACCAATGTCGGATATTATCAGAAACTCAGATGCAACAGGTAGAATATCCAAGTGGGCCATTGAGATGGAAGATTATCACATCAACTACGAGCCCAGGTTTGCAATCAAATCTCAAGCTTTAGTCGACTTTATCAATGATTGGACTCACATGAGCATGCCTACAATGACACCAAGTTCCGAGTCTTGGGTGATGCACTTTGATGGTTCTAAGCAGTACGAGGGATCAGGAGCTGGGGTGGTACTTACATCACCCAAAGGAGATAAACTGAGCTACGTATTGCAAATTCACTTTGACTGCTCCAACAACGTGGCCGAGTATGAGGCGTTATTACACGGATTAAGAATAGCCAAGGAGATGAACATTAGGCGGATACGGTGCTATGGAGATTCGGATCTTGTGGTGTAGCAGGTCTCAAGAACCTGTGATAGGAAGGATGCAACTATGGCAGCATATCGCAGAGAGGTGGACAGGGTTGCCGGGTGTTTTTCCGGGTATGAGGTGGAGCATATTGACAGGCGAAAGAACGAGGCAGCAGATGCGCTCGCAAGACTCGGCTCGCGCAGAGAGCCGGTTCCACCCAATGTTTTCCTGGACGAGTTATGGCGGCCATCTGTTAAAACCGAGTCTGAAGAAGAGGTGGCTAACCAAGACCCGGATTTGGAGCTCGTGGCCACGGTACGTGCTGTTCCCGAGTGGACAGAGCCGTTTTTAGCTTATCTATCACGGGGCGAGTTACCACCACAGGAAGTTTTAGCAAGGCAAATTCTGAGACGAGCAAAGGGCTATTCCATCATCAATGGAGAGTTGTACAAAAGTAGTGCAGCAGGAGTCTTTTTATGCTGTGTGGCACCAGAAGAAGGCCGGCAGATCCTGAAGGAAATCCACGAAGGAGATTGTGGGCATCATGCCTCCACAAGATCCCTTGTGGCCAAAGCATATCGTCACGGTTTCTTTTGTCTCACAGCCTTAGCAGACGCGGAGCGCTTGGTGGCAAGGTGCGATGGATGTCAAAGGTACGCTCGCCAAATCCATGTGCCGGCTATGGAATTGCAAACAATCCCGCTGACCTGGCCGTTCGCTGTTTGGGGTATGGATATGGTGGGCCCCTTCCACATGTCACCGTGCAAAAAGACACATCTTTTGGTAGCTATTGACAAGTTTACCAAGTGGGTTGAAGTTATGCTAGTTACCAATTGCGAAGCAATCACAGCAGTCAAGTTCTTAAAAAGGATCATCTACAGGTTTGGGTATCCTCACAGCATAATAAAAGACAATGGAACCAACATGTCCCTTGGTGAGATGGAAAAATTCTGTGGGAACAATGGTATCCGACTTGACGTAGCCTCAGTAGCTCATCCACAAGCTAATGGACAAGTGGAGAGGGAAAATCATGAGTTACTTCGTGGACTAAAGCCACGGCTGCGAGTCCCGTGCATCAGAGCCGCTGGAGCATGGGTGGAGGAGTTACCATCAGTGGTTTGGGGAATTAACACCACACCTAATAGATCTACTCAGATGACCCCGTTTTTCATGGTTTGTGGTGCAGAAGCAGTGTTGCCGAGTGATATTATTCACTACTCGCCCCGAGTGTCGGCTTACATCGAGGTGGAGAACGAGAAGACCCGGCAAGACGCCGTCGATATGCTAGAAGAGCACAGAGAACAAGCCTTAGAGAGATCAGCGATATATCAGCAGGATCTGAGGAGATATCATAGTCGGCAAGTCAGAACCCGGGTCTTCCAGGAAGGAGATCTAGTATTGCGGTTGGTACAATCAAAGGAAGGAAAACATAAGTTGTCTCCACCATGGGAAGGACCGTTCATCGTAAGCCGGAATTTGCAGAACGGATCATATTACTTGATAGATGCAAGGGAAGAGTCGGATACTGTCAATGACACCGCTCATACCACTTCATCTATGCAAGAGAGGGAAAGACCATGGAACGTGGCTCAGCTACGTCCCTACTACACCTAGACTAGACTAGGCTTACAAGTGGAACTACACGATGTAACAGGCAGCAGGTTTCAGACGCACTCTTTTCCTATCCAGGGTACCTAAGGGGACTGGAGGGTTTTTAATGAGGCGGCTTGCTGACCTAACTTTTCTCATATCAATAAAGAGATGGTTAAACTACGATGTTGTTCCTTTCTTATGTGTTCTTTGTTAAGTTTTTATATGTCCTGTTTTTTCTTTGTGTTTTCTCATCTCTGTCAGGTAAGTGTTATTTGTTTGTTTATAGTACAATAGTTTTTCTAAAAGGTTATATATATAGGTCTTGGGGGCTGATTGCTTGAATAGCACAGTTGCAAACTCAAAGACTCGGCCGCGATGCCATAAAGTTATAAGGACCGATTACTTGTAATAAGTACGGTTGCAATCTTATAACCGGACAATAGAGCCAAATTTTTCTTGATTTCTCTTGTTTAAGCTTGATGTGACTCGCAAAAATGTGGCATGCTTTGCTAGCGTGTAATTACAATCAGTCATGATGCCCAATGGGACTTGCCTGACCCTGTTCTTATACAGTTATAGCAACATTGAATATCCACACGAAAGCCAGCTTACAACAAAGAGAATCAAAAGGGTCATCCAAACCACAAGTTATGCAGAGTACAAGGTTAACAGCCGGAAACTCGCAATATATTAAGCATAACTTCAAACCTATGTGAGTAACTCTAGGGTTTGGGCCTTAGCAGAAACAGTTTGCTCTTTTGAAAACTCCAAACCCCTAGACTCGGAAATTCGGGCCTTGGGGACTTGGGAATTTGAAAAAAGCAACAAATTGTCTAGCTATTAAGCTTAAAAGCCACTTGTCAAAACCCCCGAAACCCGGAAACCGTGTCTCACAAAAGGAAAAATAGCGAAAGTCGGAAAACCAGCAACGAAAAGTTTAAAGCTAGTAAATATCAAATCCATGCAAAAGGCCAGAAGGGCCACAAAAGCTATTAAGGTTTTAGCGTATTACAAACCGAGGGAGTAGTATCGAAAAGTGCACAGGCGCACTATTAAAAGAATAATTGTTTTAGATGCCCATTGGCCGAATAAAGTGTTTGAGGCAGTGAAAAGTGAAACTTCACTCGGCATCCTTCGCCGAGTCTTCAACGTTGTCCTTGGCAGCCGTGTCATGGGCTTGCTCTTCAGCGGTCTTCTCAACACCTTTACCTGGATTGGCAGCAGAGTCGGCGCGAGCCAGTGGACGGACAGCCGGTGTAGAGGAGGAAGGCGCAGTGTCGGCCTCAGCCCTTCTCTTCGCAGCTTCCTCCCTCTTCTTGGAAGATTCCGCCTTCCACTTCTCCAGCATGTCAAAGGGCTTGGGCAGATCCGCTTTGATCGGCTTATCTTCAGCATCATAAGGCGTAACAATCCTGTTTAGCTCCAGACTGTCGGCGATCAAGCTCGCCGAGTGACGCACCTCAGTTTGGATAGCTTTAAAATTCTTGGCGGAAAATTTGGAGCCGTCGAGGTTGAACTCGGGAAACCCGGCCACGAGTTTTGCCGGCTCAAGCTTGGGAAAATAAGCCTTGGCCAGCATAAGCCCGCGGGTTACCCCAACCCGGCACGAAGAACGCTTCCAGAGGTTGATCCACTCGGGGATAGTGGAGCACGCTTCAAGCAAAGTGTCCAAGCCACAATAGCCCGTAGCCGGCCACTGCACAACCTCCAGAATCCACTTGGTGCCGGCAGAAAACTGCCGGATAATGCCTTTCAGTGTCTTCAACTTCTCAATGTCATCTTCGTCTGGGGCAGCATCACCCGGACCTGCAGTATAAACAGAAAAGGTTAAAGCAGTAACACCCGGGTATCGCGCGTAATGGAAAACCCGGGTTATAATTAGCGAGTTATAGATCTTTACCAAGAAGAGCGCGATAAGTATCGGCAATTTGAGCAGAGAGCTTCTTCAACGTATTTTCGGCATTGTGGCATTTCTTCTTGTACCTTTTTACATCTTTATCAAGGTTCTCTACTTCAACCTCAAGTTCTGCCCGCAGCTTTGTCTCTGTCTCAAGAAGCTGATTGGTTTTGGCCAACATCTCCTCGGACCGGGTCATTTGTGCCTACGAAGAAGGGAAAAGGAAACATTAGTCGGATATAAGAAACAGCCGGATATAAAGGGAAGTACCGAGTAAACTATTCCTAGTTAAACTCGGAACTTGGGGACTAGATGAGTATATGCACAATGTTGATCAGGATTACCTGGTGCTCAGCAGCCATGGCCTCCAGGATATCTCTCTCGGTGGTCTTCAAAGCAAAGAGCGTGTCCATCATTTCTTCATAGGAGAGGTTGCCGAGTTCCAGCTTGGAAGAACCGGGATCCTGGTTACCCGGAAGCGGGTTTCTCTCCTTCTTAGGGGTGGACACCCGGGTCGTTTGGGTGTTGAGAGTGGGATCACTCCTCCCTGTGCCCAGGATCATGACGTCGTCATCCCCGGGTGTGTGCGAGGGGATCGGATACTTGGCCTCCTGCTCGGCCGGGTCTTTCAGCAGGACTTCTTCTTCTTCTTTAGCGCCGCCAGCCGCGGCCTTCACAGTATCTACCGGATTCCTCCATCACCGGGTCGTCCACGTCCATATCGTCCGGGTCACTGGTGGTGACCTTGGCTCTGAGGAAAATAAAAGGAGAAGTTAGCATATGATGAATGAAACTTATGGAAAAAGCTAGTGTACTGAATAGCAAGAAAGGTGACCTACCCGGTGTTCACGAAGAAATCCGCCGGAAGATCGTTGCTAGACCCGGAGGAGGCTGTCAAGGGGTCCGAAAGTGAGACCCGGAATTGTCCAGCTAGTGGATGATTGGGAGAAGGATGTTTTTGAGGAGAATTGGAAGGATGGGCCTGGGGAATACCGGCACGGCGAGCTGGGGACGAAGGGATACCCGGGTTGAGAGGGTCATCACCCGGGGAGTTCCGGGTTACCCTGCGCTTGACTGGAGCGGGTTCCTTCAAGTGTGGCGAATCGGACAAGCGTTGGTTAAGCTCGCACATGTTAGCGAATGAATATGGTTTGGAGGCGGTAGAGGAATACGGAACCTTGAATACTACCCTTCGGGGCTTCCTCTTAGCTCCAACCTCGACGTCCGGCTCAGCCTCACTTTCGTCCGACTGAGTCTCCTCCTTATCCTCCAACTCTGGAAAATAATGCGTATTGTCGGAAAAAGGATAACAAGTTGGAGATATAAGATAACGGAATGGAAATAAGTGAAACCCGAATGTTACCTTCGTCCGAGTCAGCCGGCTCCTCGTCTTCTTCCGAGTTTTCGGAAGGAGGGGGGGTCTCGATCTTCCAGAAAGCGCTATCTTCCTGAGATAAAGGTACAGTGATAAAAGTTAGTGATTGTATCAGTAAAATATCGGATAAAGAGTAAGGGACGGATCTTACTGCTGGAGCTGGGTTATCCCGCGTGTAGGGGTCCAGGCCGGTTATAGTCCGGATCACTTCCATTTTCTCGGTCAGGAAATTTTTGATAATCTTGTTTGCATCCGCGGCCGGGTAATTCCTCAGTGAATAGCGAAGGGAATCGGTAATGTGCCCAAAGTATTCACACATGAGCTTGGGCCATACAGCATTGGGTTGGACCCGGAAGGTTACCCAAGTTTTGACTAAGTTAAGCCCAAGAAGGCCTTGGGCCGAGAGTATAGAGAGCTTGGTGAGGAGGGGCTGGATAGATTGGCGATCCGACTTAGAGGCATAAGAACTAAGATTGTCGGAGAGAGTGAGGAGATTTTCGGAGAAACCCGGCAATGTCTTTTCGCCGGGTGAAGAGGTGTCCTGGCAATACAAATAGGTCTTTTGCCAGTGTTTGACGTGAGAGTTAAGGCTTAAAGTAGGCATCAAGGAATTCTTTCTTCTTTGGATAGAACCCCCCCCCCCGCAAACCAGGAGGGCCCCGTCACCACTTTCGCGGCACGGTTTGCACTGGAATAGCTCAAGGAAGAGTGCGAGGTTTGGAGGAACGCATAGGTATGACTCGCACAAGACAATGAAATGGGTGATGTTAAGAATGGAATTGGGTCCTATATCGAATACTGGGAGACCATAGTGGTTCAGCAATTCTCGAAAGAAAGGGTGACCCGGGGGACGGAAACCCCGGATCATGTGTTCTACGAAGCATATTACCTCATCTATACCAGGGGTGGGCCGAGTCTCCTCCCCAGGGACGCGCCAGTGGATATCTTCCCGGGCGGGGAGGACGCCCGACTCTGCGAGCTCGTCCAATTTGGCCTTGGTCACAGTGGATCTCGCCTAGTTGGCGGAGATCCATTGACTCGGCCTGACCTTGCTGGCCGGTTGTTTGCCCTTCACTTTCGCGCTGGCCTTGGGCGCCATGAGCCTAACCTAAAAAAAAAGACAAAGTGCAGGGTGTAAACAGCTGGAGACCCGGAAAATGATTGTTATCCGGCTCTGAGAATAATACTAACAGGAAGGGTTGACCGATTGAATCCAGGTGAAAAAGTTTAGGGAGAGAATCGTGGTTACAAGTAATGGAGATGCGTTATAAGATGTGCTACTAAGTCTAGAACAAGCACTGGATATGAAAGTGCGAAACATGGAGTGAAAAATCAAAGGGAGTAAAAGGGACATCTATGGGCAGAACTAGATCCAATCTACAGGAAAGAAATCAAGGTTCAAATCGAATCAAGTGAAGGATCTTACTGGCGGGATCTGGGAAGAAAACGCGGCGGCGGACGGTTCGGCGGCGGTGATTCCTAGGGGCCTCCGGTGAGCTGCTCGAGGGCGCGGCAGCGTCGTGGATGCGGGCGCGGCGGACGAATGGCGGTGGCTCGACCCCGGCGGTGTGCTCGCAGGCGAACGGTGGCGGCTCACGTCCGGCGGCGCGCTCGCGGGCGGCGCGGCGGCGCTAGCTTGGAGGCGAGAGCAATGAGAGAGGAAGTGGAGGTGAAGAGAAAAGGGGGAAATGAAACGCAGATCAAAGAGGTGACCCCCGGGCGTTTATTTATAGGAGCTGAGCGGGAGTGCCCTAGGTCTAAGCGGCGGGAGCCAAATTTTCGGGAAAAAGGTACCCAGCCGGATTTCCCGGGATAAGCATTGAAGGCACCCGTTACGAGATATCCGGAAAAGATCGAAACAGATTATAAGCGCGATATTCGGACCGACAGGGAATAGCGTGCGCTTCATGGTTGATCCCGCGAAGCCCTAGCTATTCTGGGGACTACTAATGGAGGGAAGATAACCGGTAGGCCAATGCCAAGGTGTAACTCGGCCCAAAGGGAACTGCACAAGACCCGACTCAAGGAAAAGGAGCTTCTAGAAGGCCCAAGAAGTAGTGTAGGCCTCGTAACCCGGCTTGTGGGTTACGATAA
Source organism: Alopecurus myosuroides (assembly GCA_028641055.1). Taxonomy (NCBI): domain Eukaryota; kingdom Viridiplantae; phylum Streptophyta; class Magnoliopsida; order Poales; family Poaceae; genus Alopecurus; species Alopecurus myosuroides. Next base: position 447,705,219 of record CM054058.1, on the reverse strand, counting down.
GGAAATCTAGGGTTTGTATGCGGTGACCGGGTAGGACTCCGAGTGTGCCTTGGATAGGAAGCCAGGGGGCCGTGTAAAATATAAACGGGCTCCTAGGGTCAGAAAGAACACGAGCTTTTACCAGATATTCGAGTTTCCCTGTAATACGAGAGTTGAGATTGTAACCCTAGATCGGAGACTCGGCGACTTGATTGCCAGAGCTACCAGATTGATTATTAGCATGATTTCCCCTGAGCTAAACCCTCTCCCAAACACCAGAGTCGATTTACCCCAAGATAAGTTACCCCTGGTAACGTCTGCCGTGATTATCCCACGACAGGTATCTTGATGATGATTTTTTCCATCAGATTTCTGGTCCCAGTGTTTATTCTCTAAAAATTATGAAACATGCAAAATAAGATGAAATAACATAAGTAATGCATCATAACATGAAATATATCAATGAATAACAGAATATAACAATATAAAATAGTGATGCAAAATGTACGTATCGACTCCCCCCAAGCTTAAACCTGGCTTGTCCCCAAGCGAAAGTGAACTCAGTAAACATGACCACAAGTTTATGGAGTGAGGTGTCGATACATAAAATACGGACGAAAAACATCACATCTATCAAAACACAAGACATTTTAGACAACAACTTCCTCTCATATAATTAAACTTGAAAGAAATAGAGGAAATCACAATAAAGGTGCAAAAAGGAAATCATAATTGCTGAGGGTAAACTTTGTTCTTGGCCAGAGAAAATTAACAGAGAACTTATGTTTTGATCAGAATCTTTATAGTAGAGATTATATTGTTGAGTTTATCATGCTCAATAATAACAGTCTCTTTGTAGTCATTGGTAACTTTCAAAGTGGTATTCAATTAGATAAAAGCACTTGTACTAAACAAGGAAGAATAAAGGACATGATTGAGTAAATCAACATATAGATGGATGGATACCAACAACTCAAATGCTTGCTTAAGAAATAAGGGAGTAGGTTTACTAACTCAACATAAAGGTAAACATAGACCCTTCGGGGAGGAAAGTAGGGATTAACTCATGTGCTAGAGCTTTTCATTTGATAAACAGAAGTATTGAAAACAATTTTGAGTGTGGTGTATGTTTATGTCAACGAATGGCAAACAAAAAATATAATATGTCACAAGCCAACTAGACTTCACAAGAGCGGCTCCCGTTGAAGGACGCAACCGGTATAGAAGGTCATCCCTCTTTCTCTTTTGTTTACACAAGTGTGCTTTCACTGATAAATCAGGGGCAAAAATAGTGAAGATAAATTGTATTATTAAGTTTGGGGCTGGGCACCCCGCTTCCAGCTCTTCTATCATTTGGATAGGCGGATCAAGCCACTAGTTCAGGTGTGTAAAGTCCAATCAACAAGTGAGATAAAGATTCTCTATTTGCATCCTCATGAGCCAAAACAGGGGCACAAAATAGGTGTAATTTTGAAGGTTTTAAAGGTAGCACACAAGCAATTTAGTTGGAGTGGCGGTTAAATACCACATGTAGGTAGGTATGGTGGACACATTTGGCATGGTTATGAGGCTCAAGGTTTGGATGCATGAGAGGCATTCCCTCTCAGTACAGGTTTTTGGCTAGCAAGGCTGGGTAGCAAGCATAAGAGTTGAGGGAAAACGTCCACCATGGGGCCTACGTCCAAAGGTGTTTACATCACAGGAGAAGCTCGGGAAAGCATGAAGAACCTCGTAATCGGAGAGATCATAACCAACCCCGAAGGAGAGAAGATCGTCGACGATTTTGGCTGGGGGCCAGAGTCGGATCGGCTGGAATCGGATCTGTCGTCACGATCGGCCGGGTTAACGTCTTCGTGGGTATGGTACGTACATCCGGTTTAATTTTGGTCGAAGAGATAGAAGAACCGCCATGTTGTTTCATACAGGTCAATGAGCTGGAAAATAAGAAAAGAGTCTCACCATTGCATTTTATTAATCTCGATGAGCCGGAAACTCCTAGAAGAGGAGACCCGCCTTCGTCCTATGTATCTCAATGTGTTGGAGACTTCTGAAAAAGGAGACCCACCATTGCTCAGTGGTCTTAGGGGCTGCTTTGCTCTATGGAAGCAACAGCTTCAAACCTAATGACCCGACCATGATGCCACTTTTGGTTATGGGGGCTCGTCATCGCATAGATGCAGCTGCAATCCTGTAACTCGGCTATGTCCTAGCCATTATATACTTGCCTATCTTGCTTAAGCTCGATGTGACTCGCACTTATATGGCCTGTTTGTTCTCCTGTAATCTCAATCAGTTATGATGCCCATGGGGACTTAACTGACCCTGTTTTACAGAGTGAGTCAGCAGTGATAATCCATGCGAAAGCCGGCTTACAGTTAAAGGTTTGCAAAAGGGTCATCTAAACCATCGGCATATTGAGAGGACCTATCTCGGTAACCTGGAGGCATATGAACCCAGGAAGAAACGTGATTTATGGGATGTTATTGAGATAAACCTGGAGGCGTATGAACCCAAGAAGAAAAATATGGTGATAAAAAGGACCGCCAAAATGAGTTGGTCTAACAAGTATAACCGGGTTTTATCCTTTTATATAGTTATTTGTCTTATTTCAGGAGTTTAACCTGGATGATCGAGCTCACTGCTTCACCTGAAACATGATGCCTAAAATCAAGATTATGAAGGAGAGTTTTGACCCAATATTCGTGTATTCTTGTGATACGAGAGTTAATAGTTGTAACCCTAGATCTGAGACTGGACGACATTGCAGCCTGAGCTACCAGATCACCAGATAACATGATTTTCCCTGAGCTAAACCCTCTCCCAAACACCAGAGTCAATTTTCCCCAAAGTAAGTTACCCCAGGGTACCCGGTAGGCTCATGCCTAGGTGAAACCCGGCCCAAAGGGAATCGCACAAGACACGTCCCAAGGAGAAAATGTTTCTAGAAGGCCCAAGGGAGAACGTAGGTCTTGTAACCCGTACCTTGGGGGTCACGATTAGGAAACTTAGGGTTGCGTGCGGTTTCCGGGTAGGATTCCGGGTATGTCTTGTATAGGAAGCCAGAGAGCCGGGTAAGATATAAACCGGCTCCTGGGACAAAGAGAAGGCAGGAGAGTTTTGACCCAATATTCGAGTATTCTTGTGATACGAGAGTTAATAGTTGTAACCCTAGATCCGAGACTCGACGACATTGCAGCCTGAGCTACCAGATCACCAGATAACATGATTTCCCCTGAGCTAAACCCTCTCCCAAACACCAGAGTCGATTTGCCCCAAAGTAAGTTACCCTAGGTAACGTCTGCCGTGATTATCCCACGACAGTTGGCGCCCACCGTGGGGCCTACGTCCAAGGGTGTTTACATCACGGGAGAAGCTCAGGAAAGCATGAAGAACCTCGTCATCGGCGAGATCATCACCAACCCTGAAGGAGAGAAGATGGTGGACGACTTTGGTTGGGGACCAGAGTCGGATCTGCTGGAAACCGGATTTGTCGTCACGATCGGCCGGGTCAACGTCTTCATCGGTATGGTACGTGCATACGGTTCTGTTCCTGATGATATTGAATATGATTCTGTGTCAGGAGAAGTTACCCGCGTTCAGTCGGATGGAGAAGAATCGGTTGGGACAGCCGATCCAGAAGAAGAGCCCACCACGAAGAGGGAATAGCCGGAGGAGCCGGCATGGACCCCGCGTGGCCGGGTCATAAGAGAAGATGATACCAAGTCTATCCTGCACCTGCTTGAAGACCGGTACGAGGAAGATAGCTGTGACGAAGAAGAATATGAATCTTCACCAGGCATCGCGCGCCGGGTCGCGGTCTGCACAGCCCCCGCAATCAATCTTAATCAGGGGGATGTGTCGACGGCCGCGGTCGGAGAGGCGCGAGCGCTGGCCAAACAGCAGGCACCGGTTGACGGAAACCCGATTATAGCCCGGGTCGATGGAGAGACGGCCTCCGTTACTAGTCATACCGGAGAAAGTGAACGGCAAAGGAACATGTTTGGGTTCACCGCAAAGAGAACACCGGGTGCGGGAGCCTCGGTTCCGCAAAATCCGGCTCTGTTCAACAATAACCTAATCTTAGATCCCACAGTGTTAGCGATGGTGATAACCCCAGAAAACGCGGCGGCACGTGCCCGAGATCTGGACGTGGCTCTCCGTGCATTGGATCAACAGAGGAGAGATATCGAAGCAGAGAAACAAGGGATGGCCGCGCGCCAGCGCGAGTTGGAAGAACTGGAGAATCGCCTTCAAACTCAGTCGACTAGGATTTACAATCAGAGGCACCAGACGAGATTACCGGCAACCGGTGGGAATTTACAGCCAACTACATTGTTCGTTACCCCTCATGATCAACCAATCCCGGTGGTGAATCAAGAAACCGGATATCGAGCTCCAACCCTGGGAGGACAGCCGGCAAACGTGCAGGCCGGGTTACCCATGTTGCAAACTGGGGTCGCTGTTGGCAATACCGCACCCCCACTACCACCACCGCGATTTCATACTCCACCGGGTCACTTCAACAATCCCATGGATAACGTGTACGCCGCGACTCTAGCGCTCGACCGTATCCCACTGGGAGAGACGCCTCGAGAGATCGAAACTCGGCAGTCCATAGAGATGCTACGCACCCCAGTAGCTCAATAGGCCAATTACCCGGATAATAGGAGTGGCATGCATGAAACACCATATGTTAGCCGACATAATGGGAATACCGGTTATATTCAGTCAAATTCGGCACGGCGGAGGGCAGAGCAGCAGTAAATGCCGCCTCCTCCCCATAGACCGGCAACGCCTGCGGCATCAGCAGCACAAGCCATTGTGGACAGTTCTCGAGCCAGGCGTGCAGCGGCCGGGTCTGCGGTAAGAGGGCCGGTAGCGGCGGCACCCCCCGCAGCGCCCGCTGCAGGATCGCACGTTTCCCGAGTGAGGCATGTACCGGCAAATCTCGCCGGGCCTAAGTGTTTATCGGATGCTATCAGGGCTGAGCCTTACCCGGATAAATTCAAGGAACCGGGAAAAGTGGTTAATTATGATCCGACCATGGACCCAGAGACCTGGTTGAGCAGTTACGAGATGGCTATGTCGATTCGCAACGCATCCGAGAATCTCCAAGCCAAGTTTATGTACCTTATGATGTCCGAAGGAGCAGCAAAGTTGTGGTTCAATAACCTGCCTGAAAGATCCATCAATTCATGGAGTGAACTGAAAACTGCCTTCATCAAACACTTTCATGGGACGTGCAGAAAGCTATTCACGATTGACGATTTAGAGCGTTGTGTCCAGAAGAAGGGAGAGTCGGCGCACAGCTGGGTGCGTCGGGTCATGGAAATTCTCCACTCTTCCACTGATATCCAGCCAAAAGATGCATTGCAAGCCATGGCAAAAACATGCAAATATTTACCCTTGGTGCAAAAGCTGACACGCATGAAATCTAGTCGGCACGCTTCGGAGGTTACAATGGGAGAATTGATGGACGCTTGCAATAAGCACGCTGCCACAGACACAGCAGAGGAGGATGTTGATGACAAAAAAGCAAAAGCCAACACAAACAACAACGGAAGACCCGGCAATAGGGCTGCACCGGGTAATAACGGAGGAAGTAACGGAAATAACCAGCACAAGCGCCCATATGAAGGAAATTCCGAGTTTGTTGCTAATACAGAAGCAGGGTTTGCAAGACCCAGGGCAGAGGGAAATTTCAACGGAGGAAACTTCAATGGAGGAAACTACCAAGGACCACCAAGGCCGGCTAACCATATAGAGGCCTTCAGGATGCCCTGTCCGCGTCATAGCAGGAATGGCAGACCGGCTAATCATTCATTGGAGCAGTGCGTGGACCTACAGAGATGGAAGAACGAGGAAATACATAAGGCCCTGCGAGGTGCAGGCCGGGGAGGAGGACCGGGTCCAGGTGGAAACCCGGGCAACGGGCCACCCCCCACTGGCAACGCAGGAGGTGGCAATCCGGGTAACAATCAAGGAGGTGATGGGGGTTTCCAAGCCAATCCAAAACAGTTAGGACAGTACCACGTTCACACTACCGGGACTTCCAACAAAGATAGAAAGATACTTAAAAGGGCCATAAATTCGGTTTCTTCATGTGTTCCGAGATATTTGAGATGGTCAGATCAAGAGGTAACATGGAGCAGAAGAGATCACCCGGAAACAATAGAACATCCGGGTGTGTTAGCTTTGGTGGTTGCACCACAGGTCAATGGTTACGAGCTGAAAATGGTTTTGATGGACGGTGGAAGTAGCATCAATATTTTATATTGGGAAACCTTTCTACGCATGGGGCTCAAGGAGTCTCAGCTGCAGAAAAGTTCCACAGTTTTCCATGGAATTGTCTTGGGTCACTCGGCGTGTCCTGAAGGAAAGATAACACTAGAAGTCGCTTTTGGAGAATCCAAGGATAATTTCCGAGTGGAATGGCTCACATTTGAGGTGGTAAAATTGCCCAGTCCTTATCACGCGCTGTTCGGAAGGCCGGCTTACGCCAAGTTAATGGCCAGGCCGTGTTACGTATACTTACAGCTAAAAATTCCGGGTCCTAAGCAGACTATCACTATACATGGGAACCGGGTTGTGGCAGCAGAATGTGACGAAGGAGATGCGGCAATGGCAGAATAGGCTTGCAGGAAGGAAGAGCTCAAGTATTTCCGGTCTCAAGTAGACCCGGAAGATAGAACCGCTTTGAAGAGACCTAATACAGAGGACGAGATAGCAAAGTTTAAAGCAGCCCAGGACACCAAGATGGTGGCTTTTGTCGAGGGTGATCCCTCCAAACAATTTGCCATAGGTTCCAACTTAGACAACAAGCAGGAAGAAGCACTTATCGAGTTTATTCACGAGAATCAGGACGTTTTCGCTTGGACGCCTAGCGACATGCCGGGTATCCCGACCGAGTTAGCTGAGCACAATTTGCATGTTGATCCTAGGTCCCGGCTTGTGAAGCAGGGTCTGAGAAAAATGAATGAGGAAAGGAGAAAGGCTATAGGAGCGGAGATAGCTCGGCTCCGGTTCTAGTGCTGAAAAAGAACAATGAGTGGAGGATGTGCATAGACTATACGAGTCTCAACAAGCATTGCCCAAAGGATCCATTTGCCCTTCCAAGAATAGACCAGATCATTGATGAAGTGGCAGGTTGTGACTTATTATGATTCCTGGATGCTTATTCCCGGTATCACCAAATAAAGCTCAAAAAGGAGGATTGGGATAAAACTTCGTTCTTAACCCCCTTTGGTGATTTTTGTTATAATATCATGACCTTTGGGTTAAAAAACGCCGGCGCAACGTATCAGCGGTGCATCCAGAAGTGTTTTGAGGATCAAATTGGATGCAACGTTCATGCCTATGTGGATGATGTGGTGATTAAAACAAGGAAAGCTGAAACTTTCATTGATGACCTAAAGAAGACCTTCAAGAACTTGAGGAGATACCAGATGAAGCTTAACCCGACTAAGTGCGTGTTCGGAGTGCCGGTAGGAAAGTTACTCGGCTTTATCGTTTCTGAGAGAGGAATTGAGGCAAACCCGGAAAAAATCAAGGCCATCCAGAGCCTGAAAAAGCCAGAAGGCCTGAAGCACGTTCAGAAACTCACGGGATGTGTGGCAGCATTAAGCCGGTTTATATCCAGGCTCGGAGAAAAAGCAATACCTCTATACCGACTCTTGAGGAAAACCGACAAATTCGTGTGGGACCAAGAGGCGGACAAGGCATTTGAGGCTCTGAAAAAGCAGTTATCCGAGGCACCGATTCTGGGCACCGGGTCCCAAAGAGCCCATGTTATTATACATCGCGGCCGGGCCTCGGGCGGTCAGCGCAGTGGTTGTGGTTGAGCGCAAGGAGGATGGAAAGGATCACCCGGTACAAAGGCCGGTTTACTATGTGAGTGAGGTCTTATCAGAAGCAAAGCAGCGTTACCGCATTGGCAAAAGCTAGTTTTTGGGGTCTTCATGGCCAGTCGGAAATTGAAGCCGTACTTTCAGGAACACCCCATAACGGTAGTTAGCTCTATACCCATGGCAGATATTATCAGAAATTCAGATGCGACAGGCAGAATAGCCAAGTGGGCCATTGAGATGGGAGACTATCACATCAACTACGAGCCTCGGTCCGCAATCAAGTCCCAGGCTTTAGCTGATTTTATCAATGATTGGACCAACACATACATGCCCACAATGATGCCAAGTTCCGAGTCTTGGTTGATGCACTTTGATGGTTCTAAGCAATACGAGGGATCAGGAGCTGGGGTGGTGCTTACATCACCAAAAGGAGATAAGTTGAGTTATGTGTTGCATATTCACTTTGATTGCTCCAACAATGTGGCCGAGTATGAGGCCCTATTACACGGATTGCGAGTAGCAAAGGAGATGAATAGCAGGCGAATAAGGTGCTATGGAGACTCGGATCTTGTGGTACAGCAGGTCTCTGGAACCTGGGATAGAAAGTATGCAACAATGGCAGCATATCGCAGAGAGGTAGACAGGGTGGCCGGGTCTTTTTCCGGATATGAGGTGGAACACATTGATAGGCGAAAGAACGAGGCAACAGATGCGCTCGCAAGACTCGGTTCGCGCCGAGAGCCGGTCCCGCCTAACGTTTTTCTGGACGAGTTATGGCGGACTTCCGTTAAAACCAAGTCTGAAGAAGAGGTGGCCAACCAGGACCCTGATTTGGAGCTCGTAGCCACTGTACACGCTATTCCCGAGTGGACGGAGCCGTTTCTGGCCTACCTGTCACGGGGCGAGTTACCACCATAGGAAGTTTTAGCCAGGCAAATCCTGAGACGAGCAAAGGGTTATTCTATCATCAATGGCGAGTTGTATAAGAGAAGTGCCGCAGGAGTCTTTTTGCGCTGCGTAACACCAGAGGAGGGACGACAGATTTTGAGGGAGATCCATGAAGGTGATTGTGGGCATCATGCCTCCACAAGATCCCTTGTGGCTAAAGCATATTGACACGGTTTCTTCTGGCTCACGGCTTCGGCGGACGCGGAGCGCTTGGTGGCAAGGTGTGATGGATGTCAAAGGTATGCTCGCCAAACCCATGTGCCGGCTATGGAGTTGCGAACAATCCCGCTGACCTGGCCGTTTGCAGTTTGGGGTATGGATATGGTGGGCCCCTTTCACATGTCGCCTTGCAAAAAAACTCATCTTTTGGTGGCTATTGATAAGTTTACTAAGTGGGTTGAAGTTATGCCAGTCATCAATTGTGAAGCGGTCATAGCAGTTAAGTTCCTGAAAAGGATCATCTATCGGTTTGGATACCCTCATAGTATAATAACAGACAACGGAACCAACATGTCCTTAGGAGAGATGGAGAAATTTTGTGGAAACAATGGCATCCGCCTTGACATAGCCTCGGTAGCCCATCCACAAGCTAATGGACAGGTGGAGAGGGCAAATCAGGAGTTGCTTCGTGGGTTGAAACCACGGCTACGAGTCCCGTTCCTCAGAGCTGCTGGAGCATGGGTTGAGGAGTTACAATCAGTGGTTTGGGGAATTAACACTACACCTAACAGGTCTACCCAGATGACTCCGTTTTTTATGGTTTATGGTGCAGAGGCAGTCCTTCCGAGTGATATTATTCATGACTCGCCCCGAGTGGCGGCTTATGTTGAGGTGGAGAACGAGAAGACCCGACAGGATGCCGTGGACATGTTAGAAGAGCACACGGAGCAAGCTTTGGAGAGATCAGCTATATACCAACAGGATTTGGGGCGATACCACAGTCGGCGAGTCAAAACCCGGGTCTTCCAGGAAGGAGACCTGGTATTACGCCTAGTACAGTCAAAGGAAGGAAAGCACAAGTTATCTCCACCATGGGAAGGCCCGTTCGTCATAAGCCGGAATTTGCACAATGGATCATACTACTTAATAGATGCAAGGGAAGAGTCGGATATTGTCAATGACACCACCCATACCACTTCATCTATGCAAGAGCGGGAAAGACCATGGAACGTGGCTCAGCTACGTCCCTACTACACTTAGCATAGGCTAGGTTTACAAGTGGAATTGCACGATGTAACAGGCAGCAGGTTTCAGACGCACTCTTTTCCTATCCAGGGTACCTAAGGGGACTGGAGGGTTTTTAACGAGGCGGCTTGCTGACCTAACTTGTCTCATATCAATAAAGAGATGGTTAAACTATGATATTGTTTCCTTTTTATTTTCTGTTAGTCGTTCTTAATTTTTCTGTTTTACTTTATTCCATATCAGGTAAGTATTTATTGCTTAGTTATAACGCACTAGGTTTAAAATTTCATAGATTGCATATATAGGTCTTGGGGGCTGATTGCTTGAATAGCACAGCTATAATCTCAAGACCCGGCCACGATGCCATTAAGTTATGAGGACCGATTACTTGCAATAAGTACGGTTACAATCTTATAACTGGACAATAGAGCCAAACTTTCTTGATTTCTCTTGTTTAAGCTTGATGTGACTCGCAATAATGTGGCGTGTCTTGCTAACGTATAATCACAATAAGTCATGATGCCCACTGGGGCTTGCCTGACCCTGTTTTTATACAGTTATAGCAGCACTGAATATCCACGCGAAAGCCGGCTTACAACAAAGAGGATCAAAAGGGTCATCTAAACCACAAGTTATGCGGAGTAAAAGGCTACAGCCGAAAACTCACAATATATTAAGCATAGCTTCAAAATTTATATGGGCCCTGGCAAAAACAGGCAGCCTTTCCTTGAAAACTACAAATCCCTAGACTCGGAAATTTGGGTCTGGGGACTTGGGAATTTGATAAAAGCAACAAACTGTTTAGCTATCGAGCTTGAAACCCAAAAAACCGAGTCTTGGGGACTTGGGGACTTGGGAATCTGAGAAAAGCAACAAACTGTTAAGCTATCAAGCTTGAATACCAAAAATCCGAGTCTTGGGGACTTCGGGGTTCGAGAAGCAAAAAGTTCAATCAGTCAAAAATTATCAGACCCGGAAACCGAGTCTCATAGATGTGGAAAAAGAGGAAAAATCCGAAAAGCGGCAGAAAGCTTAAGACTGGAGAAAGCATATCAAGTGGATGGCCAAAAGGGCCATCAAAGCCATTAAAGTTTAATCGTGTTACAAACCAAGGAAATAGTATCAAAAGTGCACAGGCGCACTATTAAACAAATAATTGTATCAGGCATATTACAACCATGCCTATTGGCTGAATAAGTGTTTGTGAGCAAAAAATCATAAAACTTCACTCGGCATCCATAGCCGAGTCTTCAGCAGCAGTCTTGGTAGCCGGGTCTTCAGTATTTTCTTCTGTAGCCTTCCCTGCCTCCGTATCTGTCGAGACATCGTAGTAGAATTCATAGATGGGGGTGCCATGAGACTACTGATAGAGACGTGGGGTGACATGGTTGTGCGAAGGACAATGACACAGGGTTTTTACCCAGGTTCGGTACGGCGCAATAATGCGACGTTCCTACTCCTGTAAACTCACTATTCAGGATTAAAACCTGGAAATACAGAGTACAATGTGAGGTTCTATTGGCTGCTCGTCAAGGATCAACCTCTCGGCGAGTTAGCCTGTAGCTTCTTGTCTATCAATCATATCTCCCGTCCGAATTTATATAATAGCCGGATTAGGGCATACAGAATAGGAAACCTAGAAGACTACGGTAACTCTATAACTTGGAAAGTAAGGAATCCGCCTTCTACTCCAAACCAGATCACATGGGCCGTGATCCGGGTTCTTCTAGAATCCGGCTTCTGTGCGTCAGCTTACTGGGCCGCCTAATGGACCATAGCCCATCACCATTTAGGCCACCCTGGTAATCCGGCACTTTAGACTACCATCTGATATACCCCTAGTTGGTATATATCCGACAGTAGCCCCCAAGAAGGATTAAGACTCGGATTCGCCGTCTTTCGCCAAATGCATATTTTCCAAGAAATATCGGCCTAGAGTCTTGATTCTTATTTTTCTCCTCAAAGGATGTTACAACGCAAAAACTCGGAATCTGGAAAATCCGGCTTTTCTTCACGAATATTCGCGGAGAAGGAACTTCCTACGTCAACGCTTTAATCTTGCTGACGTAAGGGACGTTTGGGTTACTGGTGGGAAACCCAGAAACATATCTCTGACAGATTCTCGCGGGAAACGAGGCGATAGCAATAATCACCCGTCGTTTCATTTCCCGAAAATTCCGGCGAGTGACACGCGTTGATCATCCAACGGTCAAAAGAGCCGTTAGCACGCATCGTGACGAGATTCCGGCTATAAATAGCCATCTTCGTCCTCCTCAGAAACCTTCCGCACTCACTCAGCACCATTCCCAGCGCCAAGCCCTTGCAGAGCCCTTTCCCGAGCACACGAACGCACCCAGGACCTCACCGGAGCGACCGAGCGCCGCCATTCGATGGCATCTCTGGCATCTTCCCCAGCCCGCGCCGTCACCAAGGACATAGACGAGATCATCAAAACGATGGACCCACAGCTGGAATCGCCCGTGCGTGCCTCCGGCGACGAGCCGGTGAAGACCACGGGCGGCACGGAGGGCGAGGAAATCCCTCTCGCCTCCGTGGATCTTGCGGGTTCCTCGTCCGCGCATCCCCCACCGTTTGCGCCCGAGACGGTGGAGGAAAAAATCGCGCTCGTCGGAGACGAGCTCGCGGCCGCGTCCGCCGCTGCGTCCGCCGCCATCGGAGCCGAAGAAGAGGCGGAAACGGCCGGCAACTGGAGTGCCAGCAGTATTCCGCCATCCCTCCTTCCGACAATGGAGAAGGAGGGACTCGTACTGAAGGGAAAATGGCGGCTCCCTGAGGACGAGACCGAGCCCCTGCCGAATGACGGAGAACGGGTTCTCCTTTCCTCCCACATTCTCAGAGGTATGGGTCTTCCGCCATCTGCCTTCTTCCTCCAGAACTTGTCCCACTACAACATCCAACCACATAATGTGCCGCCAAATTCCATCCTCTATTTAGCCGGATTTCAAGCCCTTTTTGAGGGATATCTAAGTATAGCGCCTAGGTTAGATTTCTGGCTTTATTGTTTCGGGGTTAAGCGGAACTCTTCGGAGGGCGCACTCCCAACTTGCGGAACCATTTTCTTCACTCTTCGGAGATTCCGAGAGGATTGGTTCCCCAAGATAAAAACATCGGAATCTGTCAAATTTTGGACGGGTCCCTTCTTTTATCACCTCGATGTTCCCTTTCCTGGGAAAACCACCGGGGTTCCACCTTTCTCGAACACTGCCGCTGTTCCCCAAGAAAACTGGGGAACTGAAGCAGTTCAAACCCTGCCGCCAGATCTTCTCAGGATCAAGCGGCGCATCGCAAAGCTCGTCGCCTCTGATCCGCCTCTAACCGGCATGGACACAGTCCTTTGCTGGTTGGAAAGGCGGATTCAGCCTTTGGCGAATCGCGGCGCTTGCCTTCTCTGCGAATATTCGGGAGATGGCGATGCGATGCGGACAACCGACAAGGTTTGATCGGCAAATACGGCCGAGAATCTGGCTCCCAAGGTACATTTTTCGCCTTTTGGGTTTAACTCCTTGTCGTTTACTTGGTTTTCATGCTTTCAACTCATTTTTTGTCTTTTTGATAGATTGCCGAACTTCCTGAGTCGGATCTTGCTTCCAACGCCGATCTGGAGGCATTGCGCTCCGCCTTTGCCGGTGGACGTAAGCGCAAGAAGATTTCCGCTTCCCAGGAAGTCATTGACCTTGACGGGGTCCCCGTCGTCACCTCCAGGTTTGAACATCTGGGTTTGTTCTATTTTGTCGGGATTTTCTTCCTTTACCTCGGATTTTAACTTTCCGGCTTTTTCTTTCTTTTTAGCCTGCCCCCCTCTACTCTGAAGCCGAAAAATCTGAAGAGGCACAAGGCTGTGGCCAGCAGAGACCCACACCCTTCTCCTGCTACCGCTCCAACTACACCAATCGCAGCAATAGAGGAGCATGCTGCATCCCCCAACACCGAGTCCCAGACCAGCCAGCCCATTGTGCCGGAGACGGACACGAGGGAAAGGGCGGTCCCAGAGGTGGGAGGTCCTTCTCGGATAACTGAGGAGGAGATTCCCACCTTTGATAAGGAATTCAAAGATATCAACGAGGGCCTTAGCACAGTTGGGACTCTTTTGGCCGACTACGCAAAAGAGTTCACTGAAAACTTGGCAGGTTTATAGCGGATGAGCCAGGTATTATCTCTAGCCCCCAAGCAATAAGTCGAATGTATGATTTTCACTTAATGCTTTTTATCCTTATCATGCTTGTTTCTAACTTAAGCGTTCTGGTTTGTTTCCTTATTTCAGCAAACCGCTGAAACCATAAACATGGAAGTTTTCAACAAGCTAACTGTCAAGAATAAGGAGGTTAGAAACCTTCTCTCTATTCTTGAAGTTAAGGAAACGGAGCTGGCATCATCTCAGCTGGCGCTGAAGGAAACAACAGGTATACTTTTAGTTCTCTGTAGTTCCTTGTCCAGAATTTTTGCTAAGTACTTTTCCGAGTTTTCTTATCCCGGATATTTTTCCTTGCTTTCCAGCTGCTTTGGCGAAGGCCAAGCAAATTGCTGAAGATGCCGGCAACGCCGAGAATCTCCGCCGGGAGAACTTTGACCTTCACAAGGAACTTGTGAAGGCTCAAAAAGATCTGGAGGCCAGCAATATGGCCCTTGGAATTGCTCAATCCAAGGCCTCCCAACAGGCGGACAAAGACAAGGCCACTATCCAAGATTTGGAAAATACCTTGAACCTGCGCCTGGAGGAAGGCTCCGAGATGGACAAGATTCTCGGTAAGTTATCAACTTTTACCGGATTTTCCATGTCTTAACTTTTTGTCTCTGTTTTTTCGCTAACTCTTTGGTTATTTTGTCTTGAAAAAACAGGAGATGACCCAGATCTTACTCGGATTGAGCTTTTGGGACGGTATGGACTGCGATCAGAGCTGCAGGTATGCAGTTGGTCAACAAGTTCCTTCCCGCAAGAACTGGGGAGTTCTCGGAAGTTGAGAAAGTTCCGGAAGCTCTCCTGGAGGTGGCGGAGTCTAAGGAATCCACCTTGCGCTCCACGACACGGGGTGGTGCACGCATGGCCTTAGGCCTTATGCGTATGCATTATCCTAGTGCCAAATCTTGGCGCGTGGCGTCCGGTATCCCTGTTGGATACACGAAGACCCAGCGGACCACCATCTTTGACGAGATCAAGGGTCACGCCACCAAGATCGCCTCCATGGTGAACATCTCCCTCACCTATCCGGAAGAAGAAATTCCAGCAGCCCCCGAAGATGACAGCAGCGAGGAAGACTCGGATGCTTGAAGGATTCTTCATAACCTGGATGGTGGAAATAGAAAATAGGAGCATTACTGCACTTTACAATGTAACTTATATTGTAATGCTTCTATTCTTTTGTATAAACAAGTACTCCGTCTTTTGCAGTTAATATTTATGAAATCCTTTGCAAGTTTTCCGGGTTTTATATTCCTTTATCTTCCAAGTTCTCTGGTTTGTGTGCTTTAACTGTCCTTAGCGTTTGAAATGGCTCAGTAGTATTGTAACCTTCACGCCAAGTTACTGGGTAAAACCAATTAGTTTAAACTTGGAACCATGGATCATACTAAAGGCATTTTTACTTACTAGCTCCAGTGACCCAGCACATAAACAATCAGATAATGCTTAGAGAAAAGTAAGGAATTTTTTGAATGAAACTCGGGCACGCAGGCACAATCCGAGTTTCCTTTAACCTTTAGTAGGCTGAAAATCATTCAGTTTTTAAACGCCGAGCACGCAGGCACAATTCGGGTTAACATTGAGTATTTTGTAAGATCATTGGGAAATAGATGAGACGGAATCATGCTTTGTACTATAATAAACTTGTAAAAACATGGATGTAAGAATTCTGACAACTTTATTACATGATCTCAAAGATGTTTACATAGAAATTGAACTAAGTATAGAAGTGTCGCACCCGGACTTCTAGAGGATACTCGCCGTTCCGTTGAACAGTAGTAGATTGGATTACGGGGCTTACCGGCACCCGCGTCCTCTTACGAGTAGGCCAACACACGTATGTGTGACAACCAACCCCTATCTGTTCATCGTCGACGTAAACTATCCCATAGAAATCAGGATACTTCCGTTGACGTACTTCAAACCATACACACATGGTACGTCAACGGCGTTGAACAACTGATATCACAACAGATCTCTACGACACAAAAGATTGAAATAATTTGCAAATAGCTCTCATTAGAGCAGAGATAGCAAATACAATCATCCAGAGGACACATGTCCCAACAGTTCATCGTTACATCACAGCGGAAGCATTCAACATGTCTGAGTACAGACAAGAACCAAATAGGCCTAAGAGGCTGGAAACGAACAGACGGAGCCCATCCACGAAGTCTCGGATCCTGCCCGGGTCCGCTATCTACTCGTCAGCAGTCTCGTCATACTCCACGTAGTAGCCACCATGTAGATCCTCGGAAACGTAGGTCTGCGAAAATCACAGCCCCAAAGGGGTCAGTACATAAACGTACTGGCAAGCAAGACTCACAGTTCACCAAAGTGTAACCCGCCAACACCAAGCACAGATGCCTTGGGTTCAACGGAGGAAAGGGGATATAAAAGATGCTGCAACTGGCTGCGCTAACCAACTACAGAGATTCTACCACTTCCGGCTAACAGAAAGGAGATAAGATCGAGTATTGTAACCAACTGAAAGATAACTTCAAGCAAACCCATCCTGGATCTCGCCCCTTATCCAAAGAAGCAATCCGAGGATAACTCACACAGTTGAGTTAATGATGGTTCAGATTATTGTGTCAGTAAGCCTATTACTAGTCAAGTTGTTAATCATTGGGTGTAAGGTTGTTAATCATTAGGTTTAAGTTGTCCTGAGTACTTGTTAGCCAGTACTTTCACCAAGTAGTCCATAACCGCGGAAAACACGGCTTCTCGAGAAGATTTATCCCTGCAGGGTTGCACCAATTTGGCCGTACACGTATGAATAACCCGCCAGATGGGATGCCTCCCACCAAGCGGGGCACTCAACACAACTCAACTCTTCTTCGCATCAAGCCCAAAGCACCACGTGCTGTGCGTGCACGGCTAATCGAGCCCCACGAAGAAAAGGGGACCCTCATAGCACTGGAAGACCACGCCGCCCTAAATGCCGACTACAAAAGTTCCACCCTGGCCTGGGCTCGCAAGATCATGCATGCAGCAAATGGAAAGCCCGAACTACGTGTGGCGATTTGGACGAGATGCGAATCGAATCAAATTGAGGGGGGCGCCCATACTCGCTTCCCACATGCGGTTAGTGCGCTCATCATGGATCAGTAGACAAGACCCTTTTCCTATTAGGGTCGACACTAGCAGGCCTCAAAACCACCCTGGGCCTCCTGCCGGTGCCTTATCATCAAATTATTATTTAACAATAACATTAGCATGATTGATTGATTAAACATCGAGCCCCCAGAACGTAATAGAAATAGTAACAGAAAGTAACGGGTAACAGACTCGAGCAAAACAACCTAAGCATGCTAGTAAGACACGGGCTCAAACAATGGTTATAGGTATGAGGTGAGGCAATATCAGGGTTAAAGGATACATGTGATAGGTTCGTAACAGAAGCAACTAATCATAGGGCTAGCAGAATAGACAACGGAAAGTATCGGTAACCAATGTTGAAAGGAACACGATGGTTCATGTGAGTGATAACTTGCCTGCAAACCCAGTAGCCTGGTACTGAGCTAAATCCTTAGAAGGGGTGTCGTAAGGATCGTCGGTCTCAACGTCGTCGTGTATCCGAGAAGAGGCAAACAAACAATGCAGAAAGATAAACAATCAATAAGATGGCATAGGTGCACAAACATGGGATGATGCATGATAGTTTAATTGATGCATCCAAAAATAAACTAGTTGACAAGATAGAAACAGGATTAAATGGACCCACATGCAATTGGATTGCATATGAAAAGCCCATGAATTATGGTTGAATTAATTGTTTTACAACTACTCATCATATGAAAGTGGATTAGCATGATGCATGGATGAGGAAAACAGCAAAATAACAACAATAGAATCAAATAGAAATAAGGTTTACCAAGTTTAGAAATTCATTTATTAAGTGTTGGAATTTTGGTTACTTAAAGGTGTCACACAAGCATTTGTTGTTTTCACCAAGTTAAATTGTTCAAAATAGATAACAAAGTTGATATTTGAAAAGAACACAAGATTTTGGGTGGATTGCATGTTTCACTTGTTGAAAAAGGATTTCAAATAAATTATTTATGAATTAAACAAGTTTAAGCAAGAATTAAATGAATTTAATTCAAACATGAACTTATTTGAATTTTTTTATTTGTTCAAAACATTAAACCAAATCCATATTTCAAAAGTTTATACTTTTATGGTTGGAAAACATATTTTATTTGTCCCAAAAGAATTTGTTTTGATTAAGTTATGAATTTAGCAATATTAAATGATTTAAACAAGGTTTAAATCATTTAACCAATTTTAATTATTCAAAACATGAAACAAATTTTATATTTGGAAAGGTGGTTTAATTTTTCATGGAAAACATATTTCATTTGTTGAAATTGGATTTAAAATGAGCAAGTTATTATTTTGGCAATTTTAAATGCAATAATTAAGAAACAGTTGTTTTCAGCAATTTAAATTATTCAAAATAGCAAACAAAATTTATATTTGGAAAGTACATGAACAGTTGATTGGAAAACATATTTAGTTTGTGGAATTTGGAATTTTTATGAACAAGTTATGATTTTTGCAAGTTTAAGTGAATTTGACAAGTTTTCAAATTTTGCACCAATTTAAAATATTCAAAACAGTAAACAAATTTTATATTTGAAAAGAACATTTAATTTGGGACAGAAAACATATTTAAAAAGTTAAATTTGGAGTTACAATGATTTTCTTATGCAATTTACAAGATATAGTGCAAATCTGCCATTTTTAATCCATTAGGGACTTAGGAAAAATATTTCAGGGGTCTAGAATTAATTTTTAAGGGCCTAGTTGTGATTCTGTGAAATTGCTGTGACCAAATCAATGGAAAATAAGATTTGGTTAAAATGAGGGAGGGGGGATTCGATCCCCTCACCTCCTGATGCGCCAAGGGGGACAGAACCAGTGGGATGGCTGCGGTTTTGTGACAGAGAAGGGAGCTCGGGGGGGAAGAGGTGTGGCTGCGGTGTTTAACTGAATTAAAACGGAAAAGATCAGAAAAGAGCGGGGGGCTGGGAATCGAACCCACGAGCTGAGGCTTGCGCGCTGGGTGTTGCTACCAGTGGGGTGTGTGCGGTGCGTTGAAAGGAAGGGGAAGCGGGGAAGGTTATGGTTCTGTTTCGAGCGCTAACTGAAGAATTGGCAGTCGACTGAAACCCAGATCGTACCTGCACCTCGACAGATGGTTGTCCACCGGCGGTTAGCTGCCTGCTGCCGTGCGGTTGGGCGCTGCGGGTGGGCATGTGGCGTGCGGCTGTGGGGTGGAGGTAGAGGGGCGAGAGGGAGAGGGATCGAGGGAGGCGCACCTCGATGCGGACAGAGGAGGTCGGTTGGTGCAGGAGCAGCGGACATGGAGGCGAGGGTGACGTCGTGGAAGCTCGCCGGCGATCGAGGGAGGTTCGGGTCCCTCCACGGACAGCAGGAGGAAGAGGGCAAGGTGGCGAATCCATTCCCGCGCTCGCGGGGCTCTGTCGTCGACCACACCCGCCGCTCCACCCTCCACGAACACCGGCCACGGACTGGTGCAGAAGCAACAGAGGAGAAAATAGCAGCAGGAGGGGGGCTTCCGAGAGGGAGTTGGAGAGTTTGGCGGCGGCTGGGGCTAGGGTTAGGGGCTAGGCTAGGGTTTCTCCACGGATTGGGGATAGATATAGGAGGGGGAGGGAGAATCGGGTGGAGGAGGTTGGGCAGCAGGTCGCTGTCCAAGGTTGATGACGACAGCGTACGGAGGTAGGGGATGACCGGGTGGAAAGGGTATCGGGCCAGCGAGAGGGGAAGTGGGCTGGGGGAAATAGATGGGCTAGGAAAAAAAAATTGGGCCTGCTGCTCTCTCTCTCTCCCTTTTAATTATTTGTTCCAATTTTTTTTTGTAGAAATTAGAAAATGGAAGCAAAAGATAGGTTTTTGATTTGATAAAAATTTGGAAAAAATCATGTGGATTTGTTATTCCAACACCTACCACTTGGCCATTTAAGTTTTTGAAATTCAAATTTATTTGCTGTTTTTGCACATTGGTTTGAATTGGAATAATTTGCAAATTAATTGGTGAATATTTGAAAACAACAAGTTTAATAGGGTGAACCCTATTGTTTAATGTGATTAAATGATTATAATTGTTTTGTGATTTTCATTCATTCAAGTTGGGTGCTGATTTGGGAATTTGATTTGAATTTGAAGGTGATTTGGAAACAAAAGATTGATTTAAAACCAACCATTTAATAATGAGCATTATGGAATAAAATGAAAGCAATTTGGTTGTTTTTATTTGAACTCTCACTTTGAAAATTGTAACATCACAAGGATGAAACAAAAGGGTTGAATTTTGGTTTGAAATTCAAATAGAAAACAAAGGAAAACAGTTGGAAAACAAATGAAAACAGAGGAAAACAAATGGAAAACAAACAAAACAATTGCAATCAACATGATGCCATGATGCAAAACATAAAATAACAGAGAGAAAACATTCTAAAGGCTATTTTTCAGACTTGGGATGTTACAAGAAGGGACGTAACTGCTGGATACTCTAGGGCCTCTTTGTCTCCCCTAGTTCATCATCTATCTTTCTCTTTCTTTTGCGATTCGGCTTCTCGGGATCATCTTCCGTATCACGAATATCTACAAGATAATACGATCCATTCTTCATGGCTTTACTGATGACAAATGGTCCTTCCCATACTGGGGCCAGTTTGTGCTTTCTTCGCTGCACCAATCTTAGCACTAGGTCACCTTCTTTAAAAGAACGATGCCTGATTTTCCGACTATGATAACGTCGCAAACCTTGCTGATAGATGGCGGATCTTTGAAGCACAAGTTCTCGTTCTTCTTCTAAGAGATCGACGGCATCCTGTCGTGCATTTTTGGCATCTGATTCATCGAAATCCTGCACTCTTGGGTTGTCATGGAGCATGTCCGTTGGGAGGATTGCTTCCGCGCCATAAACTAGGAAAAACGGGGTTTGCCCAGTTGGCCTGTTTGGTGTCGTTCGAATACTCCAAAGCACGGAAGGTAGCTCTTCTACCCATGCTCCAGCTGCTCTATGAAGAGGAGATTCGAGTCTTGGGCGTATTCCTTGCAGAATTGAGCTATTCATTCTTTCAACCTGTCCATTGGATTGCGGGTGTGCCACAGATGCAAGATCTAGGCGAATTCCCGTTTGTCGGCAATATTTTGCCAACTCTCCAATAGAGAAAATTTTCCCGTTATCGGTTATTATGCTGTGTGGAACACCGTATCTCATGACTAAGTCAATGATGAAATTTCTGGCAGTTGCACCGTCAAGCTTTTTGATGGGTTTAGCCTCCACCCACTTGGTATATTTGTCCACAGCTACTAGTAGATGTGTAAGTCCACCTCGTGAAGTTTTGAATGGTCCCATCATATCTAGCCCCCAGACCGCAAACGGCCATGTAATGAGGATAGTTTTGAGTGCCTGGGCCGGCATATTTGTCTGCTTGGCGTAATATTGGCACCCTGCACATGTGTTTACTATGTGCTCAGCGTCCGTCTTGGCTGTTAGCCAGAAAAACCCGGCACGGAATGCTTTTTTGACTATGCTTTTTGATTGAGCATGGTGTCCGCAATCTCCAGCATGGATTTCTTGCAGGATTTCTCGTCCTTCTTCTGGTGAAATACATCGCAGAAAAATTCCGGTAGTGCTGCGTTTATACATGCAATTATTAATTACCGTGTATTCTTTGCATCGACGCTGAATCTGTCTTTGCAAGACTTCGTCTGCTCCATCCGGGTACTTCTGATTAACTAAAAAGTTTAGATATGGGATTGTCCAATCCGGGTTAACGAGCATGACTTCAATTGACTCGGAAGCCAGAGGATAATCAACATCTCCACCTTTTATCGATGGTTCGTACAAATGTTGGACGAATACACCTGGTGGTAGGATTTTTACTCTTTCTGATCCCATGCGGGCTAACGCATCCGCGTTCCAATTTTCTTCCCTTTTAACATGGAGTACTTCAAATCCAAAGAAACAGATGGCAAACTCGTCCACCGTTCTCCGATATTCGGCCATTATAGGGCTTTTGGCGTCCCAAGTTTGGTTGAGCTGGTGCTGTACCAAATCTGAGTCGCCATAGCATAGGATGCGTTTGACACCTATTTCCTTTGCAATATGCAAGCCTTGAAGCAAAGCTTCATATTCTGCCACGTTATTGCTGGCGTTGAAGTGTATTTGTAATACATACTCCATTGTATCTCCTTTAGGGGATTTTAGAACTACACCAACTCCAGCGCCCTCCTTCATCTTGGATCCGTCAAAGTGCATGATCCAGTACTCGGACTCCGGCATTGGTGTTTTTTCCATTGCTTTCGTCCAGTCGGCGACAAAATCTGCCAGAACCTGGGATTTTATTGCCGTCCTAGGCTGATACTTAATGTCGAATGCTGCTAGCTCGATGCCCCATTTGGCTAGTCGGCATGTTGCCTCCGCATTGTTTGTTATATCCCCTAGTGGCGCTTTGCATACCACTGTTATGGAATGTCCTTGGAAGTAATGGCGAAGTTTTCTAGATGCGAAAAATACGCCATATGCCAGTTTTTGACAGGATACCTTTGTTTGGACTCGGAGAAAACTTCACTTATGTAATATACCGGATGCTGGTCTGGTATGCTTTGTTCGTCTTTCTTCCTTTCCACAACGATTACTGCACTAATAACCCGATTTGAAGCCGTCAGGTACAATAACATAGGTTCTTCGTCTTTTGGGGATGCCAAAATCGGAGCTTTCATCAAAGTTTCCTTCAACTGGGTTAGCGCTGCATCTGCCTGCTCTGTCCATTCAAATTTGTCGGATTTCTTCAACAATTTGTATAGTGGCAAGGCTTTATCCCCCAGCCGGCTAATAAACCTGCTGACGGCTGCAGCGGAACCCGTCAATCTTTGTACATCTTTTACGCACGTAGGCTTGGAGATGTTTAGGATTGCTTTGATATTTTCTGTGTTTATTTCTATTACTCTATGAGAAACGATAAAACCCAGAAGATTTCCTGAGGGAACCCCGAATACGCACTTTAATGGATTTAACTTCATTTTATAAGTGCGCAAATTTTCGAAGGTTTCTCGCAAATCTTCAAGGAGTGTTTCTTTTTCCTTGGTTACGACAGCAATGTTGTCCACGTAAACGTGGACATTTTTGCCAATCTGACTATGCAAACACCTTTGCATGCAACGCTGGTAGGTTGCACCTTTGTTCTTCAGGCCAAATGGCATGGTTATGTAATAGTATGTCCGCTGGACACCAAGCGAAAATATCCCAGTTCTCACGAAGGAACTTGATGAGCTGTCTTCCTATTTGTCGGTCATCCCAGTTCCCACTACGACAAATTTTGTCGGATCTTTGGGATCTAGGATTACCTGTCTTGTATTCTCGGAAGCCTTGAAGCTATCTGCTGGTTTCCAGCTTTCTTTTCCTGCCGGCATTTCTGTCGGCGATACCTCTTTTGCCAGCTCTTTCAACTCTTCATTTGCTATGAATTTTTCAGCGCAAAGGGCGTTTTCTTTTTCTATTTCGTTTGCCAATTTGAAGTCTCCAGATATGGTGATTACTCCTCCTTTGGGTCCTGGCATCTTCAGCTTGTTATAGATATAACACGATCTTCCCATGAATTTGGCGAAAGCTGGACGTCCGAGTATCGCGTGATACACGCTTTCGAACGGCACAACCTCGAAGGATACTTTTTCCTGCCGGAAGTGATCTTTGTCTCCAAAGGTTACATCTAGGGAAATTTCTCCTAGGGATCGTGCTTGTTTGCCAGGGACGATGCCGTGAAAACGTATGTTGCTATGATTGAGCTGGGTCTCGGAAATTTTCAGATGCTTCAGTGTATCCAGGTACATTATGTTAATGCTGGATCCTCCATCCATCATCACTCTTTTAGCCTAATGTTTTGAACAATAGGGCTTACGATTAGAGCTTGTGTGTCGGGTTCAGGGATATTCCCGGGATGATCAGACTGATCCCAGGTAATTGGTGTGTTTGAGTACTTCAAGAATTTCGGGGTCGCAGGGACAACCGCGTTTATTTCTTGAAGCGTTCTCTTTGCCACCTTTGCTGAGGGAGTTGCCAGGAAAGTTAGGTTGCATTCTCCATCAACTCTCGGAAACTTAGTCTTACCTTTTCGCTGCTGTTCCTGGATTTTTTCGTCAGTGTCCGATTCACTGTCTTCTTTCTCAGCTTCTGGCTTTTGCTTGGAAAACTTCCTTTTGGAATTCTTCCCTTTGTTTCCGGATCCTGCACTGCCTTTCATATGCTTATTCAAGTGGCATTGTGCGTTATTATGAGTAGGCTTCCCAAATTGGGAGTGGTGGACACAGTTTTCTGACTTTATTTTCTCCCATTCTTCTTTGGTGTAGTTTATCGGCTCGGTACTGCGTCCTTTCCACCTATTGCCATTTTCCCTTCCAAAGGCTATGTTTACCTCTTTGGGTTTTGTGTTGCATCTGGAGTTCCTTTTTTCTCAGGGCGAGGGTTCTTTTTGGCTTGTATCAGTGTATCGATATTGCCTCCTCTTGCCCTGATGTCGTCCTCGGCTGCAGCGTGTTCATTGGCAGTTGTAAGCATAGATCCGAGATCTTTGTGCTTTTTGGAGCCAATCATGAACGGTACAAGTCCGGGTTTTAGGCCATTGACGAAAGCATGCATTGCTTGAACGTCAGTTACTCCAGAGCAACTATTCTTCATTATCGTCCATCTTGAGATGAAATCCACGTATGGCTCGTCCTCAAATTGGGTGCAATGGTTTA
Source organism: Alopecurus myosuroides (assembly GCA_028641055.1). NCBI lineage: Eukaryota > Viridiplantae > Streptophyta > Magnoliopsida > Poales > Poaceae > Alopecurus > Alopecurus myosuroides. The sequence goes on along the minus strand of CM054058.1, from coordinate 447,680,283 downwards.
GCTGGTTGATGCTGTTCGGGCGTTTGTAGGTTCCCCGGAAATGCTGAGTAAATACTCGAGCCATATCATCCCAGCTGTCGACAGTTCTAGAGGGTAATCCATTGATCCAATCTCTGGCTCCATCCAGTAACATTAGGGGAAGAAACTTCACGACTTCTAGGTCTGTCCCATTATTGATCTGGACGGCTGTATGATAGTCTGAGAGCCAGGTATCCGGGTTTGTACTACCGGTATATTTTTGGTATGTTGGACCAACTTTGGCGAAGCCGGCGTGTAGGGTTATCCTTCGGATCCTATCTTTGAAGCACTTAGGTCCAAAGTATAACTCGTCTCTTCCCGCTCTATCCATGTGTGCGGAGTACCTGCCGGCTGAATGGACAGAAGGGGATCTACTCCTTTCTTTTCCATTGTGGCGCGAACGCACTTTTCCGGGATTCTCTCTATTTCTTCCGAGATCTTCCCCCTTTGGATAAGGTGGAGTTCTACTCCTGTTTCTTTCCTTGTTTCTGGGGGGTGTCCGGGATCTCTCCCGCGTGTGAGGTATATCCTGCCTTCCAGGTTTTTCAGCTGGGCGTCTCGGAGGCGGCATTGCTTTTCCGTCATTACGTAGTTTTTCTTCTTGATCGCGAGGATTAAGTCCGTTTTTTGGGAGATGGGATCCAGTTCTAGACGCTTCATCCCTGTTGTTGGGATTTTTCTTGTCTTTTCTCGGATCTGCTTTCTTCTCTTTTGAGTTGCTTGAATCTCCAGGTTCTTCCGGTCCAGGTGCTCCAGCGGCGCATGTATCTGTTTTACATAGGGCCGAGTCGTCATGCAACTTCCCTGATCGCTGCTGCCCTCACTGTTGTTGTTGCAATGCTTTTCCTAAGAAAGCATACACCCCTTGAAGTTTTTCGCCATTGGAGTACAAATCATTGTTGAGGATGGGGAACGCTGCCTCCGCATTCTCTGCTGCGGTTTTGTATATTGGTTCGCCTCTGGCATCTTTGCCTTTTACCTGCTTTTGCCAAGAAGGGTTATGAAACCTTTCTTTTGGCGGCAGTACTTCCGGTCTTACAATTCTGGGTAACCTTGTAGGTTTGATTCCAGATCTATTCTTTCTCTCGTATTCCTCGATTTCTTCCTTCATGAGTTTGATGTCATCCTGGGTTTTTTTGAGGTGTTCACGAGTTCTGAATAGATGTTGCTGTTGCCTCTGGAGAGCTTGTCTCCTGGCTTCCAGCACTTCAGGGGGTTCATGCAATCCCACTGGTGTTTGGAGTAACTCCTGTTCTTCTTGTTCTATCATTGGCGGAACAAGGTTTTCTTTTGTTTTCTTCTCCGACGTTTTCACACCGCTTGCGCCTCCGACTTCCGGGCTTTCATTGGCTGGATCAGCCAATTTCTTCTTCCGGAGAGTTTATATTGGAGCTTTTTAGCAGTTTTGTGCTTTTTCTTGGAAGAGGGAGGTTTTTTGATTGGTTCTTCCTCTGTCAATTCTTTGACATCGGGGAATTTCGGAGAGGTTTCACCTTCTTCTCTCTCTTCCTCTGGCGGAGGAGTTCTAGGGCTTTCCTGACTGTCGGCATCCGTGTTTTCAGCCGGTTTTGCCATCAGTACTTCGTGGAATCCCTCTTGGAAGGATTTGACCTTTCTTTCGAAAGCGTCTTTGTCGTGGGATAATCACGGCGGACGTTACCAGGGGTAACTTATCTTGGGGTAAATCGACTCTGGTGTTTGGGAGAGGGTTTAGCTCAGGGGAAATCATGCTAATAATCAATCTGGTAGCTCTGGCAATCAAGTCGCCGAGTCTCCGATCTAGGGTTACAATCTCAACTCTCGTATTACAGGGAAACTCGAATATCTGGTAAAAGCTCATGTTCTTTCCGACCCTAGGAGCCGGTTTATATTTTACCCGGCCCCCTGGCTTCCTATCCAAGGCACACTCGGAGTCCTACCCGGTCACCGCATACAAACCCTAGATTTCCTTATCGTAACCCACAAGCCGGGTTACAAGGCCTACACTACTTCTTGGGCCTTCTAGAAGCTTCTTTTCCTTGAGCCGAGTCTTGCGCAGTTCCCTTTGGGCCGAGTTACACCTTGGCATTGGCCTACCGGGTTATCTTCCCTCCATCAGTAGTCCCCAGAATAGCTTGGGCTTCGCGGGATCAACCATGAAGCGCACGCTATTCCCTGCAAAATAATAAACATGCAAGTTCATAAAATACCGGGTTAGGATGCTTTAATAATATCTAGGCCTAACTCTGTAGGTGGTCCATATGGTAACCCAGCTTTCCCCGAACCTAGTATTACTTTCCCGGGTTAACCCTCCGAGAAAGCACACAAGACCCGGACTCACATCACTTGCCTGTCGGTCCGAATATCGCGCTTATAATCTGTTTCGATCTTTTCCGGATATCTCGTAACGGGTGCCTTCAATGCTTATCCCGGGAAATCCGGCTGGGTACCTTTTTCCCGAAAATTTGGCTCCCGCCGCTTAGACCTAGGGCACTCCTGCTCAGCTCCTATAAATAAGCGCCCGGGGGTCACCTCTTCAGATTTGCGTTTCATTTCCCCCTTTTCTCTTCACCTCCACTTCCTCTCTCATTGCTCTCGCCTCCAAGCTAGCGCCGCCGCGCCGCCCGCGAGCGCGCCGCCGGACGCGAGCCGCCACCGTTCGCCTGCAAGCACACCACCGGGGTCGAGCCACCGCCATTCGTCCGCCGCGCCCGCATCCACGACGCTGCCGCGCCCTCGAGCAGCTCACCGGAGGCATCTAGGAATCACCGCTGCCGAACCGTCCGCCGTCGCGTTTTCTTCCCAGATCCCGCCGGTAAGATCCTTCACTTGATTCGATTTGAACCTTGATTTCTTTCGTGTAGATTGGATCTAGTTCCGCCCATAGATGTCCCTTTTACTCCCTATCATTTTTCACTCCATGTTTCGCACTTTCATATCCAGTGCTTGTTCTAGACTTAGTAGCACATCTTATAACGCATATCCATTACTTGTAACCACGATTCTCTCCCTAAACTTTTTCGCCTGGATCCAATCGGTCAACCCTTCCTGTTAGTATTATTCTCAGAGCCGGATAACAATCATTTTCCGGGTCTCCAGCTGTTTACACCCTGCACTCTGTCTTTTTTTTTAGGTTAGGCTCATGGCGCCCAAGGCCAGCGCGAAAGTGAAGGGCAAAAGACCGGCCAGCAAGGTCAGACCGAGTCAATCGATCTCCGCCAACTGGGCGAGATCCACTGTGACCAAGGCCAAATTGGACGAGCTCGCAGAGTCGGGCGTCCTCCCCGCCCGGGAAGATATCCACTGGCGCGTCCCTGGGGAGGAGACTCGGCCCACCCCGGGTATAGATGAGGTAATATGCTTCGTAGAACACGTGATCCGGGGTTTCCGTCCCCCGGGTCACCCTTTCTTTCGAGAATTGCTGAACCACTATGGTCTCCGAGTATTCGACATAGGACCCAATTCCATGCTTAACATCACCCATTTCGTTGTCTTGTGCGAGTCATACCTATGCGTTCCTCCAAACCTCGCACTCTTCCTTGAGCTATTCCAGTGCAAACCGTGCCGCGAAAGCGGTGACGGGGCCCTCCTGGTTTGCGGGGGGGGGGGGGGGTTCTAGCCAAAGAAGAAAGAATTCCTTGATGCCGACTTTAAGCCTTAACTCTCACGTCAAACACTGGCAAAAGACCTATTTCTATTGCCAGGACACCTCTTCACCCGGCGAAAAGACATTGCCGGGTTTCTCCGAAAATCTCCTCACTCTCTCCGACAATCTTAGTTCTTATGCCTCTAAGTCGGATCGCCAATCTATCCAGCCCCTCCTCACCAAGCTCGCTGTACTCTCGGCCCAAGGCCTTCTTGGGCTTAACTTAGTCAAAACTTGGGTAACCTTCCGGGTCCAACCCAATGCTGTACGGCCCAAGCTCATGTGCGAATACTCTGGGCACATTACCGATTCCCTTCGCTATTCACTGAGGAATTACCCCGCCGCAGATGCAAACAAGATTATCAAAAATTTCCTGACCGAGAAAATGGAAGTGATCCGGACTATAGCCGGCCTGGACCCCTACACGCGGGATAACCCGGCTCCAGCAGTAAGATCCGGCCCTTACTCTTTATCCGATATTCTACTGATACAATCACTAACTTTTATCACTGTACCTTTATCTCAGGAAGATAGCGCTTTCTGGAAGATCGAGACCCCCCTCCTTCCGAAAACTCAGAAGAGGACGAGGAGCCGGCTGACTCGGACGAAGGTAACATCCGGATTTCACTTATTTCCATTCCGTTATCTTATATCTCCAACTTGTTATCCTTTTTCCGACAATACGCTATATTTTCCAGAGTTGGAGGATAAGGAGGAGACTCAGTCGGACGAAAGTGAGGCTGAGCCGGACGTCGAGGTTGGAGCTAAGAGGAAGCCCCGAAGGGTAGTATTCAAGGTTCCGTATTCCTCTATCACCTCCAAACCATATTCATTCGCTATAATGTGCGAGCTTAACCAACGCTTGTCCGATTCGCCACACTTGAAGGAACCCGCTTCAGTCAAGCGCAGGGTAACCCGGAACTCCCCGGGTGATGACCCTCTCAACCCGGGTATCCCTTCGTCCCCAGCTCTCCGTACCGGTATTCCCTAGACCCATCCTTCCAATTCTCCTCAAAAACATCCTTCTCTCAATCATCCACTAGCTGGACAATTCCGGGTCTCACTTTCGGACCCCTTGACAGCCTCCTCCGGGTCTAGCAACGATCTTCCGGCGGATTTCTTCGTGAACACCGGGTAGGTCACCTTTCTTGCTATTCAGTATACTAGATTTTTCCATAAGTTTCATTCATCATATGCTAACTGCTCCTTTTATTTTCCTCAGAGCCAAGGTCACCACCAGTGACCCGGACGATATGGACGTGGACGACCCGGTGATGGAGGATCCGGTAGATACTGTGAAGGCCGCGGCTGGCAGCGCTGAAGAAGAAGAAGAAGTCCTGCTGAAAGACCCGGCCGAGCAGGAGGCCGAGTATCCGATCCCCTCGCACACACCCGGGGATGACGACGTCGTGATCCTGGGCACAGGGAGGAGTGATCCCAGTCCCAACACCCAAACGACCCGGGTGTCCACCCCTAAGAAGGAGAGAACCCCGCTTCCGGGTAACCAGGATCCCGGTTCTTCCAAGCTGGAGATCGGCAACCTCTCCTATGAAGAAATGATGGACGCGCTCTTTGCTTTGAAGACCACCGAGAGAGATATCCTGGAGGCCATGGCTGCTGAGCACCAGGTAATCCTGATCAACATTGTGCATATACTCATCTAGTCCCCAAGTTCCGAGTTTAACTAGGCATAGTTTACTCGGTACTTCCCTTTATATCCGGCCGTTTCTTATATCCGACTAATCTTTCCTTTTCCCTTCTTCGTAGGCACAAATGACCCGGTCCGAGGAGATGTTGGCCAAAACCAATCAGCTTCTTGAGACCGAGACAAAGCTGCGGGCAGAACTTGAGGTTGAAGTAGAGAACCTTGATAAAGATGTAAAAAGGTACAAGAAGAAATGCCACAATGCCGAAAATACGTTGAAGAAGCTCTAGGCTCAAATTGCCGATACTTATCGCGCTCTTCTTGGTAAAGATCTATAACTCGCTAATTATAACCCGGGTTTTCCATTACACGCGATACCCGGGTGTTACTGCTTTAACCTTTTCTGTTTATACTGCAGGTCCGGGTGATGCTACCCCAGACGAAGATGACATTGAGAAGTTGAAGACACTGAAAGGCGTTATCCGACAGTTTTCTGCCGGCACCAAGTGGATTCTGGAGGTTGTGCAGTGGCCGGCTACAGGCTATTGTGGCTTGGACACTTTGCTTGAAGCGTGCTCCACTATCCCCGAGTGGATCAACCTCTGGAAGCGTTCTTCGTGTCGGGTTGGGGTAACCCACGGGCTTATGCTGGCCAAGGCTTATTTTCCCAAGCTTGAGCCGGCAAAACTCGTGGCCGGGTTTCCCGAGTTCAACCTCGACGGCTCCAAATTTTCCGCCAAGAATTTTAAAGCTATCCAAACTGAGGTGCGTCACTCGGCGAGCTTGATCGCCGACAGTCTGGAGCTAAACAGGATTGTTACGCCTTATGATGCTGAAGATAAGCCGATCAAAGCGGATCTGCCCAAGCCCTTTGACATGCTGGAGAAGTGGAAGGCGGAATCTGCCAAGAGGAGGGAGGAAGCTGCAAAGAGAAGGGCTGAGGCCGACACTGCGCCTTCCTCCTCTACACCGGCTGTCCGTCCACCAGCTCGCACCGACTCTGCTGCCAATCCAGGTAAAGGTGCTGAGAAGACCGCTGAAGAGCAAGCCCATGACCCGGCTTCCAAGGACAACGTTGAAGACTCGGCGAAGGATGCCGAGTGAAGTTTCACTTTTCACTGCCTCAAACACTTTATTCGGCCAATGGGCATCTAAAACAATTATTCTTTTAATAGTGCGCCTGTGCACTTTTCGATACTACCCCCTCGGTTTGTAATACGCTAAAACCTTAATAGCTTTTGTGGCCCTTCTGGCCTTTTGCATGGATTTGATATTTACTAGCTTTAAACTTTTCGTTGCTGGTTTTCCGACTTTTGCTATTTTTCCTTTTGTGAGACTCGGTTTCCGGGTTTCGGGGGTTTTGACAAGTGGATTTTTTCTAAGTCCCCAAGTCCCCAAGACTCGGATATTTTGGCTTTTAAGCTTAATAGCTAGACAATTTGTTACTTTTTTCAAATTCCCAAGTCCCCAAGGCCCGAATTTCTGAGTTTAGGGGTTTGGAGTTTTCAAAAGAGCAAACTGTTTCTGCTAAGGCCCAAACCCTAGAGTTAGTCACATAGGTTTGAAGTTATGCTTAATATATTGCGAGTTTCCGGCTGTTAACCTTGTACTCTGCATACCTTGTGGTTTGGATGACCCTTTTGATTCTCTTTGCTGTAAGTCGGCTTTCGCGTGGATATTCAATGCTGCTATAACGGTATAAGAATAGGGTCAGGCAAGTCCCATTGGGCATCATGACTGATTGTAATTACACGCTAGCAAAGCATGCCACATTTTTGCGAGTCACATCGAGCTTAAACAAGAGAAATCAAGAAAAATTTGGCTCTATTGTCCGGTTATAAGATTGCAACCGTACTTATTACAAGTAATCGGTCCTTATAACTTTATGGCATCGCGGACGGGTCTTTGAGTTTGCAACTGTGCTATTCAAGCAATCAGCCCCCAAGACCTATATATATAACCTTTTAGAAAAACTATTGTACTATAAACAAAAAAATAACACTTACCTGACAGAGATGAGAAAACACAAAGAAAAAACAGGACATATAAAAACTTAACAAAAAACACATAAGAAAGGAACAACATCGTAGTTTAACCATCTCTTTATTGATATGAGAAAAGTTAGGTCAGCAAGCCGCCTCATTAAAAACCGTCCAGTCCCCTTAGGTACCCTGGATAGGAAAAGAGTGCGTCTGAAACCTGCTGCCTGTTACATCGTGTAGTTCCACTTGTAAGCCTAGTCTAGTCTAGCTGTAGTAGGGACGTAGCTGAGCCACGTTCCATGGTCTTTCCCTCTCTTGCATAGATAAAGTGGTATGAGCGGTGTCATTGACAGTATCCGACTCTTCCCTTGCATCTATCAAGTAATATGATCCGTTCTGCAAATTCCGGCTTACGATGAACGGTCCTTCCCATGGTGGAGACAACTTATGTTTTCCTTCCTTTGATTGTACCAACCGCAATACCAGATCTCCTTCCTGGAAGACCCGGGTTCTGACTCGCCGACTATGATATCTCCTCAGATCCTGCTGATATATGGCTGATCTCTCCAAGGCTTGTTCTCTGTGCTCTTCTAGCATATCGACGACGTCTTTCCGGGTCTTCTCGTTCTCCACCTCGACGTAAGCCGACACTCGGGGCGAGTCGTGAATAATATCACTCGGCAACACTGCTTCTGCACCATAAACCATGAAAAAGGGGTCATCTGAGTAGATCTGTTAGGTGTGGTGTTAATTCCCCAAACCACTGATGGTAACTCCTCCACCCATGCTCCAGCAGCTCTGATGCACGGGACTCGCAGCCGTGGCTTTAGTCCATGAAGTAACTCCTGATTTTCCCTCTCCACTTGTCCATTAGCTTGTGGATGAGCTACTGAGGCTACGTCAAGCCGGATACCATTGTTCCCACAGAATTTTTCCATCTCACCAAGGGACATGTTGGTTCCATTGTCTGTTATTATGCTGTGAGGATACCCAAACCTGTAGATGATCCTTTTTAAGAACTTGACTGCTGTGATTGCTTCGCAATTGGTAACTGGCATAACTTCAACCCACTTGGTAAACTTGTCAATAGCTACCAAAAGATGAGTCTTTTTGCACGGTGACATGCGGAAGGGGCCCACCATATCCATACCCCAAACAGCGAACGGCGAGGTCAGCGGGATTGTTTGCAATTCCATAGCCGGCACATGGATTTGGTGAGCGTACCTTTGACATCCATCGCACCTTGCCACCAAGCGCTCCGCGTCTGCTAAGGCTGTGAGCCAAAAGAAACCGTGACGATATGCTTTGGCCACAAGGGATCTTGTGGAGGCATGATGCCCACAATCTCCTTCGTGGATTTCCTTAAGGATCTGCCGGCCTTCTTCTGGTGCCACACAGCGTAAAAAGACTCCTGCTGCACTCCTTTTGTACAACTCTCCATTGACGATGGAATAGCCCTTTGCTCATCTCAGAATTTGCCTTGCTAAAACTTCCTGTGGTGGTAACTCGCCCCGTGATAGATAAGCTAAAAACGGCTCTGTCCACTCGGGAACAGCACGTACCGTGGCCACGAGCTCCAAATCCGGGTCTTGGTTAGCCACCTCTTCTTCAGACTCAGTTTTAACAGATGGCCGCCATAACTCGTGCAAGAAAACATTGGGTGGAACCGGCCCTCTGCGCGAGCCGAGTCTTGCGAGCGCATCTGCTGCCTCGTTCTTTCGCCTGTCAATATGCTCCACCTCGTACCCGGAAAAACACCCGGCAACCCTGTCCACCTCTCTGCGATATGCTGCCATAGTTGCATCCTTCCTATCCCAGGTTCCTGAGACCTGCTGCACCACAAGATCCGAATCTCCATAGCACCGTATCCGCCTGATGTTCATCTCCTTGGCTATTCTTAATCCGTGTAATAACGCCTCATACTCGGCCACGTTGTTGGATCAGTCAAAGTGAATTTGCAATACGTAGCTCAGTTTATCTCCTTTGGGTGATGTAAGTACCACCCCAGCTCCTGATCCCTCGTACTGCTTAGAACCATCAAAGTGCATCACCCAAGACTCGGAACTTGGTGTCATTGTACGCATGCTCGTGTGAGTCCAATCATTGATAAAGTCGACTAAAGCTTGAGATTTGATTGCAGACCTGGGCTCGTAGTTGATGTGATAATCTCCCATCTCAATGGCCCACTTGGCTATTCTACCTGTTGCATGTGAGTTTCTGATAATATCTGACATTGGTATGGAGCTAACCACTGTTATGGGGTGTTCCTAAAACTAGGGTTTCAATTTCCGGCTGGCCATGAAGACCCTGAAAACCAACTTCTGCCAATGTGGGTAACGCTGCTTTGCTTCCGATAGTACCTCGCTTACGTAATAAACCAGCCTCTGTACCGGGTGATCTTTTCCATCCTCTTTACGCTCAACAACAACCACTGCGCTAACCACCCGGGGCCCAGCCGCAATGTATAGTAACATGGGCTCCTTAGGACCCGGAGCAGCTAAGACTAGTGCCTTAGACAACTCCTTTTTTAGTGCCTCGAACGCCTCATCCGCCTCTTGGTCCCAAACGAATTTGTCGGTTTTCCTCAAGAGTCGGTATAATGGTATTGCCTTTTCTCCAAGCCTTGATATAAACCGGCTTAATGCTGCTATGCATCCTGTAAGTTTTTGAACATGCTTCAGGCTTTCCGGCTTTTTCAGACTCTGAATAGCTTTGATTTTATCCAGGTTTGCCTCGATTCCTCTCTCGGAAACAATGAATCCGAGTAATTTTCCAGCTGGAACTCCAAATACACACTTTGTGGGGTTAAGCTTCATCTGATACCTTCTCAGGTTCCTGAATGTTTCTTTCAAGTCATCAATGAATGTTTCCGCCTTCCTCCTTTTGATCACCACATCATCAACATAGGCATGAACATTGCGTCCAATCTAATCCTCAAAACACTTCTGAATGCACCGCTGGTAGGTTGCACCAGCGTTCTTCAGTCCAAAAGTCATGGTTTTGTAACAGAAAGCTCCAAAGGGGGTTATGAACGATGTTTTCTCCCAATCTTCCTTCTTGAGCTTGATCTGATGATACTTGGAATATGCATCCAGGAAACATAATAGGTCACTTCCAGCCACTGCATCTATGATTTGATCTATCCTTGGAAGAGCAACGGATCCTTTGGGCAATGCTTGTTGAGACTCGTGTAATCAATGCACATCCTCCACTCGTTACTCTTTTTCATTACTAGAACCGGATTTGCCAACCAATCCGGGTGAAAAACTTCCATGATAAAGCCGGCTGCAAGTAGCCTAGCTATCTCTGCTCCTATAGCTTTCCTTCTTTCCTCATTCATTTTTCTCAGGCCCTGCTTCACGGGCCGGGACTTAGGATCAACATGTAAACTATGCTCAGCTAACTCAGTCGGGATACCCAGCATATCACTGGGCGTCCAAGCGAAAACATCTTGATTTCCGCTAATAAACTCGATGAGTACCTCTTCTTGCTTACTGTCTAGGTTAGATCCTATAGCAAATTGCTTGGAGGGATCACCTTCAACAAAAGACACCATCTTTGTGTCCTGAGCTGCCTTGAATTTTGCTCTTTCATCCTCCGTATTTGGTCTCTTCAATGCTGTTCTGTCATCCGGGTCTACCTGAGACCGGTAATACTTGAGCTCTTCCTTTCTGCAAGCTTGTTCTGCCATTGCCGCGTCTCCTTCGTCACACTCAGCTGCTATAACCCGGCTCCCATGTATGGTGATGGTTTGCTTGGGACCCGGGATTTTTAGCTGTAGGTATACGTAACATGGCCTGACCATGAACTTGGCGTAAGTCGGCCTTCCGAACAGCGCGTGATAGGGGCTGCGCAACTTTACCACCTCGAACGTGAGCCACTCCACTCGGAAATTATCCTTTGATTCTCCAAAAGCGACCTCCAATGTAATCTTTCCTTCGGGGCACGCCGAGTGACCCGGCACAATCCCATGAAAAACTGTAGAACTTTTCTGTAACTGGGACTCCTTGAGACCCATGCGTAGGAAAGTTTCCCAATATAGGATATTGATGCTGCTTCCGCCATCCATTAGCACCTTTTTCAACTCATAACCATTAACCTGTGGTGCAACGACCAACGCTAAGACACCCGGGTGTTCTTTTCTTTCCGGGTGGTCCCTTCTGCTCCATGTTACCTCTTGATCCGACCATCTCAAGTATCTCGGGACAGCTGAAGAAACCGAGTTTACTGCCTTTTTGAGCATCTTTCTATCCTTGTTAGAAGTTCCTGTAGTGTGAACATGGTACTGCCCCAACTGCTTGAGGTTAGCTTGGAAACCTCCAGCGCCTCCTTGGTTGTTACCCGGATTACCGCCTCCTGGGTTGCCAGCCGGGAGTGGGCCATTGCCCGGGTTTCCACCCGGACCCGGTCCTGCTCCCCGGCCGGCACCTCGCATTGCCTTCTGTATTTCTTCGTTCTTCCATCTCTGTAAATCTACACACTGTTCCAATGAATGATTAGCCGGCCTGCCGTTCCTGCTATGACGCGGGCAGGGCATTCTGAAGGCCTCTATATGGTTAGCCGGCCTTGGCGGTCCTTGGTAATTTCCTCCATTAAAGTTTCCTCCGTTGAAATTTCCTTCTGCTCTGGGTCTGGAAAACCCGGCTTCCGTGTTGGCGACAAACTCGGAACTCCCCTCATACGGACGCTTGTTCTGGTTGTTTCCATCATTTCCTCCATTGTTACCCGGCGCAGATCCATTGCCGGGTCTTCCGCTGTTGCTCGCGTTAGCTTTTGCTTTTTTATCATCAACGTCCTCCTCTGTGGTATCTGTGGCGGCATGCTTGTTGCACGCGTCCATCAACTCTCCCATAGTCACCTCCGAAGCATTCCGACTAGATTTCATGCGCGTCAACTTTTGCACTAAGGGTATGTACTTGCATGTTTTTGCCATAGCCTGTAATGCATCTTTTGGTTGAATATCCGTGGACGAGTGGAGTATTTCCATAACCCAGCGCACCCAACTGCGCGCCGACTCTCCCTTCTTCTGGACACACCGCTCTAAATCATCAATTGTGAACAACTTCCCGCACGTCCCATGAAAGTGCTTGACAAAGGCCGTTTTTAGCTCGCTCCATGAATTGACGGACTTTTCAGGTATATTCTCCCTCTGACATCATCATGTACATAAATTTGTCTTGAAGATTTTCAGATGCATTGCGAATCGACATGGCCATCTCATAACTACTCAGCCAAGTTTCTGGATCCATGGTTGGCTCGTAATTGACCACTTTACCCGGTTCCTTGAACTTATCCGGGTAAGGCTCGGCTCTGATGGCATCCGACAAACACTTGGGCCCGGCTAAAATTGTCGGTACTGGCCTCACCCGGGAAACGTGTGATCCGGCTGCAGGTACGGCGGGGGTGCAACCGCTACCGGCCCTCGTATCGCAGACCTGGCTGCTGCGCGCCTGGCTCGAGAACTGACCACGATAGCTTGCGCCGCTGATACTGCAGGTGTTGCCGGTCTACGGGGAGGAGGCGGCATTTGCTGCTGCTCTGCCCTTCGCCGTGCTGAGCTCGTCTGAATATTGCCGGTATTTCGATTATGCCGGCTAACATACGGTGTTCCATGCATTCCACTCCTGTTATCCGGGTAATTGGCTTGCTGAGCCACTGCTGTGCGCAATAGATCTATCGCCCGCCGGGTCTCCTCCGCATGGGGTGACTCTCTTACAGGGATGCGATCCAATGCCAATGTTGCTGCATATACGTTTCCCATGGGGTTATTGAAGTGACCTGGTGGAGTGTGAAATCGTGGCGGTGGTGGTGGTGGCGCCGTATTGCCAGTTACGATCCCTGTTTGCAATGTGGGTAACCCGGCTTGTACGTTTGCCGGCTGTCCTCCCAAGGTTGCAGGCTGATGTCTGGTTTCCTGATTCACAGCTGGAATTGGTTGATCCTGAGGTGTAATAAACAGTGCGGACGGGTTTATAGCTCCACCCGTTGCCGGTAATCTCGACTGATATCTCTGATTGTGCATCCTGGTCGACTGAACTTGGAGCCGGTTCTCCAATGCTTCCAGCTCGCGCTGGCGCACTGCTATCCCCTGTCTTTCAGCTTCCATATCTCTCCTCTGCTGATCCAATGCATGGCGGGCCACATCCAGATCCGCAGCGCGTGCCGCCGCGTTTTCCGGGGTTATCACCGTTGCTAGCACCGTAGGATCTAAGATCAGGTTATTGTTGAACAGAGCCGGATTTTGCGGATTCGAGGGTCCTGCTCCTGGCGTTCTGTTCGTCATAAACCCAAACATGTTTCTTTGCAATTCGCTTTCCGGGGTATTGCTGGTGACTGAAGCCGACTCTCCGTCAACCCGGGCTATGACCGAGTTTCCATCAACCGGATTTTGTTGCTGGGCCAGCGCTCGCGCCGCTCCGACCGCGGTCGTAGTCACGTCCCCCTGATTAAGATTGGTTGCGGGGGCCGTGTAGACCGCGACCTGGCGCGCGATGCCTGGTGCTGATTCATACTCTTCCTCATCACAGCTATCCTCTTCGTACCGATCCTCCAGTAGGTGCAGGATAGACTCGGTATCATCTTCCCTCGTGACCCGGACACGCGGGGTCCATGCCGGCTCCTCCGGCTGTTCCCTCTTCGTGGTGGGCTCTTCTATCGGATCGATCGTGCCGACCGACTCTTCCCCATCCGACTGAACGCAGGTCGATCCTCCTGACATGGAATCATATTCAACATCATCAGGAATTGAACCGGACGTACGTACCATGCCGACGAAGACATTGACCCGGCCAATTGTGACGATAGATCCGGCATCCAGCAAATCCGACTCTGGCCCCCAGCCAAAATCATCCACCATCTTCTCTCCTTCGGGGTTGGTGTAGATCTCGCCGATGACGAGGTTCTTCATGCTCTCCCGAGCTTCCCCCATGATGTAAACACCCTTGGACGCAGGCCCCATGGTGGGCGCCAACTGTCGTGGGATAATCACGGCAGACGTTACCAGGGGTAACTTATCTTGGGGTAAATCGACTCTGGTGTTTGGGAGAGGGTTTAGCTCAGGGGAAATCATGCTAATAATCAATCTGGTAGCTCTGGCAATCAAGTCGCTGAGTCTCCGATCTAGGGTTACAATCTCAACTCTCGTATTACAGGGAAACTCGAATATCTGGTAAAAGCTCGTCTTCTTTCTGACCCTAGGAGCCGGTTTATATTTTACCCGGCCCCCTGGCTTCCTATCCAAGGCACACTCGGAGTCCTACCCGGTCACCGCATACAAACCCTAGATTTCCTTACCGTAACCCACAAGCCGGGTTACGAGGCCTACACTACTTCTTGGGCCTTCTAGAAGCTCCTTTTCCTTGAGCCGAGTCTTGCGCAGTTCCCTTTGGGCCGAGTTACACCTTGGCATTGGCCTACCGGGTTATCTTCCCTCCATCAGTCTTCATCTTCATCTTCGGTATCGAAGTGATCCGATTTGGTTTCCGACTCTAATCTCGCCTCAATGGCGGCTAGTACTGAGTCAGCTTCCGAGTTCGTCGCGATGCTGACGGATGTCGGATCTTCCACCTCTGTTGTGGGAGTGTTGTTTTCTGCCTCTTGCACGGGATTACTTTTATCCGTGTTTTCGGCGATCTCGGATTGCACCATGCCGATAAAGTGTGATTCACTTGTATGTCGGCGATCTGAGCAAAACCCGGTGTCGTAGTCATCTTCGACTGGGTATAGGGCGGGTGGGATAAATTTACTTCCACCGCAAAACCCCATGGCCTCTGCGGTTAATCCGATAAAGATGTTTGCAGATCCGATCGGTAGCACGCATGCACTTACCAGATGATTTTGCGCCGGTATGTAAGATCCGTTGTCGAGGAAGCACCCAAGGTCGTTGTCGAACTCCAAGCTCCCGACAGTTATTGAACCTGCCGATCCCGCCGAGTATCCCAGATCGAAACTTAACGCCTGACGTAACTGGCCCCATGGTGGGCGCCAACTGTCGAGACATCGTAGTAGAATTCATAGACGGGGGGTGCCATGAGACTACTGATAGAGACGTGGGGTGACGTGGTTGTGCGAAGGACAATGACACAGGGTTTTTACCCAGGTTCGGTACGGAGCAATAATGCGACGTTCCTACTCCTGCAAACTCACTTTTCAGGATTAAAACCTGGAAATACAGAGTACAATGTGAGGTTCTATTGGCTGCTCGTCAAGGATCAACCTCTCGGCGAGTTAGCCTGTAGCTTTTTGTCTATCAATCATATCTCCCGTCCGGCTTTATATAATAGCCGGATTAGGGCATACAGAATAGGAAACCTAGAAGACTACGATAACTCTCTAACTTGGAAAGTAAGGAATCCGCCTTCTACTCCAAACCAGATCACGTGGGCCGTGATCCGGGTTCTTCTACAATCCGGCTTCTGTGCGTCAGCTTACTGGGCCGCCTAACGGACCATAGCCCATAACCATTTAGGCCACCCTGGTAATCCGGCACTTTAGACTACCCTCTGATATACCCCTAGTTGGTATATATCCGACAGTATCCAGATCAACCACTGTATCAGCACGAGCCGGAGGAGGGATCACTGGAGTAGATGACGCTGGCACAGAGCCGGCCTCGGCCTTCCTCTTGGCAACTTCCTCCTTCCACCGGGCTAGCATATCAAAGGGAACAGGGAAATCCGAAGGTACCGGCTTATCTTCAGCGTTGTACGGAGGGGTCAGCTTGGTTACGTCAAGTTTATCGGCTATCAAGGTTGCCGAGTGACGTATCTGAGAATGGATAGCTTTGAAGTCCTTAGCCGAGAATCGAGAGCCGTCTGTGTTGAATTCGGGGAACCCATTTACCAGCGTGTCCGGCTCAAGCTTGGGAAAGTAGGCTTTGGCCAACGCAAGGCCACGGATCACCCCAACCCGGCACGCCGAGCGCTTCCAGTGGTCGATCCAAGCAGGGACCATGGAGCACGCATCGAGCATGTGGGATACACCGCCATAACCACCAGGCCACCTAATGGCTTCAAGGGTCCACTTGGTCCCCGCAGAAAATTGCCGGATAATGGCCTTCAAGGTCTTCAATTTTTCTATATCATCTTGATCATCAACCTTGTCACCCAGACCTGTAGAATAAGGAGAAAAGAAAAGTGGTAAGGTCCGGGTCATAGACCTTATCAAATGAGAAATCCGAGTCTTAGTCATGAAGTCCAAGCCCCTTTACCAAGTATGGAGCTGTATGTATCGGCGACAGCGGTTGATAATTTCTTCAGCAAACCCTCAGCATGGTGGAGCGTTTTCTTGTATTTCTTACAATCCTTGGAAAGGTCCTTCACCTCGACCTACAGCTCTTCTCGAAGTTTGGTTTCAACTCGGAGGAGTTCGTTGGTTTTCGCCAAAATCTCCTCCGACCGGGTCACACAAGCCTGAAAAATAGACAAGGAGGTATTAGTCGATTGCAGCATAATAACCGAGTATGGATGGATATATAGCTATGGAAGTACCGAGTAAACTATGTATAGTTCACCCGGAACTTGGGGACTAGATGAGCATGTAAGCAATATCGGTGAAGATACCCGATGCTCAACAGCTAGGGACTCGAGGATGTCTCTTTCATTGGTCTTCAGGGAGAAAAGTTCATCTAGCATCCCTTCAAAGTCAAGGCCACTCAGATTTGGCCTGGAGGAGCTAGGGTTCTGGTTACCCGGTGGCGGGGTCCTTTCCTGCTTCAGCGAGTCGACTCTGGTGGCCTGAGTGTTGGGAGCAGGGGAACCCCTCTGTGTTCCCAGAAACTCGACATCAGCGTCAGCCGACTAATGCGTTGGTAGGGGAAACTCGGCTTCTTGGTCAATAGGGTCTTCCAGCTTTTCTCCTTCTTCACCGCCAGCTACGGGCTCCTCAACGTTCTCCGGGTTTTCCATAGCCGGGTTATCGATGTGCATATCCTCCGGGTCATTAAGTGTGACCTTGGCTCTGAAAAAGAAAAGGAAAAAGTCAGTGAGTAATAAGACGAAAGACAAGGAAAATAAAGGTATATTGGTCAAATAAGGGTAGCGAGTTACCCGGTATTCACGACGAAATCGGTTGGGAGATCGTTGCTGGATCCGGAAGATGCGGATAAAGAATCAGAAAGTGAGACCCGGAGTTGCCGGCTAAGGGATGATTTGGAGATGGAAATTTTCGAGGTGTATGGGATTTATAAGTTGGGGGAGTACCGGCTCGGCGAGAGGGTGACATAGGGATACCCGAGTGAAGGGGATCGTCACCCAGAGATGTCCGGGTTGCCCGTCGTTTGGCCGGAGTTGATTCCTTCAGAGATGATGAACTGGTTAGACGCTTGTTAAGTTCGCACATATTGGCGTAGGAGTATGGCTTGGAGGTCATGGAAGAATAGGGCACCTTGAAAACAACTTTCCTGGTCTTCCTTTTGGCTCCAACCTCAGCCTCTGGCTCGGCCTCGCTTTCTTCCGACTGAGTGTCGTCCTCGTCCTCTAGCTCTGGTGAACAAGGAGCATTGTCGGAAGAGGGAAAATTTTGGTCTAACAAGTTATCAAAGTAAGAATAAAAAGAAGACCCGGATTTACCTTCATCGCTGTCAGCCGGCTCCTCGTCTTCCTCCGAGTTTTTGGAAGGGGGAGGGGTGACAATCTTCCAGAATGCGTCAGTTTCCTGAGTAAAAAACACAGAGGCAAAAGTTAGTATGTGTACATAAGAAACATTAGTCGGATAAAGGAGTGTTAGTCGGTTCTTACTGGAGGAGCAGGGTTAGAGCGAGTAAAGGGGCTAAGCCCAGATATGCTCTTGATGACATTAAGCTTTTCTCCCAAGAAGTTCTTTTGTTTTTATTTATGTCTGCGGCTGGATAGTTTTTCTCCTAGTATCGGAGAGAGTCGGTGACGTGCCCGGAGTAATCGCACATGAGCTTGGGCCAGATGCTATTTGGCTGGATCCAGCAGCTAACCCAGGTTTTTATCAGGTTAAGCCCAATGAGACCTTGGGACGAAAGTACAACAAGCTTGTGGAGAAGAGGCTGGATAGATTGCCTATCAGCCTCGGATGCGAAGGAGTTTAGGTTATCAGAGAGAGAAAGTGTGTTATCAGAGAAACCCGGCAAACGCTTTTCGCCGGGTAAAGATGTGTCTCGGCAATAGAAGAAGGTTTTCTTCCAGTGCTTCACATGAGAGTGAAGACTGAGAGTCGGAATCAGAGAGTTTTTACGTCTCTGGATCGAGACCCCCCCCCCCACAAACTAAGAGGGGCCCGTCCGTGCTCTCCCGGCAGGGTTTGCGTTGGAATAACTCTAAGAATAAAGCCAAGTTTGGAGGAATGCATAGGTAAGCCTCACAGAGTACTATGAAATGGCAAATGTTTAACATGGAGTTTGGGCCGATATCGAATACCCGGAGCTTGTAATGATCTAGGAGATCCCGGAAGAAAGGGTGACCCGGGGGGCGGAAACCCCGGATCATGTGCTCGACGAAGACAACTACTTCGTCCGGGCCTGGTGAAGGCCGGGTCTCCTCGCTGGGTGTCCTCCTGTGGATTTCCGGCTAAGCAGGCACGACACCAGACTCGGCCAGCTCGTCTAGCTTGGCCTTGGTGACAGTCGATTTCGCCCAATTGGCGGAAATCGACTGACCCGGCTTTTGCTTCCCAGTCGGGTTTTTTCCCTTCGACTTGGCACTAGCCTTAGGAGCCATGGAGTGTAGATCTAAAAGGAAGTAAAATGCGAGTGAGTAAAAATTGGGAAAATTGAGGAGTGCAGCTATCTGATACAGCAGGAAAAGGGGAAACGTAAAGCAGCTAAGTGTTTGCGAGAAACCGGGAAATGGATCTAGCTAAGAAAAATAGTGGAAAAAATACGATATTGGAAGTTGCAAAAGTGTGCCTAGCTAATGGAGCAATGGCGGATGATTGGGGAAATAGATTGGATCTAAAAAACTAGCGCGAGATTGAGGCAAGGAGGGATCTAGATCTCGCGGACAGAGGGACTTACCGGAATGGCTTGCTGGTGGAGGTCCGCGGCGGCGGAGATCCGGGACGACGGCGAGCGTGGCGACGACGATTCGCTGGCGGCGGCGGCGTGTTTCGAGGGCTCTGGTGGCGCGGATGGAGGCGCGGAAGCGGGCGCTGACGGCGGCGACCGGCGGCGACCCCACGGGAGTTGGTGCAGCTTTGGCGCGTGCGGGCCTGGTTTTGAACTCGCGGGCACAGAGGCAGGGTGAGAAGAGGAAGAAGAAGGGGAAATGGCCGTTGGGATTAGGGTTGACCGCTGGGGGCCTATTTATAGGTGCAGGGGGGGAGGGGGGAAGCCCTAGGTTTGGGCGGTAAGTGAAAAAAATTCGGAAGAAAATGATCCGGCCCGGATATTTAGGGTTAAGTATCAAAATATTCATTGCGAGATATCCGCATAGAGATTGAGATAGATTACGGGCGTGTTATTCGGATTAGCTGGTAGCAATACGAATGTCGGGTCTTGTCACGTTTCTTCGGAGTGTTGACCCGGGAAATGATGCACTGACTCGGGAAAAACCGGGTTGTTATATGGACCGCCCAAAGAGCAGGCCTAGCTACGATCAGAGCACTCTAACCCGGTATATTATGTATTTAAATGTTTATTGTTTTGCAGGGAATAGCATGCGCTTCATGGTTGATCTCGAGAAGCCCAAGCTATCCCGGGGACTACTGATGGGGGAGTGGTTCTGATGGAGTGCAACCTTATACTTCCATCCAAACTTTGCAACAGATTGGGATTGGCTTGGGGATTGATAAATCACTGTTATCCAAGGAGAAGCTTGCAGCTAGGACTCCTTCTACCTCTTCAGACAGTTCTGATGTTTAGTTCCCCCTTATTCTTACTTTGGGTGGCTGGGTTGGCAGTGCAGTGTGTGTGCTTCTTTTATCTTTGGAGCTGTAATCCTTTGGTTATGTTGGGTTTTGTGGCACACTTTCTGTATCTGTTAACTGGTACTTGTTTCTGTGTTGTCAGACGTTATGTGCTTTTGTTACCTCCAATTGTACCAGTTGGTGGCTTTCAATTATTTATCAGTTGTAATGAATAGTGCTGGTAATCGTATGTGGAAGGTATTTGATCTAAATGTGCGTGGACTGAATGGTGAGGAGAGGCAATCTGATGTGCGTGCTAAGATTGAAGAAAGCCAGTGTTCAGTTATTTGTTTGCAAGAAACTAAAATTGAGTATTTTGATCACAGGCTAATTAAAAAATTCTGTCCCAAACGATTTGATTCCTTTGTGTACTCTCCCTCTGTGGGTGCATCAGGGGGCCTCATTGTCATTTGGAATTCATCTATCTTAGCTGGGTCCTTGGTAGAAATACAAAGATTTGGTATTGTGGTTGATTTTGTTTCTGTGCACAACTCTGAAAAATGGAGACTGGTTAATGTATATGGACCTTGTCAAGGGATTGAAAGAGATAATTTTGTGACCTGGCTCTATAATTTGGATATTGGTTTTGTTGATAATTGGTTGATTCTAGGTGATTTCAATTTTTCCAGATCAAGTGATAACAGAAATAGAGGATCTGGAGATATTAATGATATGTTTCTGTTCAATGATATTATTGGTAATCTTGGATTAGTGGAATTACCTATCAAAGGGAGGTCTTACACATGGTCTAATATGCAGGCAGACCCTCTACTTGTTCAATTGGACTGGTTTTTTACATCTGTTAATTGGACTATCACATACCCTAATACCTATGTACTTCCTTTGGCTAAATCCTCCTCTGATCATCTACCATGTGTGGTAGTGATTGGTACTTGTATTCCCAAAGCTAAGATATTTAGGTTTGAAAGTTATTGGACAGATCAGCCTGGTTTTTTGCAATGTGTCCAAAACTCATGGGGAAAACAAGTACATAAATCCTCAAGTGCTGCAACATTGGCTGCCAAGTTTAAGACTTTGAGATATGATCTAAAGAGATGGTGTACTGGATTATCCAAGCTAAAGCTCCTGATTGAGCTATGTAATAAAGCCATCTTTATTTTGGATGAGCTTGAAGAGAATAGGGTGCTATCTATCCCTGAGTCAAATTTTAGAAGGTTGGTTAAACAACACTTACAAAAACTTTTATCAGCTCAGACCAAATATTGGAAAGATAGGTGCACCATACGCTGGGCTAAAGTGGGTGAGGAAAATTCAAAATATTTCCATGACATGGCAACCAATAGATTAAGGAGGAACTCTGTTGCTAGTCTTAAGAGTGAGGATGGCACTTTAATCACAGATCATGATCAAATGGCTGGTAAATTTTGGAATGTTTTTAAAGCCAGAATGGGTTGCACTAATGGTATCACCATGAGTCTTGATATTGATAGAATTGTTAAGAGAGTGGATGGACTGCAGGATCTATCTAAACCTTTTACTAAGGAAGAAATGGATGATATTATTAAATATATGCCAGGTGATAGAGCTCCAGGTCCTGATGGGTTCACAGGTATCTTTCTCAAAAAATGTTGGTCAATTGTTGCTAAGGATTTTTATCAACTGGCTCAGGATTTTCATGCTGGAAATACTGGGGTTGCTAGCATTAATACATCCTTCATCACTCTAGTTCCCAAAAACTCATCTCCAGAGTCTGAGAGTGACTATAGACCTATTTCCTTGACTAATGTGTGCCTCAAATTCGTTACTAAGCTGATTGCAACTAGGTTACAGAACAGGATTTTGGACTGCCTTAACAAGAACCAATATGGTTTTCTCAGAAACAGAACTATTCAGGACTGCATTGCTTGGACTCTGGAATATATACATATGTGCCATGCTTCCAAAAGGCCAGTTATTATTTTAAAACTGGATTTTGAGAAAGCCTTTGATACAATTGAGCATGAGGCCATAATTAAAATTCTCCAGTGCAAAGGTTTTGACAGCATTTTCATAAGATGGGTAAAAGATTTACTAGCCTCTGGTACTTCACAAGTTCTACTCAATGGAGTGCCTGGTAAGCAATTTATGTGCAGAAGAGGGGTCAGGCAAGGGGACCCTTTATCCCCTTTGGTGTTCACAATTGGTGCTAACCTGCTCCAGGAAGCAATCAATGATATTTTGGACTCAGGACAGATTTCTCTGCCTATTGACACAGGGGATCCTGATTTTCCAATCATCCAGTATGCAGATGATACTCTACTTATTGTTCCTGCTGATCAGGAACAAATCATGGCCCTCAAAACCTTGTTACACAAGTTCTCAGTCACCACAGGGCTTAAAATTAATTTCCATAAGTCTTGCATGTTACCAATCAATGTGGAACCTGATGATTTACTTCTGCTAGCTGAGAGCTTTGGTTGCCAAGTTGGTTCACTGCCTTTTACTTATCTTGGTTTGCCTGTGGGAACTACTAGACCAAAAATCAGTGATTTAACTCCAATTGTGACAAGATTAGAGAGGAGATTGTGTGCATCATCTTGTTTCTTATCACAAGGAGCTAGGCTGCAACTGGTTAACTCAGTATTCACTTCTCTCCCTGTGCATTTTCTTGCCACACTGCATCTTCCTCAGGGGATTGTGGAACAGTTAAATAGAATTATTAGACAGTGTTTATGGAGAGGAAATGAGGATACTCCTAAACAGTCACTTGCTTCTTGGGACATGATTTCTAAACCAAAAATGAAGGGAGGTTTAGGTATTACTAACTTCTCTAGCAAGAATGATGCATTGATGCTCAAATTTGTCAATAAGTTTTACAACAAGATGGACTTGCCTTGGGTTAAACTAATCTGGGACAATTACTATAGAGGGACCATCCCACATAAAGAGGACCCATGTGGCTCCTTTTGGTGGAAGGATAACCTCAAATTAGTGGGTAAATTCTTGGAGATCACCAAACCAGTGGTCAATAGTGGGCAATCTGTTTGTTTCTGGATGGACTCTTGGGAGATTGGAGGTTCCTCTTTGCCACTACAGCTTAGGCTACCCAGACTGTTTTCGTTTGCCAAGGATGAGAAGGCATCAGTTTGGACTATCATGAACTTGGTGGATAGGGAGGAGGGGTTTCACCTGCCTTTGTCACCACACGCTTTTGATGATTTGCTTATCCTCTCTGACTGGATGGATTCTGTTAGATTGGATGTTTCAAAAAATGATGAATGGCTCTGTACTTGGAAAGGTGGAAGTTACACAGCTGCTAAGTATTATGCTCATGTTCATAAGGACATTGTGGTTTGCCCTGTTATACAATGGCCATGGAAAAGCAAATGCATGATGAGAATTAAAATGTTTTCATGGTTACTGATTAATGACAGACTGAATACAAAAGACCTTCTGAGGAGGAGACAATGGACTGTAACTGATAATGATAGTTGTGCTCTTTGTATTGGAGACTGCTATGAAGATAGAGATCATTTGTTCTTTCAATGCAATTTTAGCAGCAGAGTGTGGAATTATCTGGGCATTGATTGGTCACAGGGAGTTGATTTGCTTTCAAAGGCAAGGCTTGCTAGGAAGAGTTTTGATAAACATTTCTTCTTGGAAGTGGCATTCATTGCTTGCTGGAACATTTGGAAAATTAGGAATGATGCAATTTTTAGATTGGATAGACCTAAATTTTCAGTTTGGAGGAATAGATTTGCTAATGACATGTATTTACATGTACATAGGTTTCAGAAGGAAAAGTCCTTGTCTGTAAAAAGTTGGATAGATAGCCTCCCCTAGGGGCCTGTCTGTTGTAATTTGTTGAACCTTTCTTTAAATTTTAATAAAAGGCTGTGGGGTTCTTTGCCCTACAGTAGAAAAAGTCAAAAAAAATTGGGGGAATGGTAACCCGGTAGGCTCATGCCTAGGTGAAACCCGGCCCAAAGGGAATCGCACAAGACCCGGCCCAAGGAGAAAATGTTTCTAGAAGGCCCAAGGGAGAACGTAGGTCTTGTAACCCGTACCTTGGGGGTCACGATTAGGAAACTTAGGGTTGGGTGCGGTTTCCGGGTAGGATTCCGGGTATGTCTTGTATAGGAAGCCAGAGAGCCGGGTAAGATATAAACCGGCTCCTGGGACAAAGAGAAGGCAGGAGAGTTTTGACCCAATATTCGAGTATTCTTGTGATACGAGAGTTAATAGTTGTTACCCTAGATCTGAGACTCGACGACATTGCAGCCTGAGCTACCAGATCACCAGATAACATGATTTCACCTGAGCAAAACCCTCTCCCAAACACCAGAGTCGATTTGCCCAAAAGTAAGTTACCCCAGGTAACGTCTACCGTGATTATCCCACGACAATACATATGATAAAACCAATCATGAAATCTTCCTTGGAGGTACAAACAATCTTACTTCAGAATACTAATCTTATGAGCTAATAAGAAAGAAAGATCATTGAATAATATATCTACATGGACCTCCCTCTTTTCTACTTAAGTCTCAGCGTATTGTTGCTACTGACCAATGCTAAGTTTGCCAAAACCAACTAGAGTAATTTGATGCTCCAATATTGATACCAATACTAATAACAAGATCAACCATATAACAAAAACTACAAACTAAAATAAAGTGAAGAAAGTAAATGATGAAACCTCTCATTAATATTCCATTACGGCAACTCAAACCAAGGGATACATCGATAACCAACTAAAGAGTGATACTTCCATACTGCAAACCATCCTATATGATAACTTCTCTACTCATGATATGACTCTACGAAAAAGGAAAAAAGATGAAAGATAAAGGTGTGATACCGCGACACTCCTCCAAGCTTGGAACAAGCCAAGGGGATGCTAATACCAATTACGACTTATTTCTTCGGTGGTGGTGGTG
Source organism: Alopecurus myosuroides (assembly GCA_028641055.1). Taxonomy (NCBI): domain Eukaryota; kingdom Viridiplantae; phylum Streptophyta; class Magnoliopsida; order Poales; family Poaceae; genus Alopecurus; species Alopecurus myosuroides. The sequence goes on along the minus strand of CM054058.1, from coordinate 447,655,263 downwards.
AACTCTTCTCAATCAAGGCATGGAAACACTCCAACATGTCGCGAAATATGCCGTTCTCCTCTTGAAGTATCTCTACCTCCATCCTTTGAGCTCGATAGCAATCGCATAACTCGTCTGCGACTCGAAGGGCTTCCTCTACTCCAGGGATGGGATGAGACCTGAAACTGACGGTCTTGGTCCCTGCATGTTACAAGAAGAAACAATTCCAGCGTTACTTGATGACGTCCTCTTTGCTTCCCTCTTGATGCCCTGGTCCATGTTCTTTCACTTGGGACCTTGGAGATCATCTTCCATCGGTTCCTTCCCCTTGTTGTTGTTGGCGGAGGCCATGGTGCTTCTAGAACTGAAAACAGATCCTCGCAAAAACAAGTCAAAACAGAAACACGACAAGAAAACGATATACAGACCTCAGGGGTCCGAGGGGGTATATAGCTGAAACATACGTATCGAAAGGAAAGTGCAAGTCGAAAACGAGTCGGATAGGGGCTCTGGGCGCTCACACAATAGGGTGGCGCGGACAGGGGTGGGCCCGCGCCACCAGATGGTGTGGTGCCCTCGGGCACCATCTCCTACTCTTCTCCGGCTCGATATTTTTTATATTTTCCATATATGAATAATTTATAAATTGGAAATTAATCCGCGAACTTTTTCTTAACAGAACTATTACCTATTCGAAAATGGACTCTGTAGATTCTGGAATCTTCCCTCTAATAAACTTCTCCGGGGTCATTACTTGAATAATATCAACATCTTCATCATAAGCGTCCCCGGAAATATAATCTTTGAGTCTTTGCTCATTTACCACTTGTGTAGTGTTATCTTTGAGGGAAGCAATTTTGATTGCACCGGAACGATACACTTCTTCAATAACATAAGGTCCTTCCCATCTCGAGAGTAACTTTCCTGCAAAAAATATGAGACGAGACCTATACAATAGAACTTTCTCACCAACATGAAACTCTCTTTTCAGAATTATCCTATCAGGCCATTGTTTAACTTTCTCTTTAAAGAGTCAAGCATTTTCATAAGCTTCACATCTCCATTCATCTAGAGAACTCAAATCAAGGATTCTTTTCTTACCAGCAAGTTTAAAATATTTATTAAGTTCCTTCACTGCCCAATAAGCTTTATGTTCTAATTCTAAAGGCAAGTGACAAGCTTTTCCATAAACCATTTTATAAGGAGATATGCCCATAGGATTTTTATAAGCAGTTCTATAAGCCCATAAAGCATCATTCAACTTATCCGACCAATTTTTCCTAGATTTATTAACAATCTTTTGCAAAATAGATTTAATTTCTCTATTTGATAATTCTACTTGCCAAGTGGTTTAAGGATGATAAGCTGAGGAAATTATATGATTAACATCATATTTAGCAAGGGTTTTTCTAAAACCACCATGAATAAAGTGAGAACCTCCATCAGTCGTAAGATATCTAGGCACACCAAACCTAGGGAAAATAACATCTTTAAGAATTTTTAAAGAGGTCTCACCATCATCACTTTTTGTAGGTATAGCTTCTACCCATTTAGTAACATAATCAACATCAACAAGAATATGAGTATAACCATTCAAAGGAGGAAACAGACCCATAAAGTCAAATCCCCAACAAACAAAAGGTTCAATAACAAGAGAATAACTCATAGGCATTTCATTACGTCTAGAAATATTACCAACCCTTTGACATTCATCACAAGATAAAAAAATCTACATGCATCTTTAAAGAGAGTAGGCCAATAGAAACCTGATTGTAGAACGTTTTGTGCAGTTCTATCTCCAGCGTGATGTCCTCCATAAGCACTACCATGACACTTTCTCAATATTTCATGTTGTTTATGATCTGGAACACATCTTCTCATAATACCATCTACTCCTTCTTTATATAAGTGTGGTTCATCCCAAAAATAATGCCTCAAATCATACAAGAATTTTCTTCTTTATTGAGCTATAAATGTTGGAGACAAATAATTGGAAACAATAAAGCTAGCATAATCTGCATACCATGGACTATCTTGGGAGTTTACCTTTATTGCAGCCAACTGTTCATTTGGAAAACTATCATTAATAGGAATAGGGTCATAAGCAATGTTTTCCAATCTAGACAAGTTATCAGCAATAGGATTTTTAGCACCCTTCCTATCCACAATATGCAAATCAAACTCTTGTAAAAGCATCACCCATCTAATAAGCCTAGGCTTAGCATCTTTCTTTTCCATAAGGTATCTAATAGCAGCATGATCAGTATGAATAGTAACTTTTGAATCAACAATATAAGGTCTAAACTTATCACATGCAAAAACTACAACTAAGAACTCTTTTTCAGTAGTAGCATAATTCTTTTGAGAAGCATCAAGAGTCTTACTAGCATAATGAATAACATTAAATTTCTTATCTACTCGTTGTCCAAGAACAACACCTACATCAAAATCACTAGCATCAAACGTAATTTCAAAAGGTAAATTCCAAGAACACTACGAATACCTTTAACATTTCTGGGACAGGGCATTTTCTCTATTGCTTCTACTTTAGCTCTGTCAATTTCAATACCTCTTTCAGAAATTTTATGTCCAAGAACAATTCCTTCATTCACCATAAAGTGGCATTTCTCCCAATTAAGAACAAGATTAGTTTCCTCACATATCTGCAGAACTTTATCAAGGTTGTGCAAGCAGTTATCAAAAGAAGTTCCATAGATGGAGAAATCGTCCATGAATACTTCCACAATTTCTTCACAAAAACCGTGAAACATAGGAGACATGCATCTTTGAAACGTAGCAGGAGCATTACACAAACCAAAAGGCATACGTCTATAAGCATAAGTACCGTAAGGACAAGTAAAGGTTGTTTTCTTTTGATCAGTTGCTCTAACAGCAATTTGAGAAAACCCAGAATAACCATCAAGAAAGCAAAAAATGAGTTTTGTTAGACAACCTCTCTAGCATTTGATCAATAAAAGTCAAGGGATAATGCTCTTTCTTAGTAACCTTGTTAACTTTCCTAAAATCAATGCACATTCTATAACCAACTACTACTCTTTGAGGATTAAGCTCATTATTTTCATTAGGCACAATAGTCATTCCTCCCTTCTTAGGGACACAATGCACAGGGCTTACCCATCTACTATCAGCAATAGGAAAAATAATACCAGCATCAAGGAGTTTTAATTCCTCATTCCTTACCACTACCTTCATCTTAGGAATTAAACGACATTGATGTTCAACTACTGGCTTTGCATCAGGTTCAATATTAATAACATTCTGACGTATAGAGGGAGAAATCCCCTTCAAATCATCAAGAGTATATCCAATAGTTGCACGATGTTTCTTCAATATTCCCAATAATATTTCCTCTTCTTCACCTAAAAGTTTAGAACTAATAATAACAGGATATATTTTTTATCATCAATATAAGCATATTTAAGATAATCAGGTAAAGGTTTTAAATAAAAAAGGATCCTCCTTGGGTGGTAGTGTGGTACCCAAGTCCTCCACGGGTAAATTATGTTTCAGTATCACCTGTTGACGAAGAAGAATATCGTCAATCTCATTTCTCTATTCCATAAATACCTCACTTTCATGGCCCTCCATATATTGCTGCAAAGCATTGTTAGGAGCAAGAGCAATAGAGGAAAGTTGTTCAACTCTTAAATTTTCATTAGGCAATTCTGATTCATAAGAGCTCTAGCAAATTTGGAGAAATTAAACTCACAAGATTTTCCATCAAATTTAGTCAATATTTTCTCCTTCTTACAATCTATAATAGCACCACAAGTGTTCAAGAAAGGTTTACCAAAAATGATAGGACAAGTTTTACTAGCAGCTTCACCCAACACTAGAAAATCAGTAGGATATTTAGTTTTACCTCATAAAACTTCCACATCCCTAACAATACCAATTGGAAAGACAATTTCTCTGTTAGCAAGCTGAATAACCACATCAATATCTTCAAGTTCACATGAACCAATTTCATGCATGATTTATTTATAAAGCTCATAAGGAATAACACTAGAACTTGCACCAATATCACACAAACCATAATAGCAATGATCACCAATCTTAACAGAAAGCACAGGAACACTAGTTTTCTTAGGTCTATTTGGATGTGAGACAACATTAGAAGCATCCTCACAGAAGACAATATGTTCATCGTCTACATTTCCACAAACAAGGTCTTTCACTATTGCTACTGCAGGTTCAACAGTTATTTGTTCATCAGGTTCAATAGATTTCTTTATAATTTTGTATACCATACTCGCTACAATAGAGTGTTCTTTTACCTTAGCAGGGAAAGGCATTTTCTCAATATAAGGCTCAGGCACAGCAGGATTAACAACATGTACTTCTATATTTCTAGCGGGAACAATATCTTTATAAGGTGCATGGTACTTTCTCAACTCCTTTTTAGGAATATCAAGATAGGAGGCAAAGGCTTTAAGACAATTTGCAAAGATTTGAGAATCAAGACCACAAACATCACTAACATTATAGAAATCATCAGTGCCCATAAAAGCTTTAATGCATTCATAATCATATTTATACCTGACTTTCTACCTTTGTCATTCTCCCATCCTTTAGTGTTTTCTTGAATACGATCAAGAAGATCCCATTTAGCTTCTTCCTTCATACGCGTGAATGATCCAGAACAAGAAGCATACAATAAATCCTTATCATGAAGAGAAAGCCTTGCAGAAAAATTATTCATAACAATATTACTCGGGAGCTCATGAACGGGACATTTAAGCATTAATAACTCCATTCTCCCCCAAGCTTGGGCAATACTCTCTCCATCATGAGGCCAAAAATTATATATTTTATTATGTTCTTTATGAATCTCACTAGGAGGATAAAATTTAGAATAAAAGAGAGGTACAATTTCCTCCCATATAATAGATTCACCATTCTTCAGTAATTGAAACCATTCAGCAGCTCTACCTTTCAGCGATAAAGAGAATAATTTCCTTTTAACTTGACCCATTGTAATACCTGCACACCTGAATAACTCGCATAATTCATGTACAAAGAGAAAATAATCACCGAGATGGACAGTTCCATCTCCATAATAGCAGTTATCCATAACACGTCCAACAATTTTCATAGGTATTTTAAAAAGGATCCAGTTCAGCAAATAACGGGTCACCTACTACCCTAGCAGTAACAGTAGTAGTACCCCTAAGTAAAGAACCAAATGGACTTAATGAAATAAAGCAGCAGACAGAAATAAAAACAACACGCACAGTAAAAGTTTCCCTTACCAATTTCACTTTCCAATAGCGCTTCACTCCCTGGCAACGGCGCCAGAAAATAGTCTTGATGACCCACAAGTATAGGGATGTATCGTAGTACTTTTGATAAATAAGAGTGTCAAACCCAACGAGGAGCAGAAGGTGTTGACAAGAAGGTTGGATAGAGAATTCACTGTAAACACTAGCAAACAGGTTTTTGGTGGTTTTTGATATAGCAGATAAATAAAGTGCGAGTAAATAAAAGACAGTAAATATAATTGCAGCGAGTGGCCCAATCATTTTGAGAGCAAAGGACAAGCCGGTTGTTCTACTTATGATTACCAAACGTTCTCGGGAACACACGGGGATTTTGTCAAACGCTTTCGCTTCATACAGTTGATTAATATTTATTTTTTCGATAGGTGTTGTGTGGGTGAACCTATGCTAATGCACCCCCAAATAGGACTAATACATACTTGTGATTAAACCTATTTCAAGCATCCTCAAATACAAGAAAGTAATTAATATAAATCTAATCATCGCTTTAAACTCTGGGATCCTACACTCCCTCGTGCATCAGTTTCCTAATGGGGGTTTACGTTTCTATCACTCCGGCAACCCCACAATTAGTAGCCAAATACACAATGCATCCTCCTAGGCCCATAAAGGTGAAGTATCATGTAGTCGAAGTTCACATGACACCACTAGAAGAATAACACCACAACTTAAAAATCGAACCACTAGATATTACTTCAACATAATTCAACTACTAACATTTTGACTTCTCCCATGTCCTCAAAAACTAAACGAACTACTCACAAGACATCATATGGATCATAATAAGAGGTGATATAATGATGAATAACAATCTGGTCATAAAGTGTAAACACCAATAAATCTCACAAGCATCAACTACTAACAAGTAATCCACACGGGAGATAGATCTAATGAATAATAACGATATAGAACCCTAATTGTTACAGCAGTATGGAGATGGATGGTGAGGGTGCTAGTGATGGTGATGATGATGATGATGATCTTGATGATGTCCTGAGCGATGGTGGTGACGATGGCGATGATTTCCCCTCTCCGGGAAGGAATTCCCTCGGCAGATTTCTCCCTGCCGGAGAGCTTTTCTCTCTTTGTTGTTTTCTGCCCCCATGAGGCAGCGGAATATTTCCTCAATGATGTTCTGGGTCTTAGGGTTCCCTGGGGGTCAAGTATGCGAAAGGGGGCAACCAGAGTTGGGCCAGGGTGGCCACACCACCTGGCGGCGTGGCTGGGGGCGCCACCCCATGGTGTGAGCCCTTGGTGGCCCCCTCGGGGCCTCCTCGTGGCTAGCTCCCTCTTCCGAACTTCTAAGATATCCCCGATGCCCCCTTCTTCTTCTTCTGATCTTCTGAAAAAGGGTATCTTGACGATGCTTTTTTCCATCAGATTTTTTATCCCGGTGTTTATTCTCCAAAAATTATGAAACATACAAAATAAAATGAAATAACAAAAGTAATGCATCATAATATGAAATATATCGATGAATAACATAAAATAGTGATGCAAAATGGACGTGTCACCTGCCAACATCATCTATCAACAACCTTCAGAAGTGATTTGTTTCTCCTACAAGTCTGATTAAACCTTGGTTTCTTACCGAGGGAAAATCTTGCTGCTTCACTCATCATACCTTCCTCTTGGGGTCTCCCAACGAACGTGTGTTCACACGCCATCAAGCTCTTTTCTGGCGCTGTTGCCGAGGAGGAAGAGGATTTCTACAAGGGGAGTCTCTCACCTCCAATCTATTTACTTTGTTATTGTTTTGCTTAGTTTATTTTATTTTGTCTTGTTTGCTTCTTTATATAAAAAACAAAAAAATCAGTTCCTATTATAGTTGTTATTTTTACTATCCTGTTTTAATCTTGCTAAAATGAGTATTCCTGAAGTTGAGGTTCGTTCTTTTAGGAAACAAGGGAGAGAAGGTTTGAAAGATGCTTGGTATAGAATAAGTGATGCTCATCATAGATGTACTAAAAAAAATACTCTTCCATGATCCTTCTTCGGAATTTTTATGTTGGTATTACTAGCTGGTATAGATATGTTCTAGATACTCTTACAAGTGGTATTTTCTGGGAACTCCTCCTTTGGAAGCCTGTAATTTAATATAAAGTTTAGTAGGAATACCTGATACGTCGAAAATGTATCTCCTTTTCCGAACACTTTTCCTATTGTTTGCCTCTAAACTTGTGTGTTTTGAATGCAACTAACACGGACTAACGCTGTTTTAAGCAGAATTACTTTGGTGTCTCGTTTTTGTGCATAAAAATCAACTTTCGGAAAATTGCCCAGAAAAGACCCCATTGGCCCTAAAACACCAGAAGACCCCGGGAGCCAGAAGGAGACCCGGAGAGGGGCCAGGAGGAGGCCAAACCACCCCCGGCGCGCCCCCTCCCCTAGGCCGCGCCACCAGGTGGTGTGGGCCACTCCCACACCCCCTCGGGCTCCCCTTTCGACTACAAGTAGCCTTCAACCCTAAAACCCGAGGGGGTTCGATAGTTTTCGAGAAAGAAGTCTGTAGCTCCGCCGCCACCCCGAACCTCGATTCGGGGATCAGAAGTTACCGTTCTGGCACCCCGCCGGGACGGGGAATTGCAGGAGATCATCGCCATCGTCATCACGAACGCCTCTCCATCGACCATCCATGTTTCCCCCATCCTTGTGTGAGTAATTCCCCCTTTGTAGGCTGAAGGGGATGGTAGGGATTGGATGAGATCGTTCATGTAATAATGTCGTGATTGTTAGGGCATAGTGCCTAGTATCTTCTATTAGTGCTGTTGACATTGTTGCAACTTGTTATGCTTAATGCTCGCCACTTTGGGCCCGAGTGCCATGATCTCAGATCTGAACATGTTATTGAATCACGATGATAATTATTGTTTCTTGATCATACCTACAAGTTGTTTACACATATCGTTGTTCGGAACCCGAGGCCCCGAAGTGACAGAAATTGGGTCAACCGGAGGGGATGGCTGTGATGTGAGGATCACATGTGTTCACGGAGTGTTAATGCTTTCCTTCGGTGTTCTATTAAAAGGAACACCTTAATTAGCAGTAGTTCCCTTGAGGCCCCGCTGAAAACGGGCTGGTAGGACAAAAGATGTTGTGCAAGTTCTCATTGCGAGCACGTACGACTATTTACGGAACACATCCTATGGTTACTTAGTGCTTGGATGCTTTATGTTATTTATCTGCAATGCCCATGTCTTGATTATTATATGAACTATCTTATCCATGCAACGCCCGTTCATCCACCCTATGCCTATAGTATTTCACCTCGCTGTTTAATTCAAACACTACTGCTGCTGTTTTCATTCCACTACTGGTATTATTTCACTACTGCTGCTATTATAAAACTGTTACTACTGATAAACCACTGCAAACAAAAGTACTTTCAGGTGCAGGTGAATTGACAACTCACTTGTTAAGGCTCACAAATATTCTTTGGCTCCCCTTGTGTCGAATCAATAAATTTGGGTTTTACTTCCCTCGAAGACTGTTGCGATCCCCTATACTTGTGGGTCATCAAGACTATTTTCTGGCGCCATTGCTAGGGAGCATAGCTTTATTTGCAAGGTCACCAGAGAGTCCTATTATCTACTGCCAATCATTCATCATGGGAAAGACTCGTGAAGAGGTTCAACTCTAAACACCTCTGTTGCTCTTGATTCACCGTCTGATATGAGTAAGTTGCTTACACCACCACATGTTATACATGCTACTTCTGCTGAATCTGATAATACTTCTGATAATTTTGATGATGCTTCTACTGTGCTTGATGAGAGTGGTTCTCTCGGTCCTTTCTTAGATGCTACTATTGCTAAAGCTAAAAATATTGTAAACACTAAAACTCTTGATAAAAATCATGTTACTCCTGCTGTTTCACCTGAGCTTATAGAGAATCCTAGTGATGATTTTGATGATTCTTATATTGAACTTAATGATAATCTTATTTATGAAATACATGCAATGAAGGATAAAGATGTTGTTATGAGTCTTATTGAAAGCCGTGTTATTAAATATAAATTATCTGCTGATGCTAAGTTTGTCACCTCTCCTATTAATATTAGGGATAAGGATTATGAATTCTCTCTTGATTTATCTTATATATCTATTGTTGAGAAAGAACCTTTTTGTGGTACTGAAAAAGAAAGTGCTATGAAACATATGAATGAGCTCTCCTCTTTGAGTAGTTTATTCTCTGATTATCTTAAGAAACGTAGCTACTTTGTTGCTAAAATATTCCCTTTCTCATTAAAAGATGGAGCTAAAACTTGGTTTAATAATTTGTCTCCGAGATCTATTGGTAGTCCTATTGGTTTGGTTAATGTTTTCTTTCATAAATATTTTCCTGCTAGTGCTCAACATGCTGCTTTAAAAAATATATTTAGTTTCAAGCAATTGGAAGGAGAGAAATTGCTTGTATCTTGGGCAAGGTTCTGTTCTTTAGTTAGGGATAGACCTGGGCATAAGCTAGAAAATAATAAACTTCTTGATATATTCTATAATGGACTAACTGTTGAATCTAGGACATACCTGGATAGTTGTGCTGGTTGTGTTTTCAGGCAAAGAACTCCACAAGAAGCTGAGGAATTAATGGCTAAAATAAGCCAAAATCATGATGATTGGACTATGGTTGAGCCTGAGCCGGCCCCTACTCCAGTATCAACACCAACACCAACACCCAAGAACAGGGGAATGATTGAATTAAATGATGATGTGATGAGAGAATCCAAGAAATCTCTTAAAGAGAGGGGTATTAAATCTGAAGATGTGAAGAATCTTCAACCTATAGAAGAATTATGTAAGCCAATCCCTCACTCATCCACTATTGAGGTACACTCTCTCCATTATTTTGATAGTAGAGATATTCCCTATAATAAACCTCCTGATCAATGTTTATATGAACTTGATAATTATGTTATTAAGCAAGATAATTTTAATATGAGAGTGCAAAATCACCTAATGGAAAACTCTAGAGCTATTGATAATTTGCATGGTATTATAGAAAGAACATCTAATGATGTTAAAATGCTTGTTAAACACTTTCAAATGGTTCAAACTCAAATTGATCAACTTGCTAAAGATAAAAAAGATTTGCTAGTTAATGCTTCAAAAGAAAAACATGCTTATGAAATAAGATGCTACAAAAGAATTGAACAATATTCTCAGCAAACTAATGATAATGTTATTAATACTAAGAAGAAAAAGAATAAGAAACATAAAACTGCTGTAGAATCCTCTGAACTTGCTAAAGATCCTAATAGTATATCTATATTTGATGCTGAAACTGAAAGTGGTAATGAAAAGAATGATGCTTCTGATAAAGAAGAACCTGTAGCTGAACCTGAAAATCAAACTAAAATTGCAAAGTATACTAAGGAGGATTTTATTGATAATAAACATGGTAATGAGAGAGAACCTTGGGTACAAAAACCAATGCCTTTTCCTAATAAGAAACACAAATCTAAGGAAGAAGAACATTATAACAAGTTTTGTGAATGGATGAAACCTTTGTTCTTGCAAATTCCTTTAACTGATGCTATTAAATTGCCTCCTTATGCAAAATATATGAAAGATATTGTCTCTAACAAGAGGAAGATTCCTAATGAGGAAATATCCACTATGCTTGCTAATTACTGTTTTAATGGCAAGGTTCCTGAGAAGCTTGGAGATCCTGGTATACCAACTATTCCATGTTCTATTAAAAATATTTATGTTAGAACTGCTTTGTGTGATTTAGGAGCTGGAGTTAGTGTCATGCCTTTTACTCTCTATAAGAGACTCCTACTAGGAAAATTGATACCAACTGATATATCTTTGAAAATGGCTGATAAGTCTACTGCTATTCCTGTGGATATATGTGAGGATGTTCCTGTTCAAGTTGCTAATAATTGTCTGATATTAACTGACTTTGTTGTGTTGGAAATGCCTGAAGATGATAATATGTCTATTATTCTTGGAAGACCTTTTCTTAATACTGCAGGGGCTATTATTGATTGGAATCAAGGAAAAGTTACTTTTAATGTTAATTATAAAGAGCACATTGTTTATTTTCCCAAGAAGATTGATAGAAAATATGGTCTGAATTCCATTTGAAAATATTGAGACCATCAAGATTGGAGAATTTTATTGCCCTATTCCAAAGCCACCCAAAGAATATGAAATTACTATGATTGGGACTATGTCTATCAAGGTTGCGGTAACATGAGTATTTAGTGAGAAACAAAGTTTTGTTTCATATGAAATTATTTTGGTAGCAAGACTTGATCACCCTTATTAACAAAATGATTTAAAATGAAGTGGGCAATGTTTTCACCTTCCCCATTATGTTTTCACTATGTTTACTTCTGTTATCACATTTCTACTTGAGTATAATCATGTTTTCCACCATCCTTATGCATGTTTTCCTAATGTTTTCACCCTGATTACTAAGGTTATGCATGTTTTCACCACCCATACGTTTGTTTTCACCACTACCACCTTTGTTTTCCTTGGATATTCTTCCATTAGAGTGTCATGGAACCTCTGTAGTGCTGGTTTTGGTTTTGTTTTCCACCTTTTCACTTTCGATTTCCTGGTTTTTATTAATTATTAAAATTCTGGAAATACCTCAAAAATAAAGTTTCTCGAAAAATTCCAGAAAAATTATAATATATTTTTGCGTAAAAAATGAGGCAGAAAGCCACCTGGGAGGCCCCAGGGGGACCCACCCACCAGGCATACCATAGGGTGGCGCGGCCAGCCCCTGGTGGCACCAACACATGGTGTGGGGCCCCTGGCCCTCCACTTACTCTCTCCACTGCCAAAGTCTTCTCTCTCACCTCCCAAACTGAAAACATTTCCTGGAACCCGTGTTTTGTTATTCTTCCTCTGGATTTTCGATGTCCTTCTTCAGCCCATCATTTGTGCTGTTATTTGGTGTGTTTGATCTCCGGTATGTGACTCCTCCGGTGATCCAAGTATAATTTTGTTTAGTGAAGTATTTCTTGAGTATTTTGGTACTGTAGGTGACAGCTTATGTGAGTTTCCATGCTTTATTTGAGTAGAAATAATGTAGTTTTGATGTATGTTTAGCTCTCATATAAGTCCTTATGGTAGTTTCCACCTTATAGTTTCTTGAAATTAATTTTTGTGATGATTGTTGAAAAATTTCAGAGATGGATAGTTATAATTTTGGAGAGATATTTAGGAGTGATGCTCCTTGAAGGACGAGGCCCTCCCGCTCATCCACTTTAGCGAGGCTATCATACAATGAAGACATTATTGCACCGACTATTGACGATGCAGGATATGATGGTACCGTTAACCCATCTAGCTTTCCTTGCAGTACATTTTTAAGAAGTGCAGGTTTATTAGATGACTTTCGTATGCTTATTGAAAGAGTTGGCCTAACCAACTTTATGGAGGATGAATCCCTCAGTATGCCACTCTCACAAAAACTTTTGTTAGGAGCTTTAAATTTCAGAACACTCAATTTGGTCCAACTGTTGCATTCAAGTTATATAGTAGTCCTATTTCTTTGTCCTTGGTGGATTTTTGTACTATTATAGGTATCAACGCCACCGGGACAGCGAGCAGGATTCAAGATAGACCAGCAGACCTGGAGGGGCTCTACCGAGAGATCACCAACGATGATCGTCGCTCATCCCGGCGTGGGAAGATAAGGAACATTCAACTTCCTGCTCTTAGATACTTTGCTTATTATCTTGCTACTAGTATCCTTGGTAAGGAGAACATTAGCAACATTTCTAGTTGCCAACTTGCTTTTAATGATGCTGCACTGAACCATAGCATGAAGTATAACCTTGGTGCACTAGCTGCACGCCGCCTTGCTGCTTCTGGGCCTGTTTTTTGGGGCATTATCGCTACACGTGTAGCAGCTGCTTAAAATGTTTCTATTGACCCCAATGATGAAATAATTGCTCCTTGTTGGCTTAACCTTGCTGCCATGAAGTCCCATCATTTGTCACTGCTAACTGTACTAATGAACGTTTAGTATATAGATTTTTATATATAGATGGAGAGGAGCGAAAAGTTATTTTGCCGCAGCCTGTTTTGTTTAAGATTGACATGTCACCATGGTCTCTCTCTAAGGATAAAGTGGAAGAGTATCTTAGCACCATGGAGTTTCACGGGCAGCAGGAGAGGCGAGACGCGCCCACCGAGGACCACAACATGCAGTACACCGACGCATCCTCGAGCACATATCAGGAGGAGGGTTCCTCCTCAGCATACTATGGGGGCGCCACCTCATGGTCCCCTTGGTGATTGATCTCCACTTAGGCCAAAAGCCTAAGCTTGGGGGGAGGTATACCGACATCACACTCATTTATATATCATGTTCGGTCGGTTCTTTGTATATCCATGTTTTTGTTTGTTTTGTTTGTTTTCGTTTTCTTTCGTTTCTTTCGTTTGTTTTTGTTTTATTGTTTTGTTTTCACTTTCCAAAACACAAAAGGACCAAAAATATTTCTGTTGTTTCTCTTTGTTTTTTTCTTTAGTTTCTTTAGTTGGTTTGCTTTATCCTTTAAATTGCAGTTTAATATTCAAAAATCCAAAAATATTTTGCTTTGTTTGCTTGTTCTCTTTCTATTCGTGCTTTAATTGAAAAACCCAAAAAATATTTTTTGTTCTTCTTTGTATTTGTAAAGTTTGCTGTAAAGTTCAACAGTCGTCCGTGACTCCATTGGAGCTTGGTTTTCATTATATATTATTCAAGCCACAAGTGAAGATCAATAATGACGATCTATGACAATTCAAGTTGTGGTGAGAGGCTGGTATGAACTCTATTTGATTTCATTTTTGTACATATATCCATCTATGTGAGCATGCTTAGTTTGTTCGTATAAGATATATGTGACTTAATGGCTGCTTAATAGTTCGTGCTCTCTCATGTTTTGTTCCAATTTATTAATGGTAAATGACCTGTCGTATAAATATTTGTTCGCATTGTTCTATTCGTAGAAGGGTATGACATTGTGGTAGACTCCCCTGATTGTTTCATTTGAATTGACTTGGCACATGCTCACGCATGCTAAGAATGAAAACAAAAAGTCAATAAGCCTCGATGATTTATTTTGCCTTAGAGTTCTAGTATCAATTTTATGCCTCAGTTAATTTTACTTTGTCGCAAACATGATTATGATAGTTGTTGCTCTCTTTATTGTTACTCCATGTCTATTTGCTATCCTTCACCTGTACTGAGTATGAGCTCTACTTGTGCATCCAACTCCCAAAAAAACAAATGTGTCCACCATACCTACCTATATGTGGTATTTAACCGCCACTCCAAAGTAAATTGCTCATGTGCTACCTTTAAAACCTGCTCAACAAAATTATTCATGTTTTGCACCCCTGTTTTAGCTCATGAGGACGTAAATAAAGAATATTTATCTCACTTGTTGATTGGATTTCACACCCTGGACTAGTGGCTTCATCCGCTTACCAAATCATAGAAGAGCTGGCAGCGGGGTGCCCAGCCCCAAATTAATACACACAGAATATCTTCACTATTTTTTCCCCTGATTTATCAGTCAAAGCATAATTGTGTAAACAAAAGAGAAAGAGGGATGATCTTCTACCCAGATGTGTCCTTCACATGGGCGCCGCTCTTGTAAATCCAGTTGGCTTGTGACGTACTGTGTTGTCTGTTTACTATTCATTGAGATAAGCATACACCTCTCTCAAAACGTTTTCAATACCTCTGTTTAATAAAATAAAAGCTCTAGCACATGAGTGATCCATGCTTCCCTCTGCGAAGGGCCTTTCTTTTACTTTTATGTTGAGTCTCCACCATATTCTTTGAGCACTTTCTTGAGAGCACAATGGTCATTCTTAGTGTGATGTGTTTGTCCCAAAGCACGGTTGATTGTGGTATAATTTTGACACATGTATCTTTGATATCTTTACTTCTAGTCTTCCCTTGAACTTCACAGGTGCCCTGGCATTTATGTTTTGCCCCACACATAAGGGCAAGCGAGATACCACTTTATTAGATCCTATTATGAATATTACAATCTTGCAAATAGTTATGCTTCATGTTGTTTATTATTAATATGTTGTTATCTCTTCATGGTTTGCATAGCTATTAAGTAAAAGTATCTTGCATGTATCTTATCATGAGCATAATTAAGTATTTGATCATATAGTGAGTATATTTACATCTTATGAAATAAATGTGTTCGTAAAAGTCTTTTATCACACTAAGTTGTCACTGTATTGCTTGAGGACAAGCAATAAGCTAAGCTTGGGGGGAGTTGATACGTCGAAAACGTATCTCCTTTTCCGAACACTTTTCCTATTGTTTGCCTCTAAATTTGTGTGTTTTGAATGCAACTAACACGGAGTAATGTTGTTTTCAGCAGAATTACTTTGGTGTCTCGTTTTTGTGCAGAAAAATCAACTTTCGGGAAATTGCCCAGAAAAGACCCCATTGGCCCTAAAACACCAAAAGACCACGGGAGCCAGAAGGAGACTCGGAGAGGGGCCAGGAGGTGGCCAAACCACCCCCCGACGCGGCTCCCCCTAGGCCGGGCCACCAGGTGGTGTGGGCCACTCCCACACCCCCTCGGGCTCCCCTTTCGACTACAAGTAGGCTTCAACTCTAAAACAGTAAAACCCGAGGGGGTTCGATAGTTATCCAGAAAGAAGTCCGTAGCTCCGCCGCCACCCCGAACCTCGATTCGGGGATCATAAGTTCCTGTTCTGGCACCCTGTCGGGACGGGGAATTGGAGGAGATCATCGCCATCGTCATCACCAACGCCTCTCCATCGACCATCCATGTTTCCCCCATCCATGTGTGAGTAATTCCCCCGCTGTAGGCTGAAGGGGATGATAGGGATTGGATGAGATCATTCTTGTAATAATGTCGTGATTGTTAGGGCATATGTGCCTAGTATCTTCTATTAGTGTTATTGACATTGTTGCAACTTGTTATGCTTAATGCTTGCCACTTTGGGCCCGAGTGCCATGATCTTAGATCTGAACATGTCATTGAATCATGATGATAATTATTGTTTCTTGATCATACCTGCAAGTTGTTTACACACATCGTTGTCCGGAACCCGAGGCACCGAAGTGACAGAAATTGGGACAACCGGAGGGGATGGCTGTGATGTGAGGATCACATGTGTTCACGGAGTGTTAATGTTTTGCAACGGTGTGATATTAAAAGGAACACCTTAATTACCAGTAGTTCCCTTGAGGCCCCGCTGAAAACGGGCTGGTAGGACAAAAGATGTTGTGCAAGTTCTCATTGCGAGCACATACGACTATTTACGGAACACATGCCTATAGTTACTTAGTGCTTGGATTCTTTATCTTATTTATCTGCAATGCCCATGTCTTGATTATTCTATGAACTATCTTATCCATGCAACGCCCGTTCATCCATCCCTATGCCTACAGTATTTCATCCCGCCGTTTACTTCAAACACTACTGATGTTGTTTTCATTCCACTGCTGCTATTATTTCACTACTGCTGCTACTATAAAACTGTTACTACTGATAAACCACTGCGAACAAAATTACTTTCAGGTGCAGGTGAATTGACAACTCACTTGTTAAGGCTCACACATATTCTTTGGCCCCTCTTGTGTCGAATCAATAAATTTGGGTTTTACTTCCCTCGAAGACTGTTGCGATCCCCTATACTTGTGGGTCATCAATACCACCTACTAAATTTGTTTAAACCGAGATCACTTCAGAAGATGTTATAAAAATATGAACTCTCTGGAGAAAAATTTGCCAAATTTCCTTGATAATGCTAGCAAAGTTAATGAATCAATAGTAAGTATCAATGAAAGAATCACTGTTTTAGAGGCTAACAATACCCATGATAATAAAAACCTCAGGATTGGTACACTAGAGGAGGCTATGGAAACTTTAAGTTCAACTTTTGCTTCGCTTAAATTTAAGAGGGAGAAAGCTTTTGTGGGAAAAGAGCAAAAGTTCATGTATGTTCCCAAGGTGTCTAAACCGAAACCCCATAATGTGCTTAAAATTGATAAAACTTTTACTGAAATTAAGAGTGATTTACATGTTGAATCATCTTCAGGGGTACCTAAAGTACCAATTGTTACAAGCTGTGTTTTAGAGGAAATTATTGATTTGGATGCTTCTTCACTTGCAAATACTTGATTCTTGCTTTCTGTGCCTAGATGAAAGGCGTTAAAGAAAAAGCACTCTTGGAAGATAACTCATCTTTTATTTCTGTAATTTTTTCTTTTGTTTTCTTTGAGTCAAGGTGTTGTTTACTTTGTAACAACTCCTTTGTATCTTTACTTTTTTGAATTGTTGTGCCAAGTAAAGTCTCTAGTGGAAAGTTGATGCTAGATTTGGATTTCTGCGCAGGAAAAGATTTTTGATGTCCACCAATTAATTCATAATAAATACTATAAATATCGAAACACCCTAAAAAAAATCGTGTGTGATCCTTAGATATGTACGCAACTTTATTAGTTCTAGATTTTCTGATCTGAGTAACATAAGTGCCCCAAAATTTTTTGTGTTTACAGACTGTGCTGGTTTTGGCAGATTCGGCCTTTTATTTTGCATTCTCTCTTTTACTATGTTGAGTGGATTTCTTTGCTCCACAAAACATCCGTGGCTGTAGCTTATGTTTAGAAAGTATTGGTAATGCTTGTGTCCATGCAGAACTTATGAGTTTTTTTATTATGCACTAACCCTCTAATGATAATTACTTTGAGTTTGGTGTGAAGGAAGTTTTCAAGGGTCAAGAGAAGAGGATGATATAATGTGATCAAGAAGAGTGAAAAGCCTAACCTTGGGGATGCCCCTATGGATCATCCTAGCAAATTTCAAGAATACTCAAGCGTCTAATCTTGGGGATGCCCAAGACATCTCCTTCTTCATCAACAACTTATCATCTCATTTCTAGTGAAACTATATTTTTATTTATCCACATCTTATGTACTTTACTTGGAGAGTATGTTTTTTTATTTTTTTATTTTTCGTAATAAACTTGGTTGGATCCTAGCATTCTTGTGTGGGAGAGAGACACGCTCCGCTTTTTCATATGAATACTCGTATTCTTCATTTATTGTCTAGTTAATGCAATTTTTTTAGCTCCCGTTTTCATGCATCTATTATTTAGAGCTGTTAGTTCCTGTAGAGTAGTACTCTCTCTTATTTCACTGATAAATTATTTGGAGAGTTTGTGTTGAAATAAATTGATTGGTGTTGGAGAAGAATAAAAGATTTCATACTTATAATGGTGCAATAGGAAGTTTGTTTAGATTGTGGCTTAGACTTTAACATGTCATGTTAGATATTATTTTAATTATATGATTAGTAGTTATTGATGCATCATGACTTGTCTGAAATATTTGAGAGTGCTTAATTCTCCATTGAAAAAATCATGAGTTGTTTTTACCATATCAAAGCATAATATTGTGGTATTCTCCTTTGATGCTTTATTTGGTTGACTTGGTGCATGCTCACACCATGTTTTGACTACAAACCAGTCACCTCTAGCCTCTATGATCATTTAGTTTTTGACTTGTAATATCATTTATGCTTTGATTAATAATGTTTTGCCTCTATGCATGATTATGGCCATTATTGCTCTCTTAGTTAGTCGCTCTCGGTCTCTTGATAGCCCCCACTTGTACTGAGTATGAGCTCTACTCGTGCATCCAACTCCCAAAAATCAAAGTTTGCCAAATGTGTCCACCATACCTACCTATATGTGGTACACATCCACTCCAAAGTAAATTGGTTGTGTGCTACCTTTAAAACCTTCAAAAGCTATTACCTGTTTTGTGCTCCTGTTTTAGCTCATGAGCAAGTAGTTCAAAGTTTATTATGTCTTATGTCAAGCAAAGTTCTTCCCCCTCTTTCACCCGATGAGTATGGAATATATGTTAATCTTAATATTGCCGAGAGCTGGTGCCAAATATTATGAACTTAAATAATGAATAAAAGGCACTTCCCCATGGATTGATGATTGTTGGTCGGCACCGGAGGATTCTGTTAGACATGGTTTGTGTAAGAAAAGGTGGGGAAGTGCCAACAATAAGGAAAAGATGAAAATGCCAATGGAAATCGCTCTCAAAAGTCTGAAAATCTTGCTTGACATGAGTTATGATAAGTTTTTCATTACCATTGGTTGACATATACATACACCTCTCTCAAAATTATATTTTCAATACCTCTATTTTATTTAAAAAAAGCTCTAGCACATGAGTAATACCTACTTCCCTCTACGAAGGCTCTTTCTTTTACTTTTATGTTGAGTCTTCATCCTCTAACTTTATGCACCGGTTAAGAGAGCATAGTTGTCATTCTGAGTATAATGTGCATAGTCCCAAAATTTATTATTGATTGATTCATGATTATGTTATTACTTGTTCTCAAATTATTTGTGTCTAGTCATCATTTGAACTTTGAAGGTGCCTAGGCATTTATGTTTTACTATTCCATGAAGGACAAGCTGAATACCACTTTGCTATGTTTTCTCTATGCTCGAAACAAACGTGTCAATTTCAATGCATTATTATTCATGATCTTTTATTTGTGTTATTTTTCAT
Source organism: Alopecurus myosuroides (assembly GCA_028641055.1). Taxonomy (NCBI): domain Eukaryota; kingdom Viridiplantae; phylum Streptophyta; class Magnoliopsida; order Poales; family Poaceae; genus Alopecurus; species Alopecurus myosuroides. Next base: position 447,635,439 of record CM054058.1, on the reverse strand, counting down.
GTTGCAACATAGTTGCTAAGTTACATTGTTGGAATTATATCTATCATGCAATGCTTTTACAATAATGTTGATCAAGATTGCGTGGCAACATGCGACCTCAGAAATTATTTTGTTGTTATCATTTTACTTACTCGAGGACGAGTAGAACTAAGCTTGGGGATGCTTGATACGTCTCCAACATACATATAATTTCTGATGTTTCATGTTGATATTAGGCCAATTGCTACATGTTTTCTATACACTTTAAAGCATTTTTATGCATTTTCTAGGACTAAACTATTAACAAGATACCACAGTGCCAGTTACTGTTTTCTGATCTTTTTATATTTCAGAAAAGTTGTTCTGGAAAAATTCTCGGAATTGGACGAAACAAAAGCTGAAGTGCCTATTTTTTGTCACGTACACGAAGTCCGAAGGAGACCCGAAGGGGGCCAGGGAGGCAGCCACACCATAGGGTGGTGCCCCTGGCTGCGCCACCACATGGTGTGGGCCCCCTGGGCGCCCACGGACATCGCCCTTCCGCCTATATATTGCCTTCCTCGGGAAAACCCTAAGTACCCGAGCCTCCATCCACGAAAAGTTCCGTAGCCGCCGCCGTCATAAACTCTAGTTCGGGAGGGTTTTAAAGCTCTTCCCGACACCCTGCCGGAGAGGGGAATCATCACCAGAGGGCTCTTCATCACCATGCCTGCCTCCGGAGTGATGCGTGAGTAGTTAATCCTTGGACTGCAGGTCCATAGAAGTATCTAGATGGTTGGCTTCTCTTATTTGTTCCATCATGTTTAGATCTTGTGAGCTGTGTTACATGATCATGATTATCTTATTGTAATGCTACATGTTGTGTTTGCTGGGATCCGATGAATATTGAATACTATTTCAAGTTGATTATAGATCTATCATATATGTTATTTGTGATCTTGCATGCTCTCCATTGCTAGTAGATGCTCTCGCCAAGTAGATGCTTGTGACTCCAAGAGGGAGTATTTATGCTAGATAGTGGGTTCATGACTCCAGTAATCTGGGAGAGTGACAATAACTATTAAGATTGTGGATGTGTTGTTTCCACTAGGGGTAAAACAACAATGCTTTGTCAAAGGATAATTGTGTTGTTTACATTAAGCACTTCACTTAATGCAATAATCTGTTGCTTGCAACTTAATACACAAAGTTTGCTCGGATAACGTCCTGAGGGTGGATTATTAGTCATAGATGCAGTTGGATAACGGTCCATGTATCATGTTGTAATGCCCAAATGAGTATCATAGTAGTCATCATGTCATGTCTATGCATTACAGTGCATTCTCTATTTGTCAATTTCCCAGTTGTAATTTGTTCACCCAGCATATTATTTATCTATTATGGAGAGACACCACTAGTGAACTATGGACCCCAGTCCATTCTTTTACACTGATGGAAAACACTGTTCTTTTTCACTCCAAACACTTCTCTCATTTCATTCACTGCAAACAAACATCATTTTCCATACTATGCGTCTAATCTTTTGTTTTCAGCAAGACCGGCGAGATTGACAACCTCACTGTTTCGTTTGGGCAAAGTATCTTGGTTGTGTTGTGTGCAGATTCCATGTTGCTGCTGAGCCTGGTAGTGCGCTCTGCCAACATCAGCTGTCAACAACCTTGAGAAGTGATTTCTTTCTCCTACTAGTCTGATTAAACCTTGGTTTCTTATGAGAGAAAATCTTGCTTCTGTACTCATCATACCTTCCTCTTGGGGTCTCCCAACGAACGTGTGTTCACATGCCATCAACAATCAACGGATCGATCAACGAGTCAAGAAGTTTTCCTCAGATGTTTGGAAGCATAGATTATATGCACTGGAGGTGGAAGAACTAGCCAATTTCTTAGCAGGGGAAGTACGAGGGACATGTTGGAGAGTGCACTGTCATACTTGAGGCGGTGGCATTACAAGATCTCTGTATTTGTCACTCATTCTTCGGTATGGCAGACTCTCACAATTATATCAATGTGCTTCGTCGCTCTCTAGTGTTTGATAGACTTGCGACAGGCAATTCCCGAAGGTTAGCTATCAGGTCAATGGATGGTATCTATACCTAGTGGTCTACTTTTCTGAAGACCATCTCCAATCCCAAGGAGAGAAGAGGGCTACTTTTTTCCCAAGACAGGAGAGTGCTAGGATGGATGTAGAACATTCTTTTGGTGCGCTCCAATCTCCATGTGCTATTGTTCGGCATCCTGCTAGAACATGGAGCCTGAAAACTATGTGAGAGGTGATAATAGCTTTCGTACCCCAAGATGGAGTGCTAACATTTTAAGAGTTCATCCCGTTCCAACATGAGTTGCGTGATCGCGACACTCACACTCAACTGCAAGATGATTTAGTTAAGCATATGTGGACTTTCATAGGGAACCAATAGAGAACTTTTATTCGGTTGTAAAACTATGAGAATTTAAATTCAACGTATTTGTTTTAGTTTATTGGGTTGTCATAAATTCATCATGTTTGAACTAAATCCATTCTATTTATTTAAATTTATTGGGTTGTTCTATGAGAAATACTCAAAATAATAAAAAAAATTGGCTGGCCGGACAAAGTAGGCATCCCTCTTGGATGTACTGCCCAGCAATGGCCGGACCCTTGCCCAGACCGTGCTTTAAATGGAAAACGTGGACAAAATTGGGGTTCATTTAAGCACCCCCAGTGGGAGTATTTCTAAGTGGGTTGCATGCTTAACGAGCAGATGGACGAACACATATGGAGGATGATATGGAACAATTAGAGGATTGCTGACATGTACAACTTGCTTGTCAAGAGAAATACTTCTATTGGATTTCTCCTATTTAGATATTATTACAGACTATAAATGCACAACCGGTTCAACTTCATATATTTTTATAAACATGCAGTCAATATATAATACGGAAAATAAAAATATAGCCTGAGATACATGTAGCCCACTATATTTCAGAATTTGAAAAATCGATTTTGAATTCATAAAAAAACTGAAAAAAAAACTCTTAGATATATATCAACCATCAAAGTGTGAAATCATCACTCAAAATAATTCATATTTCAACCTATACAAAAAATAATAAATCTGAAAGATTTTCAGAGTACAAATTTTGCACTGTTCACTACTTTCAGATAAACATTTTGTCATTTTCACACGGCTGAAAATGAAACTTATTTATATTTGATATTTTACATGTTGTAGAAGACAACAATATCTACATTGGCAGGATTTTTTCATAATTTTTTGAAACTCTAAAATATAATTTTCCAATTTTTCAAAATAAAGAGGTATATATAGCTCGGTCTACGTACCACCGCACTCATCATTACTGTCCATACATAGTCATACCATTTCACACTTTTTGTTAGATGGAAGGCTCGAGCAGAGCCCGACTTTAAATTAATAAAGCCACCACCGGCCAAGAGTACAAAGAGGCCAAGCCTCAAGATCCAAACACGAACAATAGGAAAGTAAAAAAAATGACGCCGCACGCAAGCGGGAGATAGTACGTCCCCGATCAAGGCCCCTACAATGATCAGGAAGAGAGCAACTACAACACCATAGACACTGAAACTAGGGATACACACAAGAAAACTAGGTGTGTCTCACGGTAGCCTGGAGCGCACGAATCCCGCCGATCGCGAGCTCCACCGTCTCTCTATCCTGTCGTCTAGCCACTGGTCGTCACACCGTAAGAAAACCGACATTTTGTATAACAAGTCAGCGGGGTGAGACGGGAATTTCCCCTCAATCGTAAATTTGTTTCTAGTGTTCCAGAGGGTCCAACATAGCGCTGCGCAGCAAATGAAGAAGACACGTTTTAGTTGCCCCTGGCAGATGCTAATATGTCGGTAAATATCTGCAAAGCCGGAGGAATTCCAATGCAGCTGGAGTAAATCCCTGGTGGCGCTCCACAGGAAACGGGCCAGGGAGCACGTGAAAAAGATAGGATTAGTGTCTTCGACGTCCCCACAAACTGCACAACAACCATCAGAGGGACCATGACGGCGCTTAATATTCTAATTAGAGGTAAGGCGCTTCCAAATGAGCTGCCAGATGAAGATTCGGGTCTTCAGCGGCACCACAATCTTCCATATCTCTGCAAAGTGTTTGTGGGGTGTGCCTTGGCAGAGAGCCCGGTATAGAGATCTCACCGAGAACCGCCCCGATGGTTCTAGGGCCCAGGAAAGCCTGTCTGGGTCCGTGGAAGTCCTAGCTCCCTCCAGCTCATGTAGGAGAAGTTCCCACTCCGCCCGCTTGGCGGAGCCAAAGGAACGACATAGTGGGATGTGCCATTGCTCCCCCGGCGCGCAAGGGCCACCGAGCCCTCAGGGTAGAGGGAGATGGCGAAAAGGTGAGGGAATCTGACACGCAGAGGACCAGGGACGGTCCACCAATCTAACCACAAGACTGTGGAAGTACTGTCACCAATCTCATGTTTTGCTCCAAGCGTAGCAGAGGTTTGAGACGCTGAAGAGCGTTCCAGAATTGGGATCCAGGCCCATGGCTGTCCACCAACAAGTCCTTGTCCCGCAAGTATATGTTCCTGATAATCATCGCCCAAAGACCCCTATCTCCAGCGTAAATCTTCCAAATCCATTTGAGCACGAGGCATGTATTCATAATCTTGGTGTCCATGATCCCTAGCCCGCCCAAGTCCTTGGGTTTATAGAGTGCGTCACAATGCACCCAATGGTATTTCTTTCTGGCAGAGTTGCCCTCCCAAAAGAAACAAGACCGGTGCTTGTTCATCTCTCGATGCACCCCATCCCCCAACATGCACACCCCCATTGCATGGAGAGGGAGACTAGATAGGCAAGAGTTCGTGAGGGTGAGATGAGCCGCCGAGGACATAAGTTTACCCCACCATGGGTCGGCTCTTTTGCCCACCTTCCCGGTCAGAGGTTCCCAACAGCTTGCCGACAAGGCTCGGTCGCTTACCGGAAGGCCTAGGTAGGTGAAAGGGAATTTCCCAAGTTTGCAGTTGAGCATATTAGCGATGTGCTGCTATCGTCGTCAGTGGTACCCATAATCATGACTTCGTTCTTGTGGAAGTTGATTCGCAAGCCGACCATGTTCTCAAAACATAGCAAGAGTAACTTCAAGCTCGCAATACCCAGATCATCAGGCTGAATCATTATGATCATGTCGTCAGCGTATTGCAAATGGGAAATCCCCCCCAGGGATTAGGTGCGGGACTAAACCCGTAATGTGGCCGGCGAGATTGGCCTTATGGAGCATGTTTGCTAATGCATCCGCCACAAAATCGAAGAGGAGAGGAGATAGGGGATCACCCTGGTGGACTCCCTTACCATTCCTAAAGAAATTACCAACCTCTCCGTTGATGGTGATGGCTGTCTGGGCCCCCAAGACCAAACCCATCGCACGATGAACCTAACCGGGGGCAAATCCTTTACGTAGAAGGACCTCACGTAAGAATTTCCAATTCACGCGGTCGTAGGCCTTCTCAAAGTCCAGTTTAACGAAAACTCCCCCAAGTTTCCTGGTATTTGTCTCATGGATGATCTCCTGCAATGAGACCACCCCCTCATGGATGTGTTGCCCCTTAATGAAAGAAGACTGAGTCCAACTAATCGTGCGATGTGCAATGGGGGAAACTATAATAACGTATGCCTTCTCAATAAATTTAAAGATGACACTGATGAGGGCTATGGGTCGAAATTGTTTGATGTCCTCCGCACCAGGCACCTTAGGAATCAGCTTGAGGATCCGGAAGTTCAATATCGCAACGTCCACTCTCCCAAGAGCATAGCCATTAGCAATAGCTAGGACATACGGTTTAACAAGGTCCCAGAATTTCTTGAAGAAGCTGACAGGCAGGCCATCCGGACCTGGGGCCGTATCAACTCTCATACTCTTGAGGACCGCGTCGATCTCCTCCTCTGTGAATGAGAGCATGAGGTCTGTGTTGTCCTCTTATGAGACATGCCCCTAGGCGTCCCAGAAGGATGGGGCAAGTGAGAGTAGGCGCTCCTCGTCACCCACCCATAAGAGGGAACGATAGAAGGAATAAATATGTTCCTGAAGAGCCCGGGGCTTCGAGATGATCCCCCCTCCAAGACTAGGTGTGGGATAGCGCACTTCCTACGACGACCATTCACTATGGCATGGAAGTAGGCCATGTTGGCGTCTCCCTCCAGGAGCCATCTGGCCCGGCTCCGCTGCCGCCAGTATTCCTCCTCAATTCTGGCTAGGTGCGTCAATTCGCCCTCGAGGTGATATCGAAGCGCCCAACCATGATAATCGAGACCAGTGGAGTCGACACGATCATCCAGGATCTTAATCCGGGTGAGGATAGACTCCTTCAGATAACGGTCCTCTCTCCCTATGTTGGATCCCTAGCCTCGTAGGAATTGACGGAGGCCGCCCGAGAGGGACTGCCACGCGTCAATCGGGTCCAGAAACCCACCCCTTTTCTCTCAAGATCCCTCCACTTGGTCCGGACCAGGTCCCCAACGTCTGGTCGGGAGAGCCAACTGAACTCGAAGAAGAACCTGGAGCTCCGCTTCATAAGCTCCTCCCCGGAGCTCAGAACTTGCGGGGAGTGGTCCGAGCCAACAATCGTGTGACGCCCCGGGATCGGGCACTATGCAGATTTCAGCATTCCCGCCAAAATCCACATAATAACCGATTTCAGGTTGCCACTTCTGATAACATTACAACAGTTCACGAATAATCCACAACAACAATAGAGGAGGTATATACAAGATGACTCAAACGAGTCAAGGATACAACTGATACAATACAAAGATCCAATTAACAGCGGAAGAAACAACATAGTGTCCGACTACGGACAAGATCCAAATTGGACTAAGAGTCCTGAAGATAACCGATGGCGTCCAATCCCTGCCCAGGCCAAGCCGGAGGGATTCCCAAGCTAACGTCGTCAGACTTCAAACCTGTTGACTGCAATGTGGAATATGCAGCCACGAAAAGGATTCGTGGGTCAGTACGGTTAAGTACTGGCAAGTGGATAAACCATACTCACAAGATACCAGCGTAACCGATCATCACAAGATACAAATACTTTGGGTACAACGGAAAGGAAGGGATTATTGCAAAGAAGCGGCAGCGGGCTGCACTAACTAACTACAGAGACTCGCTACAACATCCGGCTAAAAGAAAGGGATAAGAGAGCGTATCAGAACCAACTACAACTACTCACCAAACAATACCCATCCAATGTTACCCCCTACTAAGGAAGCAACCCAAGGAAACTCACACTGTTGATTAAGGTGACATTCATTTTTATGGTGGAGGTAATCTATATTACTAGTCAAGTTATCATCGTTAAGTGTAAGTTGTCTGAGTACTTGTTAGCAAGCACTTTCACCAAGTCATCCATAACCGCGGACAACACGGCTTCTCGAGAAGATTTAAACCTGCAGGGATGCACCAATTTGGCCGTACACGTAAGAATAACCCGCCAGACGGGGGATCAACCCACCAAGAGAGGTACTCAACACAACCCAACTCTTCTTCGCATCAAGCCCAAAGAACCCCGTGCAGTTGAGCGCACGGCTAATCAAGCCCCACGAAGAAAAGGGGACCCTCATAGCACTCTAAGAACGTGTCTCCCTAAATGCCGACTACAAAAGTTCCACCCTGGCGCCAAGGGTTCGCACCTGCATATGCATGCGGCAAATGGAAAACCCGAACTAAATGAGGCGATTTGGACGAGATGCGAATCAAATCAGAATTGCGGGGGGCGCCCATACTCGCTTCCCACATGCGGTTAGTGCGCTCATCATGGATCAATGGACAAGACCCTTTTCCTAATTAGGGTCGACACTAGCAGGCCTCAAAACCACGCCGGGCCTCCTGCTGGTGCCTTATCATCAAATTATTATTACCCAAAACATTAACATGTTGTTGATTGAATTGAAACCCAACTATCAAACTAAACAAGTGATAAGACGGACAACAAGATTGACCGCAAACAACACTAAGCATGCAACTACGACACGAGGGCCAACAGGGTAAACAAACAACAATTAATAGGAAGTGGAAGGAAGGCTATATCATGGCTGCAAGGTAAAGATATGATAGGATCGAGACACAAGCATCGAATCATAAGGCTAGAATAAAGACAACGGGAAGAATCGGTAACAAGTGATGAAAGGCAGCCATAGGTAGCAAGTGAGTATACTTGCCTGGAATCTAGCAAGTAGAGGTACATCCGCAGAACTTGTCGTTGCTCACATCATCTCAACGTCCTATCCGCGAAGAAGCAACGAACTAGAACAAACACCGGATGCAACAATTACTTCGACGGCAAAAGATCCAGCATGATCAAGATATGGATGCATGACAAGTTTAAGGATGCATCAAAGATAACCTAGTTGACATGGTAAACATATTCAAATGGGCCCATATGCAATTTGGATTGCATATGGAAAAGCCCAGGAATTAATGTTGAATTAAATGACCTACAAATAACCATCATGTGAAAGTTGATTAGAATGATGCATGGATGAAGAAAATGATGAGAAAACAACAATAGCTTCAATTTGAAAAGGTGTTTACCAAGTTTGGAAATTTATTTATTAGGTTATGAAATTTGGCTTCTTAAATGAGTTACACAAGCATTTGTTGTTTTCACCCATTTTAAATGTTCAAAATAGATCACAAAATTCCTATTTGGAAAGAACACAAAATTTTAGATGGAATACATATTTCATTTGTTGAATTTGGATTTTAGATGAGCAAGTTATCAATTTGACAATTTTAAATGCCTTAATTAAGAAACAGTTGTTTTCAGCAATTTAAATTATTCAAAACAGAAAACAAAGTTTATATTTGCAAAGTTCATGAAAAATGGGATGCAAAACATATTTTATTTGTTGAAATTGGATTTGAATTGCCCAAGTTATGAATTTTGCAATTTAAGAGGTTTAATTAAAGCATTGAATTATTGCACCACTTTTAATTTGGAAAAACAGTAAACAAATTGTATTGAAAAGGTTGAAAACATGTAGCAAATGTTTCACTGAACATTTTGAGCTATTAAACATAATTTTTGGGTTATTATTGAATTTATTATGCAATTTTTCATAAGTAGTCTTATTCTGCCCTTTTTAGTAAACATAAGGAAACATGTTCAAATTTAATTCAATTGTGACCAAATAAAATACCAATGTGTAGAGTTTGTTAATAAAAAAATTTAGAGCCCAAGTTTGCTTAAATTGTATGAGCACAACTCAAGTTATGAAATTCCAAAGTTTCCACTTTTAATTGCATTTTCAGTAATTAATTATTTAGTGCAAAAATTATTACAGAAACATGTTGCAAACTTGACATTAACAGAAAGGGCACAAGATTATGAATCCACAGGAATTTGAATCATTCAAATTGGAGCAAAATTCGATTTGTTATTGATTTTAGAATTAATGCATCAGATCTGTTTTCTGGAATTCGAGAGAAAAAAGAAAAAGGCTGAGAAAAAGGGTGGCTTTTGCGCCCAAGGGGATTCGAACCCTGGACCTGCTGCATGTGCGCACGGGGGTGCTACCATCTGGGCTGCTGCTCGGTTGTGATAGGAGCAGTGCTTGACTGAATAAGAGGCAAAGGTGCGGGCTACTGAACCTAAACAGGTAACTGCACCCGATCGGTACAGACGACGGACGATCGACGGCGAGCTGCTGCGGCTGGCGGTGCTGGGCGAGCAAGGGGGGCGTGCGGGCGCAGAGGGAAGAGGGAGAGAGGAGAGAGGGGAGAGGGGAGAGGGGGAGCGCTCACCTCGCAGCTGGTCGAGGAAGAAAGACGAACGGCGATGAGGTACACGTACTCGACAGTTGACGACGGCGGCGATGACGTGCTCGTCGGAGGCGGCACGGGGCGCCTCGGGCTCCGTCGAGGATGCGAGGAGGGAGAGGGCACCGCCCTCTTTCCATTCCCGGCGAGAGGGAGGGCCGAGGGTGCCCGTGGTGGCCGCGCCATGGCCCGCAACTTTCGGCCATGGAGGCACCTCCAAGGTTCAGAGAAAGGAAAATAAACAGAGGAGGGAGGGAGGAAGAAGAAGGTGGCGGCTAGGAGGAGGAGAGGGAGTGGCCTAGGGTTAGGGTTTGGGAAAGGAGGGGGAGAAGGGCTATAAGGGGGAGAGAGGGAGCAGGTGGGAGGTGGGGGCCATGGGAGGAGGTGGACAGCGACATCCTCCCCCTTTCTGTCCGTACGAGGAAGAAGGGGGGTTGGGCTGGATCGTGGGGTGTGGTGGGCTGGCCCAATTGGGCTGGCCTGCCCTCCCTTTCTTATTTTTTTTGCTTCTATTTTTCTGTTTGCACATTTTTTTTGTAGGAAAGAGAGAGAGAGAAAAGGAATAGGTTTTTAGGGTTTTATTTTATGCAATAATTTTTATTGAATTACCAAACAGCAAGATTCAAATGTATGTTAACTTTATTCTCAAAAATTTCAAATTGCCAATTGATTTGAATTTGCCAATTTAATTTCAAATAGTGTTTCATAAAGAAAATGATTTTTGAAATAACCAAGCAAAACTAATTCCAACTCAAATTCTTCATGAAAACAATTTGAGTTGTTAGCAAAGGTGCTTTGTTTGAGAAGTTAAAATTGGTTTGAATTTTTAGGTTGGTTTGAAAACAAGTGCAATGAATATGATGCATGATGCTATGCGATGAAAAAGAAAACAAAAGGCAACTTTCTATTTGGGAAAACCCCGGGTGTTACAGCCGACACCACTAACAAGGGGATTGTGCCCTCGCAATCCACCCAAAGGCAAGGGGAAGAGAGGTTTCAACTACGGAGTCTTCGTGCTGCGGTTGATTTCCCGGGTCAGAGGGTGGATCTCTTCTTCTCGACACCACTAACAAGAGATTCTTGCTCGGATTGATGACGATGTTCTTCCACCAGGAATCTTCCGATGATCGAACCTATTAGGTTAAAGGCTCAAAAAACGTCCACCCACGTAGGATCCTAAAACTTTGAAAGATAGATAAGGGAAGAGACTCCAAAACAAATAAGGTAGGAGGAGCAATAGAATAGAGATAAGGAGAAAACAAGAATCCTATTGAGATGTTTCCAAAACAGGTTTTTGCACAAATAGTTTTGACACTCTAAGAACACGACCGTTAGCTAGGTTATCCTACAGGCTTTGCGGACCCGTTGCTTCGATAACCATTCGTATCGAAACAATATCGGGAATCGGAAACCATGCTCTGATACCATTTGTGACGCCCCGGGATCGGGCACTATGCAGATTTCAGCATTCCCGCCAAAATCCACATAATAACCGATTTCAGGTTGCCACTTCTAATAACATTACAACAGTTCACGAATAATCCACAACAACAACAGAGGAGGTATATACAAGATGACTCAAACGAGTCAAGGATACAACTGATACAATACAAAGATCCAATTAACAGCGGAAGAAACAACATAGTGTCCGACTACGGACAAGATCCAAATTGGACTAAGAGTCCTGAAGATAACCGATGGCGTCCAATCCCTGCCCAGGCCAAGCCGGAGGGATTCCCAAGCTAACGTCGTCAGACTTCAAACCTGTTGACTGCAATGTGGAATATGCAGCCACGAAAAGGATTCGTGGGTCAGTACGGTTAATTACTGGCAAGTGGATAAACCATACTCACAAGATACCAGCGTAACCGATCATCACAATATACAAATACTTTGGGTACAACGGAAAGGAAGGGAATATTGCAAAGAAGCGGCAGCGGGCTGCACTAACTAACTACAGAGACTCGCTACAACATCCGGCTAAAAGAAAGGGATAAGAGAGCGTATCAGAACCAACTACAACTACTCACCAAACAATACCCATCCAATGTTACCCCCTACTAAGGAAGCAACCCAATGAAACTCACACTGTTGATTAAGGTGACATTCATTTTTATGGTGGAGGTAATCTATATTACTAGTCAAGTTATCATCGTTAAGTGTAAGTTGTCTGAGTACTTGTTAGCCAGCACTTTCACCAAGTCATCCATAACCGCGGACAACACGGCTTCTCGAGAAGATTTAACCCTGCAGGGATGCACCAATTTGGCCGTACACGTAAGAATAACCCGCCAGACGGGGGATCAACCCACCAAGCGAGGTACTCAACACAACCCAACTCTTCTTCGCATCAAGCCCAAAGAACCCCGTGCAGTTGAGCGCACGGCTAATCAAGCCCCACGAAGAAAAGGGGACCCTCATAGCACTCTAAGAACGTGTCTCCCTAAATGCCGACTACAAAAGTTCCACCCTGGCGCCAAGGGTTCGCACCTGCATATGCATGCGGCAAATGGAAAATCCGAACTAAATGAGGCGATTTGGACGAGATGCGAATCGAATCAGAATTGCGGGGGGCGCCCATACTCGCTTCCCACATGCGGTTAGTGCGCTCATCATGGATCAATGGACAAGACCCTTTTCCTAATTAGGGTCGACACTAGCAGGCCTCAAAACCACGCCGGGCCTCCTGCCGGTGCCTTATCATCAAATTATTATTACCCAAAACATTAACATGTTGTTGATTGAATTGAAACCCAACTATCAAACTAAACAGGTGATAAGACGGACAACAAGATTGACCGCAAACAACACTAAGCATGCAACTACGACACGAGGGCCAACAGGGTAAACAAACAACAATTAATAGGAAGTGGAAGGAAGGCTATATCATGGCTGCAAGGTAAAGATATGATAGTATCGAGACACAAGCATCGAATCATAAGGCTAGAATAAAGACAACGGGAAGAATCGGTAACAAGTGATGAAAGGCAGCCATAGGTAGCAAGTGAGTATACTTGCCTCGAATCCAGCAAGTAGAGGTACATCCGCAGAACTTGTCGTTGCTCACATCATCTCAACGTCCTATCCGTGAAGAAGCAACGAACTAGAACAAACACCGGATGCAACAATTACTTCTACGGCAAAAGATCCAGCATGATCAAGATATGGATGCATGACAAGTTTAAGGATGCATCAAAGATAACCTAGTTGACATGGTAAACATATTCAAATGGGCCCATATGCAATTTGGATTGCATATGGAAAAGCCCAGGAATTAATGTTGAATTAAATGACCTACAAATAACCATCATGTGAAAGTTGATTAGAATGATGCATGGATGAAGAAAACGATGAGAAAACAACAATAGCTTCAATTTGAAAAGGTGTTTACCAAGTTTGGAAATTTATTTATTAGGTTATGAAATTTGGCTTCTTAAATGAGTTACACAAGCATTTGTTGTTTTCACCCATTTTAAAGGTTCAAAATAGATCACAAAATTCATATTTGGAAAGAACACAACATTTTAGATGGAATACATATTTCATTTGTTGAATTTGGATTTTAGATGAGCAAGTTATCAATTTGACAATTTTAAATGCCTTAATTAAGAAACAGTTGTTTTCAGCAATTTAAATTATTCAAAACAGAAAACAAAGTTTATATTTGCAAAGTTCATGAAAAATGGGATGGAAAACATATTTTATTTGTTGAAATTGGATTTGAATTGCCCAAGTTATGAATTTTGCAATTTAAGAGGTTTAATTAAAGCATTTAATTATTGCACCACTTTTAATTTGGAAAAACAGTAAACAAATTGTATTGAAAAGGTTGAAAACATGTAGCAAATGTTTCACTGAACATTTTGAGCTATTAAACATAATTTTTGGGTTATTATTGAATTTATTATGCAATTTTTCATAAGTAGTCTTATTCTGCCCTTTTTAGTAAACAGAAGGAAACATGTTCAAATTTAATTCAATTGTGACCAAATAAAATACCAATGTGTAGAGTTTGTTAAGAAAAATTTTTAGAGCCCAAGTTTGCTTAAATTGTATGAGGACAACTCAAGTTATGAAATTCCAAAGTTTCCACTTTTAATTGCATTTTCAGTAATTAATTATTCAGTGTAAAAATTATTACAGAAACATGTTGCAAACTTGACATTAACAGAAAGGGCACAAGATTATGAATCCACAGGAATTTGAATCATTCAAATTGGAGCAAAATTCGATTTGTTATTGATTTTAGAATTAATGCATCAGATCTGTTTTCTAGAATTCGAGAGAAAAAAGAAAAAGGCTGAGAAAAAGGGTGGCTTTTGCGCCCAAGGGGATTCGAACCCTGGACCTGCTGCATGTGCGCACGGGGGTGCTACCATCTGGGCTGCTGCTCGGTTGTGATAGGAGCAGTGCTTGACTGAATAAGAGGCAAAGGTGCGGGCTACTGAACCTAAACAGGTAACTGCACCCGATCGGTACAGACGACGGACGATCGACGGCGAGCTGCTGCGGCTGGCGGTGCTGGGCGAGCAAGGGGGGGCGTGCGGGCGTAGAGGGAAGAGGGAGAGAGGAGAGAGGGGAGAGGGGAGAGGGGGAGCGCTCACCTCGCAGCTGGTCGAGGAAGAAAGACGAACGGCGATGAGGTACAGGTACTCGACAGTTGACGACGGCGGCGATGACGTGCTCGTCGGAGGCGGCACGGGGCGCCTCGGGCTCCGTCGAGGATGCGAGGAGGGAGAGGGCACCGCCCTCTTTCCATTCCCGGCGAGAGGGAGGGCCGAGGGTGCCCGTGGTGGCCGCGCCATGGCCCGCAACTTTCGGCCATGGAGGCACCTCCAAGGTTCAGAGAAAGGAAAATAAACAGAGGAGGGAGGGAGGAAGAAGAAGGTGGCGGCTAGGAGGAAGAGAGGGAGAGGCTAGGGTTAGGGTTTGGGAAAGGAGGGGGAGAAGGGCTATAAGGGGAGAGAGGGAGCAGGTGGGAGGTGGGGGCCATGGGAGGAGGTGGACAGCGACATCCTCCCCCTTTCTGTCCGTACGAGGAAGAAGGGGGGGTTGGGCTGGATCGTGGGGTGTGGTGGGCTGGCCCAATTGGGCTGGCCTGCCCTCCCTTTCTTATTTTTTTTGCTTCTATTTTTCTGTTTGCACATTTTTTTTGTAGGAAAGAGAGAGAGAGAAAAGGAATAGGTTTTTAGGGTTTTATTTTATGCAATAATTTTTATTGAATTACCAAACAGCAAGATTCAAATGTATGTTAACTTTATTCTCAAAAATTTCAAATTGCCAATTGATTTGAATTTGCCAATTTAATTTCAAATAGTGTTTCATAAAGAAAATGATTTTTGAAATAACCAAGCAAAACTAATTCCAACTCAAATTCTTCATGAAAACAATTTGAGTTGTTAGCAAAGGTGCTTTGTTTGAGAAGTTAAAATTGGTTTGAATTTTTAGGTTGGTTTGAAAACAAGTGCAATGAATATGATGCATGATGCTATGCGATGAAAAAGAAAACAACAAGCAACTTTCTATTTGGGAAAACCCCGGGTGTTACAGCCGACACCACTAACAAGGGGATTGTGCCCTCGCAATCCACCCAAAGGCAAGGGGAAGAGAGGTTTCAACTACGGAGTCTTCGTGTTGCGGTTGATTTCCCGGGTCAGAGGGTGGATCTCTTCTTCTCGACACCACTAACAAGAGATTCTTGCTCGGATTGATGATGATGTTCTTCCACCAGGAATCTTCCGATGATCGAACCTATTAGGTTAAAGGCTCAAAAAACGTCCACCCACGTAGGATCCTAAAACTTTGAAAGATAGATAAGGGAAGAGACTCCAAAACAAATAAGGTAGGAGGAGCAATAGAATAGAGATAAGGAGAAAACAAGAATCCTATTGAGATGTTTCCAAAACAGGTTTTTGCACAAATAGTTTTTGACACTCTAGAAACACGACCGTTAGCGAGGTTATCCTACAGGCTTTGCGGACCCGTTGCTTCGATAACCATTCGTATCGAAACAATATCGGGAATCGGAAACCATGCTCTGATACCATTTGTGACGCCCCGAGATCGGGCACTATGCAGATTTCAGCATTCCCGCCAAAATCCACATAATAACCGATTTCAGGTTGCCACTTGTGATAACATTACAACAGTTCACGAATATTCCGCAACAACAACAGAAAAGATATATACCAGATGACTCAAACGATTCAAGGATACAACTGATACAATACAAAGATCCAAATAACAGCGGAAGAAACAACATAGTGTCCGACTACGGACAAGATACAAATTGGACTAAGAGTCCTGAAGATAACCGATGGCGTCCAAATCCCTGCCCAGGCCAAGCCGGAGGGATTCCCAAGCTAACGTCGTTAGAGTTCAAACCTGTTGACTGCAATGTGGAATATGCAGCCACGAAAAGGATTCGTGGGTCAGTACGGTTAAGTACTGGCAAGTGGATAAACCCATACTCACAAGATACCAGCGTAACCGATCATCACAAGATACAAATACTTTGGGTACAACGGAAAGGAAAGGATTATTGCAAAGAAGCGGCAGCGGGCTGCACTAACTAACTACAGAGACTCGCTACAACATCCGGCTAAAAGAAAGGGATAAGATAGCGTATCAGAACCAACTACAACTACTCACCAATCAATACCCATCCAATGTTACCCCCTACTAAGGAAGCAACCCAAGGAAACTCACACCGTGTGATTAAGGTGACATTCATTTTGATGGTGGAAGGTAATCTATATTACTAGTCAAGTTATCATCGTTAAGTGTAAGTTGTCTGAGTACTTGTTAGCTAGCACTTTCACCAAGTCATCCATAACCGCGGACAACACGGCTTCTCGAGAAGATTTAACCCTGCAGGGATGCACCAATTTGGCCGTACACGTAAGAATAACCCGCCAGACGGGGATCAACCCACCAAGCGAGGTACTCAACACAACCCAACTCTTCTTCGCATCAAGCCCAAAGAACCCCGTGCAGTTGAGCGCACGGCTAATCGAGCCCCACGAAGAAAAGGGGACCCTCATAGCACTCTAAGAACGTGTCTCCCTAAATGCCGACTACAAAAGTTCCACCCTGGCGCCAAGGGTTCGCACCTGCATATGCATGCGGCAAATGGAAAACCCGAACTAAATGAGGCGATTTGGACGAGATGCGAATCGAATCAGAATTGCGGGGGGCGCCCATACTCGCTTCCCACATGCGGTTAGTGCGCTCATCATGGATCAATGGACAAGACCCTTTTCCTAATTAGGGTCGACACTAGCAGGCCTCAAAACCACGCCGGGCCTCCTGCCGGTGCCTTATCATCAAATTATTATTACCCAAAACATTAACATGTTGTTGATTAAGTTGAAACCCAACTATCAAACTAAACAGGTGATAAGACGGACAACAAGACTTGAGCGCAAACAACACTAAGCATGCAACTACGACACGAGGGCCAACAGGGTAAACAAACAACAGTTAATAGGAAGTGGAAGGAAGGCTATATCATGGTTGCAAGGTAAACAAATGATAGGATCGAGACACAAGCATCGAATCATAAGGCTAGCATAAGAACAACGGAAGAATCGGTAACAAGTGATGAAAGGCAGCCATAGGCAGCAAGTGAGTATACTTGCCTGAAATCCAGCAAGTAGAGGTACATCCGAAGAACTTGTCGTTGCTCACATCATCTCAACGTCCTATCCGCGAAGAAGCAACGAACTAGAACAAACACCGGATGCAACAATTACTTCTACGGCAAAAGATCCAGCATGATCAAGTTATGATGCATGACAAGTTTAAGGATGCATCAAAGATAAACTAGTTGACATGGTAAACATATTTAAATGGGCCCATATGCAATTTGGATTGCATATGGAAAAGCCCATGAATTAATGTTGAATTAAATGATCTACAAATAACCATCATGTGAAAGTTAATTAGAATGAGGCATGGATGAGGAAAACAATGAGAAAACAACAATAGCTTCAATTTGAAAAGGTGTTTACCAAGTTTGGAATTTTATTTATTAAGTTATGAAATTTGGCTTCTTAAGTGAGTTACACAAGCATTTGTTGTTTTCACCCATTTTAAATGTTCAAAATAGATCACAAAAATTATATTTGGAAAGAACACAAAATTTTAGATGGAATACATATTTCATTTGTTGAATTTGGATTTTAGATGAGCAAGTTATTAAATTGACAATTTTAAATGCATTAATTAGGAAACAGTTGTTTTCAGCAATTTAATTTATTCAAAACAGAAAACAAAGTTGATATTTGCAAAGTTCATGAAAAATGGGATGGAAAACATATTTTACATGTTGGAATTGGATTTGAATTGCCCAAGTTATGAATTTTGCAATTTAAGAGGTTTAATTAAAGCATTGAATTATTGCACCACTTTTAATTTGGAAAAACAGTCAACAAATTGTATTGAAAAGGTTGAAAACATGTAGCAAATGTTTCACTGAACATTTTGAGCTATTAAACATAATTTTTGGGTTATTATTGAATTTATTATGCAATTTTTCATAAGTAGTCTTATTCTGCCCTTTTTAGTAAACAGAAGAAACATGTTCAAATTTAATTCAATTGTGACCAAATAAAATACCAATGTGTAGAGTTTGTTAAGACAAATTTTTAGAGCCCAAGTTTGCTTAAATTGTATGAGCACAACTCAAGTTATGAAATTCCAAAGTTTCCACTTTTAATTGCATTTTCAGTAATTAATTATTTAGTGCAAAAATTATTACAGAAACATGTTGCAAACTTGACATTAACAGAAAGGGAACAAGATTAGGAATCCACAGGAATTTGAATCATTCAAATTGGAGCAAAATTCGATTTGTTATTGATTTTAGAATTAATGCATCAGATCTATTTTCTGGAATTCGAGAGAAAAAAGAAAAAGGCTGAGAAAAAGGGTGGCTTTTGCGCCCAAGGGGATTCGAACCCTGGACCTGCTGCATGTGCGCACGGGGGTGCTACCAGCTGGGCTGCTGCTCGGTTGTGATAGGAGCAGTGCTTGACTGAATAAGAGGCAAAGGTGCAGGCTACTGAACCTAAACATGTAACTGCACCCGATCGGTACAGATGACGGACGATCGACGGCGAGCTGCTGCGGCTGGCGGCGCTGGGCGAGCAAGGGGGGGCGTGCGGGCGCAGAGGGAAGAGGGAGAGGGGAGAGAGGGGAGAGGGGAGAGGGGGAGCGCTCACCTCGCAGCTGGCCGAGGAAGAAAGACGAACGGCGATGAGGTACAGATACTCGACAGTTGACGACGGCGGCGATGACGTGCTCGGCGGCGGCGGCACGGGGCGCCTCGGGCTCCGTCGAGGATGCGAGGAGGGAGAGGGCACCACCCTCTTTCCATTCCCGACGAGAGGGAGGGCCGAGGGTGCCCGTGGTGGCCGCGCCATGGCCCGCAACTTTCGTCCATGGAGGCACCTCCAAGGTTCAGAGAAAGGAAAATAAACAGAGGAGGGAGGGAGGAAGAAGAAGGTGGCGGCTAGGAGGAGGAGAGGGAGTGGTCTAGGGTTAGGGTTTGGGAAAGGAGGGGGAGAAGGGCTATAAGGGGGAGAGAGGGAGCAGGTGGGAGGTGGGGGCCATGGGAGGAGGTGGACAGCGACATCCTCCCCCTTTCTGTCCGTACGAGGAAGAAGGGGGGGTTGGGCTAGATCGTGGGGTGTGGTGGGCTGGCCCAATTGGGCTGGCCTGCCCTCCCTTTCTTATTTTTTTTGCTTCTATTTTTCTGTTTGCACATTTTTTTTGTAGGAGAGAGAGAGAGAGAAAAGGAATAGGTTTTTAGGGTTTTGTTTTATGCAATAATTTTTATTGAATTACCAAACAGCAAGATTCAAATGTATGTTAACTTTATTCTCAAAAATTTCAAATTTCCAATTGATTTGAATTTGCCAATTTAATTTCAAATAGTGTTTCATAAAGAAAATGATTTTTGAAATAACCAAGCAAAACTAATTCCAACTCAAATTCTTCATGAAAACAATTTGAGTTGTTAGCAAAGGTGCTTTGTTTGAGAAGTTAAAATTGGTTTGAATTTTTAGGTTGGTTTGAAAACAAGTGCAATGAATATGATGCATGATGCTATGTGATGAAAAAGAAAACAACAAGCAACTTTCTATTTGGGAAAAACCCCGGGGGTGTTACAAATCGTCTCCGCCACCAACGAGCATAGGGGAAAGAGGTTCCCCCAATCAACGGACATGAAGACTCGATCCAGCACACAACGAACCGGATTAAGCTGTTTATTAGTCCAGGTGTAGAGAGCTCCGCCCCTGCAGATCTCGTGGAGAGCTAGTCTGGCGAGACACTCATTAAATTTGTGCACCACGGGCCAGTTGATGTTATCGTTGTTATTGTCTCAGGAGCCCCTGATCAGATTAAAATCACCGCCCAAGACTAGCGGAAAGGGACACGCCTGCACAGCAGCGGAGAGCTCGTCAAGGAACTCATGTGTCCTCCGATGGTCGGCCGGCCCATAGATAACAAACATGGACTAGGATGAACGATTATCTAGCTGAGTCACATCATACCTAATGAAAAAGGAGCCCTTACTCCATGAACGAACCTCAAAATGGTCCTCGTTAACACCCATAAGCATGCCACCCGAATGGCCGTTGGCCTGAGTCGAGTGCCACACAAACTTGCCAGCTGGGCCAATGATTTGCAGCTCGGCAGGGGTAAAGGATACCTTGATGGTCTCTTGAAGACCAATAAAGTCAAGGTGCTCCTTCGCAATCAACTCACGAATTTGGCCACGCCGCCCCAGCTGACCAAAACCGCGGATATTATAAAAACCAGCTCGCATTAAGAGCGAGTGGTTCTCCGCCTCCCCCGACGGGTAACTGCGCCACTTTTCTTCCTACCTATAGTCGCGGTCATAGAGGTAGTGGGAGGTGTATCCTCGGTCTCACTGACCGGATCCTCACTAGAAGGTGCATTGGTCGACACAGCCCCAACCGTATCGACCAAGGGGGTAGACTCCTGAGCCGCCATGCTCACAGAGGACGCCACCCAAATCGCCGCCATAGACAACTCAGCCCGTGCGAGCTCTTTTGCCCGCACAAGGGATAAAAGTGCCGGTGTCGTGCCCGACTCGATTGTGAATGCAAGGCCCGCATCGTGCGCTACCGTAAGGAGGTGAGAGTCGGACATATCAGCAAGAGGGGTGAAGATAAAGTTACCTGCATCCTTGGTCTCCGCCCGGTCGATCGCGTGTTGCAGCACCTGTGACGCTTCCACCCCCAGCAGCCGTGCACTCTTGCGCGGTGGGTCTGCAGCCACCGTCTTGGTTCGGCGGCTCCTGGGCACCCGCAGTCCCATCAGCAAGTCGAGCACCGTCGTGTCTCTGTATGCCTCCTCTGCAACGACCCCAGAGAAGCACTCGGAGCTGGTGGTGAAGGTCGAGTCCGCGGGGGGTGAAGCTGCGCCCTCCAACGCAGCGCTCGGGGTCGGCGCAGCTTCCGTCTCCACCGCAGCTCTGCGCTCCTTCTCCGGCGTCGCGAAAGGGAGAGGCCACTGGCGCCCCGATAAAAGCTGACCGTTGCTCCCGTACTGGTCGAGGCCCCCAAGCCCCGTCCCAATAGAGGAAGCTGGCGCACTGACGCAACGCGGAGAGGTCGTGGCAGGGGTCTTCTCCAGCCCCCACTCCGCGCCCCGCGAGCGGTCATGATCTCCCATCACCACCCACTCCTCCTCTGTTGGGCTGCGGACATCGAGGAGGTCATCGTCGTCGTCATCCTCGTTGTTGTCGTTGTTGCGCGGAGGGTGATGACCCACAAGTATAGGGGATCGCAACAGTCTTCGAGGGAAGTAAAACCCAAATTTATTGATTCGACACAAGGGGAGCCAAAGAATATTTATTAGCCTAAACAACTGAGTTGTCAATTCAGCTGCACCTAAAAGTAGACTTTCTCGCAACAATTTATTAGTGGTAACAGTTTTATAGCAGTAGTAGAAATAAAATAACAGCAGTAGCAATCGCGAAAAACAGCAGGATGGGAAGTACCGTAGGCATAGAGGGAATGGATGGATGGGCGTTGCATGGATAACATAGGTCATGTAATAATCTAACACGGGCATTGGAGATAATAATAATAAAGCATCAAACATCTGGGCAAACCATAGGCATGTGTTCCAATATAGTCATACGTGCTCGCAATGAGAAAGTTGCACAACATCTTTTGTCCTACCAGCCCGTGGCAGCGGGGCCTCTAGGGAAAGTACTGGTAATTAAGGTTCTCCTTTTAATAAACACCGGAGCAAAGCATTAACACTCCATGAACACACGTGATCCTCACATCACAACCATCCCCTCCGGTTGTCCCAATTTCTGTCACTTTGGGGCCTCGGGTTCCATACAATGACATGTGTAAATGACTTGTAGATATGATCAAGAAACATAATTATACTCATGAAACAATAACATGTTCATATCTGAGATCATGACACTCGGGCCCTAGTGACAAGAATTAAGCATAACAAGTTGCAACAACGATAGAAAACACTAACAATGGATACTAGGCACTATGCCCTAACAATCTGGCATTATTACATGACCGATCTCATCCAATCCCTTCCATACCTCTCAACCTACAGTGGTGTTTACTGACACATGGGCGGGGGAATCATGGATGGTTGATGGAGAAGAGGTGGCGGTGTCAATGTCGATGATCTCCTTCGAATCCCCATCCTGGCAGGGCGCTAGAACAGGAACTTCTGATCCCCGAATCGAGTTTCGAGGTGGCGGCGGCGCTCTGTTGTGTTTCTGTGGAATATGACGAACCCCCTCGCGTTTTAGGTTTACGGGACAAATGTAGTCGAAAGGGGAGTCCGAGGGGGTGACGGGGTGGCCCACACCACCTGGCGGCGCGGCCAAGGGGGTGCGCCAGGGGGTGGTGTGGCCCCCTTCTGCCCCCTCTCCTGGCCCCCTTCTGGCTCCCGGGGCCTTTTGGTGTTTTAGGACCAATGGGATCTTTTCTGGGCAATTTCCCGAAAGTTGATTTTTCTGCAAAAAAACGAGAAACCAAGGTAATTTTGCTGAAAACAGCGTTAGTCCGTGTTAGTGGTATGCAAAACTCACAAGTTTAGAAGAAAACAATAAGAAAAGTGTTCGGAAAAGGAGATACGTTTTGGACGTATCAACTCCCCCAAGCTTAGCTTATTGCTTGTTCTCAAGCAATTCAGTGACAACTGAGTGCGATAAAAGACTTTTACGAACACATTTGTTTCATATGATGTAAATACACTCACTACATGATCAAGTGCTGAGGCAATTCATAATAAGATGTATGGAAAATAAAAGTCACCCAGCAGTTATGCAAACCATGAAGAGATGCCAACAAACTAATAATAGACAACATGAAGTATATGAATCTACAAGATTGCAATGCTTATAATAGGGTATGATAAAGTGTACTCGCTTGCCCTTAATAATGGAGCAAAACATAAATGCTAGGGAACCTTTGAAGTTCAGATGAAGACTAGAGATAAACATATCAAAGATACAAGCATCAAAGTTATACCACACTCAACCGTGTTTTGGGACAAGCACATTACACTAAGAATGACAGCCATGCTCTCAAGAAGGTGCATAAAGCGAGAAGGTGAAGACTCAACATAAAAATAAAAGAAAGGCCCTTCGCAGAGGGAAGCAGGGATTAACTCATGTGCTAGAGCTTTTTATTTTATTAAACAGAGGTATTGAAAACATTTTTAAGAGAGGTGTATGCTTATGTCAACGAATGGTAAACAGACAATACAGTACGTCACAAGCCAACTAGACTTCACAAGAGCGGCTCCCATAGAAGGACGCATCTGGGAAGAAGGTCATCCCTCTTTCTCTTTTGTTTACACAATTATGCTTTGACTAATAAATCAAGGGAAAAAATAGTGAAGAGAATTTGTTGTATTAATTTGGGGCTGGGCACCCCACTGCCGGCTCTTCTATCATTTGGATATGCGGATGAAGCCACTAGTCCAGGGTGTGAAATCCAATCAACAAGTGAGATAAAGATTCTCTATTTACGTCCCCGTGAGCTAAAACACGGGCACAAAACAGGAATAATTTTTCGAAGGTTTTAAAGGTAGCACATGAGAAATTTACTTGGAGTGGCGGTTAAATACCACGTATATAGGTAGGTTATGTCTAGGCATGCTTCTATTCGTGTAGACAGTGTTGGGCCTCCAAGTGTAGAGGTTTGTAGAACAACAACAAGTTTCCCTTAAGTGGATCACCCAAGGTTTATCAAACTCAGGGAGGTAGAGGTCAAAGATATCCCTCTCAAGCAACCCTGCAATCAAGATACAAGAAGTCTCTTGTGTCCCCAACACACCCAATATACTTGTCAGGTATATAGGTGCACTAGTTCGGTGAAGAGAGAGTAAAATGCAAGTAATATGGATGATAATAAGTGATAATAGCAATATGAAATAAAAATGGCAGCAAGCAAACATGTAGCAGAACAGGTGGAAAACGGTGTTTCAATGCTTGGAAATAAGGCCTAGGGCTCCTACTTTCACTAGAGGACACTCTCAACAATGATCACATAAATGAATAACTAGATATCTTCTCTCACTATGCTACTCTTAACCACTTTCCGGTCGAATAACAACACCAATCCATGCGTAGGGCTTTAACAACACTCCTCAGAGTAAGCACTTTCCCAACCAAGTAACCCCCATGCTATCACCATGGGACCCAGATGGTTCCTCGCAAACACCACAATTTAATAGGGTTATCCAACACAAAATATAAATATAATGCTAAACCACATGGTGCACACACTGTCACCTTTACACCATGATCAAAGCGCTTACGGAGATCTCATAACAAATAACGAACACTAGGAGACACACACGGTGTGCACACTGTCACCTTCACACCGTGATCAAAGTGACTCCAAAGTTGAAATTAATAGAGCACTTGAGTAGGAAAAGATGAAGAGTAACATCTACGAATTCAGATAGATTACAAAGCTCATGATCACACATAGATCACACCATGGGAGAGAGAGATGAACCACATAGCTACCGATAGAGCCCTCAGCCTCGGGGGAGAACTACTCCCTCCTCATCATAGGAGACAGCAACGGCGATGGAGATGGCGGTGGAGTCAATGGAGATGGCTTCCGGGGGCACTTCCCCGTCCCGGCAGGGTGCCAGAACAGAGATCCGTCCCCCGAAACTTGTCGGCAGCGGCGGTGGAGCTACAGATGTATTTTGTGGAAAAGGTCGATTCTTTTAGGGTTTACGCCTCAGGGAGTATATATGGGCGAAAGGGCGATGCCGGGAGGTGGCCAGGGGGCCCACACCCCTAGGTGGCGTGACCAGGGGGACCCGCGCCACCCCATGGTGTGGCCACCCTGTGGCCCCCCTCCGGGGCTCTTCGGGACTTCTAGATGCTTCCGAGACTTCTAAGA
The DNA here is from genome assembly GCA_028641055.1 of Alopecurus myosuroides. Lineage (NCBI taxonomy): Eukaryota > Viridiplantae > Streptophyta > Magnoliopsida > Poales > Poaceae > Alopecurus > Alopecurus myosuroides. The sequence continues at coordinate 447,610,227 of CM054058.1, read as the reverse complement.
CTTCTGGGCTTCGAATTTTCCAATTTCGAGAATATTTCTAGAACAACTTTTCTGAAACTAAAAACATCAGTAAATAGGGAACTGGCACTTGGCATCTTGTTAATAGATTAGTCCCGAAAAACGTGTAAAAATGCTATAAAAAGGGAGAAAACATGCAGCAATTGGCATAATATCAACATGGAACATCAGAAATTATAGATACGTTGGAGACGTATCAAGCATCCCCAAGCTTAGTTCCTACTCGTCCTGGAGTAGGTAAACAATAAAACAAAATAATTTTTGAGGTGACATGCTACCACACAATCTTGATCATAATATGTAAAGTAGAGCATGTAAACTGTAACATCCCAAGTATGAAAAATAACCATTAGAATGTTTGCTCTAGGTTATTTTATGTTTTGCATCATGACATCATGTTCATTGCATTTGTTTTGCTTGTTTTCCATTTGTTTTCCTCTGTTTTGCTTTGTTTTCCTCTGTTTTCATTTGTTTTCCTTTGTTTTCCATTTGAATTTCAAATCAAATTTCAAACCTTTTGTTTCATACTTGTGATGTTACAATTTCCAAAATGATATTTCAAATCAAAACAATCATTTGTTTCCATAAAAGTTGTGATTCCAAAACTGTTGTTTTGTTTCTATAAAAAATTCACTTAATATCAAACCCTTTTCAAATTCATTTGCATTTTCCAAACAGCAACCATTTGAAAATTAATGAAACAAAATATTTTCCAAATCAATTTGTTACAAATAAACTTGAAGGTCCAAAAACTAATTATATGTTTCTTTTTAATAAATCACTTAATCTCAAATTCATTCCAATCTCAACCAAATTGCAAACAACAAAATATTTTGAATTACTTGGAAAACCAAAGTGGCACTAATGTTGTTGTTACAAAAAATAATCACTACACAATTGTTTTCCTAATTTTTCTACTCCTAAAAAACTCCTTTTCTCTCTCATTCCAAATCTGCAAAAAAAAAGGAAAAAATAAAATAAAAAGAAACAGCAGAGAGAGAGGGGCAACCAGGCCCAGCCCAACTCTCCCAGGCCTGCATACCCCTTCGACCCCCCACCCTTCTTCAACCTCCTGTACGGCTCGCATCTGAGCGCTTCCACGTTGCATCAGAGGAGCAGCAACGGTGCAGGCACCTCCCCCTCCCCCTATATCTAGCCCTAGGGTTTCCCCTCTGCCCTATTCTTCCTCCTCTCTTCCCTCTCCCCGCCTCCATTCCCTCTTCCTTCCACCTCCCCTCCATCTCTCTTCTCTCTGTCCCTTTTCTCTCTGTAACAGAAACTCCACCGAGCCCCTCTCCCTTCTCCGGTGATCGCCGCCGTTGGCGTCTCCCTCCGGCCATGGCGAGGGCGGGAATGGAATCCCCCCACGGCCCTCTCCCTCCTCCACCCCGCGGCGAGGGCCGGGAGGCCCCACAGCGCCGCCGCCGTCTCCACCTTTCACCGGCGACCACTTCTGCAATCGAGCGCTGCTCCTCCCTCCGATCGCTCGAGGTGAGCTCTCCCTCCCCTCGATCCCCTTCCTCCCTCCCTCCTTCCTCTCACCCGCATGCACCACACACCCCACAGCACCCGCGCACACGGCGCAGCCACAGCAGCAGGCCGGCGAGCCGTCGCAGTCATCCGTCGTGGATGCTTCTGTCGCAGCACGGGTTCAGCTTCGACAGGTTTTAAACTGACGAAAAACTCACCTCTTATCCAAACGCGAGGGGTATCTGACAACGATCTGCACCCACCGCAGTGGCAGCACACCCTTGCGCGCTAGCACTGCATCACGGGATCGAGTCCCAGCCCCCCACCCTTTTCTGCTCTTTATTTCCGAATTGATTTGCAGTACGTTCTGAACTATAACCCCCCCCCCCCCAGCTGCCTCTCCTATCACAACTCAAAGCTCCACCCCACTGGTACTGTTCCTTGCGCTCACAGCAGAGGGCAGGGGTTCGAGTTCCCCTCCCGCAAAATTAAACCAAACTTTTTGTTGCTATTTGTCTTGATACAGAACTTCACAGAAATCACACACAGGCCCTTGCCAGTTTATTTTAAGTCCCTGGTAATTTTTCCTAAGTCCCTAGTTAATAAAAATGGCAGAATTGCACTCTAAACTTGTAAAATGCATAACTAATTCATCTTAACTCCAAATTCAACTTTTTAAATATGTTTTCTGTACCAAATTGAATTCTCTAACCAAATATAAAATTTGTTTACTGTTTTGAATATTTTAAATTGGTGCAATATTTGAAAACTTGTTTAATTCACTTAATTTTGCAAAATTCATAACTTGGGCATAAAAATTCCAAATTCAACAAACTAAATATGTTTTCCATCCCATTTTTCATATACTTTGCAAATATCAACTTTGTTTGCTGTTTTGAATAATTTAAATTGCTGAAAACAACTGTTTATTGATTAATGCATTTAAAATTGCCAAAATAATAACTTGCTCATTTAAAATCCATTTTCAACAAATAAAATATGTTTTTCCATGAAAAATTAAACCACCTTTTCAAATATAAAATTTGTTTCATGTTTTGAATAATTAAAATTGGTTAAATGATTTAAACCTTGTTTAAATCATTTAATATTGCTAAACTCATAACTTGCTCAAATTAAATTCCTTTTGAACATATAAAATATGTTTTCAAACCATAACATTATAAACTTTTCAAATATGAGTTTGATTTAATGTTTGGAACAAATAAAAATTCAAATAAATTCATACTTGAATTAAATTCATTTAAATCTTGTTTAAACTTGTTTAATTCATAAGTAATTTATTCTAAATCCATTTTCAACAAGTGAAACATGTATTCCATCTAAAATTGTGTGTTCTTATCAAATATGAATTTTGAACAATTTAAGTTGGTGAAAACAACCAATGCTTGTGTGACACCTTTAAGTAACCAAAATCTCTTAACTTAATAAATAAAATTCAAAACTTGGTAAATCTTATTTCAAATTGTTTCTATTGTTGTTTTCTTTCTGTTTTCCTCATCCATGCATCATGCTAATTCACTTACACATGATGATTAGTTGTAGAACAATTAATTCAACCATAATTCATGGGCTTTCCATATGCAATCCAAATTGCATGTGGGTCCATTTAATCATGTTGTTACCATGTCAACTAGTTTATTTTGATGCACCAATTAAATGGTCATGCATCATCCCATGATTGTGCACTATGCCATGTTATTGATTGTTTGTCTCTCTGCGTTGTTTGTTTGCTTCTTCTCGGATAAACGACGACGTTGAGACCGACGATACTTACGACACCCCTTCTAAGGAGTTAGCTCAGTACCAGGCTACTGGGTTTGCAGGCAAGTATTCACTCACATGAACCACTATGTTCCTTTCAACATTGGTTACCGATACTTTCCGTTATCTATTCTGCTATCCCTACGAATAGTTGTTTCTGTTACGAACCTATCACATGTTATCCTTTAACCCTGATATCGCCTCACCTCCATACCTATAACCTTTTGCTTGTTGCCCGTGTCTTACTAGCATGCTTAGGGTTGTTTTGCTCGAGTCTGTTACCCGTTACTTTCTGTTACTATATTTCTATTATGTTCTGGGGCTCGAGGTTAAACAATGAATCATGCTAATGTTATTGTTAAATAATAATTTGATGATAAGGCACCGGCAGGAGGCCCTGCGTGGTTTTGAGGCCTGCTAGTGTCGACCCTAATTAGGAAAAGGGTCTTGTCTACTGATCCATGATGAGCGCACTAACCGCATGTGGGAAGCGTGTATGGGCGCCCCCCTCAATTTGATTCGATTCGCATCTCGTCCAAATCGCCTCATTTAGTTCGGGTTTTCCATTTGCCGCATGCATGTTTTTGCGAGCCCAGGCCAGGGTGGAACTTTTGTAGTCGGCATTTAGGGAGACACGTTCTTAGAGTGCTATGAGTGTCCCCTTTTCTTCGTGGGGCTTGATTAGCCGTGCGCTCACTGCACGGGGTTCTTTGGGCTTGATGCGAAGAAGAGTTGAGTTGTGTTGAGTTCCCCGCTTGGTGGAAAGGCCATTCCATCTGGCGGGTTATTCTTACGTGTACGGCCAAATTGGTGCACCCCTGCAGGGATAAATCTTCTCGAGAAGCCGTGTTTTCCGCGGTTATGGACTACTTGGTGAAAGTACTGGCTAACAAGTACTGAGGACAACTTAAACCTAATGATTAACAATCTGACTAGTAATAGGCTTAATGACACACAATCTGAACCCTCATTAATCCAACTGTGTGAGTTATCCTCGGATTGCTTCTTTGGATAAGGGGCGAGATCCAGGATGGGTTTGTTTGGAGTTAGCTATAGTTGGTTACGATACGCTATCTTATCTTCTTTCTGTTTAGCCGGAAGTGGTAGAAACTTTGTAGTTGGTTAGAGCAGCCAGTTGCAGCATCTTTATAACCCCTTCCTTCCGTTGAACCCAAAGCATTTGTGCTTGGTGTTGACGGGTTACACTTTGGTGAATTGTGAGTCTTGCTTGCCAGTAGGTTTATGTACTGACCCCTTTGGGGCTGTGGTTTCCGCAGACTACGTTTCCGAGGATCTACATGGTGGCTACTACGTGGAGTATGACGAGACTGCTGACGAGTAGATAGCGGACCCGGGCAGGATCCGAGACTTCGTGGATGGGCTCCGTCTTTTCGTTTCCGGCCTCTTAGGCCTATTTGGTTCTTGTCTGTACTCAGACATGTTGAATGCTTCCGCTGTGATGTAATGATGTTATGTTGGGACATGTGTCCTCTGGATTATTGTATTTGCTATCTCTGCTCTAGTGAGAGCTATTTGCAACCTATTTCAATCTTTGTGTCGTAGAGATCTGTTGTGATATCACTTGTTCCAATGTCGTTGACGTACCATGTGTGTATGTTTTGAAGTACGTCAATGGAAGTATCTGGATTTCTATGGGATGGTTTGCGCAGACGATGAATAGTAAGAGAATGGTTGTCACACGTTTACGTGTTGGCCTGCTCATATTGAGATGCGGGTGCCGGTATGCCCCGTAAGCCATTTATCTACTGTTTAACGGACTGTGAGTATCCCCTAGAAGTCCGGGTGCGACAAATGGTATCAGAGCCTGTCTGCCTGTAGGATCCCTTTTACTGGTCACAGTTGAGTCTAGAAACTATTTTGTAGCTATATAGGAAAAATGAAACGTGAGAGTAGGAATTATGTTCTTTTTCTTCTTTCCCCACCCACCCTCCCTTTTCTGGTAAGGAAGTGCAACGTTGTTTTCCCTTCTCATCTAAACTTTCAAATTAGGATTTCACGAATCCTGGTTTCTCTGGGATAGTTATATCTACTAGACCATAGGAATGGAGGTGGTTGTGACATGATTTATCATGTTGCCTACTCACGATTGAGAACGGAGGCGTGTAAGCCCCGGAAGCAGATCCTCTATTCCTTAAGCAGTAGATATTGATCCTTTAGAAGCCCGGATGGGTTCTTCCGTAGTACCTCAGGAGTTTTGATCTCGTTTTTTCAATGTTGCTTCGTTATCCTGTTCTCCTCAACATCCTTTCGTTCGTTGAAACCTTGATGTTGCTTTCCACTTCAGTTGTGCTACCGGCGTATAATCAATAACTCTGTTCCACCCTTCTGGCCAGATAGTCTATTCTCCAAATGAATCAAGTTCTATTCAGCTATACACCCTCAATACAAAACCTCTCCCTTTACCTTAAAATGTTCCGGTGGTTTCCAAATTCCCTGACGTCTTTCCAGAAGAGTTGCCAGGAATGCTATCGTCTTTAACTTCCAGAAAAAACTATCCAAGGTGCACGATGTGTTTCACGTGTCACAGCTCAAGAGGATCTTTGCAAGAAGTATCCGGACCTTTTCTTTTCTCAGTAGGAATCTCGGGGCGCGATTCCTTCAAGGGGGGGGGGGGCGTTTTGTAACATCCCAAGTATGAAAAATAGCCATTAGAATGTTTGCTCTCTGTTATTTTATGTTTTGCATCATGACATCATGTTCATTGCATTTGTTTTGCTTGTTTTCCATTTGTTTTCCTCTGTTTTGCTTTGTTTTCCTCTGTTTTCATTTGTTTTCCTTTGTTTTCCATTTGAATTTCAAATCAAATTTCAAACCTTTTGTTTCATACTTGTGATGTTACAATTTCCAAAATGATATTTCAAATCAAAACAATCATTTGTTTCCATAAAAGTTGTGATTCCAAAACTGTTGTTTTGTTTCTATCAAAAATTCACTTAATATCAAACCCTTTTCAAATTCATTTGCATTTTCCAAACAGCAACCATTTGAAAATTAATGAAACAAAATATTTTCCAAATCAATTTGTTACAAATAAACTTGAGGGTCCAAAAACTAATTATATGTTTCTTTTTAATAAATCACTTAATCTCAAATTCTTTCCAATCTCAACCAAATTGCAAACAACAAAATATTTTGAATTACTTGGAAAACCAAAGTGGCACTAATGTTGCTGTTACAAAAAATAATCACTACACAATTGTTTTTCTAATTTTTCTACTCCTAAAAAACCTCCCTTTCTCTCTCATTCCAAATCTGCAAAAAAAAATAAAGGAAAAAAATAAAATAAAAAGAAACAGCAGGGAGAGAGGGGCAACCAGGCCCAGCCCAACTCTCCCAGGCCTGCATACCCCTTCGACCCCCCACCCTTCTTCAACCTCCTGTACGGCTCGCATCTGAGCGCTTCCACGTTGCATCAGAGGAGCAGCAACGGTGCAGGCACCTCCCCCTCCCCCTATATCTAGCCCTAGGGTTTCCCCTCTGCCCTATTCTTCCTCCTCTCTTCCCTCTCCCCGCCTCCATTCCCTCTTCCTTCCACCTCCCCTCCATCTCTCTTCTCTCTGTCCCTTTTCTCTCTGTAATAGAAACTCCACCGAGCCCCTCTCCCTTCTCTGGTGATCGCCGTCGTTGGCGTCTCCCTCCGGCCATGGCGAGGGCAGGAATGGAATCCCCCCACGGCCCTCTCCCTCCTCCACCCCGCGGCGAGGGCCGGGAGGCCCCACAGCGCCGCCGCCGTCTCCACCTTTCGCCGGCGACCACTTCTGCAACCGAGCGCTGCTCCTCCCTCCGATCGCTCGAGGTGAGCTCTCCCTCCCCTCGATCCCCTTCCTCCCTCCCTCCTTCCTCTCACCCGCATGCACCACACACCCCACAGCACCCGCGCACACGGCGCGGCCACAGCAGCAGGCCGGCGAGCCGTCGCAGTCATCCGTCGTGGATGCTTCTGTCGCAGCACGGGTTCAGCTTCGACAGGTTTTAAACTGACGGAAAACTCACCTCTTATCCAAACGCGAGGGGTATCTGACAACGATCCGCACCCACCGCAGTGGCAGCACACCCTTGCGCGCTAGCACTGCATCGCGGGATCGAGTCCCAGCCCCCACCCTTTTCTGCTCTTTATTTCCGAATTGATTTGCAGTACGTTCTGAACTATAACCCCCCCAGCTGCCTCTCCTATCACAACTCAAAGCTCCACCCCACTGGTACTGTTCCTTGCGCTCACAGCAGAGGGCAGGGGTTCGAGTCCCCCTCCCGCAAAATTAAACCAAACTTTTTGTTGCTATTTGTCTTGATACAGAACTTCACAGAAATCACACACAGGCCCTTGCCAGTTTATTTTAAGTCCCTGGTAATTTTTCCTAAGTCCCTAGTTAATAAAAAATGGCAGAATTGCACCCTAAACTTGTAAAATGCATAACTAATTCATCTTAACTCCAAATTCAACTTTTTAAATATGTTTTCTATACCAAATTGAATTCTCTAACCAAATATAAAATTTGTTTACTGTTTTGAATATTTTAAATTGGTGCAATATTTGAAAACTTGTTTAATTCACTTAATTTTGCAAAATTCATAACTTGGGCATAAAAATTCCAAATTCAACAAACTAAATATGTTTTCCATCCCATTTTTCATATACTTTGCAAATATCAACTTTGTTTGCTGTTTTGAATAATTTAAATTGCTGAAAACAACTGTTTATTGATTAATGCATTTAAAATTGCCAAAATAATAACTTGCTCATTTTAAATCCATTTTCAACAAATAAAATATGTTTTTCCATGCAAAATTAAACCACCTTTTCAAATATAAAATTTGTTTCATGTTTTGAATAATTAAAATTGGTTAAATGATTTAAACCTTGTTTAAATCATTTAATATTGCTAAACTCATAACTTGCTCAAATTAAATTCCTTTTGAACATATAATATATGTTTTCAAACCATAACATTATAAACTTTTCAAATATGAGTTTGATTTAATGTTTGGAACAAATAAAAATTCAAATAAATTCATACTTGAATTAAATTCATTTAAATCTTGTTTAAACTTGTTTAATTCATAAGTAATTTATTCTAATCCTTTTTCAACAAGTGAAACATGTATTCCATCTAAAATTGTGTGTTCTTATCAAATATGAATTTTGAACAATTTAAGTTGGTGAAAACAACCAATGCTTGTGTGACACCTTTAAGTAACCAAAATCTCTTAACTTAATAAATAAAATTCCAAACTTGGTAAACCTTATTTCAAATTGTTTCTATTGTTGTTTTCTTTCTGTTTTCCTCATCCATGCATCATGCTAATTCACTTACACATGATGATTAGTTGTAGAACAATTAATTCAACCATAATTCATGGGCTTTCCATATGCAATCCAAATTGCATGTGGGTCCATTTAATCATGTTGTTACCATGTCAACTAGTTTATTTTGATGCACCAATTAAATGGTCATGCATCATCCCATGATTGTGCACTATGCCATGTTATTGATTGTTTGTCTCTCTGCGTTGTTTGTTTGCTTCTTCTCGGATAAACGACGACGTTGAGACCGACGATACTTACGACACCCCTTCTAAGGAGTTAGCTCAGTACCAGGCTACTGGGTTTGCAGGCAAGTATTCACTCACATGAACCACTGTGTTCCTTTCAACATTGGTTACCGATACTTTCCGTTGTCTATTCTGCTAGCCCTACGAATAGTTGTTTCTGTTACGAACCTATCACATGTTATCCTTTAACCCTGATATCGCCTCACCTCCATACCTATAACCTTTTGCTTGTTGCCCGTGTCTTACTAGCATGCTTAGGGTTGTTTTGCTCGAGTCTGTTACCTGTTACTTTCTGTTACTATATTTCTATTATGTTCTGGGGCTCGAGGTTAAACAATGAATCATGCTAATGTTATTGTTAAATAATAATTTGATGATAAGGCACCGGCAGGAGGCCCTGCGTGGTTTTGAGGCCTGCTAGTGTCGACCCTAATTAGGAAAAGGGTCTTGTCTACTGATCCATGATGAGCGCACTAACCGCATGTGGGAAGCGTGTATGGGCGCCCCCCTCAATTTGATTCGATTCGCATCTCGTCCAAATCGCCTCATTTAGTTCGGGTTTTCCATTTGCCGCATGCATGTTTTTGCGAGCCCAGGCCAGGGTGGAACTTTTGTAGTCGGCATTTAGGGAGACACGTTCTTAGAGTGCTATGAGGGTCCCCTTTTCTTCGTGGGGCTTGATTAGCCGTGCGCTCACTGCACGGGGTTCTTTGGGCTTGATGTGAAGAAGAGTTGAGTTGTGTTGAGTGCCCCGCTTGGTGGAAAGGCCATTCCATCTGGCGGGTTATTCTTACGTGTACGACCAAATTGGTGCACCCCTGCAGGGATAAATCTTCTCGAGAAGCCGTGTTTTCCGCGGTTATGGACTACTTGGTGAAAGTACTGGCTAACAAGTACTCAAGACAACTTAAACCTAATGATTAACAATCTGACTAGTAATAGGCTTAATGACACACAATCTGAACCCTCATTAATCCAACTCTGTGAGTTATCCTCGGATTGCTTCTTTGGATAAGGGGCGAGATCCAGGATGGGTTTGTTTGGAGTTAGCTATAGTTGGTTACGATACGCTATCTTATCTTCTTTCTGTTTAGCCGGAAGTGGTAGAAACTCTGTAGTTGGTTAGAGCAGCCAGTTGCAGCATCTTTATAACCCCTTCCGTCCGTTGAACCCAAAGCATCTGTGCTTGGTGTTGACGGGTCACACTTTGGTGAATTGTGAGTCTTGCTTGCCAGTACGTTTATGTACTGACCCCTTTGGGGCTGTGGTTTCCGCAGACTACATTTCCGAGGATCTACATGGTGGCTACTACGTGGAGTATGACGAGACTGCTGACGAGTAGATAGCGGACCCGGGCAGGATCCGAGACTTCGTGGATGGGCTCCGTCTTTTCGTTTCCGGCCTCTTAGGCCTATTTGGTTCTTGTCTGTACTCAGACATGTTGAATGCTTCCGCTGTGATGTAATGATGTTATGTTGGGACATGTGTCCTCTGGATTATTGTATTTGCTATCTCTGCTCTAGTGAGAGCTATTTGCAACCTATTTCAATCTTTGTGTCGTAGAGATCTGTTGTGATATCACTTGTTCCAATGTCGTTGACGTACCATGTGTGTATGTTTTGAAGTACGTCAATGGAAGTATCTGGATTTCTATGGGATGGTTTGCGCAGACGATGAATAGTAAGAGAATGGTTGTCACACGTTTACGTGTTGGCCTGCTCATATTGAGATGCGGGTGCCGGTATGCCCCGTAAGCCATTTATCTACTGTTTAACGGACTGTGAGTATCCCCTAGAAGTCCGGGTGCGACATAAACTAGGATCAAATGAACTAAAGTTGTGATCTATATTTTATATCAACAAGTAATGCATAAACAAATAAGAAGAAAGAAGCAAAACTTTTAATGAATCAATACTAAAAGACTATCAACCATGAAAAGTTTATTAGAGATGATTTAATCTTTCAAGAACAACAATATCATGCACGTCAAACGATCTTCACAACCCATGTTAGGATCAAGTCAAGCTTTCCACACGATGCAATGCTTGAATCTTAAACTATTTGCGCACTAAAAACAAGCAAGTGTTCTACGTTGGTCCTTGGCACCGGGATGTTATGGCAAAGAGAACATTATGGGGGGGTTTGGAAGGTCAATGGAAGAAAGGCTCACAAAGCTGAAAGTGGTCATTAGACAAGAGAAAGTCTTACAACCGAAGCTATGCAGGGAGTAGGGATTACCACGCAACGGATAAACACAGAGCTATAAGTGTATGAAAGCTCTCCAATGGAACTAGTGGGGGTGCATCCAACTTGCTTGCTCACGAAGACCTAAAGCTCATTTCAGGAGGCTCATCATTGGAATATACAAGCAAAGTTCTATAATGTAAAGTTCCCCACATAGTTATGAATGAATGATAATATGAAAACTCTCTCCAAACTGAAGTATTGGTGCTAAACATGAAGCAAAAGTGTGGTATAAAGGATATTGATGCACCCCCTCTCTCTTTATTCTCTCTTTGGCCCCTTTTTTGGGCATTTTCATTTTATTTTATTTTCTTATTTTATATATCCTCACCGGTAGGGGAAACATCCTATATTACAATGAATCATCACACTTTTAGTACTCATAACTCATAAAGAAATATCTCTAATGTCTCTAATTGCATGCTCCTGCCGGTGTAGCAATATGCATAAATAACCATGAAGCTCATCATCAAGTAACATAATGGAGGTGGATTGTCGTGGGAAAGTCACGGCAGACGTTACCAGTGGTAACTTAGTTTGGGGTAAATCGACTCTGGTGTTTGGGAGAGGGTTTAGCTCGGATTGGACACAAGGTTTATCCTGGTTCAGCCTCTCCATTGGAGATAATAGCTTACTTCCAGCTGGGATCTTATTAACTATCGATCTAGAGGCTCAGACTGCAATGTCGCCGAGACTCCAAATCTAGGGTTACAAATACTAGCTATCATACCTCTCGAATAACTTGGATCTCTCGAAATCTACCTGTCTACACCTCGAGGACCGGTTTATATAATACCCGGTCTCCTGGCTTTCCTTCCCAGATACATCCGGAGTCCTATTCGGGGTCTACATACAACCCTAAATTATTCTCCGTGGCCCTCAAGTCTTGGACTCCACGGTTTACACCGCCTCTCGGGTCTTCTAGAACTTCCTTTCCTTGAGCCGGGTTACCAATACAGCTGCCGGCCCACCAACAATACCCAGCCCATCATCATTTTACGAGGTCTTCGCCCAAGCTTCCTCCAGCCGGGTCTTTATCCTTCCCTATGGGCCTATCGGGTTAGTATCCCCCCAACAGTAGTCCCCAGAATAGCTTGGGCATCTTGGTTGACGCGCTTTTCTTATAACTTCAAACCTTCAGCCAACCACGAAGCGCACGCTATTCCCTGCAAAACAATAAACATTTGAATACAATAGTGTTATAGGTTAGATTGCTTTAACTATAGCCAGGTCGGCTCTTTCGGCGGTCCATATAGTAACCTTTTCATCATATTGACCCGGGTATTAATTCTCAAATTAACTCATCATAGCGATCATTTCATAACCCGACCTTATCATTCCTTATAAACTAGTCCGAGTAATAGCTCCAAGACCGGCTCCTTTGGCGGTCACTTATAACCCGGCCGCATAAAAATAACTCCCGAGATTTTGTTTCCGTAATCAACGGGCCGAGTATCTCGCTCCGCAATTTTATCCATTTTACCGTTTGCCTTCTAGGGTTTTCACCGCGCCTATAAATACCGGGCCCCTTGGAAACCCTAATCACAAAACGCCACCGCACTCCACTTCATCTTCAAGCTCGCGCTGCGCCATTGGAGCCCAAGACCCGAGCTCGGAGCTCGAACGCCGGACCACGTGCGCACGCTGCCGTACCCACGAGAACCGGCCCGCCGTTCCGCGCCGCCGCTCCGCGCTCACCGAGCTTCATTCCCACCGCGACTTTCCGGTAAGTTCTTCTAGATCTAAGTTCCCATTCTAGATCTTGTACGTGTGTTCTTCGTGTTCATCCTTTTCTTATTTTCGTCCTTATTTTTGCTCTCCACTAGATCTTTGACCATGGCCCCCAAAGTTGCTCCCAAGTCCAAGGGCAAGACCTCGGCTTTGAAGCAAAAGCCGAGTCAAACCATTTCAGCCAACTGGGCAAAGTCGACCGTAACGCTCGAGAAATTAGAAGAGCTAGCCGAGTCTGGGGTCCTCCCCCCTCATTCGGAGATCGCATGGAGGGCTCCCGAGGAGGAGAGTCGGCCCTCGCCCAAACAAGGTGAAGTAGTCGTTTTCCTTGAACATGTGACCCGGGGTTTCCGTCCCCCGGGTCATCCTTTCTTTCGCGAGGTTCTCCATCACTATAAGCTCCGAGTTTTCGACATAGGCCCAAACTCGATTTTAAACATTTGCCACTTCATTTTTCTCTGCGAATCTTATCTTTGCATTGCCCCCAATCTTTCTCTATTCCTCGAACTTTTCCAATGCAAACCTTGCCGCGAGACTACGGATGGTCCCCTCCTTGTCTGTGGAGGTGTGGCCATCCAAAGGCGCAAGAAATCTCTCATGCCGACTCTCAACCTTAACTCCCACGTGAAGCATTGGCAGAAAACTTTCTTCTACTGCAAATATACTTCCTCACCCGGCGAGAAGCCTCTACCGGGTTTCTCTGTTGAAACCCTCTCTCTTAGCGACAATTTGAGTGCTTTTGCTCCGGAGGACGATAGGCAGGCCATCCAACCTCTCCTTCACAAACTTTCCGTTTTAGAGGCCCACGGTCTTTGTGGGTTAAATTTGATCAAGACCTGGATCAGCTGTAGGATCCAGCCCAACAACATTCGCAAAAAACTTCTCTGCGAATACTCGGGCCACTTGACCGACTCTCTTCGATACTCAGAGAAGTCATACCCGGCCGCAAATGTCAACAAGTCCATGAAGAACTTTTTGGCTGAGAAGGTGGATGTTATCAAGAGCATCTCTGGGCTCTCCCCCTTCTCCCGATCAACCCCGGCTCCACCAGTAAGAACCGGCTAATTCCCGCTGTATCGGTTAATTTTTCAAACACACATACTAACTTTTATCTTTGCTGCTCTTTACCTAGGAATCCGACGAATGGTGGAAAATTGTCACCCCTCCCCCCTCTGAAAACTCGGAAGATGCAGAGCCGAGTGACAGCGAAGAAGGTGATTCCGAGTTACTGAACAAATACTTTGTCGACTTACAGATCAAGATTCTCCTCCCACCTTTATTCCTGACCATACGCCACGATCACCAGCTCCGGCTGACAAGGCCGATTCTGAATCTAAAGAGAGCGAGGCAGAGCCTGAAGCTGAGTTAGGCAAAAAGAGGAAGGCCAAGGGTGTCACTTTCAAGGTATCCTATTCTTCCATAACCTCAGATCCGGACTCATATGCTGATATGTGCAAGCTTAACAAATTTCTAACCCCTGTATCATCTCAGAAGGTTGCATCTCCTCCAGCTAAGCGACGGGCAACCCGTTCTTCACCGGGTGACGAGGCCCTCAATCCTGGGCTTCCCCTTCAATCGCCCGCACGCCGAGCCGGTACTCCTTCATCTGGTCGCAATTTTATTCCTCAAAAGTATCCAACTCTGATCCACCCTTTAGCCAAAAAACTCCGAGTCTCAATCTCCAATTCTCTATCAGTGTCTTCCGGGTCTAGCAACAATCTCCCTAGTGATTTTGTCGTGAATACCGGGTAATTTTCATAACTTGCTTGACTATATCCCTATACTTTGCATGTTTCACTTTTATCAACCACTAAACACTTCCTTTTTCTTCCTTCGGGGCTAAGGTCACACTCAGCGACCCGGTTGAGACCCCCGTCGATGACCCGATGGCGGAAGACCCGGAAAGAGCCGCTAATCCCCCGCCCACTGAAGAGCAAGAGCCGGCTAACGCGGCCAATCCAAGAACCGAGTCTCCTCCTCCCGCACCCCAGCCGGCTGATTCCGAGGTTGAATACCTTGGAACACAAAGGGCGGCCCCTGCTCCAAAGACCGCTGCTACCAAATTCGACGCGGGGAAACAGGAGGCGACCCCGCCACCAGTTGATCGGAACGCCAGCTCTTCTAGGCCGACTCTTAGTGGCCATGAGTTTGAAAAGCTGCTGAAGGAGTATCGCTCCCTGAAGACAACTGAAGAGGAGATTGTCGAGTCTCTGGCGGCTGAGCACCAGGTTAGTTTAACTGATGTTATCTCTATATCCTTATCCTAGTCCCCAAGTGCTGAGTAAACTATCCACGGTCACTCGGTACTTACAGATATATCCCTTTTAAGCTCATTACCGACTGATGTTTGTTTGTCCTTTTTAGGCTTATGTTACCCAGACTGATGAAATATTGGCAAAAACAAATGAACTCCTGCAAGCTGAAACAAAGCTACGCGAAGAACTGGAGGCCAACCTCAAGGATCTCTCCAAATAATGCAAGAAGCAGAAGAAGAGACTCCATGCCGCTGAGGAGCTTGTGAAGAAACTCTCGACTTTCATAGCCGAGACATATAGCTCCATCATAGGTAAAGCACATCTAAGTTTCCGACTACCGCTTTGTATTACTCGGATTTCCTGTTTTTAGAAGGTTTTTGACCCGGATCTTACTATCTTACTTCCCTTTTCATACTGCAGGTCCGGGTGAAGTTGCTGGCGAACATGATGACCTTAAAAAGCTGAGGATACTCAAGACTGTCATCCGGCAATTTTCGGCAGGGACAAAATGCACACTCGAGGCTGTGAAGTTAACCGGTGATTACACCGGTGTATCACACATGCTTGAGGCATACTCAACAGTCCCTGCCTGGATTGATATCTGGAAGCGCTCAGCATGTCGGGTCGGAGTGATACGCGGCCTCGCACTGGTTAAGGCCTACTACCCCAAGGTTGAGCCGGCAATGCTTGTAAATGGGTTTCCCGAGTTTAAGACTGACGGTTCTAAATTCACGGGAAAAGACCTCAAGGCCATCAATACCCAGATTCGTCACTCGGCAAGCTTGATCGCAGAAAACCTCGATGTGAACAAGCTTACCGCCCCATATGATGTTGAAGATAAGCCTGTGCCCTCCGAAGATCCGGCTCCTTTTGACATACTAACTCGTTTCAAGGCAGATCTCGCCAAGAAGAGAGCCGAGGCCGGTTCTGCGCCAACTTCATCGACTCCGGTTGTTCTTCCTCCAGCTCGTGCTGCTTCCGCGGTTGACCCGGACATTGAGACGGAGAAGGCAACAGAGGAGAATACCGAAGACCCGGCCCCCAAGACCACTCATGATGACTCGGCTGCAGCAGCCGAGTGATGTACTCTTTTTTATTAGCAAACAATCATTCGGCCAATAGGCGTTGTAATATGCCTTTTACACACTGTTATTTGATAGTGCATATGTGCACTTTTGATACTATTCCTAAGGTTTGTAACATATTAAACTTCTGTGGTTTCGATGACCCTTCTGGTTGTCGCTTTAATATGCGTTTTACAAACTCATTTGGGCACAACGTTACTTGTTATATGCTTTGTGATAAAGATGCCGAGTCTTGGTCTTAGGATTGTGAAGAATTTCTCACAAGTCCCCAAGACCCGGATTCTAGGTCTTAGGATTCTTGGCTTGAGAAACTCCCCAAGTCCCAAACCTTACTGTTATACACTTATATATTTTGAAGTTATGCGTAATATGTACTGAGCTTCCGGCTGTTGCCTTTGCTCTGCACAACTTATGGTTTAGATGACCCTTTTGACCCTTCTGGTTATAAGACGGTTTTCGCATGGATTTTCAATGTTACTATAGCTCTAGTAAAAACAGGGTCGGGCAAGTACCGATGGGCATCATGACTGATTGGATTTATAGGTTAGCAAACACGCCATTTTGTTGCGAGTCACATCAAGCTTAAAAAAAAGAGGTCAAGAAAAAATTTGGCTCTATTGTCCAGGTTATGAGATTGTAACTGTACTTATTGCAAGTAATCAGTCCTCACAACCGATTGACATCGTGGCCGGGTCTGAGTGTGCAGCTGTGCTATTCAAGCAATCAGCCCCCAAGACCTAGATATATGTACTACGCAACAGTAAGCTTTCTGCTCTACCGGCTTACAAATAGCTTGAATAAAAAAAGAAAAAATGCACAAGTTTAGACCCACTAAATCATACACCTTGCTATTGGGAGACATATTTAACTAAAATGACTCACTAATATACAAAGCATGATCGACTACGAAGGAATAAGCAAGAATTTGAAAAAACTTAACAAACAAAATAACCATCATGATTTAACTAGTTCTTTATTGATATGAAAAGGTTAGGTCAGCAGGTCGCCTCATTAAAAACCCTCCAGTCCCCTTAGGTACCCTGGATAGGAAAAGAGTGCGTCTGAAACCTGCTGCCTGCTACATCGTGTAATACAATTTGCAAACTGAGTCTATACTAAGTGTAGTAAGGACGTAGCTGGGCCACGTTCCATGGTCGTTCACGCTCTTGCATGGAGGAGGTGGAGTGAGAGGTATCATTCACATGGTCCGACTCTTCCCTTGCGTCTACCAGATAATACGATCCATTGTGTAGATTCCGGCTTATAATGAACGAACCCTCCCATGGAGGAGATAACTTGTGTTTTCCCTCCTTGGATTGCACCAAACGTAGCACCAGGTCTCCTTCTTGGAAAACACGCGTCTTGACCCGATGGCTATGATATCGCCGTAAATCCTGCTGATATACTGTAGACCGCTCCAAGGCTTGTTCCCTGTGCTCTTCTAACATGTCCACATCGTCTTGCCGGGTCTTTTCGTTCTCTACCTCAACATAAGCTGCCACTCGTGGCGAGTCATGGATAATATCGCTTGGGAGAACCGCCTCTGCACTATAAACCATAAAAAACGGGGTCATCTGAGTAGACCTGTTAGGTGTAGTATTGATTCCCCAAACCACAGAAGGTAACCTCTCAACCCATGCTCCAGCAGCCCTGAGACACGGGACTCGCAGTCGTGGTTTTAATCCACAAAGTGGCTCTTGGTTTGCTCTTTCTACCTGACCATTGGCTTGTGGATGGGCCACCGAGGCTACATCAAGTCGGATGCCGTTGTTTCCACAGAACTTCTCCATCTCTCCTATGGACATAGTGGTTCCATTGTCTGTGATTATGCTGTGGGGGTATCCAAACCGATATATGATTTTCTTCAAGAACTTCACAGCTGTGGCCACTTCACAGTTCGTAACTGGCATGACCTCAACCCACTTTGTGAACTTATCGACGGCCACCAGTAAATGAGTCTTTTTGCATGGAGACATATGGAAAGGGCCTACCATATCCATACCCAAAACAGAAAATGGCCAGGTCAATGGGATTGTCCGCAGCTCCATAGCCGGCACATGGATTTGCCGAGCATACCTCTAGCATCCATCACACCTTGCCACCAAGTGTTCTGCATCTGCCAAAGCTGTAAGCCAAAAGAAACCGTGCCGATATGCCTTGGCCACAAGGGATCTTGTGGAGGCATGATGTCCACAATCACCTTCATGAATTTCCTTCAATATTTGCCGGCCTTCCTATGGAGCTACGCAGCGTAAAAAGACACATGTAGAACTTCTCTTGTAAAGCTCACCACTAATGATAGAATAACATATTGCCCGTCTCTGTATTTTTCGGGCTACGACTTCCTGCTGTGGTAACTCGCCCCATAACAGAAACGCCAGGAACGGCTCAGTCCACTCTGGAATAGCGCGCACCGGGGCCACAAATTCCGAATCTGGGTCTCGGTTGGCTATTTCTTCTTCTGACTCGATTTGAACGGAAGGCCGCCACAATTCATCCAGGAAAACATTAGGCAGAACCGACTCTCGTCCAGAACTGAGTCTCGACAATGCGTCCGCAGCCTCGTTCTTACGCCGGTCAATGTGCTCCACCTGATACCCTGAGAAAGACCCGGCTACTTTGTCCACTTCTCTGCGGTATGCTGCCATTGTTGCATCCTTCCTGTCCCACGTTCCAGAGACCTGCTGTACCACAAGATCCGAGTCTCCGTAGCACCTTATACGCTTAATTCTCATCTCCTTTGCTACACGCAATCCATGCAACAAGGCCTCATACTCGGCTACATTGTTAGAACAATCAAAATGAATTTGCAAAACGTAGCGCAACTTATCTCCTTTTGGCGATGTGAGCACACACCAGCTCCTGATCCTTCATATTGCTTGGAACCGTCGAAATGCATAACCCAAGATTCTGAACTTGGCACCAGCAAGGGTACGCTTGTCTGAGTCCAATCATTAACAAAATCAACCAGCACCTGAGACTTGATCGCAGATCGAGGCTCGTAATTGATATGATAATCACCCATCTCGATGGCCCACTTGGCTACCCTTCCAGTAGAATCCGAATTTCTTATGATATCTGCCATGGGTATGGAACTTACCACCGTAATGGGGTGTTCTTGAAAATATGGCTTCAATTTCCGACTGGCCATGAATACCCCAAAAACTAGTTTCTGCCAATGTGGATACCGCTGCTTTGCTTCCGATAAGACCTCACTCACATAATAAACCGGCCGATGTACCGGGTAATCCTTTCCATCCTCTTTACGCTCAACCACGACTACTGTGCTAACTGCCCGAGGCCCGGCTGCAACATAGGCTTTTTGGGACCCGACGCGGCCAAAACCGGTGCTTCAGATAACTGCTTCTTCAGGGCTTCAAACGCCTCATCCGCCTCTTGATCCCATAAGAACTTGTCTGTTTTCTTCAATAGTCGGTGTAGGGGTATTTCTTTTTCTCCGAGCCGAGATATGAACTGGCTCATTGCTGCTACGCATCCTGTAAGTTTCTGGACATGTTTCAATTCCTCTGGCTTTTTCAGGCTCTGAATAGCTTTGATCTTTTCCGGGTTAGCCTCGATTCCTAGCTTAGAAACGATAAAACTAAGTAATTTCCCGGCAGGAACTCCGAACACACATTTTGTTGGGTTGAGCTTCATTTGATATATCCTTAGGTTTTTGAAGGTCTCTTTCAGGTCATCAATGAATGTTTCTGCGTTCCTTGTTTTGATCACCACATCATCAACATAAGCATGGACATTGCGCCCAATCTGATCCTCAAAACACTTCTGAATGCATCGTTGATACGTTGCGCCGACATTTTTCAACCCAAATGTCATGGTTTTGTAACAAAAGGCTCCAAAGGGGGTTATGAACGACGTCTTCTCCCAATCCTCCTCTTTGAGCTTAATCCGATGATACCCGGAATAGGCATCCAGAAAACATAACAAGTCACTTCCCGCCACTGCATCTATGATCTGATCTATCCTTGGAAGGGCGAACAGATATTTGGGACAATGCTTGTTGAGACTCGTGTAATCTATGCACATTCTCCACTCGTTATTCTTCTTTAACACAAAAAACGGGTTTGCCAACCACTGGGGTGGAAAACCTCCATAATAAAGCCAGCTGCTAAGAGCCGGGCTACCTCTACTCCTATAGCTTTTCTTCTTTCCTCATTCATTTTCCTCAAACCCTGCTTCACTGACCGGGAATTGGGATCAACGTGTAAGCTGTGCTCAGCAAGTTCAGTCGGGATACCTGGCATGTCGCTAGGTGTCCAAGCAAAAACATCCTGATTCTCGCGGATAAACTCGATGGGCGCGCCTTCCTCCTTGCTATACATGTTTGACCCTATGGCAAACTGCTTGGAAGAATCACTCTCAATGAAAGCCACCATCTTTGTGTCTTGGGCTGCTTTAAACTTAGCTCTCTCATCATCAGTATTTGGTTTTTTCAAGGCGGTTCGATCTTCCGGGTCTACTTGAGACCTGCAATACTTGAGTTCTTCCTTTGCACAAGCTTGTTCTGCAAGTGCCGCATCTCCCTCATCACACTCTGCTGCCACAGCCCTGTTCCCATGTATAGTGATGGTTTGTTTAGGACCCGAAATTTTCAACTGTAGGTAGACATAACACGGCCTTGCCATGAATTTAGCGTAAGCCGGCCTTCCAAACAGTGCGTGATAAGGACTACGCAACTTCACCACCTCGACTGTGAGCCACTCTACTCTGTAATTATCCTTGGATTCTCCAAAAGCAACCTCTAGTGTTATCTTTCCCTCAGGGCAGGCCGAATGTCCTGGTACAATTTCATGGAAAACTGTGGAGCTTTTCTGCAGCTGAGACTCCTTGAGCCCCATACCGAAAAAGGTCTCCCAATATAGGATACTGATACTACTCCCGCCATCCATCAGAACCTTCTTTAGCTCATAGCCATTGACCTGCGGCGCTACCACCAAAGCTAGCACACCCGGATGCTCTATTGCTTCCGGGTGATCCCTCCTACTCCACGTTACTTCCTGATCTGACCATCTCAAGTATCTTGGAACACCCGAAGAAACCGAGTTTACCGCTCTTTTGAGTATCTTCCTCTCCCTCTTGGAGGTCCCGGTGGTGTGAACATGATACTGTCCTAGCCGCTTTGGGTTACTCTGAAAGCCACCTGCACCACCCTGGTTATTCCTCGGGTTGCCAGCTCCTGCATTGCCTGCGGGGGGTGGTCCGTTGCCCGGGTTTCCACCCAGACCCGGCCCTCCTCCCCGTCCTGCGCCTTGCAGGGCCTTCTGTATTTCTTCATTTTTCCATCTCTGTAGATCCACACTTGTTCTAATGAATGATTAGTCGGCCTGTCGTTCCTACTATGGCGTGGGCAAGGCATCTTGAAGGCTTCTATGTGATTAGTCGGCCGTGGTGGCCCTTGATAATTGTTTCCTCCGTTGAAGATTTCTCCGTTAAAGTTTCCGTCCGCTCTGGGTCTTGCAAACCCGGCTTCAGTACTGGCGACTAGCTCGGAGCCCCCTTCATACGGACGTTTATGCTGATTGTTTCCATTGCCTCCATTGTTATTCGGTGCAGCCCCATTACCGGTTCTACCATTATTGTTCACACTAGCCTTTCCCTTCTTGTCGTCGATATCCTCTTCTGTGGTGTTAGTGGAGGCATGCTTGTTGCATGCGTCCATCAACTCCCCCATAGTAATTTCTGAAACATGCCTGCTGGATTTCATGCGTACCAATTTTTGCACTAAGGGCGTATATCTGCATGTTTTCGCATAGCTTGAATCGCATCCTTGGTCTGGATATCGGTGGAAGAGTGGAGTATCTCCATGACTCGGCGCACCCAGCTACGTGCCGACTCTCCTTTTTTCTGCACACATCGATCCAAGTCGTCAATCGTGTATAGTTTCCTGCAAGTTCCATGAAAGTGCTTGACGAAAGCCGACTTAAGGTCACTCCACGAATTGATAGACCTCTCAGGAAGGTTATTGAACCATAGTTTTGCTACTCCTTCGGACATCATAAGATACATAAATTTGGCTTGGAGCTTTTCAGAAGCATTGCGAATAGACATGGACATCTCATAACTGCTTAACCAGGTCTCAGGATCCATGGTTGGCTCATAGTTGACAACTTTACCCGTCTCTTTGAACTTGTCCGGATAAGGCTCGGCCCTGATAGCGTCTGATAATCATTTGGGTCCGGCTAAGTTTGTCAACACCGGCCTTACCCTAGAAACGTGCGAAACCTCGGCTGCTGCGGCGGGAGGCGCGCCAACTCCTGGACCTCGCACTGCAGACCTGGCCGCACGCCTTGCCCGGGAACTATCCACAATAGCCTGTGCCGCTGAGACTGCAGGAGCTTCTGACCTAAGTGGAGGAGGCGGCATTTGCTGCTGCTCTGCCCTCCGTCGTGCCGATGCCGACTAAATGTTTCTCGCATTTCCTTACTGCCGACTGATATACGGCGTCCCGTGCATGCCACTCCTGTTATCCGGGTAATTTGCTTGCTGAGCCACCCGTGGAGGAGGCGGCATTTGCTGCTGCTCTATAACCCGTCGGGTTTCTATTGCTTGAGGTGATTCTCCTAGTGGAATACGGTCGAGCGCTAAAGTTGCAGCGTACACGTTGTCCATAGGGTTATTGAAGTGACCCGGCGGAGTATGAAATCGTGATGGTGGTGGTTGCACGACATTGCCCTCAGTCGCCCCAGCAGGTAGCTCAGGTGACCCGACTGCCACATTAGTCAGTTGTCCCCCAAGCGTTGCTCTTGCATACCCGGTTCCTTGATTCACGATCGGGATCGGCTGATCTTGGGGCGTAACGAACAATGCGGCCGGTTGTAGGGCTCCGCTTGTCGCAGGTAGTCTCCTCTGATGCCTCTGATTATATGCCCTAGTCGTTTGTACCCGTATACGATCCTCTAACTCATTCAACTGACGTTGACGTGCGGACATCTGTAATTTCTCGGCCTCTACATCTCTCCTCTGTTGTTCCAACGCTCGGCGGGCCACATCCAGGTCTCTGGCCCGGGCCGCCGCATTCTCCGGGGTTATCACCGTTGCTAACACTGTGGGATCCAAGATCAAGTTGTTGCTGAATAGAGCCAGATTTGGTGGGTGTGATGTTCCCGCACCGACTGTTCTGTTCGTCCTGAATCCGAACATGTTCCTGTGATGAGCAGTTTCGCCTGTTTCGCTGGTGACAGACGTTTGCTCGCCATCGACCCGGGCTCCGGCCGGGTCTCCATTAATCGGCGTCTGCTGTTGGGCCAGCGCTTGCGCCGCACCAACCGCGGCTATTGTCACATCACCCTGGTTTAGATTTATCGCAGGGGCTGTGTAAACCGCAACTCGGCGCGCAATGCCTGGTGAAGATTCATATTCTTCTTCCTCGCAGCTATCCTCTTCATACCGATCTTCGAGTAAGTGCAGGATAGATTCGGTATCATCATCCTCATTACCCGGCCACGCGGGGTCCATGCCGGCTCCTCCGGCTGTTCCCTCTTCGTGGTGGGTGCTCTCTCTGGTTCTGCCGTGCCTACCGACTCTTCCCCATCCGATTGAACGCATGTGGCGGCCCCTGACACAGAATCATATTCATTATTGTCAGAAATTAAACCAGACGTACGTACCATACCAACGAAGACGTTGACGCGGCCGATCGTGACGACAAATCCGGTTTCCAGCCGGCCGACTCTGGCCCCCAGCCAAAATCGTCGACGATCTTCTCTCCTTCGTGGTTGGTGACGATCTCGCCAATAACGAGGTTATTCATGCTTTCCAGAGCTTCTCCCGTGATGTAAACACCTTTGGACGTAGGCCCCACGGTGGGCGCCAACTGTCGTGGGAAAGTCACGACAGACGTTACCGGTGGTAACTTAGTTTGGGGCAAATCGACTCTGGTGTTTGGGAGAGGGTTTAGCTCGGATTGGACACAAGGTTTATCCTGGTTCAGCCTCTCCATTGGAGATAATAGCTTACCTCCAGCTGGGATCTTATTAACTATCGATCTAGAGGCTCGGACTGCAATGTCGCCGAGACTCCAAATCTAGGGTTACAAATACTAGCTCTCGTACCTCTCGAAATCTACCTGTCTACACCTCGAGGACCGGTTTATATAATACCCGGTCTCCTGGCTTTCCTTCCCAGATACATCCGGACTCCTATTCGGGGTCTACATACAACCCTAAATTATTCTCCGTGA
Organism: Alopecurus myosuroides; assembly: GCA_028641055.1. NCBI lineage: Eukaryota > Viridiplantae > Streptophyta > Magnoliopsida > Poales > Poaceae > Alopecurus > Alopecurus myosuroides. Next base: position 447,585,871 of record CM054058.1, on the reverse strand, counting down.
CCCCCAAGTCTTGGACTCCACGGTTTACACCGCCTCTCGGGTCTTCTAGAACTTCCTTTCCTTGATCCGGGTTACCAATACAGCTGCCGGCCCACCAACAATACCCGGCCCATCATCATTTTACGAGGTCTTCGCCCAAGCTTCCTCCAGCCGGGTCTTTATCCTTCCCTATGGGCCTATCGGGTTAGTATCCCCCCAACATGGATGTTTTGCAGCAATATATCTCGGAATGGCTATGGAAATGCCATGATAGGTAGGCATGGTGGTTGTTTTGAGGAAGAATATATGGGCTTATTTGTAGGAGAACAAATTCCTCCCACAGGATTTGGATGCACTAGCGAAGTTTGCACCAACTCTCAATATGAGAAAGGGCAATGCACAGTACCGAAGAAGCTAGCAAATATGGATGGTGGAAGTGCCAGGAACCGCAACATAGACTCACGAGTTAAAAGATTACATCAAGCAAATCATCTTACAAGGCACAATGCAAATCACTCCAAGAGGGTTCGTGGCAGTGACAAGTCACTGTTAGCTACCCCCGACCGTAGCGCGTAACAAAAGGCCGATTAGAAATGTATCACTCGTAGAAATCATACACCATTGTTTCTATCAACTGGTAATTTAAGTGTGGCACAGTTTCAAGTTTCTTAGACCAACCATTAAAAGTTTATACTTACTAGTCCTTCCCATTTTCCTTAAGCAAATTAATATCTCAAAACAACAGCAGTGATTCAAGTGAAGCAGTTTAGTGATCTACAAGACCATGCGAATTTTTCCACTATACCAACTACCACATAAGCATTTCTATTCCCAACCAATGCACATATATAAGAACCACCTAACTACAAAATCTAACAGCTCTGAACAAGAGATGCATGAAAACGAAGGCTAAACGTAGTACTAGCAAAAGTGAACACTCACAGAACAATAAGAATGAAAACTAGAGTGTTCTAAGCAATAAAAACGGAGCGTGTCTCCCTCCCACACAAGTATGATAAGATCCAACCATAAACTATAGCAAATAAAACTAAACAAAATGAAAGCAAAAATAAAAGACGCTCCAAGTAAAGCACATAAGATGTGACCGAATAAAAATATAGTTTCACAAGAAGTGACCCGATAAATTGTTGATGAAGAAGGGGATGCCTTGGGCATCCCCAAGCTTAGATGCTTGAGTCTTCTTGGAATTTTCTGGTATGTACCATCGGGGAATCCCCAAGATTAGTCTCTTCACTCTTCTTGATCACATCATATCATCCTCTTCTCTTGACCCTTGAAAACTTCCTTCACACCAAACTTCTCACAATCTTCATTAGCAACGTTAGTGCAATCGAAATAATAAATTCACATGGTTCAGTTTCAACACAAGCCTAACACTAGTAAACACATTATCTACTTTCACAACTTATTTTGAAACTCTTTTTCTCAAAAGAACACCAAAAGAAAGAGATTAAGAGGGAAATGCAATTATTGGCAGAAATCTGTCAAAACAGGACAGCAGGTAAAGATGAGTTTTTCGAAAATCTTCTGTTGCTCAAATCAAAAAGTGGTAAACTAAGAAAAGTTGCGTATATAACCCAGAATTACGCACAAAAAACTCAGGTCGTTTTTAATTTTCTGTGATTTTATACGAAATAAACAGTGGACAGCAGATATCTGTTTCCTGCGCAGAAATCCGAAATATAGCCTCAACTTTCCGCTAGAGGATTTACTTGGCTCAACAAAAACTCAACAGAAAAGATACAGAGGGGTTTCTAAGGAAATATGTAACATCCCAAGTATGAAAACTCCCAACTTAGAATGTTTGTTTCTTGTTTTTGTTTCAAGTGCATCATGTCATCATAATGCATTCTTGTGTTGAGTTTGAATTTCAAATATTTTTGTTTCACACTTGGTCTGTTACAACTTTTTCAAATAAAACATTCAAATCAAACCATTTATTTGTTTCCAATAAACTTGAATTTCCAAATAATTAACTTGCTAAATTTTCAATATTTCCAATTATTGCAAAATTCACTCAATTTCGATTAAAATTCAAACATCCAAAAATATTTAAATTTTTTGAAAACAAAACATCATGCAACTGGGCATTTACAATGCTTAATCAATAGAAATTAATTTCATGAATTTTGAAACCCAAAAACTCTTTCAAATTCATTCCTTTGCCTTCTCTACACAAAAAAAAAACATAGAAGAAAAAAAAACAAAAGGAACCAGTGGGGGAGGCAGGCCAGCCCAAGTGGGCTGAGCCCACCTCAACCCCAAGACCCAGGCGCCCACGATCGCTGTCATCTTCTACCTCTGTACGGAGACAGAGAAAAGGGGAGGCTCCCCCACCTGCAAGCTTTTCCTCCTCCCCCTCCACCTACTTAACTCCCCTCTCCCCTCCAAACCCTAGCTCTCCCTATTCCTCATCCTCAAGCCGCCGCCATTCCCCTTCCCTCTTCCTTTCCCTCTCCTCTCTGAAGTTTTTCTAAACCCCAAGCAGACCTCCATGGCTGGTTCTTAGAGCTCGAATCGCCGTCGTTCTACCCACCGTCGAGGCTCCCTCTTCGCGGGAATGGAACCTCCGCGGGTACGCCATCCTCCTCGACACCTTGGCCGCGCCCGGGACGCAGCAGAACCTCCCCGCCGTCTCCGTCTTGTCGCCGCCGTCGCGGTCTGAACCTCCTCGAGCCGTCTTCGGCTTCCTCGACGTTCGAGGGTGAGCACGCCCTCTCCTCTCTCTCCTCTCCCCTCTCCCCCTTCTCCTTTCCCTCCGCGAGCAGGGCACGCGCCCAGCGCGGCGCGCCCACGCCGGCAGCAGCGCCTGGGTCGCTCGCCGTCGTCGATCCTCCCTGTTCGTGTGAGTGCTCTCCTTTCCCTTTCCGTCCAGCCCGCAGCCTTACCTCAAAAGTGTTCGCATCCTAGTCTAACACCAAGCAGAGCAATAGCCCAGTGGCTTGGGCCCGTTCAGCGCACCCCTGGATCGCGAGTTCGAGTCCCCTGAGTAGCAAAAGCCACCCCTTTTTCGGCCTTTTTCTTTTGTTTCCCGAAATCCAGAAAAACAGATCTGAGGCTTTATTTGTAAAATCCATAACAAATTGAAAATTGCTCCAATTTCAATGATTCAAGTTTCTGTGGATTCACAATCTTGTGATCTATCTATTAGTCACAAAGTTGCAACATGTTTCTGTAATAAATTTTGCACTAAATAATTAAATACAGAAAATGCAGTAAAAATTGGAAACTTTGGGAATTCATAACTTGAGTTTGGTTCACCCAAATTGAGCAAACTTGGGCTCTAAAAATTTGTCTTAACAAACTCTACACAGTGGTATTTTATTTGGTCACAATTGAATTAAATTTGAACATGTTTCCTTCTGTTTACTAAAAAGGGCATAATAAAAATGGTTATGGAAAATGCATAATAAATTCAATAATGCTCCAAAAATTATGTTCAATAGCTCAAAATGTTCATTGAAACATTTTATACATGTTTTCAACCTTTTCAATACAATTTGTTCACTGTTTTTCCTAATTAAAATTGGAGTAATAATTCAATACTTTAATTACACCTTTTAAATTGCAAAATTCATAACTTGGGCATAGAATTTCCAAATTCAACAAACCAAATATGTTTTCCATTCAATTTTTCATGAACTTTGCAAATATCAACTTTGTGTTCTGTTTTAAATAAATTAAAATTGCTGAAAACAACTGTTTCTTAATTAAGGCATTTAAAATTGTCAAATTAATAAACTGCTCATTTAAAATCCATTTTCAACAAGTGAAATATGTATTCCATCGAAAAATTTGTATTCTTTTCAAATATGAATTTTGTTATCTGTTTTGAACATTTAAAATTGGTGAAAACAGCAAATGCTTGTGTAACTCACTTAAGAAGCCAAATTTCATAACTTAATAAATAAAATTCCAAACTTGGTAAGCAACATTTCAAATTGAAGCTAATGTTGTTTTCTTATTGTTTTCATCATCCATGCATCATTATAATCAACTTTCACATGATGGTTATTTGTAGATCACTTAATTCAACCTTAATTCTTGGGCCTTTCTATATGCAACCCAAATTGCATATGGGCCCAGTTAAATATGGTTACCATGTCAACTAGCTTATCTTTGATGCATCAATGAAATTGTCATGCATCATCCCATGTTTGTGCATTATGCCATGTTATTGATTGTTGTCTATCTTCGTTGTTTGTTTGCTTCTTCTCGAATAGACGACGACGTTGAGACAGACGAGGTTTACGATACTACTTCAGAGGAGTTAGCCCAGTACCAGGCTACTGAGTTTGCAGGCAAGTATTCACTCACATGAACCATTGTGTTCTTTCCACACTTGATACCGATACTTTCCGTTGTCTAATCTGCTAGCCTTATGATTCGTTGCTTGTGTCCCGATCCTATCACATGTCATCCTGCAGCCATGAATATAGCCTCACCCCCACACCTACAACCTTGTTGTTTGTTAGCCTGTGTCGTAGTATCATGCTTAGGTTTGTTTGTGCTCGGGTCTTGTTTTCATTTGTCTTATCACCTGTTTAGTTTGATAGATGGGCTTGTTATAATCAATATCATGTTAATGCTTGGGGTAATAATAATTTGATGATAAGGCACCGGCAGGAGGCCCGGGTTAGGGTTTTGAAGCCTTCTAGTGTCGACCCTAAATAGGAAAAGGGTCTTGTCCTCTGATCCATGATGAGCGTGCTCACCGCATCCGGGTGGTCGTATGGAACCCCCCTCGACTTTGACCTGATCTGCAGTTTGTCCGAAGAGCCACACTTAGTTCGGGTGTTCCATTTGCGCATACGCATGAATGGGTCGCGCCCATGGTTGATGATTATGATGATGATGATGCATATAGGGCGAGGCCTGTGGTGCCGGGGGGTGTGGTTTTCACCCTTGCGCTTAGGTTAGGTCGGACTGGCCGGGACCTTATAGCTCCGTGGCTCCTAGGACAGGTTGTAGAGATGGTTCGAGTCGTGTTGAGTCCACCTGAGTTTTAGTTGGTGGCTCGAGTGTGTACGGGTACTGGAGCACACCCTGCAGGGATGAATCTTCTCGAGAAGCTGTGTTGTCCGCGGTTATGTGACGACTTGGTGAAAGTGCTGGCTAACAAGTACTCAGACAACTTACACCTAATTAATAATAATCTGACTAGTAATAGGTATATTGACACAATAACCTGAACCTTCATTAATCCAACTGTGTGAGTTATCCTCGGATTGCTTCTTTGGATAAGGGGCGAGATCCAGGATGGGTTTGTTTGAGGTTAGTGGTAGTTGGCTCCGATGCGCTATCTTATCCCTTTCTTTTAGCCGGATGTTGTAGCGTGTTTCTGTAGTTGGTTAGTGCAGCCCGCTGCCGCTTCTTTGTATCCCCTATCTTCCGTTGAACCCAAAGCATCTGTACTTGGTGTTGTCGGGTACACTTTGGTATCTTGTGCGTCTTGCTTGCCAGTACTCGTCTGTACTGACCCCTTTGGGGCTGCGTGTTCTGCAGACTACGTTTCCGAGGATCCCCATGGTGGCTACTACGTGGAAGATGACGAGGCTGCTGACGAGTAGATAGCGGACCCGGGCAGGATCCGAGACTTCGTGGATGGGCTCCGTTCTTTTCGTTTCCGGCCTCTTTGGCCTATTTGGATCTTGTCTGTACTCAGACACTTTGTTTGCTTCCGCTGTGATGTAATGATGACTTGTTGGGACATGTGTCCTCTGTATGACTGTATTTGCTATCTCTGCTCTAGTGAGAGCTTTTGCCACTTATTTCTATTTCTTTGTGTCTTAGAGATTTGTTGTGATATCACTTGTTCAAATGCCGTTGACGTACCATGTGTGTATGCTATGAAGTACGTCAATGGAAGTATTCGGATTTCTATTGGATGGTTTCACAGACAATGAATAGTAGAGGATGGTTGTCACACGTTTACGTGTTGGCCTACTCATATTGAGATGCGGGTGCAGGTAGGCCCCGTAAGCCATTTACCTACTGTTTAGCGGGCTGTGAGTATCCTCTAAAAGTCCGGGTGCGACAAAATAGAAAACACCTAGGTGCACAGCATAACAAAGAAAACAAGGGAAAACGGGTTGAAAACAGCGAAATAAAACGGGTTGTCTCCCGGTAGCGCTTTTCTTCAACGTCTTTCAGCTAGGCATAGAAAGCAAAGATGCTCACATAAGAATAAGAGTTGAAGCACAATAATAGAGAATCAAGAAGCAAATATAAAACACATTTAAGTCTAACCCACTTCCTATGAAAAAGAATCTTGTAGAAAAACAAGTCAACGAAGCACAAAGTGACTAGCATAGGAAGACAAAATAAGTGCAACATAAAAAATTTCAACATAAAGAGGGGAAACTTCATATTGTTGAGATGCATAAAACCATGTTTCCCTCTCTCATAATAACTTTCAGTAGCATCATGAATAAAATTAACAACATAGCTACCACATAAAACATTCTTATCACGAGCCACATGCATAAAAGAATTAATACTCTCCACATAAGCATAGTCATTCTTATTAATAGTAGTGGGAGCAAATTCAACAAAATAGCTATCATTATTATTCTCATCACCATAATCATTAAATATAGGAGGCATATTATAATCATAATCAATTTTTTCCTCAATATTAGGTGGACAAAAAATATCATATTCATCATTGTAAACAGGTGGAACTAGAATACCACAATCATTATAATCATCATATATTGGAGGCAAGGTATCATCAAATAAAATTTCCTCCCCAAAACTTGGGGGACCAAAAATATCATATTCATCAAAACTAGCTTCCCCAAGCTTATACTTTTCCATAGCATTAGCAATAATGGTGTTTAAAGAGGTCATACTAATAACATTGCCATTAGCATGCAAATAAAGTTCCATAGGTTTTTTAGTTTTCTCTTCAAACACTTCATGTCCTAACTCAAGATAAATATTACAAAGCTCTCTCATATTTTTGTTGTTTTCCATTAAGTCTAACTAGTAAATATAAAAACAAGGAATAAGTAAAAATAAGCCTAACTAGTGAAAACAAGAAACAAAAAGATATAATTGTAGAATCTAAAGGAAATAACTTCGAGCACTCACACCCGAGGATGTGAGTACCTTTTACCTTACCTCGTCGGCAACAGCGCCAGAAAAGATCTTGATGTCTACGCACGCTTCTATTCTTGTAGACAGTGTTGGGCCTCCAAGTGCAGAGGTTTGTAGAACAACAGCAAGTTTCCCTTCAGTGGATCACCCAAGGTTTATCGAACTCAGGGAGGTAGAGGTCAAAGATATCCCTCTCAAGCAACCCTGCAATCAAGATACAAGAAGTCTCTTGTGTCCCCAACACACCCAATATACTTGTCAGGTATATAAGTGCACTAGTTCGGCAAAGAGAGAGTAAAATGCAAGTAATATGGATGATAATAAGTGATAATAGCAATCTGAAATAAAAATGGCAGCAAGCAAACATGTAGCAGAACAGGCGGAAAATGGTGTTTCAATGCTTGGAAATAAGGCCTAGGGCTCCTACTTTCACTAGAGGAAACTCTCAACAATGATCATATACATGAATAACTAGATATCTTCTCTCACTATGCTACTCTTAACCACTCTCCGGTCGAATAACAACACCAATCCATGCGTAGGGCTTTAACATCACTCCTCAGAGTAAGCACTTTCCCAACCAAGTAACACCCATGCTATCACCATGGGACCCAGATGGTTCCATTCAAACACCACAATTTCATAGGGTTATCCAACACAAAATATAAATATAATGCTAAACCACATGGTGCACACACTGTCACCTTTACACCGTGATCAAAGCGTTTACGGAGATCTCATAAAAAATAACGAACACTAGGAGACACACATGATGTGCACACTGTCACCTTCACACCATGATCAAAGTGACTCCAAAGTTCAAATTAATAAAGCACTTGAGTAGCAACATATGAAGAGTAACATCTACGAATTCAGATAGAATACAAAGCTCATGATCACGTATAAATCACACCATGGGAGAGAGAGATGATCCACATAGCTACCGGTAGAGCTCTCAGCCTCGAGGGAGAACTACTCCCTCCTCATCATAGGAGACATCAACGGCGATGGAGATAGCTTCCGGGGGCACTTCCCCGTCCCGGCAGGGTGCCAGAACAGAGATCTATCCCCCCGAAACTTGTCGTCGGCGGTGGCGAAGCTACAAATTTATTTTGTGGAAAAGGTCGATTCTTTTAGGGTTTACGCCTCGGGGAGTATATATGGGCGAAAGGGCGATGCCGGGAGGTGGCGAGGGGTCCCACACCCCTAGGTGGCGCGGCCAGGGGGACCCGCGCCAGCCCATGGTGTGGCCACCCTGTGGCCCCCCTCTGCGGCTCTTCGGGACTTCTGGATGCTTCCGGGACTTCAAAGACTTCTAGGATTCGAATTTTCCAATTCCGAGAATATTTCTAGAACAACTTTTCTGAAACTAAAAACAACAGAAAACAGGGAACTGGCACTTGACATCTTGTTAATAGGTTAGTCCCAGAAAACGTGTAAAAATGCTATAAAGAAGGGACAAAACATGTAGCAATTGGCATAATATCAACATGGAACATCAGAAATTATAGATACGTTGGAGACGTATCAGTAGGTATGGTGGACAGATTTGGCAAACTTTGGTTTTTGGGAGTTGGATGCACGAGTAGAGCTCATACTCAGTACAGGTGAAGGCTAGCAATATACGGGGAGCGACAATCAAGAGAGCAACAACTGTCATAATCATGCTTGCGACAAAACAAAATTAACAAGGGCATAAAAATGATACAAATACTCTGAGGCAAAATAAATCATCGAGGCTTAATTGAATTTTTGTTTTTAGTCATAGCATGTGTGACCATGTGCGAAGTCAATTCAAGCGAAACAATCAGAGGGAGATAGCACAATGTCATACCCTTCTATGAATAAAACAATACAAGCAAACATTCATACGACGTGTTATCTTATATTAATAAGTTGGAACTAACATGTGAGAGCATGAACTACGAAGCATCAATTAAATAACTGTTATGGTTGCTAGGGTTTGAGGGGGAGAGAGAGAGCTGCGAGGGCGCGAGAGAGCCGGCCGTGGGGATCTTCTCCCACGGCCGGGAAAGAGGGAAGGGTTTTCCTTCTTAATTCTTGCTTCCTTAGATTGATACATCTCCTCTCCATATATAGAGAGGTCTACTTGACTCCCAAGCAAGGCTTACTTGACCCCTAAGAAAACCCTAAGACTAATGGGCCCAGGCGCATCACGTACTCTAACAATAACATATACCTTACATGAACGGACTAAGCATGTTCACACGATGAGTATATGTACAAAAATAAAACAAATAGAGTTCACACCAGCCTCTCACCACAACTCGGATTGTCGTAAATCGTCATTACTGTTCTTCACTTGTGTGGATCGAATAATATAGAATGATAATCAAGCTCCAATGGAGACACGGAAGTCCGGTGAACTCTGAATAAACTTTACAAACCAAAAAAGAACAACAAATATTTTTGGGTTTTCAAATTAAAACAAGAAAACACAAATAAGCAAGCAAACAAAGCAAAATATTTGTGGATTTTTGAATACTAAACCAAAATGAGAAAAGAAAGCAAACCAACAAAAGAAACTAAAGAAGCAAAAAAAAAGAGAAATAGCAGAAATATTTTTGGTCCTTTTGTGTTTTGGAAAACAAGAAAACAAATAAACCAAGAGAAACGAAAGAAGCAAAAGAAAATGAAACAAACGAAAGAAACAAAAACATGGATATACAAAGAACTGTGTGGATCGAATATGATATATAAATGAGTATGATGTTGGTATACCTCCCCCCAAGTTTAGGATTTTGGCCTAAGTGAAGATCAATCACGGCGCGAGAAGTATCCCCACTGTGGTGGGTCGTCCCTCACATGGTCATACTTGGGCGCCCAAGAAGAAGATGAAGCAGCATGCACATAGTCATAACCAGAGTGCTGGTACGGGATCCCCGTGGTGTCTGTCGTGGGATAATCACGGCAGACGTTACCATGGGTAACTTATCTTGGGGTAAACCGACTCTGGTGTTTGGGAGAGGGTTTAGCTCAGGGGAAATCATGCTAATAATCAATCTGGTAGCTCTGGCAATCAAGTCGCCGAGTCTCCGATTTAGGGTTACAATCTCAACTCTCGTATTACAGGGAAACTCGAATATCTGGTAAAAGCTCGTGTTCTTTCTGACCCTAGGGGCCGGTTTATATTTTACCCGGCCCCCTGGCTTCCTATCCAAGGCACACTCGGAGTCCTACCCGGTCACCGCATACAAACCCTAGATTTCCTTATCGTAACCCACAAGCCGGGTTACGAGGCCTACACTACTTCTTGGGCCTTCTAGAAGCTCCTTTTCCTTGAGCCGGGTCTTGCGCAGTTCTCTTTGGGCCGAGTTACACCTTGGCATTGGCCTACCGGGTTATCTTCCCTCCATCAGTAGTCCCCAGAATAGCTTGGGCTTCGCGGGATCAACCATGAAGCGCACGCTATTCCCTGCGAAATAATAAACATGCAAGTTCATAAAATACCGGGTTAGGATGCTTTAATAATAGCTAGGCCTAACTCTCTAGGTGGTCCATATGGTAACCCGGCTTTCCCCGAACCTAGTATTACTTTCCCGGGTTAACCCTCCGAGAAAGCACACAAGACCCGGACTCACATCACTTGCCTGTCGGTCCGAATATCGCGCTTATAATCTGTTTCGATCTTTTCCGGATATCTCGTAACGGGTACCTTCAATGCTTATCCCGGGAAATCCGGCTGGGTACCTTTTTCCCGAAAATTTGGCTCCCGCCGCTTAGACCTAGGGCACTCCCGCTCAGCTCCTATAAATAAGCGCCCGGGGGTCACCTCTCAGATCTGCGTTTCATTTCCCCCTTTTCTCTTCACCTCCACTTCCTCTCTCATTGCTCTCGCCTCCAAGCTAGCGCCTCCGCGCCGCCGGACGCGAGCCGCCACCGTTCGCCTGTAAGCACACCGCCGGGGTCGAGCCACCGCCATTCGTCCGCCACGCCCGCATCCACGACGCTGCCGCGCCCTCGAGCAGCTCACCGGAGGCCCCTAGGAATCACCGCCGCCGAACCGTCCGCCGCCGCGTTTTCTTCCCAGATCCCGCCGGTAAGATCCTTCACTTGATTCGATTTGAACCTTGATTTCTTTCGTGTAGATTGGATCTAGTTCCGCCCATAGATGTCCCTTTTACTCCCTTTGATTTTTCAGTCCATGTTTCGCACGTTCATATCCAGTGCTTGTTCTAGACTTAGTAGCACATCTTATAACGCATCTCCATTACTTGTAACCATGATTCTCTCCCTAAACTTTTTCGCCTGGATCCAATTGGTCAACCCTTCCTGTTAGTATTATTCTCAGAGCCGGATAACAATCATTTTCCGGGCCTCCGGCTGTTTACACCCTGCACTCTGTCTTTTTTTTTAGGTTAGGCTCATGGCGCCCAAGGCCAGCGCGAAAGTGAAGGGCAAACAACCGGCCAGCAAGGTCAGGCCGAGTCAATCGATCTCCGCCAACTGGGCGAGATCCACTGTGACCAAGGCCAAATTGGACGAGCTCGCAGAGTCGGGCGTCCTCCCCGCCCGGGAAGATATCCACTGGCGCGTCCCTGGCGAGGAGACTCGGCCCACCCCGGGTATAGATGAGGTAATATGCTTCGTAGAACACGTGATCCGGGGTTTCCGTCCCCCGGGTCACCCTTTCTTTCGAGAATTGCTGAACCACTATGGTCTCCGAGTATTCGATATAGGACCCAATTCCATGCTTAACATCACCCATTTCATTGTCTTGTGCGAGTCATACCTATGCGTTCCTCCAAACCTCGCACTCTTCCTTGAGCTATTCCAGTGCAAACCGTGCCGCGAAAGCGGTGACGGGGCCCCCCTGGTTTGCGGGGGGGTTTCTATCCAAAGAAGAAAGAATTCCTTGATGCCGACTTTAAGCCTTAACTCTCACGTCAAACACTGGCAAAAGACCTACTTCTATTGCCAGGACACCTCTTCACCCGGCGAAAAGACATTGCCGGGTTTCTCCGAAAATCTCCTCATTCTCTCCGACAATCTTAGTTCTTATGCCTCTGAGTCGGATTGCCAATCTATCCAGCCCCTCCTCACCAAGCTCGCTGTACTCTCGGCCCAAGGCCTTCTTGGGCTTAACTTAGTCAAAACTTGGGTAACCTTCCGGGTCCAACCCTATGCTGTACGGCCCAAGCTCATGTGCGAATACTCTGGGCACATTACCGATTCCCTTCGCTATTCACTGAGGAATTAACCGGCCGCGGATGCAAACAAGATTATCAAAAATTTCCTGACCGAGAAAATGGAAGTGATCCGGACTATAGCCGGCATGGACCCCTACACGCGGGATAACCCGGCTCCAGCAGTAAGATCTGGCCCTTACTCTTTATCCGATATTTTACTGATACAATCACTAACTTTTATCACTGTACCTTTATCTCAGGAAGATAGCGCTTTCTGGAAGATCGAGACCCCCCCTCCTTCCGAAAACTCGGAAGAGGACGAGGAGCCGGCTGACTCGGACGAAGGTAACATCCGGGTTTCACTTATTTCCATTCCGTTATCTTATATCTCCAACTTGTTATCCTTTTTCCGACAATACGATATATTTTCCAGAGTTGGAGGATAAGGAGGAGACTCCGTCGGACGAAAGTGAGGCTGAGCCGGACGTCGAGGTTGGAGCTAAGAGGAAGCCCCGAAGGGTAGTATTCAAGGTTCCGTATTCCTCCATCGCCTCCAAACCATATTCATTCACTAACATGTGCGAGCTTAACCAACGCTTGTCTGATTTGCCACACTTGAAGGAACCCGCTCCAGTCAAGCGCAGGGTAACCCGGAACTCCCCGGGTGATGACCCTCTCAAACCCGGGTATCCCTTCGTCCCCAGCTCGCCGTGCCGGTATTCCCCAGACCCATCCTTCCAATTCTCCTCAAAAACATCCTTCTCCCAATCATCCACTAGCTGAACAATTCCGGGTCTCACTTTCGGACCCCTTGACAGCCTCCTCCGGGTCTAGCAACGATCTTCCGGCGGATTTCTTCGTGAACACCGGGTAGGTCACCTTTCTTGCTATTCAGTACACTAGATTTTTCCATAAGTTTCATTCATCATATGCTAACTGCTCCTTTTATTTTCCTCAGAGCCAAGGTCACCACCAGTGACCCGGATGATATGGGCATGGACGACCCGGTGATGGAGGATCCGGTAGATACTATGAAGGCCGCGGCTGGCGGGGCTGAAGAAGAAGAAGAAGTCATGCTCAAAGACCCGACCGAGCAGGAGGCCGAGTATCCGATCCCCTCGCACACACCCGGGGATGACGACGTCGTGATCCTAGGCACAGGGAGGAGTGATCCCACTCCCAACACCCAAACGACCCGGGTGTCCACCCCTAAGAAGGAGAGAACCCCGCTTCCGGGTAACTAGGATCCCGGTTCTTCCAAGCTGGAGCTCGGCAACCTCTCCTATGAAGAAATGATGGACGCGCTCTTTGCTTTGAAGACCACCGAGAGAGATATCCTGGAGGCCATGGCTGCTGAGCACCAGGTAATCCTGATCAACATTGTGCACATACTCATCTAGTCCCCAAGTTCCGAGTTTAACTAGGCATAGTTTACACGGTACTTCCCTTTATATGCGGCTGTTTCTTATATCCGACTAATCTTTCCTTTTCCCTTCTTCATAGGCACAAATGACCCGGTCCGAGGAGATGTTGGCCAAAACCAATCAGCTTCTTGAGACCGAGACAAAGCTGCGGGCAGAACTTGAGGTTGAAGTAGAGAACCTTGATAAAGATGTAAACAGGTACAAGAAGAAATGCCACAATGCCGAAAATACGTTGAAGAAGCTCTCTGCTCAAATTGTCGATACTTATCGTGCTCTTCTTGGTAAAGATCTATAACTCGCTAATTATAACCCGGGTTTTCCATTACGCGCGATACCCGGGTGTTACTGCTTTAACCTTTTCTGTTTATACTGCAGGTCCGGGTGAGGCTGCCCCAGACGCAGATGACATGTAAAGCTGAAGACACTGAAAGGCGTTATCCGGCAGTTTTCTGCCGACACCAAGTGGATTTTGGAGGCTGTGCAGTGGCCGGCTACGGGCTATTGTGGCTTGGACACTTTCTTGAAGCGTGCTCCACTATCCCCGAGTGGATCAACCTCTGGAAGAGTTCTTCGTGCCGGGTTGGGGTAACCCGCGAGCTTATGCTGGCCAAGGCTTATTTTCCCAAGCTTGAGCCGGCAAAACTCTTGGCCGGGTTTCCCGAGTTCAACCTCGACGGCTCCAAATTTTCCGCCAAGAATTTTAAAGCTATCCAAACTGAGGTGCGTCACTCGGCGAGCTTGATCGCCGACAGTCTGGAGCTAAACAGGATTGTTACGCCTTATGATGCTGAAGATAAGCCGATCAAAGCGGATCTGCCCAAGCCCTTTGACATGCTGGAGAAGTGGAAGGCGGAATCTGCCAAGAAGAGGGAGGAAGCTGCGAAGAGAAGGGCTGAGGCCGACACTGCGCCTTCCTCCTCTACACCGGCTGTCCGTCCACCAGCTCGCGCCGACTCTGCTGCCAATCCAGGTAAAGGTGCTGAGAAGACCGCTGAAGAGCAAGCCCATGACCTGGCTGCCAAGGACAACGTTGAAGACTCGGCGAAGGATGCCGAGTGAAGTTTCACTTTTCACTGCCTCAAACACTTTATTCGGCCAATGGGCATCTAAAACAATTATTCTTTTAATAGTGCGCCTGTGCACTTTTCGATACTACTCCCTCGGTTTGTAATACGCTAAAACCTTAATAGCTTTTGTGGCCCTTCTGGACTTCTGCATGGATTTGATATTTACTAGCTTTAAACTTTTCGTTGCTGGTTTTCCGACTTTCGCTATTTTTCCTTTTGTGAGACTCGGTTTCCGGGTTTCGGGGGTTTTGACAAGTGGGTTTTTTCTAAGTCCCCAAGCCCCCAAGACTCGGATATTTGGGCTTTTAAGCTTAATAGCTAGACAATTTGTTACTTTCTTCAAATTCCCAAGTCCCCAAGGCCCGAATTTCCGAGTCTAGGGGTTTGGAGTTTTCAAAAGAGCAAACTGTTTCTGCTAAGGCCCAAACCCTAGAGTTACTCACATAGGTTTGAAGTTATGCTTAATATATTGCGAGTTTCCGGCTGTTAACCTTGTACTCTGCATAACATGTGGTTTGGATGACCCTTTTGATTCTCTTTGCTGTAAGCCGGCTTTCGCGTGGATATTCAATGCTGCTATAACTGTATAAGAACAGGGTCAGGCAAGTCCCATTGGGCATTGTAACACCTGGGGTGTTACCCTAGATAGAAGTTGGTTGTTTTCTTTTTGCATCCCATGCATCATTAGCATTGCATCATGTTTTCCAAACCACTCAAAAATCCAAAAAACAATTTAAATTGTTCAACACCCTAGTGGTAAATTCAAACAACACATTCAATTCAAATCAAATCCTACTTGGCAAATTTTCAAGTGGGAATTTAAAAATTAAAATTTTGCAAACAACTTAAAGCTAATAATGTTTTCCTAATTGCTTGAACCTATTAAATAACATTTGTTTATTTCCAAAATTCCAACCAAACCCTATTTGAGAATCACCTAACAAATTAATATCACACTAATAATTTAAGTTGTTGAAAGTATTTTTTTAAACTACCTTTGTTGTTGTGTTGCAAATTAATAAAATTTCATTATCAACTAAACACCCAAAATTTATTTGGAAAATTCAACTAACAATTTTATTTCAATTAAAATTTCAACTCTGTGAAAGTAAGGCTAACATTGCTTTCCTTTTTTCTGTTTTGAGAAAAATAATAAAAGTATTTAATAAAACAATCCCCAAATCCTTTTCTATCTCTCCCTTTCATTTCCTTTGCAAAAAAAAATCAAAAGAAAAAGGGCAAGGAGAGAACCAGCCCAACCCCTTCTATCCTTCCCCCAAGCCCACTTATTTTCTGGCCCAACCCCCCTCCTTATTCTGTCGTCTTCTCCCTCAGGTCGCTGTCATCCTGTACGAGCGAAGAAACAGCCGTCTGATCACTCCATCCCCCCTCCAGATCACTGCCGTACCGGAGTTGCTCCCACCATATAGCTACCCTCTACCCTAGCCTCGCAGAACCCTAGACCCTAGCCCACCCGCAGCGCCGCCAAGTCCTCCTCCCTCCTCCGTTTCTGAACCATCGATCACCACCTAGCCACCACAGAGCACCACCACCTCCCTGTACCCTCACCGCCGGTAGCCCACGGTCACCGCGAGGGGGATCCTTCGCCGGGAATGGAACCGCGGCATGCCACTGCAGCTCCTCGTGCCCTCGCCGTTTCCTGGGAGGGATCGTGGCGGCCGCAACGTCGCCGGAGGGCGGCCCTCTGCCACTGCCGTCAGGCAGTCGTCAGCGACAGCAAGCAGCAGGTGCGCCTCGCCCCCTTCCCCCGCCTCGCCTCCTTTCCCCTCCCCGCCTCGCACCAACACAGCCCGGCCGCTCGCCGGCCCGAGCCGCGGTGGACCGCGCCCTCGAGTCGCCGGCCGCCGGCGGGCAACGGCCTCTGTCCGCCCCCACTGCCTGTACGTGATCGGTTCAGAACCGATCTGAACAAGGTTCAGTTATTCTTTTTCGTTACAGGTTAACCTCCCACCTGCCCCCTTTCCTAACACGAAACGGACACAGCTCAACTGGCAGCACGTGCTTGTGCGCCCGCCCGGGATCGCGGGATCGAGTCCCGCGGGAGGCATTTTGCCCCTATTTTTTTCCCTTCCACGCCCCGGCCAGGCCCACAGGTCATTGACCGTGTGTGCCACCTCACCCGCACCCACCTCGCTGGCAGCACGGTGGCACTGGCCCCACACGTATTACAGCGAGAGTAGACCCACCCGCGGTGCAAAAAGTCCCTGGACATTAAATAAAAATTGCAGAAAAAGTTTAAAACTTCCAAATTGAATATCTCTTAAACAGTAATTCCAAATCCAATAATTTAAACATGTTTCCCACTCCAAATTTCCTGAACTTTTCAAATATGCTTTTTGTTTTCTGTTTTGAATTTTCAAAATGCAATTTAAATTCAAATTCAAATAATTCAAATGCCATTTGTAATAATTCATAAATAATTCATTGTTATTCCAAATAATGCAAATAAAATATGTTTTCCATACCATTTTGAATAACCTTTTCAAATATAAATTTTGTTTCATGGTTTGAATAATTTAAATTGCCTAAACAATTTAAATCTTGTTTAATTCAATTAAAACTTGTTTAATATTGTTTAATTCATAAATAATAATCCAAAGTCCAATTTCAAAATGTGAAACATGTAATCCAACTAAAATTTGATGTTCTTTTCAAATATCAACTTTGTTATTTGTTTTGAACATTTTAAATGGTTGAAAACAACAAATACTTGTGTGTTCCCTTTAAAGCACCCAAAATTTCCCTAAGTTAATAATAAAATTCTAAATTGCTACACCCTATCTTAAATTGATTCTAATGTTGTTATTTTGCTGTTTCCCTTTTGCATGCATCATACTAAACCACTAGCACCTGTTGATTAGTTGGAAAACAAATAATTTAACCATAATTCATGGGCTTTTCCTATGCAACTCAAATTGCATATGGGTCCATATAAATTTGTTTATCTTGTCAACTAGTTTATTTCTATGCATCAATTAAATTGTCATGCATCCATACCTTGATCATGCTGGATCTTTTGCCGTAGTAGTAATTGTTGCATCCGTTGTTTGTTCGAGGTTCGTTGCTTCTTCCCGGATAGGACGTTGAGATGATGTGAGCAACGACAAGTTCTGCTACCTTGCGGGATCTCAGGCAAGTATACTCACTTGCTGCCATATGGCTGCCTTTCATCACTTGTTACCGATTCTTTCCGTTGATTCTTTTCTGCTAGCCTTATTAGTAGTTGTTTCTGTTGCGAACCTATCACATGAATCCTTTAACCCTGATATTGCCTCACCTCCACTCCTATAACCTTTGCTTGAGCCTGTGTCTTACTATCTTGCTTAGGGTTGTTTTGCTCGAGTCTGTTACCCGTTACTTTCTGTTATCATCTCATTATGTTCTGGGGCTCGATGTTAATCAATCAATCCTGTTAATGCTAATGGTAATAATAAACTTGACGATAAGGCACCGGCAGGAGGCCCAGGGTGGTTTTGAGGCCTGCTAGTGTCGCCCCCCTAATTAGGAAAAGGGTCTTGTCTACTGATCCATGATGAGCGCACTACCCGCATTTGGGGAGTATGGGCTCCCCCTCAGCTTGACTCGATTCGCATCTCGTCCAAATCGCCGTACTAGTTCGGGCTTTCCATTTGCTGCATGCATGATCTTGCGAGCCCTTGGCGCCCGGGTGGAACTTTCGTAGTCGGCATTTAGGGCGGCGTGGTCTTCCAGTGCTATGAGGGTCCCCTTTTCTTCGTGGGGCTCGATTAGCCGCGCACGCACAGCACGCGGTGCTTTGGGCTTGATGCGAAGAAGGGTTGGATTGTGTTGAGTGCCCCGCTTGGTGGAGTGGCCGCTCCATCTGGCGGGATATTCATGAGTGTCGGTTACTTTGGTGCACCCCTGCAGGGTAAATCTTCTCGAGAAGCCGTGTTTTCCGCGGTTATGGACTACTTGGTGAAAGTACTGGCTAACAAGTACTCAGGACAACTTTAACATAATGATCAATCATGTTTCACCCAATGATTAATAACTTGACTAGTAATAGGTTATTCACACAATAACTTGACTCATCTTTAATACCACGGTGTGAGTTATCCTCGGATTGCTTCTTCGGATAAGGGGCGAGATCCAGGATGGGTTTGTTTGAAGTTATCTTTTAGTTGGTTACTATCACCCGATCTTATCTCCTTTCTGATAGTTGGAAGTAATAGAATCTCTGTAGTTGGTTAGTGCAGCCTGCTGTAGTTTAGTTGCAATAACCCTTTCCTTCCGTTGATCCTAAAGTATTTGTATCTTGTGATGACTGGCTACGCCGGTAACTTGTGAGTATGGGCTTTATCCCCCTTGCCAGTACTTAACCGTACTGACCCACGAATCTCTTTCGTGGCTGCAAATTCCAACTTGCAGTCAACAGGTTTGAAGTCTGACGACGTTAGCTTGGGAACCCCTCCGGCTTGGCCTGGGCAGGGATTGGACGCCTTCGGTTATCTTCAGGACTCTTAGTCCAATTTGGATCTTGTCCGTAGACGGACGTTTGTTTCTTCCGCTGTTATTTGGATCTTTGTATTGTATCAGTTGTAACCCCGGCTCGTGTGAGTCATCTTGTATCTCTCTGTTTCAGTTGTAATTGTGGAATATTCGTGAACTATTGTAATGTTATCATAAATGGCAACCTGGAATCGGTTATTATGCGGATTTGGCGGGAATGCTGAAATCTGCATAGTGCCCGATCTCGGGGCGTCACAAATGGTATCAGAGCCTTGGTTCCGATTCCCGATATTGTTTCGATACGAATGGTTATCGAAGCAACGGGTCCGCAAAGCCTGTAGGAAAACCTTGCTAACGGTCGTTGTTTCTAGAGTGTCGAAAACTAGTTCTGCTAAACTATTTTGGAAAAATATCTCAATAGGATTCTTGTTTTCTCCTTACCTCTATTCTATTTCCCCTCCCATCTTATTTGTTTTGGAGTCTCCCCCTTGTCTATCTTTCAAAGTTTTAGGATCCTACGTGGGTGGACGTTCTCTGAGCCCTTAACCTAATAGGTTCGATCATCGGAAGATTCCTGGTGGAAAAACATCGTCGTCACTCCGAGCAAGAATCCCTTGTTAGTGGTGTCGAGAAGCCCTTGTTAGTGGTGTCCAGGAGATCAACTGGAAGCACGAAGAATCGATAGTCGAACTTCTTTCCCCTCCCGGGTTAGCAGGTGGATTGCGAGGGCGCAATCCCTTGTTAGTGGTGTCGTCTGTAACACCTGGGGTGTTACCCTAGATAGAAGTTGGTTGTTTTCTTTTTGCATCCCATGCATCATTAGCATTGCATCATGTTTTCCAAACCACTCAAAAATCCAAAAAACAATTTAAATTGTTCAACACCCTAGTGGTAAATTCAAACAACACATTCAATTCAAATCAAATCCTACTTGGCAAATTTTCAAGTGGGAATTTAAAAATTAAAATTTTGCAAACAACTTAAAGCTAATAATGTTTTCCTAATTGCTTGAACCTATTAAATAACATTTGTTTATTTCCAAAATTCCAACCAAACCCTATTTGAGAATCACCTAACAAATTAATATCACACTAATAATTTAAGTTGTTGAAAGTATTTTTTTAAACTACCTTTGTTGTTGTTGTGTTGCAAATTAATAAAATTTCATTATCAACTAAACACCCAAAATTTATTTGGAAAATTCAACTAACAATTTTATTTCAATTAAAATTTCAACTCTGTGAAAGTAAGGCTAACATTGCTTTCCTTTTTTCTGTTTTGAGAAAAATAATAAAAGTATTTAATAAAACAATCCCCAAATCCTTTTCTATCTCTCCCTTTCATTTCCTTTGCAAAAAAAAATCAAAAGAAAAAGGGCAAGGAGAGAACCAGCCCAACCCCTTCTATCCTTCCCCCAAGCCCACTTATTTTCTGGCCCAACCCCCCTCCTTATTCTGTCGTCTTCTCCCTCAGGTCGCTGTCATCCTGTACGAGCGAAGAAACAGCCGTCTGATCACTCCATCCCCCCTCCAGATCACTGCCGTACCGGAGTTGCTCCCACCATATAGCTACCCTCTACCCTAGCCTCGCAGAACCCTAGACCCTAGCCCACCCGCAGCGCCGCCAAGTCCTCCTCCCTCCTCCGTTTCTGAACCATCGATCACCACCTAGCCACCACAGAGCACCACCACCTCCCTGTACCCTCACCGCCGGTAGCCCACGGTCACCGCGAGGGGGATCCTTCGCCGGGAATGGAACCGCGGCATGCCACTGCAGCTCCTCGTGCCCTCGCCGTTTCCTGGGAGGGATCGTGGCGGCCGCAACGTCGCCGGAGGGCGGCCCTCTGCCACTGCCGTCAGGCAGTCGTCAGCGACAGCAAGCAGCAGGTGCGCCTCGCCCCCTTCCCCCGCCTCGCCTCCTTTCCCCTCCCCGCCTCGCACCAACACAGCCCGGCCGCTCGCCGGCCCGAGCCGCGGTGGACCGCGCCCTCGAGTCGCCGGCCGCCGGCGGGCAACAGGCCTCTGTCCGCCCCCACTGCCTGTACGTGATCGGTTCAGAACCGATCTGAACAAGGTTCAGTTATTCTTTTTCGTTACAGGTGAACCTCCCACCTGCCCCCTTTCCTAACACGAAACGGACACAGCTCAACTGGCAGCACGTGCTTGTGCGCCCGCCCGGGATCGCGGGATCGAGTCCCGCGGGAGGCATTTTGCCCCTATTTTTTTCCCTTCCACGCCCCGGCCAGGCCCACAGGTCATTGACCGTGTGTGCCACCTCACCCGCACCCACCTCGCTGGCAGCACGGTGGCACTGGCCCCACACGTATTACAGCGAGAGTAGACCCACCCGCGGTGCAAAAAGTCCCTGGACATTAAATAAAAATTGGTGAAAAAGTTTAAAACTTCCAAATTGAATATCTCTTAAACAGTAATTCCAAATCCAATAATTTAAACATGTTTCCCACTCCAAATTTCCTGAACTTTTCAAATATGCTTTTTGTTTTCTGTTTTGAATTTTCAAAATGCAATTTAAATTCAAATTCAAATAATTCAAATGCCATTTGTAATAATTCATAAATAATTCATTGTTATTCCAAATAATGCAAATAAAATATGTTTTCCATACCATTTTGAATAACCTTTTCAAATATAAATTTTGTTTCATGGTTTGAATAATTTAAATTGCCTAAACAATTTAAATCTTGTTTAATTCAATTAAAACTTGTTTAATATTGTTTAATTCATAAATAATTAATCCAAAGTCCAATTTCAAAATGTGAAACATGTAATCCAACTAAAATTTGATGTTCTTTTCAAATATCAACTTTGTTATTTGTTTTGAACATTTTAAATGGTTGAAAACAACAAATACTTGTGTGTTCCCTTTAAAGCACCCAAAATTTCCCTAAGTTAATAATAAAATTCTAAATTGCTACACCCTATCTTAAATTGATTCTAATGTTGTTATTTTGCTGTTTCCCTTTTGCATGCATCATACTAAACCACTAGCACCTGTTGATTAGTTGGAAAACAAATAATTTAACCATAATTCATGGGCTTTTCCTATGCAACTCAAATTGCATATGGGTCCATATAAATTTGTTTATCTTGTCAACTAGTTTATTTCTATGCATCAATTAAATTGTCATGCATCCATACCTTGATCATGCTGGATCTTTTGCCGTAGTAGTAATTGTTGCATCCGTTGTTTGTTCGAGGTTCGTTGCTTCTTCCCGGATAGGACGTTGAGATGATGTGAGCAACGACAAGTTCTGCTACCTTGCGGGATCTCAGGCAAGTATACTCACTTGCTGCCATATGGCTGCCTTTCATCACTTGTTACCGATTCTTTCCGTTGATTCTTTTCTGCTAGCCTTATTAGTAGTTGTTTCTGTTGCGAACCTATCACATGAATCCTTTAACCCTGATATTGCCTCACCTCCACTCCTATAACCTTTGCTTGAGCCTGTGTCTTACTATCTTGCTTAGGGTTGTTTTGCTCGAGTCTGTTACCCGTTACTTTCTGTTATCATCTCATTATGTTCTGGGGCTCGATGTTAATCAATCAATCCTGTTAATGCTAATGGTAATAATAAACTTGACGATAAGGCACCGGCAGGAGGCCCAGGGTGGTTTTGAGGCCTGCTAGTGTCGCCCCCCTAATTAGGAAAAGGGTCTTGTCTACTGATCCATGATGAGCGCACTACCCGCATTTGGGGAGTATGGGCTCCCCCTCAGCTTGACTCGATTCGCATCTCGTCCAAATCGCCGTACTAGTTCGGGCTTTCCATTTGCTGCATGCATGATCTTGCGAGCCCTTGGCGCCCGGGTGGAACTTTCGTAGTCGGCATTTAGGGCGGCGTGGTCTTCCAGTGCTATGAGGGTCCCCTTTTCTTCGTGGGGCTCGATTAGCCGCGCACGCACAGCACGCGGTGCTTTGGGCTTGATGCGAAGAAGGGTTGGATTGTGTTGAGTGCCCCGCTTGGTGGAGTGGCCGCTCCATCTGGCGGGATATTCATGAGTGTCGGTTACTTTGGTGCACCCCTGCAGGGTAAATCTTCTCGAGAAGCCGTGTTTTCCGCGGTTATGGACTACTTGGTGAAAGTACTGGCTAACAAGTACTCAGGACAACTTTAACATAATGATCAATCATGTTTCACCCAATGATTAATAACTTGACTAGTAATAGGTTATTCACACAATAACTTGACTCATCTTTAATACCACGGTGTGAGTTATCCTCGGATTGCTTCTTCGGATAAGGGGCGAGATCCAGGATGGGTTTGTTTGAAGTTATCTTTTAGTTGGTTACTATCACCCGATCTTATCTCCTTTCTGATAGTTGGAAGTAATAGAATCTCTGTAGTTGGTTAGTGCAGCCTGCTGTAGTTTAGTTGCAATAACCCTTTCCTTCCGTTGATCCTAAAGTATTTGTATCTTGTGATGACTGGCTACGCCGGTAACTTGTGAGTATGGGCTTTATCCCCCTTGCCAGTACTTAACCGTACTGACCCACGAATCTCTTTCGTGGCTGCAAATTCCAACTTGCAGTCAACAGGTTTGAAGTCTGACGACGTTAGCTTGGGAACCCCTCCGGCTTGGCCTGGGCAGGGATTGGACGCCTTCGGTTATCTTCAGGACTCTTAGTCCAATTTGGATCTTGTCCATAGACGGACGTTTGTTTCTTCCGCTGTTATTTGGATCTTTGTATTGTATCAGTTGTAACCCCGGCTCGTGTGAGTCATCTTGTATCTCTCTGTTTCAGTTGTAATTGTGGAATATTCGTGAACTATTGTAATGTTATCATAAATGGCAACCTGGAATCGGTTATTATGCGGATTTGGCGGGAATGCTGAAATCTGCATAGTGCCCGATCTCGGGGCGTCACAGGCATCATGACTGATTGTAATTACACGCTAGCAAAGCATGCCACATTTTTGCGAGTCACATCAATCTTAAACAAGAGAAATCAAGAAAATTTTGGCTCTATTGTCCGGTTATAAGATTACAACCGGACTTATTACAAGTAATCGGTCCTTATAACTTTATGGCATCGCGACCGGGTCTTTGAGTTTGCAACTGTGCTATTCAAGCAATCAGCCCCCAAGACCTATATATATAAAATTTTAGAAAAACTATTGTACTATAAACAAACAAATAACACTTACCTGACAGAGATGAGAAAACACAAAGAAAAAACAGGACATATAAAAACTTAACAAAAAACACATAAGAAAGGAACAACATCGTAGTTTAACCATCTCTTTATTGATATGAGAAAAGTTAGGTCAGCAAGCCGCCTCATTAAAAACCCTCCAGTCCCCTTAGGTACCCTGGATAGGAAAAGAGTGTGTCTGAAACCTGCTGCCTGTTACATCGTGTAGTTCCACTTGTAAGCCTAGTCTAGTCTAGGTGTAGTAGGGACGTAGCTGAGACACGTTCCATGGTATTTCCCTCTCTTGCATCGATGAAGTGGTATGAGCGGTGTCATTGACAGTATCCGACTCTTCCCTTGCATCTATCAAGTAATATGATCCGTTCTGCAAATTCCGGCTTACGATGAACGGTCCTTCCCATGGTGGAGACAACTTATGTTTTCCTTCCTTTGATTGTACCAACCGCAATACCAGATCTCCTTCCTAGAAGACCCGGGTTCTGACTCGCCGACTATGATATCTCCTCAGATCATGCTGATATATGGCTGATCTCTCCAAGGCTTGTTCTCTGTGCTCTTCTAGCATATCGACAGCCTCTTGCCGGGTCTTCTTGTTCTCCACCTCGACGTAAGCCGACACTCGGGGCGAGTCGTGAATAATATCACTCGGCAACACTGCTTCTGCACCATAAACCATGAAAAACGGGGTCATCTGAGTAGATCTGTTAGGTGTGGTGTTAATTCCCCAAACCACTAATGGTAACTCCTCCACCCATGCTCCAGCAGCTCTGATGCACGGGACTCGCAGCCGTGGCTTTAGTCCACGAAGTAACTCCTGATTTGCCCTCTCCACTTGTCCATTAGCTTGTGGATGAGCTACTGAGGCTACGTCAAGCCGGATACCATTGTTCCCACAGAATTTTTCCATCTCACCAAGGGACATGTTGGTTCCATTGTCTGTTATTATGCTGTGAGGATACTCAAACCTGTAGATGCTCCTTTTTAAGAACTTGACTGCTGTGATTGCTTCGCAATTGGTAACTGGCATAACTTCAACCCACTTGGTAAACTTGTCAATAGCTACCAAAAGATGAGTCTTTTTGCACGGTGACATGTGGAAGGGGCCCACCATATCCATACCCCAAACAGCGAACGGCCAGGTCAGCGGGATTGTTTGCAATTCCATAGCCGGCACATGGATTTGGCGAGCGTACCTTTGACATCCATCGCACCTTGCCACCAAGCGCTCCGCGTCTGCTAAGGCTGTGAGCCAAAAGAAACCGTGACGATATGCTTTGGCCACAAGGGATCTTGTGGAGGCATGATGCCCACAATATCCTTCGTGGATTTCCTTCAGGATCTGCCGGCCTTCTTCTGGTGCCACACAGCGTAAAAAGACTCCTGCTGCACTCCTTTTGTACAACTCTCCATTGATGATGGAATAGCCCTTTGCTCGTCTCAGAGTTTGCCTTGCTAAAACTTCCTGTGGTGGTAACTCGCCCCGTGATAGATATGCTAAAAACGGCACTGACCACTCGGGAACAGCACGTACCGTGGCCACGAGCTCCAAATCCGGGTCTTGGTTAGCCACCTCTTCTTCAGACTCGGTTTTAACAGATGGCCACCATAACTCGTCCAGGAAAACATTGGGTGGAACCGGCTCTCTGCGCGAGCCGAGTCTTGCGAGCGCATCTGCTGCCTCGTTCTTTCGCCTGTCAATATGCTCCACCTTATACCCGGAAAAACACCCGGCAACCCTGTCCACCTCTCTGCGATATGTTGCCATAGTTGCATCCTTCCTATCCCAGGTTCCTGAGACCTGCTGCACCACAAGATCCGAATCTCCATAGCACCGTATCCGCCTGATGTTCATCTCCTTGGCTATTCTTAATCCGTGTAATGACGCCTCATACTCGGCCACGTTGTTGGAGCAGTCAAAGTGAATTTGCAATACGTAGCTCAGTTTATCTCCTTTGGGTGATGTAAGTACCACCCCAGCTCCTGATCCCTCGTACTTCTTAGAACCATCAAAGTGCATCACCCAAGACTCGGAACTTGGTGTCATTGTAGGCATGCTCGTGTGAGTCCAATCATTGATAAAGTCGACTAAGCTTGAGATTTGATTGCAGACCTGGGCTCGTAGTTGATGTGATAATCTCCCATCTCAATGGCCCACTTGGCTATTCTACCTGTTGCATCTGAGTTTCTGATAATATCCGACATTGGTATGGAGCTAACCACTGTTATGGGGTGTTCCTGAAAGTAGGGTTTCAATTTCCGGCTAGCCATGAAGACCCCGAAAACCAACTTCTGCCAATGTGGGTAACGCTGCTTTGCTTCCGATAGTACCTCGCTTACGTAATAAACCGGCCTCTGTATCGGGTGATCTTTTCCATCCTCTTTACGCTCAACAACAACCACTGCGCTAACCGCCCGGGGCCCAGCCGCAATGTATAGTAACATGGGATCCTTAGGACCCAGAGCAGCTATGCCTCCGACAACTTCTTTTTTAGTGCCTCGAACGCCTCATCCGCCTCTTGGTCCCAAACGAATTTGTCGGTTTTCCTCAAGAGTCGGTATAATGGTATTGCCTTTTCTCCAAGCCTTGATATAAACCGGCTTAATGCTGCTACGCATCTTGTAAGTTTTTGAACATGCTTCAGGCTTTCCGGCTTTTTCAGACTCTGAATAGCTTTGATTTTATCCGGGTTTGCCTCGATTCCTCTCTCGGAAACAATGAATCCGAGTAATTTTCCATCTGGAACTCCAAATACACACTTTGTGGGGTTAAGCTTCATCTGATACCTTCTCAGGTTCCTGAATGTTTCTTTCAAGTCATCAATGAATGTTTCTGCCTTCCTCATTTTATCACCACATCATCAACATAGGCATGAACATTGCGTCCAATCTGATCCTCGAAACACTTCTGAATGCACCGCTGGTAGGTTGCACCAGCGTTCTTCAGTCCAAAAGTCATGGTTTTGTAACAGAAAGCTCCAAAGGGGGTTATGAACGATGTTTTCTCCCAATCTTCCTTCTTGAGCTTGATCTGATGATACCCGGAATATGCATCCAGGAAACATAATAGGTCACTTCCAGCCACTGCATCTATGATTTGATCTATCCTTGGAAGAGCAAACGGATCCTTTGGGCAATGCTTGTTGAGACTCGTGTAATCAATGCACATCCTCCACTCGTTACTCTTTTTCATTACTAGAACCGGATTTGCCAACCAATCCGGGTGAAAAACTTCCATGATAAAGCCGGCTGCAAGTAGCCTGGCTATCTCTGCTCCTATAGCTTTCCTTCTTTCCTCATTCATTTTTCTCAGGCCCTGCTTCACGGGCCGGAACTTAGGATCAACATGTAAACTGTGCTCAGCTAACTCAGTCGGGATACCCGGCATATCACTGGGCGTCCAAGCGAAAACATCTTGATTTCCGCGAATAAACTCGATGAGTGCCTCTTCTTGCTTACTGTCTAGGTTAGATCCTATAGCAAATTGCTTGGAGGGATCACCTTCAACAAAAGCCACCATCTTTGTGTCCTGAGCTGCCTTGAATTTTGCCCTTTCATCCTCCGTATTGGTCTCTTCAATGCTGTTCTGTCATCCGGGTCTACCTGAGACCGGTAATACTTGAGCACTTCCTTTCTGCAAGCTTGTTCTGCCATTGCCGCGTCTCCTTCGTCACACTCAGCTGCTATAACCCGGCTCCCATGTATGGTGATGGTTTGCTTGGGACCCAGGATTTTTAGCTGTAGGTATACGTAACATGGCCTGGCCATGAACTTGGCGTAAGCCGGCCTTCCGAACAGCGCGTGATAGGGGCTGCACAACTTTACCACCTCGAACGTGAGCCACTCCACTCGGAAATTATCCTTTGATTCTCCAAAAGCGACCTCCAATGTAATCTTTCCTTCAGGGCATGCCGAGTGACCCGGCACAATCCCATGAAAAACTGTAGAACTTTTCTGTAACTGGGACTCCTTGAGACCCATGCGTAGGAAAGTTTCCCAATATAGGATATTGATGTTGCTTCCGCCATCCATTAGCACCTTTTTCAACTCATAACCATTAACCTGTGGTGCAACGACCAACGCTAAGACACCCGGGTGTTCTATTCTTTCCGGGTGGTCCCTTCTGCTCCATGTTACCTCTTGATCCGACCATCTCAAGTATCTCGGGACAGCTGAAGAAACCGAGTTTACTGCCTTTTTGAGCATCTTTCTATCCTTGTTAGAAGTTCCTGTAGTGTGAATGTGGTACTGCCCCAACTGCTTGGGGTTAGCTTGGAAACCTCCAGCGCCTCCTTGGTTGTTACCCGGATTACCGCCTGGGTTGCCAGCCGGGGGTGGGCCATTGCCCGGGTTTCCACCCGGACCCGGTCCTGCTCCCCGTCCTGCACCTCGCATTGCCTTCTGTATTTCTTCGTTCTTCCATTTCTGTAAATCTACACACTGTTCCAATGAATGATTAGCCGGCCTGCCGTTCCTCCTATGACGCGGGCAGGGCATTCTGAAGGCCTCTATATGGTTAGCCGGCCTTGGCGGTCCTTGGTAATTTCCTCCATTAAAGTTTCCTCTGTTGAAATTTCCTTCTGCTCTGGGTCTGGAAAACCCGGCTTCCGTGTTGGCGACAAACTCGGAACTCCCCTCATACGGACGCTTGTTCTGGTTGTTTCCATTATTTCCTCCATTGTTACCCGGCGCAGATCCATTGCCGGGTCTTCCACTGTTGCTCGCGTTAGCTTTTGCTTTTTTATCATCAACGTCCTCCTCTGTGGTATCTGTGGCGGCGTGCTTGTTGCACGCGTCCATCAACTCTCCCATAGTCACCTCCGAAGCATTCCGACTAGATTTCATGCGCGTCAACTTTTGCACTAAGGGTATGTACTTGCATGTTTTTGCCATAGCCTGTAATGCATCTTTTGGTTGAATATCCGTGGACGAGTGGAGTATTTCCATAACCCGGCGCACCCAACTGCGCGCCGACTCTCCCTTCTTCTGGACACACCGCTCTAAATCATCAATTGTGAACAACTTCCTGCACGTCCCATGAAAGTGCTTGACAAAGGCCGTTTTTAGCTTGCTCCATGAATTGACGGACTTTTCGGGTAGATTATTGAACCATAATTTTGCTGCTCCCTCTGATATCATCAGGTACATAAATTTGGCTTGAAGATTTTCAGATGCATTGCGAATCGACATGGCCATCTCATAACTACTCAGCCAAGTTTCTGGATCCATGGTTGGCTCGTAATTGACCACTTTACCCGGTTCCTTGAACTTATCCGGGTAAGGCTTGGCTCTGATGGCGTCCGACAAACACTTGGGCCCGGCTAAAATTGTCGGTACTGGCCTCACCCGGGAAACGTGTGATGCGACTGCAGGTACGGCGGGGGTGCAACCGCTACCGGCCCTCGTATCACAGACCCGGCTGTTGCGCGCCTGGCTCGAGAACTGTCCACGATAGCTTGCGTCGCTGATACTGCAGGTGTTGCCGGTCTACGGGGAGGAGGCGGCATTTGCTGCTGCGCTGCCCTACGCCGTGCTGAGCTCGTCTGAATATTGCCGGTATTTCCATTATGCCGGCTAACATACGGTGTTCCATGCATTCCACTCCTGTTATCCGGGTAATTTGCTTGTTGAGCCACTGCTGTGCGCAATAGATCTATCGCCCGCCGGGTCTCCTCCG